>JAFKAC010000016.1:0-600000 GCA_025766275.1 Lactarius indigo | reverse complement strand
CAAAAAACATATTGATTCCCTGAAGCAGCGCTTTATGAAGATTTGGGAGTGCAGAGATCTTGGAGATACCAAGGAGTTTCTTCAAATGTGTATACTACATTCTAAGGGTAGAATCCTCATCGATCAACAGGACTACCTTCAGAAAGTACTACAGTGCTTCAAACTGATTAACGCCAAATCAGTACCAACTCCATTACTGGAAGGGTATCATCCTACTCCTAATAAGGAATCTGCATCTCCAGAACTTCACGCTTCATACCAACAAGTGATAGGATCACTCCTATACATAATGATTGGGACGCGACCAGATATTGCCTATGCTGTTACCAAAATGGCACAGTTTGCTGCCAACCCATCTGAGGACCACTTAAAGTGTACACTTTATATATGCCACTATTTACTTGGTACCTCCAATTATACTTTAGTCTATGATGGTAAAAGTGATGGTGGTATAATAGCATACACGGATTCTGATTGGGCTTCAGATCCAGTCACTAGAAAGTCCACTATGGGCTATTTAGTAAAAATGGCTAATGGAATATTCTGCTGGAATTCGAGAGCACAAAAATCAATTGCGCTTTCATCCACTGAAGCAGAATATATGTCGCTGTGTGATACAAGCAGACAATTGGTCTGGATACGTTTGCTCTTTCTTGAGCTAGGAATAAATCTAGAACCAATTCCATTATGCGGAGATAATCAAGGCTCCATATTTCTATCTTCTAATCCGGTTCAAGAAAAACGGATTAAACATATTGATTTGCGTCACCACTACATATGTGAAGTAATTTGAGATAAGAAGATAGAACTATTCTTTATAGAAGGAGCTGAGAACCCCACAGATCTTTTTACTAAGAATCTGGGTCGCATTAAGTTCCTAAAATTCAGGGAACAGCTTGGGTTGGAGTTTCACTCACCCACGTGAGCTTGAGCAGCTCAACACTATGGTTGGAGGTAGAATAAAAAGGGTCTTTCATAGCTTCTCTGTGTACATTGTTTCTTCTTTCCCACTAATAGGGAATACATAAGAAATGAGTCACGAACGACTTGTTCTTCTCAAAAAAACCGTACAAGCTTATTGAGTCTGACGACCCTAAGCTTTTATGATTTCTGAGAAGATTGTCCCGCGAGAGTTGTTCTCTCACAAATCATAAAAGTTTATTGAGTCATCCGACTCTAAGCCTTCTATGGTTTTGTGTCAAACAACCCTGGTATTCTTACCAGAAGGAAGCTCACACATCCTGTTCTATCACCAGCATAGTATAACTGCTCATTAAACCGAGGATCGACGACCATTGTTGGGGTTAAGTGTCCCTATTATTCTATAGAGGGATGTTACTATAACCCCACACCTAATCCCCTATACATCCCTCTGACATTTGAGGATCGAAGCATCCTTGGTCAATGTTTATTACCGATCCTTCTATACAATGTCTTTAATGTAAAGGCATTGCTTAGATGCGCTTTATTAGCTGCACTAAGCAAGGGGGAGTGTTGAAATGTGATAAGTACGTAAAGACCTTATCTATAGCAGTTATGACATTACTGTACTATATTTACTATATTAGGCAGTTACGATACGTACAATAGCGGGCGTATCATGTCCCGTGATGAGGAGAAGTCCTATGACTATCTCAGAAGGGCAAAACACATTAGGCGTGTGTAAAAATGCGATATTGTGGACGCCTTTACTCATCACTTAACCGCAAATGGACATGGTGGGGCCATAGAGCATAAATACCCTCCTATGTGGGGAGAGAGGCAAATACAGAACATCACCCACTTTGCTTGTGCACATTCTCCTCTCTCATTAGTCTCTCAACCTACTCAAAGGTGAGAATGTCCTTCCTGTGTGCTGCGCTTTGGCCTATAAGGCTTTTGCTGCGCAACAGTGTGCCAGACTTAATATCACTCGCTGCGGTTTATTATTATTGAGGCCCAGAAGGGACACGTTTGACTCATTGGGCAACACCAAAAAAAGGATACTATACTCCGGAGTGGGACTGACTCGAAGTCATCAGGGATGAAAGAAAAGCTGCTGTCGTATTCCAGTGTGTGGCTGCATACAAGCGAAGTGACATGGTGAAACTTGGGGCAAGAGCTTTGCACATCGACTCCGAGTCAGATTGTGTAGGGCCACCCAGAGTACAATCACAGTGACTCAATTGTATTGACAGACGTAGTACACACCAACCCAAAACAATCAGTTTTATCAATGGCCTTCCCACAGGGAGGTCTCATGGCGCATGAGAATAGATTAAAGAAAAAAAAGTCTACGATGGTGTGGGGGAAAGTCCAAAGATCATGTTCCCAATGCGAAATTTGCTGGCAGAATGTTATGCGCAGTAAGGTGTATCGTTCGAGGTTCGTTCGGAGTTCATTCGGGGTTCTAAGTTCAAAGGGCGAATGCCAACGTCAAGGCGACAACGCAAAGACTAAGAGGGATCGTTCGGGGTTCAGGGTTCGAAGTCCGACAATCAGTCGGAGGAGCGATGATTCACAAGACGAGAGGGGATCATTTGAGCTCGATGTTCTGCGAGACAAGAGTGTATTCGAGAAACTACTGTAGATGAATACAGTAGGTCGAGCTTAGGGCTCTGGCGTGTTACAACATCAGCATTTTTTCTGAGGCCCTGGGAGGTACTGGGGGTACTGGAGCCAGCATGACAGTCTGCCAGAATCATGTCTGGATGCAGAATGATCCTGACCGAGCCAGACCAGCCAACTGGCAACTGACACATCCCAGTTGTATCCAGATGTAGATACAGATGTGAATACAGATCTTGCATGTCTGTTCAGTTGTCTGTCCAGGATTGAAGAGTATATATACAGAAACACTGCCAGTCATAAGTACAGTCTCAAGAACAGTCTCAAGGATTCATGCAGATGGCCGCCAGTCACGTTTGTTCCATACAGTCTCAAGGATTCATGTACAGATACTGGCAGTCATATATCCAGACCGATGCTCGTGTATTTATGTACTACTGGTATCCGTGGTTCTATATACATAACACCCTCTGGCATACATGTGAGGACGCGCCGTCACCGTCACCCTTTCATGCCCGATGGTCCCACCCTTCCATTCCTGCACCACTCCCCTACCTGGGTTGCGCCATGCCTCGGCATTCAATAATCACCTACTCCCTGAATGTCCGCCTCTTCATCCGTCCCATCGTCTGACACCACAATCTTGCTATGACCATCTGGTATGACTGAAGAACATTGAGTTTCCATATTCGAGTTCCCAACATGATCTGCAAGGTACACCGAAGCCGCACGCATGATTTGCACCCATTTACGTTCACGTAGGTCGCTTGTCGACTGCGAGTATTGGCATGCGACCCCACCCCAGGGATTGTTATCGAACGCATGGCTGGTGTTGTTGGTGGCTTTCTCGTCTCAAATATTGACCCCAGTTTTGAAGAGAGTGAGGCCGCGTTCCAACTGCATGGACAATTAGTCTTGTATATGCATATGAGTGAAAACTTACTGCGGCAGTGCTAAGTGCTAGGGCACCAGTAGGGTAACCAAAATTCGTTGGTGCCTTCGCTACTCGCCGGAGGTGCACGGCGAACACTTGGAGGAGCATGGGGGCAAGCCACGAACCTTTGGACGCCTTTGGGGCTCAAAAGCATCGGCACCTTGTGAGATGAATGAGTATGGATGCACGCACCTCTGGATCAGCGTATATGAGTGGAAATATAACGGGTTGTTCGTGTGGATGGGGTAGCAATCCACGAACAAATGTCGCAACTTCACCTGAATCCCTCCTCAGTGTGGCGTCGTGCTTGATAAAGTCACTGAGGATCGTGACCGCCTTCTTGCCGATGGTGCTTTGCCATTTATTGAGACGATCGATGACCTCAGAGAAAACAGAACATCAGTCGTGATTACAGATGGAGTAGAATGTAAGGTGCACGACATGCGGGGGACTTACCACTTTCTTGATGGCAGGATTAGTACGCACGTCTTCCGTTCTCTCTGGCAGGCATTTATCCCACAAGCCCTGTATCGTCACTAAGAGATCTGGGTGCTCGTTAGTCCCAAATGTATCCGATAACGTCCCTGCCCAGTCAAGCACTCCGCGAACGATGAGATCCCACTGTGCGAGTTCATGTTCTCCCACGATTGGGATATCCAAGACCTTGAGGTTCCGGTAGGGCTTTGACAACTCATTGCCCTCAGACTTGATAATGGGTCCTTGCATGGGGCCTGCACTGGTATTGACGTCCTTCTTCTTCACCACCAGGCCCACCTGCGAAGAGAGTCATTCAGTGGCAGCATTGCTAGAAAAAAAAACATACCACAGACGTGGTGTGATTGCTGTTATAATTTGCAGATGGCCGTGACCCAGTTGGATGGAGAGGTGTGTGCTTTGCCTTCTTCGCAGTATGGGCAGCCTGCAGTGAGCTTGGAATTTCATCGTCATCAAAAGTTCCTGACGGCCAGAGATCTCGTGCACTATCCAACCCTTCACTGGTGCTTCGCGTGCGTGACCATGCCGACGTCCGAGAGGATGGTCTTGATTGTGATAGCTCACTTGCCACTGTAACGCAATCGTTGTCAGCATCAACAATGGTTGGGGCTCGCCGGGGTTGGGTGGGAATCAAAGTGGGGTCTTTCAGTGAGGGATTGAACATGGTAGCGGACTTCTTATACTTGCTACTGGAGCCTGAATCGTTGAGGAGCTTCCGCCAGTCCTTTCGCAAGCCGCTAGCAGTGGCAGTCTTGCCCTTTCGCTTCTTGATTTTTTTCTGCGGCCTGTTTGCTCACGTCATCAAGTGCGTGATCAATGAGTCAGGTATTACAGTATGACTTGGTCATTGGTCACGCCAACTCACCGCTTGGTATGCTGATCCTCTTCGTCTTCTCTCTCATCACTACTGTCCTCAATAGGCTCCTCAGGCTTTCTCTTATGGCCTGACACAGCAGATGTCTTGCGCGCTCGAGTGACCTCTTCACGGAGGCTATGATTTGCAGCCGGAGTTGGTGCCTTGTGGGGTTAAAACGTGTGAGTTTGCCATCATGATAACGGGAATGTGTCGCTTACCTTTGTTTTCTTTTTTCCTTTATCAACGCTCCCACCTTTGGGTTTTTTCTTTCCCGTCTTTTTCTTCCTCCTCGCCACGATTTCATCCTCGAGTTCTTCAAGTCTGCTGTCTGAGTGTTCACTCTCATCTTCATCTGTATCTGGGCCTTCGTCTATGGAGTCAGAGTCACTTTCGTACTCATCGTCACTGTCATCATCATCACTATCTCGAACCACGACTTTACGGCCTTCAGGACCTTCTGGTTCAGACATATGCACATCGCTGTCAAGGTTGCTTTCACTGGTAGTACATTAACGGTCAGCGATCAGCTCAGATGTCGTCAATGTGGACATTATCTACCTCTGGACTTGGTTGGATGCTGTGTCTTCGGGCTCCTTGGCTTCTGAGTGATCCACCTCAGATTCACCATCGCTGTGGCTACCCCTGAACCTGTGAGTATCCGAGTCGCTGTCGCCTTCGTTGACAATGTTGGGATAGGCTTTATCCTCTCGGCGAAGAGCGTCTTCTACCTCAGTGACTTGGGCAACTATTGCTCGCTGATTTTTCTTGGCCATCGCGGCTTCTTTCTTTTCTTTGGACGCTTTGGCTTGGTCGTCAGCGGCTTTTTCGGACGTAGTGTGGCGTTTCTGTTTCAAGTCATTTATGATTTTCCCAGGGTGAGTATTCGCGTTTGCACGATGAGTCTGTGGCCTAGAGGCGTCGTCTGACATGGTTGGAATAAAAAAAACAGACACATATACAGGGTGGTTGGGTGGTAAGGACCAGGAGGTTGACTTTGACGCTAACCGACCACAACTGCGTTCTTACCTCCTTTGATGGCCTGTGCGTCAATCAACAATTTCACGGTGTCAGGGTTTTTGTTTATGTTCGAAATTCTACTCACTGTATCGTCATATGCAGATTCATATCCCTTGTCCTTACCTGGGCTGTCGCAAGAAATTTATTGGACATCGTGGGCGAACGAAGCACATTCGCAAAGTCCATCATCTACGTAGGATTCCTACCGCATGCCAACCAACTCATGCAAGCACAACACTGACCCCGTCACCTCCTGGAAGTCCTCAGCGATCACCAAGCCCTTCCACCACTGGCCACCAGCAGTCTCCCAGCCCCCCAATCGCCAGTCCGCAGCCACCATCAAGTCCTTCCTCCTCCGCTGCTGCCGACAACAACCATCCCCAAGTGAACCATCATCATCAGAGATTCCACAAGCGCAAACACCCTCGACTCTACGGTATGAGATTTCGCCTTTGTTCACCTACCGGCATAGTCTGACTGCAATGCTTATCACCTTATCACTCAGGATGTCCTACTGACATCAATGGAATTCCGTTGCCAGAGGCGACACCTCCCCCTGCACGCTCTGATTTACCACCAGACGACTGGAGTCCTTTCGAAGATGCTGCGCATTTCCTCCTAGCAGACTTTTTGTTCCATAAGGCCCAGATGTCAGCATCAAATATTACCAAACTTTTTGATTTCTGGGCACTATCTGTGGAGAAGTACGACATCGTGGCCCCATATGATTCACATCGTACTCTCTATGCAACAATTGACGCCATACAGGACGGCGACGCGCCATGGCAGTGCTTATCTGTTAATGCAGCATCCGATGATGATCCACAGCATGCACCGGAATGGAGAAGGGAAGAGTACGAGGTCTGGTATCGGGATCCAGACATAGTCATCCGCAACCTACTTGATAATCCGGACTTCGCTTCTCAGTTCGACACCGCTCCATATATCATGACCGACACCCAAGGTGAACATAGATGGACAGATTTTATGAGTGGGCAGTTTGCATGGCGATGGAGCGTGAGTACTTCGTATCCAAGTATATTGGTGTTCTAACTACATGTCCATCATTGGTAGGAGATGATATACAGTGGTGATCCGACAATGGAGGGTGCCATGTACTGCGCTGTGATACTAGGGAGTGACAAAACAACAGTCAGTGTCGCAACAGGGCACGTCGAGTACCACCCACTATACTTGTCTGTGGGCAACCTCCACAACGAGGCTCAGCGTGGACACAGGAATGGAGTCATACCAATCGCATTTCTTGCGATCCCCAAGGGTTCGTCATCATTTTCAGATCAGGGCGAGGTTTACTCATTAACACCCTCAATCTAGCTGGTAGGGGGTTCGATGACGACGACAAGTTCCGCAAATTCAAACAACAGTTGTACCACTCTTCCATCAGCACTATTTTGGAGTCATTCAAGGGGGGGCCAGGCTGTGGTTCCGTGACCCAAGGTGGGGGGGGGGGGGGTCAGCCGAAAGTCTCTAAAAAAATTTGCTTTTTGGGTGTCTAAGGCTGGGCCAATCCTGGAAATTTCCCACTTTTCCCCCATATCATCTCAGCAATAGTGCATATTGTGTGTTTGTAAACCCATGCGGGTACCCGAATATGGGTTTGTGGGTATGGGTGTGGGTCAGATCTGAGGTACCCGTACAAAACCCATACCCATTGCATGGTGGGTTTTTTCAAAGGGATACTAGAATTCTACTTACTACATGTTACTGTACTATTCTATGAGGAATCTATTTAACTACAGTTACAGTGGCCTGAGCCCCAACTCCGTCTAAGAGCATCTACAGGTCTTGGGGCATGTGATGCGTCGCAAGGTGTCGCGCACGCGTCCGCGGAACGCGCGCCGTCGCATACAGGTCCGCGGTGATTGGGGACGTGTTTATCTCGAAGGGATAAACGTGCGTAGACGTGCGACGGGGTCGAGAACAGAAACAAGGTCGGGTTGTTGCAGAGGGTCGAAAATAATTGTGCACGTTTGCGCATAACACAAAACTTCACAAATGTAGTTGTATAAGTTGGAGATACGTCTTGTTCGAGCCAATAAGGCCGCGGACAAATGCAGAAAGCCAGAGAACAAAAAGAATGAGCCACACTGACACTGAGCTTAAAAGTTAGGGGAACTCAACTATGATAAATGTAAGCAATGAAGTTGCATGTTCCCAGCTTGGTGGTAGCATACAGCACTCATGGCAATGTTTATAGAACACACAGAAATGTGTGTGGTGCCAGTGGTTTGGCAGCGATGCACGATGGGGGGGGGTAATCTAAGAAATTTCCATATTTGGAATTTAATTTCCTTTTTGGGGGTAGGGGGGGGGGGGGGTATGGCCCAACCCCTTAAAAAAATTTACTGACCCCATGCAATTTTAAGAATTCCGGCCCCCCCTTGGAGTCATTGCGACCAGGAATGACGATGCCCGTAGTGCGTTGCTGTCCAGATGGACACTACCGTTGAGTGGTATACGATATCGGGCCATTTATTGCTGACTACCCTGAACAAGTTATGCTTGCGGGGGTGGTACAGGGCTGGTGTCCAAGGTACAGAACCTCACCGCTCTATACTTCACACTGGCTCACTTAGCAGCGCTCCTAATCCACTGTCTGTGTAGGTGCACCTCTCAGGCAAGAGATCTGGATGGGGCTGGAGGACGCCGAGCGCATGTGCTCACTGACCTTCTCGTGTCCAGCCCTGAAATCAGCTCTGCCAAGCTGTGGGATACGTATGGGATTGACGACGACGTCATTGTACATGTGTCGCTCTTATTTGTGCATAGGTGACTCAAACCCATTTCTTAGCCGTTCACTAATGACTTTCCATGTGCCGATATCCATGAAAGTCTCTTGCCAGATTTACTGCATCAAATCATCAAGGGATTGTTCAAGGATCACCTCGTCAAGTGGACATGCAAGTATATTGCAGCAATATACACTAAGTCTCGCACTGCCGAGATCCTGGACAACATTGATAGAAGGTGGGTAGGTATGTACTACAATATCGTAATATGACCCTACAACTTTCGCATAGGATCGCAATGACCCCACCATTTCCTGGACTACATAGATTCAAGCATGGTCAACGGTTTAAACAATGGACGGGAGACAATTCAAAGGCGTTGATGAAGGTGAGTATGCCAATCGGGTCGACGTTTGGGCATCCAAGTCTTTGATTTCGCTAATGCAATGCAAGGTCTACATACCCACTATTGCAGAATATGTGCCTCTGCAATTAGTGCAGTGTCTCTCCGCATTCTTGGACTTCTGCTATCTTGTACACCGCTGTGAAATTGGTGAGTCCGATCTGACCGCCATCAGAAAGGCACTACAGACATTTCACGCAACCTGTGAGATTTTCCGTACGTCCGGTGTCCGCCCCAAGGGATTCAATCTCCCATGCCAGCACTCCATGGTGCATTACATGCACCTGATTCAAGAATTCGGCACACCGAATGGGTTATGCTCTTCGATCACTGAGTCTTGGCACATCACTGCAGTGAAGAAACCGTGGTGACGCTCAAATTGTTACGAGCCACTTGGGCAGATGTTGCTGACGAACCAGCGACTTGACAAGCTCTTGTCTGCTCATGTCAATTTCATAGCACGTGGGATGTTATCTGAAGAGCGAATGCCAAGCCCAGTCACAAGGCCTGCCAGTAACAATGACAAAGACGCCGATGGTGCTATCGACGGCGATATCGAAGGGGAGGTGGTTCTTGCCGTTTGCCCACATAAGTCCTCTCTTTTCAATTCTCGTGACAGGTAACTCATGTCGCAGAGTCCGGGTATCCCACTGATCTTGCATCCCTGGCCGAACACATTCACACGCCCAACCTGCCACTACTCGCACAGCAATTCCTCTTTGACCAGCTCAACCCCGATGAACCACCTGCAGTACAGCAGCCTT
Source organism: Lactarius indigo (assembly GCA_025766275.1). NCBI lineage: Eukaryota > Fungi > Basidiomycota > Agaricomycetes > Russulales > Russulaceae > Lactarius > Lactarius indigo. Next base: position 590,234 of record JAFKAC010000016.1, on the reverse strand, counting down.
GGGTAGTCCTTCCCAACATCCAATCAAAGGTGTTGGTGTTCCATTCTGCATGTGCCATATTCTATGCGCCAAGCGACGTTTTGGGTTCACATGGCATGCACCGCCAAATAATTCGGTCCATGCCTTCTTGGCGTCAGAAGGAAGCACAATACGATTGTGTCCTGATCGTAGAAGATCAGGGCCAGCCAGGAATGCGGGGAATGATCGTTGGGCACGTTCGTACATTTTTCTCTTTTACGTACAATGAAACTGTTTACCCTTGCGCCCTCATTGATCGCTTTAAACGTGTAGGCCGGGGTCCCGATCCTGTTACAGGGATGTGGAGAGTTCAGCCAGAGTTTATTGGCTCGCGGCATGCTCAGTGTGTGGTACACATCGAGACGATCTTGCATAACGTTCACCTGATACCGGTTTTTGGTTCAGGGTCCATTCCCCATCAGCTTCATTATTCCAACTCACTAGACTTGTTTTCAATGTACTACGTTAATAAATATGCAGACCATCACTCGTTTGAGGTGGTGGTCTAGAATCAGACTCTAGCGTGATGGCGTGCTTCACCTATTGTTCACCAATTGATAGTTTCTGCTCCGGTCTGCCGGTTGCCATCCTTCCGATGTAACGGCAGCACGGCCCTTGGGCCCGAAACTGGCTGTTTCCGAGTATCTCAGCCACTCCGAAACTGTCAGCCGTCATGCCTTATCTTGTCCATCACCATCAACTTGTTTTTCGCTCACTTTGCCTCGCCTCGCTTTTTCTTCTCTCTCTTCCAACATCTTATCCTTGAAACTGTCATTTCTCGCCTCGCACCCCTGTCCCTTCCGCCATTGCCGGACGCCCCTCGATTGCCCGCACCATACCGGCATCGAGGCTAACATCGCCTTCAAGCCTCCCAACTGCGACGCCAATGGCCTCAAGTCAACCATGCTTCCACCACTCACCATTCCTTTGCTTTCCCCGACGTCTTCATCGCCTCCTTCATGTCTTCACCCTCGGCTGATCGACTTTGCATCATCGCCTCTCAAGCCACGACTCTTCGTCGGATTATTCTAGTTCGCGCTCTCTGTCTCGGGCACAGGCGCACTGTCACGGACGCTCTATTTTTGCCTTATTTTTCCGTATTTTTGCGGATTTATTTGGTAGAGATACAAGTCTCCAACGTTGTGTCAAACATCCAAGTCCTTATCATTAGATATGATAAGATGGTTAGTCACGTGCTGCCAACATGTGCACCCACAAGCACGTGACCCTGGATAGTAACTTCCTTAAATGGATGTTACCTCTTTTGGTCACTTTCCTCATTAGTACAGTAGTTTCTCATTGGACGATAAGCAGGGAAGGTTCTAGATAGGTTCTAGACTACGTTGTTATAGGGTTATGACTCATAGAGAAGGACACATCATTGTTCTGTCAGTGTTAATGACTGTGCATCAGTCAGCACAATAGATAACGCTATTATTAGACACAACGCGTCAGCGTCTGACTCATTACTATTACACTTACCTTTAGTAACAAGGTTCTATAGTAATTCGAACTCAGCTGCAGCATAGTATATAAACCCTCATGTAGTGTCCTGAGTGGAACCAACTTGTCCTCTTGGTTCTCCACTCAGGTGTGTATTCCCTTTGTACTTCCCTTACTTCTCCAATGTTAACTTGTCCTCTTGGTTCTCCACTCAGCGTGCCACAGCGTGATCACCTTGCCTTTGGACTTGTATAAAGTCCTCAAGTGTGCATACTCTCCGTTGTGACTGTACGTTCGGCGCGTGACTTGTCTCCGCGCTAGGCTTGGGTGTGCCACCTGTTCAGTTCGCTTACCTCACCCTTGGTCTAGTTGTACGCGATAAGTCATACCGCTACACGCACCCAATATCTTTTAAATTTTCCTTTCTTCTTCTGACACTTTCTTTGTACTCGTAGTGCGTGTCGTTGATACCTCCAGCACTGTCGTTCGGCCACGCTCCCTTGTTCTCTGACTCTCCTACTTCCATGATGATTCGTACCCTTTTCCCTGCGCTCACCTCATGTTTCCACCTGTTGATTCCCTCTCTGCCTTCAACTTTTAGTTTACTTTTCCCCACCTTACCTTTCCCTCCTCACACTTCTCGACTTAGTCACGTTTTCGTTTTGTTGACCTTAGGTACAGTCCACATGTATAAAGGTCTCGGGTTCGCATTCAGAATGTATCAGTTGATCTGCCCATGACTACTCACGCACACGCTTTCAAGCACATTCACCAAAGGCCTGTTCTGACATATATGGCCTTTTACCACCTGACTACCACCTAGGCACGTCGTACATGTCCACGTTACTAGTGCATGACATTTGCTCACTTCCCCTCTACATAACCCGGCACACTCTGAGATTGGTAAAGAGGCCTGGATTATTGCCTGGAAAGAAAGCAAAAGACAGGCCTTGCCTGGCTGGACATCTGGCAGAAAATTAAGGATCTGGAAACGACGCTGACTCCTGGCATTCTGGAACCTGTCTGGGAACAGACTGGAAAATATCTTCCAGTTCTCCCAGTACATACAGGTCATCCAGTCCCCGAACAAAATGCTGATGAACTGTCCTTAAGTACTACTAGAGATGCGATACGCGAAGCTACAAGAACCCGATAGTATGGCCGAGAAGATACATCATGTGAGTCAACAGGTTGGGCTATACTATGAACGGAGAAAGGAATAGTCAAGAGAAGTGGTCCTACGTAACACAGAATACCGCAACTATTTGAATGAGTAGAAGTAGAAGGAATGCAGAGAGATCCGAGAGGGCACACCCCAAACTGAACGTCAAAGTGTCCGGAGTAGATGGGGTAGTTATAAAAAGAAAGGGGACAGGGGTGGGGACGATAAATCTGGATTGAAAAAACGGTATTCTTCTTCACACTCTGCTCGATACCAATGGTCACCTGAGTGCCGATTGGGGTCTTGCCGCTGCGTGAAACTTCAAGTTGTGTTACGGTCGTTGTCTTGGCTGTTGTCCTATGTTGTTATGGTTGTTTGCTGGATCTTCGTCTTATGTGAATCTGCATTGGTGTACTCCATGTGTATGGGGCGGTTGGAGAGCTGACACGAAGTAACCAAGTTTCTTATCGCGGCCTGGAATTTTCTCTGCGGCGTTGCCTGCGCCCACAACGGCAAATTTTGCGACAAATCATAGCCCCGCACAGAATTTTCATGTGGTACGCAGAGAAATTTCAGGGCAGGTACAGCTGTTTTCAAAACATCTGTCGGGTCGCGACCATTTTTCGCTTACAGGCGTAGTCTGAATGGGCATCTCGGTGACCATGCCGAATTTTCTTCCCACAAAAATAAATCATAATAATTAAAAAAGAATTTACTTAAGGCAACTTAGTCTCCGCTGACAAAAATTTGATTTCAATGGGAAAGGAAGGAGTAAACATATTGAAAGTACATATTACAAGAGCTAGAGGGGGATTGGAAACTGCTCAGCACTGTTCGTGCATGCAACACAAAACTTAAAGGATTGGTGAACGGGAGGACCGTGTTGGACGAGGAGCAAGACGGGGAGGATCATGTTGACAGGGCAACACTTGGGGCAACGTCGCGTCATGTGAGGTGGATTCGTCAACTATCCCACGGTCGCCAGACAGCCAGGTGCTTGGCGGTATCTCTCGAGCGACCGTATACTGATTCCAGTGAGCTCATGGATTATCTGAGTCACACAGTCCCCAATGCGACATTGATAAGGCCAACTCCTTGGAGTACCAGACCATCATTGAGGGATTGGAAGGGACGACAACGGAAGGGAGTAAGCTGCTGAGCATGACAACACAAATAACTATTCTATAACCCCAATTCTGTATGATAGCCCAATTCTCCTGTCCACTTAACTACGAGCCCCGCTCATGAGTTTTGGATGACCGCTAGGCTACGCGAAAACTGACCCGCCATATGTTATGAAAACAGCTGTAAACGATTGGTTTCCCGGTCGGCTGCTTCCAACGTATGCAAAATGTGTGTCACCAATTTTCCAGCCAGAGAAAGCCTTTCAACACCGGGAAATGAGTGGATAACCTCCGGCCAGTGTTCACTGTGCGCATCGTCCTCTTGATCATCCTGCCCACTTGACGACTGCACCGTATTAATGTATAGATCTCCTACACCAAAAAGGAATTCGGAAGAAGAAAATTGATCGCATATTTGAGCCATGGAGGACAACTGCCAGTCTAACTCCTCACAAGATATCTGCAATCCAAGCCGTGCACGGGCTTCTGGCTGAGTAAAGGTGATGGAGATAGCGTGTTCGGAGGATATGAGGTCTGCTCGACAGTGTGATCTATGAATTTCTATCCGATCGATGAAGCAGCGGAGTTGGGAAATGTGGAAGATGAGTTGGTTGAAGAACTTGACTTCGATATCCCCCAGACGAGGAGCATCGATTCGTGTCACGAGGTCGTTTAGATACTCGGAGGTTCCTCGAAATTTGAGGTGGGTAAGAGCAGGAAGGACAACGCGTTCCCCAGGTGATGGTGATATACCGGCGTGACTAGGGCGGGAGGAGGGAGAAAGGAAATGAAGTGAAAGAGATCGAAGTTGAGTCGTCCCAGACAGTGCATTCGCTAACGCTTTGGGCGAAATATACCCACTACTTGGGATTTCGTGAAGCTGAAGATTTACAAGGTTCTCTGAAGAAGAAAGTAGCTGCGGGAGTGCAGGAAAGGCAATTCTGGTTGAGTGGAGTGTACGCAGGCGTGTACCCCAGGTAAGAGTGCGGGGGAGGGTGAGCTGCACGTTATCCAGGGATCGAAGAACAAGGTCTTCTACTGTCGAAAACGGCTTTTCGATGGCGCATAACTTTGCCAGAAGAGAAGTTGTGATCGTGAGGCGGATGGAGCATACACAATCAGAGTGCTTCAATGCAGCCACGATGTTGTCTTCGTCCTCGGGAGTAGGAGGGTCGAGAGTCGGAGATCCCCCGTAATTTAAGATGATAGGTAGGGCCGGCCAGCAATCTAGGGTCTTCAAGACAGGTGTTCCGTATGTGCAGTAGAGTCGAAGATCTAGACCCAGAGGTGATGCGCGTACGATCCGACGCCAGTTTTGGCATACATGTGTGAGGGTAGGCCAAAATCGCGGGGAACCATCCAGATAATGTCGAAATATGTTCAGAAGGTCGTCATCGGAGAGCACCTCAATCGTCACCTGCTGAGATAAAGGTCCTGCTCAAAACATATTAGCGTGGGGAGGAGGTACTGGACATACAAAGTACCTGTTCCTCGCAGCTGACTGACGTGACGTAGTGGTTCATATTCCACTCTTATCGGATTACCAGAGAGCCGGCGTGAGACCATGATTGACACTATGGCTTCCCTCAAAGGCGCATGACGAGGCCCAGGCTGCGCTATGTAGAGCTCGTGCAGGGCAGGTAGCACATGTTCGTCCCACTCATATAGCGGTTGCAAAGCACGCACGACGTTTATCGACTCGTTCCCAACAACATAAAACCACTTCGTGCCTGTGAATGAGCGGAAAAGCTTTTGCCATTGTCCGGCGTCAACTTGAACCTGTTTGCTTGATAGTCGCGTCGCACCGATGCGTAGATATTGCACACGAAGGAAAGCAGGAAAACGACTGCAGACCTGAGCTATGGAGAACAGCTGTCGGCTTAATGGCCGGCAGAATACTTGCAACTTAAGGCACATAAGACCTGGCCGGCCTAAGGAAATAGAGACGGAATGCTCAGAGAATAGAATATCTGCCTGACGATGTGTCTGCGTTCCTATCCGGAATTCGCGAGGATTTAAAACGCTGAAGAGGGGCTCATCCAGGAATGTAATTTCGATATTCCCGAGACGAGGAGCATCAATTCTCCCTAGAAGGTCTTCCAAGTACCCGGTGTCTCCTCGAAAATCAAGGTGGATGAGAGCAGGGAGAATAACGCGTTCCCCTGACCATAGGGAGATGGTAATGCGATGGATGGTAGAAAGGAAATGGAGTGAAAGTGATTGAAGCTGGGTCATTCCGGACAAGGTATTCGCAAGCTCCTCCGATGACAGAAATCCACTATTGGAGATGTCGTGAAGGCGAATATCGACAAGGTCCTCGGAAGAAGAAAGGCGCTGGAGGAGTGCCAGTGAGGGAAAGCTGATCCCAGTCAGGTGAAGTCTACGGAGGCGTGGGCCCCACCGAAAAGTGCTGGGCAGAGTCACCTGCGCGTTATCTCGAGACAGAATAAAAAGCTCCTCTAATTGAGAGAACGGCTCCTCGGTTGTGAAAAGTTTGTCCAGGAGCGATCTTGTGACGGTGAGGCTAATAGACCTAACACGATCAGACCGCCTCAGTGCGGCCAGGATATTGTCCTCGTCCTCGGGAGCAGGCGGATCGAGCGCAGGAGATCCCCAGTACTCTAAGACAATAGGCAGGGATGGCCAGCAATCTAGAGCTTTCAAGACAGGCGTTCCGTGGGTACAGAACAGTCGAAGATGTAGAATCCGTTGAGACGAAAATACGATATGTCTCCACTTGCGACATATATGCACAAGCCTGGGCCAAAATCGCGGAGAGGTGTCCAGACAATAACGAAATATGTTCAGAAGCACTTCGTCAGAAAGCTTCCCGATGGTCACTTTCCAGGAAAGGGAACACGTCAGCGAACGGCGCAAGCACTGCGCGGAATTTGTACCATTTCCAGGGCATTCGCTTGGTGTGGGAACGGCTTGAGGGCACGATAAGTACCGTGTACGGGCACGTCTATTGGGGGCACTGTAGACACACTGTCACCTCGTGCAATGGTCCGTAAAGCGCTAGATCACTTACTTTCGAGAATGCATGAGGGGAAGAACGAACGGGGCAGAAATCGCAAGCGCATCCTTATGTAGGACACGCTTGAACATAAAGACATCACATCGTGCGGTAGGCCAATCAAGGTTTGGAAAGTGGTGGGTGGTAGGCACACTTGCCGCATATGCGTGCCAGTGGTACCAGTGGCGGACATGCCAATGACCGCTGGATTGCTGTACAGCATATGTTGATTACAGTATTGCTGTGTGAATCGTTGTATGCACGTAATTCAAGTTTGTGTCTATAAGGAATACATGTACAGTAGTTATCGATATAATCGAGGCGGTGCAAAAAAAGGCATCGTCAGCAGGTGTCGTTAGCTCAGGTTCGAGCTGAGTTGGTGTAAGTACTGTGCAGACACTGGAAGGCGGTGTTCGTTTCACTTCCTTTTTTGGAGTGAACTGTACTGTAATAGCCTGCTTCTGGAAATACTATCTCTGTCGTTCTCTGCGCCCAGGATCTTCGTTCCCATCTCGTCATTTTCCTTACCTTCTCTACCACCTCTTTCTCCCTCGATAAAAAGATGTCAAGGTTGAATGTCCCCATCAACTTCCCCGGTGAAGACTTTGCCGCGCAGAGCGAGTTGATGGTACACGTGTTTAACGGGATCGGGAAGGTGTTCGAGCTGGAGAGTCCGACCTCCACGAGGAGTGATTTTTGCCAGCTCTTTGTTATGGGCGGCCTGTTCGATCTACTGTAAATCCGCACTTCTCAATGTAATAGCAAGCCACAGTGAGGCTGTGGCGGACATGAAGCACAAGGTCATCCAGATCCTTCTCGTCTTCTGCCAGGTGCATCAGTCCGATGTACACGTCCGCAACGCGCTCGGAACACGGAAAGTCGTTTGACGTGCGTGCCACCCACTATTGACCGTATACGGCTGACATAGACGGGCCACTTGCAGGGTTGGTGCGAGCTTGCGAACTCCTCAAGCCCCAGAGTACCTGGTCCACATGCTCAAGGCAATCAACCATCTGTCGACGAATGGAATATTACTCGAAGTGCTGCAAAATGCAAATACTATTTAGATCCTGACCCGAATCCTCGACGAGCAAAGGAGCAAAGCTCAGGACCTCGCAGCACGGTACGTCGATGAAAAATCTGGTTTCATCCCGGTGCTGATATATTGTTTTTCATTTTCAGGGTTTGTCAAATCATATCTTCCAGACGTACTACAACTTGTGTCGATTGAACATGGGCAGAGAGGAAGAGGTCGCGCAGGCCGGTGTAATACCGTTACTGATGCACCTCATCGAGTCGACGACTTTCCTCCTCAGGCACTTTCCCCTCTATTCTATGCGACTTACAAGCGCCGGGAAGAGCTGCCAGATATTGCTACGGCAGCACGATGGTCTTGCGGTATACATCGGGCTTCTGATGGGTCCCTACTTTTAAGTGAGCTCTCGAGTCTATTCTAGCATGGTGAGTACGCCGCTCGTGACGACGGTCCCGATTTCCGCGTCCCGGAACGCGTCGATGATACCCTCTCCCCCGTTTTTAAGGCTTCAAGAGGAGACCGCTCAGGTAGAGGACGAGGTAGCGATACCCAAGTCGCTCGACGCGCTCCTCAAGTGCTTCGTCCCAGCCAAAGCGGGCTCATTCGAGAACCTGCTCGATTCGTTCCTCAACATCTGCCGGCACTCGACGCGGATCGCGATCGGCATCGCCAAAGCGCAGTTCTTCCGACGCGTCACGGAGAAGCTGAGCAACGGCAAGGCGGCCGTGAAGCTGAACTCACTCCGGATCCTGCGTGCGGTTTGCGATGTCCACCCGAATCGCGCGCTGCTCGTCGAGCGCTACGGGATACACGAGACGGTCGCGGTGCTCCGGCGCAAAGACGGCGCAGTGCTCGTGCGCGAGCTCGCGCGCGAGATCGAGCCGAGTCTCGCGCTGGCGCTCAAGCCCTCCCTCAGGGAAGCAGATACACCCAAGAGCTCGATCGCGCCGAAGAGACGCACCACGCGCCGCACGGCCAGCGATACGTCGGGCATCGGCACGCCGTCGCCACCGCTCGGTACCGGCCCGATAAATAATCCGCGCGTGACGAGTGCGGGCGCTGGGTTGGGCGCTGGGACGACGCGTGGGCTTTCTGCCGCGTTTGCATGTTGAGGATATCCCGTGGCAGCCTGGTGTCGGCACGGGACGGCGCTGAGGAGCAGCGAAACAAAACACGAGCCGCGTCGGTGCGGTATGTATTGTATTATGCATATGTCCCTCTTTTTCTCTTTCCACATAGCTATTTTTCTGGTCTCGTCGTCGCTCTTTCGTGCTGTTGGTTGGCTACGTTACTTCCTCATCGCACGCTCGTTACTCAGCATCGTCGTCATCTCTCCCTCTCCATTACCTTTTCAGTCCCCTGTGTTGTTGGCTGAACCTGTTTCACTGCGGGCATCACCGACTGGCCGTGTGATAACTCATGGCGAGAGTCTTTGTCTCCGCCCATTTGAGGTTGGTTTGAATGATGGAGGATAACATGAGGACGAATCACCTGAAGCCAGGCCATGTTAGATGCGGTAGATATATTCAAGTATTGAGGCCCAGAGGGGACATGAAAAAAGAACGTTTGACTCATCGACGACACCCACAAAAAAGATAATATACTGCGGAGTCAGACCGACTTGAAGTCGTCGGGGATGAAATAAATGCTGCTGTCGTATTCCAGTGCATAGGTGCATACGAGTGAAGTGACACGGTGAAACTTGCGGCAAAAGCTATGCACGTCGACTCCCAATCGGATCGCGTAGGGCCGCGCAGAGTACAATCGCAGAGACTCAAGTGTATTGACAGACGTAGTACAGACCAACTCAAAATAATCGGTTTTATCGACGGCCTTCCCACAGGGAGGTCTCACGACGCATGAGAATAGATTAAAGAAAAAAAAAGTCTGCGACGGTGCGGGGGGAAATCCAAAAATGCTCCTGATGCAAAAATTGCTGGCAGAATACCGCAACTATTTGAATGAGTAGAAGTCGAAGGAATGCCGAGAAATCCGAGAGGGCACACCCAAACGTCAATGTGTCCGGGGTAGACGGGGTAGTTATAAAAAGAAAGAGGACAGGAGTGGAAGCGATGGGTCTGGACTGAAAAAACGGTATTCTTCTTCACACTCTACTTGATGCGAATAGCCACCTGAGCGCTGATTGGGTATTGGCGCTCCGTGGAACTGGCATTACGGTCGTTGTCTTGGCCGTTGTCCTTTTTCGTGGCTATGTTGTTACGATCGATGGCTGGATCTTCGTCTTATGTGAACTTGAATCTGCATTGGTGTACTCCACGTGTATGGGGCGGTCGGAGAGCTGACGCGGAGTAACCAAGTTTTTTATCGCTGCCTGGAAATTTCTCTGCGCCATTTCCTGCGCCAAAAGCTGCAAAAGTGACGTCGAGCCATAGCCCCGCACAGAAACTTGATGTGGTACGCAGAGGTATTTCAGGGCAGGTAAAAGATTGGTCTCCCGGTCGGCTGCTTCCAACGTACGCAAAATGTTTGTCACGGATTTCCCAGCCAGAGAAAGCCTTTCAACACCGGGAAATGAGTGGATAACCTCCGGCCATTGTTCACTGTCCGCGTCGTCCTCTTGATCATCCTGCCTACTTGACGATTGCACCGTATCAATGTATAGATCTCCTACACCAAAAAGGAAACTTGAAGAAGATAATTGGTCGCAAATTTGAGCCAAGGAGGACAACTGCCAGTCTAACTGCTCGCAAGATATCTGCAATACAAGCCGTGCACGGGCTTCTGGCTGGGTAAAGGTGATGGAGATGGCGTGTTCGCGGGATAGAATGTCTGCTCGACAGTGTGATCTATGGATTTCTATCCGATCGATGAAGCAGCGGAGTTGGAAAATGTGGAAGATGAGCTGGTTGAAGAACTCGACTTCGATATCCCCGAGATGAGGAGCATCGATTCGTGTCACGAGGTCGTTTAGATACTCGGAGGATCCTCGAAAATTGAGGTGGGTAAGAGCGGGAAGGACAACGCGCTCCCCAGGTGATGGTGATATACCGGCGTGACTAGGACGGGAGGATGGAGAAAGAAAATGGAGCGAAAGAGATCGAAGTTGAGTCGTCCCAGACAGTGCATTCGCTAACGCTTTGGGCGAAATATACCCACTACTTGGGATTTCGTGAAGCCGAAGGTTTACAAGGCTCTCTGAAGAAGAAAGTAGCTGTGGGAGTGCGGGAAAGGCAATTCTGGTTGAGTGGAGAGTACGCAGGCGTGGACCCCACGTAAGAGTACGGGGGAGGGTCAGCTGCACGTTATCCAGGGATCGAAGAACAAGCTCTTCTAATGTCGAAAACGACTTTTCGACGGCGCATAACTTTGCCAGAAGAGAAGTTGTGATCATGAGGCCGATGGAGCATACATAATCAGAGTGCTTCAAAGCGGCCATGACGTTGTCCTCGTCCTCGGCAGTAGGACGGTCGAGAGTCGGAGATCCTCCATAATTTAAGATGATAGGTAAGGCCGGCCAGTAATCTAGGGTCTTCAAGACAGGTGTTCCGTATGTGCAGTAGAGTCGAAGATCTAGACCCAGAGGCGATGCAAATACGATCCGACGCCATTTTTGGCATACATGTGTGAGGGTAGGCCAAAATAGCGGGGAACCATGCAGGCAATGTCGAAATATGTTCAGAAGGACGTCATCGGAGAGCACCTCAATCGTCATCTGCTGAGATAAAAGTCCTTCCTCAAAATATATTAGCGTCTGGAGGAGGCACTGGGCATATATCGTACCTGTTCCACGCAGCTGGCTGATGTGATGTAGTGGTTCATATTCCACCATTATCGGGTGACCGGAGAGCCGGCGTGAGACCATGAGTGACACTACGGCTTCCCTCAAAGGCGCATAACGAGGTTCAGGTTGCAGTATGTAGAGCCCGTGCAGGGAAGGTAGCACAGTTTCGTGCCAAGTATCCAGGGGTTGCAAAGCACGCACGACGTTTATCGACTCGTTCCCAACCACATAAAACCTCTTCGTGCCTGTGAATGAGCGGAAAAGCTTTAGCCATTGTACGGCGCCAACTTGAACCTGTTTGCTTGATAGTCGCGTCGCATCGATGTGTAGATCTTTCACACGAAGGAAAGCGGGAAAGCGACCGCAGATTTGAGCTATGGAGGACAGCTGTCGGCTTAATGGCCCGCAGAATACTTGCAATTTAAGGCACATAAGACCTGGCCGGCCTAAGGAAATGGAGACGGAATGCTCAGAGAACAGAATATCTGCCTGACGACCTGTCTGCGTTCCTATCCGGAATTGGAGAGGATATGAAACGCTAAAGATGGGCTCATCAAGGAATGTAATTTCGATGTTCCCGAGACGAGGAGCATCAATTCTCCCTAGAAGGTCTTCCAAGTACCCGGTGTCTCCTCGAAAATCAAGGTGGATGAGAGCAGGGAGAATAACGCGTTCCCCGGACCATATGGAGATGGTAACGTGATTGGTGGTAGAAAGAAAATGGAGTGAAAGTAATTGAAGGTGGGTCATTCCGGACAAGGTATTCGAAAGCGCCTTCGATGACAGAAATCCACTATTGGAGATGTCGTGAAGGCGAATATCGACAAGGCCCTCGGAAGAAGTAAGGTGCTGGAGGGATGCCAGTGAGGGAAAGCCGATCCCAGTCAGGTGAAGTCTACGGAGGCGTGGGCCCCACCGAAAAGTGCTGGGCAGAGTCGCCTGCACGTTATCTCTTGACAGAATAAAAAGCTCCTCTAATTCAGAGAACGGCTCCTGGTTTGCGAAAAGTTTTTCCAGGAGCGATCTTGTGACGGTGAGGTTGATAGACCTAACACGATCAGACCGCTTCAGTGCAGCTAGGATGTCGTCCTCGTCCTCGGGAGAAGGTGGACCGAGCGCAGGAGATCCCCAGTACTCTAAGACGAGAGGCAGGGATGGCCAGCAATCTAGAGCCCTCAAGACAGGCGTTCCGTGGGTACAGAACAGTCGAAGATGTAGACTCCGTTGAGACGAAAATACGATATGTCTCCACTTGCTACATATATGCACAAGCGTGGGCCAAAATCGCGGAGAGGTGTCCAGACAATAACGAAATATGTTCAGAAGCACTTCGTCAGAAAGCTTCCCGATGGTCACTTGTCCGGAAAGAGGACACGTTAGCGAATGGCGCAAGCACTGCGCGAAATCTGTACCATTTCCAGGGCATTCGCTTGGTACGGTCACGGCTTGAGGGTGCGATGAGTGCCGTGTACGGGCACGTCTATTGGGGGCTCTGTAGACATACTGTCACCTCGCGCGGTGGTGCGTAAAGCGCTAGATCACGTACTTTCGGGAATGCATGAGGGGAAGAACGAACGGGTCAGAGATTGCAAGCGCATCCTTATGTAGGACACGCTTGATAATAAAGGCATCACATCGTGCGGTAGGCTAATCAAGGTTTGGAACGTGGTGGGTGGTAGGCACACTCGTCGCATACGCGTGGTGCCAGTGGCCGCTGGATTGCTGTACAGCATGTATTGATCACAGTATTGCTGTGTGAATCATTGTGTGCACATAATTTAAGTTTGTGTCTATATGGAATACAATAATTATCGATATAATCGAGGCGGTACAAAAGAAGGCATCGTTAGCAAGTGTCGTTAGCCCAGGTTCGAGCTGAGTTGGTGTACTGTGCAGACACTGGCAGGGGCAGTGCCGGTTTCACTTCCTTTTTTGGAGCGAACTGTAAAGCCTTCTTCTGGCCAGACTATCTTGGTCGTTTCTCTGCGCCCAGGATCTCCGTTCCCATCTCATCATTTTCCTTGCCTTCTCTACCACTCATTTCTCCTTCGATACAAAGACGTCGAGGGTTGAATTTCCCCGTCCACCTCCCCAATGAAGACTTTGCAGAGCAGAGCGAGCTAATTGTACATGTGTTCAACGGGATCGGGAACGTGTTCGAGCTCCAAAGTCCGACCTCCACGAGTGATTTTTTCCAGCTCTTCATTATAGGCAGCCTGCTCGATCTGCTGTAATCCGCACTTCTGAATGTAATGGCAAGCCACAGTGAGGCTGTGGCGGACACGAAGCACAAGGTCATCCAGATCCTTCTCGTCTTCTGCCAGGTGCCTCAGTTCGATGTCCACGTCCACAACGCGATCGGAACACGGAAAGTCGTCTAACGTGCGTGCTATCCACTATCGATCCAATACAACTGACAGAGACAGGCTACTTGCAGGGTTGGTGCGAGCTTGCGAATTCCTCGAGGCAGAGTACCTGGTCCACATGCTCAATGTGATCAACCATCTATCAATGAATGGGATATTTTTCGAAGTGCTGCAAAATGCGAATGCTATTGAGATCCTGACCCGGATCCTCGACGAGCAGAGTACGGGACCTCACAGCACGGTACGTCGACGAAAAAACCTGGTTCCGTCCCGGTGCCGATATTATTCGCAGGAAACGTCAAACCATATCTTCCAGACGTGCCACGATTTGTGTCGATTGAACAAGGGCAGGCAGGAAGAGGCCGCCCAGGCCGGCATCATACCGCTGCTGATGCGCGTCATCGAGTCGAGTTCTCCCCTTAGGCAATTTGCCCTCTCTATTTTTGTGCGACCTGGCGAGCGCGGGGAAGAGCTGTCGTATGTTTCTACGGAAGCACGATGGTCTTGCAATGTACATTAAGCTCCTCACGGATCCCTACTTTCAAGTAAGCGCTCTCGAGTCTATTCTGGCATGGTAAGTACGCTGCTCGTGACCACGGTCCCGATTTCCGCGGCCCGGAACGCGTCCATTGATACGCTTTCTTGAGGCTCTAAGAGGAGACCGCTCGAGTAGAGGACGAGTTAGCGAGGCCAAAGTCGCTCGATGCGCTCTTCAAGTGCTTCGTCTCCCCCAAAGCGGGCTCATTCGAGAACCTGCTCGATCCATTCCTCAAAATCTGCCGCCACTCGACGTCGATCGCGATCGGCGTCGCCAAAGTGCAATTCTTCCGAAGCGTTACGGAGAAGCTGAGCAACAGTAAGGCGGTCGTGAAGCTGGAGCTACTCCGGACCCTCCGCGCGATCTGCGACGTCCACTCGAATCGCGCGCAGCCCGTCAAGCGCTACGGCACCCACGAGACGGTCGCCGCGTTCTGGTGTAAAGACGGCACGGTGTTCGCGCGAGATCGAGCTGAACCTCACACCTGCGTTCAAGCCCTTTTTCAGGGGAGCCGATACACCCAAGAGCTCGATCGCGCTGAAGAGACGCACCACGCGCCGCACGGCAAGCGATACGTCGGGAATCGGCACCCCGTCGCCACCGCTCGGTAGGGGGCTGCTGGATGATCCGCGCGTGACGAGCGCGGGCACGGTCAGACGCTGGGACGACGCGTGGGCTTTTGCCGCGCTTGTCTGTTGGCGATATCTCGTGGCAGCCTGGCATCGGCACGGGACGGCGCCGAGCAGCGACAAAACAAAACACGAGCCGCGGTCTGTGCGGCATGTGCTGATTGTATTATGCACGTGTCCCCTCCCTTTTCCCTCTCCACATAGCTATTTTTCTGGTCTCGTTGCTCGTTCATGCTGCTCAGACTTTTGGTTGGCTAGGTTACTTCTCATTGTGCACGCTTGTTACTTAGCATTGTCATCTCTCCCTCTCTATTACCCCCGGTGTTTAAAGTATAAGTTAGGACTAGCTACACATGATAATTGACATACGGTCTATCTAGCTCCCACCACAAAACAAAATGATACTATACCGTAAAGTCGGATGACCGACTTGCGACTAGTCGACGTTGTCAAGTTTACGAGCCTGCTCGTATCCAGTTTGGTAGGAGTACAAAAGAAAAGAAAAGTTGCTGTTGTATTCCAAAGTCAAGGTGTATACAAGTGAAGTGACATGGTATTGTGGCTAAGCAATGTATGCATGTCGACTCGGATTGCGTCTACCCACGCAGAGTACAATCGCAAACTCGAATCCCGGGCCATTGATATACGTATTAATACAGGAACCCGAAACAATCGATTATATTTATGGACTTCCCACTGGGATCTTAGGATGTGTGAATAATTTGATTCTGAAAAGTGTGCGCGGATATTGATCCAAAAAAAAAAAAAAAAGTGTGCGCGGTGTGGGGGGGAGCCTAAAGCTGATCCCAAAAAAAATAAAATCCCGAGACGGAATGAACCAGATCGAATATCGCAACTGCCCGAGTAAAGAGTAGAAGTAATGCCGAATAGGGTCAGAGAAGCCACATCCAAAACATCAGGGTATCTGGGAGCGGTAGTGAGGCAGGCAGGGGCCAGGACGGTAAGGGGGGGGCGGTCGGTGAATCTCGCGTCAACAATTTGGACTCTTTACACAGTCTCTACCAGATGCCAGTAGTCACTTAAGCGCCGATTGAGATGATACTCTTGCGTGAAACTGGGGTTACAGTCTTCGACCTTCTTTCCTGGATTTGTTGTTGAGATTGATTGGATCCTCTGTAGAAGGTTATGGCAGCCCCTTGAAAGACCGAAGCACAGGCGCAAAGGCGAACTGGGTGTGGAGAACACTAGACAAACTTGAACAAACGGGACTCAGGAATCGCGGGCAGAGGCGATGACTGTGTATATTCACTTATGCGAACTTGCACCAGTGTACTCTACAATTATGGGACGGCCGGAGAGCCGGCGTGGAGTGATGAATGAATTTACGGTGGCCCGCAAATCGCCCGTCGCAGGACCCTGTATACAGAGATATTTCAGGGCAGGTAATGGATCAGTCTGCCGATCGGCTGCTTGCAGTGTACGCAAAGTGTTTGTCACGAGATTCCCGAACAGAGAAAGTCTTTCAAAATCACTAAACAAGTGGATAAGCTCCGGCCAGTGTTCACTGTCCGCATCATCCTGCCCGCTTGATGGCTGCATCGTATTAATGCGTAGATCTCCCACACCAAAAAGGAAACCGGAAGAAGAAAATTGGTTGCAAATCTGAGCCATGGAGGACAACTGCCAGTCTAACTGCTCGCATGATATCTCCAATCTAAGGCGTCCATCGGCTTTTGGACAGGTAAACGTGATGGCGATAGTATGGTCGGAAGATAGAATGTCTGCTCGGTGGTGTAACTTCTGCATTCCTATCCGGTTGACGAAGTAGATGAGTTGGGAAATGTGGAAGATGAGCTGGTTGAAGAACTTGACTTCGATATCCCCGAGACGAGGAGCGTCGATCCTGGTCACAAGATTGTTTAAGTACTCGCTGGTTCCTTGAAATTTGAAGCGGGAAAGAGCGGGAAGCACAACGCGCTCTCCAGGTGATGGTGATATACCTGCGTGACTAGGGCGGGAGGCAGGAGAAAGGAAATGGAGCGAAAGAGACCGGAGTTGAGTCGTCCCAGACAGTGCATTCGCGAGTGCTTTGGGAGAAATATACCCACTACTTGGGATTTCGTGAAGCCGAAGATCCACAAGGTTCTCTGAGGAAGAAAGTAACCACGGGAGTGCGGGAAAGGCAATTCGGGTTGAGTGGAGACGACGCAGGCGTGTACCCCAGGTAAGAGTGCTGGGGAGGGTCAGCTGCACGTTATCCGAGGACCGGAGAACAAGGTCTTCTAATTCCGAAAACGGCTTTTCGATCGCGACTAACTTTGCAAGGAGAGAAGTCGTAATTGTGAGGCTGACGGAGCTGACACGACCAGAGTGCTTCAATGCAGCCACGATGTTGTCCTCGTCCTCGGCAGTAGGAGGGTCGAGAGTCGGAGATCCCCCGTAATTTACGACGATAGGTAAGGCTGGCCAGCAATCTAGAGTCGTCAAGACAGGTGTTCCGTAGGTGCAGTAGAGTCGAAGATCTAGACCCAGAGGCGATGCACGTACGATCCGACGCCATTGTTGGCATACATGTATGAGGGTAGCCCATAATCGCGGGGAAGCATCAAGGTAATGTCGAAATATGTTCAGAAGGACGTCGTCGGAGAGTACCCCAATCATCACCTGCTGAGATAAAGGTCCTGCTCAAGATATGTTAGCGTGGGGTGGAGGTACTGGGCATACATCGTACCTGTTCCACGCAGTTGGCTGATGTGATGTAGTGATTCATATTCCACCCTTATCGGCTTACCAGAGAGCCGGCGTGAGACCATGAATGACACTATGGCCTCCCTCAAAGGCGCATGGCGAGGTCCAGGCTGCGGTATGTAGAGCCCGTGCAGGGCAGGTAGCACCTTTTCATGCCAACTTTCGGAGTAATACAAAGCCAGCATGATGTTTGTCGAGTGGTCGCTAGCCATATGGAACCATTTTGCACTTTTGAATACACGGATAAGCCTCACCCAGCTCCAACAGTTCGCGTCGTCCTGACCACTTGACAGTCGCGTCGTCTTGATGCGTATATCTTCCACACAGAAAAGGAAAGCGGAAAAGCGATTGCAGACTTGAGTTATGGAGAACAGCTGCTGACTTAACGACTCGCAGAATACTTGCAATCTGAGGCACGTAGGAGCCGACTGGCTTAACAAGATGGAGACGGAGTGCTCAGAGAATAGAATATCGACTTGGCGGTGTGACTTTTGCATTGCCATCCCGAATGTGAGAGGATTCGAAAAGCTAAAGATGGGCTCATCGAGGAACGTAATTTCCATATCCCCGCAACGAGGAGCACCAATTCTGGCCAGAAGTTCTTCCAAGCGCTTAGTGTCTCCTCGAAAATCAAGGTGGGTGAGAGCAGGGAGAATAACGCGTTCCCCAAAGCATGGTGGCATGGTAACGTGATCGATGGTGGAAATAAAATGGAGTGAAAGCGACTGAAGCTGGGCCATCCCGGACAAGGTATCCGCAAGCCCCTTCGATGACAGAAATCTAGTATTGGAGATTTCGTGAAGACGAATATCGACAAGGTCCCTGGAAGAATAAAGGAGCTGAAGGGATGAGGGAAAGTCAATCCCAGTCAAGTGGAGTCTACGGAGACGTGGGCCCCACTGAAAAGCACTGGGAAGGGTCATCTGGATGTTATCTTGAGACAGAAGAAAAAGCTCTTCTAGTTCAGAGAATGGCTCCTCGATTGTGGAAAATTTTGTCAGGAGTGACCTTGTGACGGTGAGGCTGATTGAGCTAACACGATAAGACCGCTTCAGTGCAGCCAGGATATTGTCCTCGTCCTCGGGAGCGGGCGGATCGAGCGCCGCCGGAGATCCCCCGTACTCTAAGGCAATAGGTAGGACTGGCCAGTAATCTAGGGTCTTCAAGACAGGCGTTCCGTGGGTACAGAACAGTCGGAGATGTAGGCCTCGTTGAAACGTAAGTACGACATGTCTCCACTTGCGACATATGTGCACAAGCCTGGGCCAAAATCGTGGAGAGGCATCGAGATAATAACGAAATATCTCTAGAAGCACTTCGTCGGAAAGCTTCCCGATGGTCACTTTCCGGGAAAGGGAACACGTTAGCGAATGGCGCAAGCATTGCGCAGAATCGGCACCATTTCTAGAGCATTCACTTGGAGCGGTAACGGTTCGAGGGGGCGATACGCGCTGTGTACGGGCACGTCTATTGGGGGCTCTGTAGACACACTGTCACCTCAAGCGGTGGTACACAAAGCGCTAGATCACTTACTTTCGAGAATTCATGAGGGGGAGAACGAACGGGGTGAAATCGCAAGCGCATCCTTATGTAGAACACGCTCGAACATAAAGATATTGCATCGTGCGGTAACCTAATCGAGGATTGGAGCGTGGTGGGTGGTAGGCATACTTGCTGCATACACCTGGTGATAGACATGTCAGTGACCAGTGCGGCGGCACCGGATTGCTGTACAGCATGTGCATGCCGCACACCATCGATCCTGTGCAGCTGACAGAGATAGACCACTTGGGAGATCCGTACATACACTGCTACCTCGCACGGTGGAGGAAAACCGCTAGAGCACTTACTTTCGAGATTGCATGAGGGCAAGGATGAACGGGGAAGGAATCGCAGGCGTATCCTTATGTAGAACACACCCGAATATAAAGACATCACTGGCACACGTGTGGTAGGCTGATCAAGGTTTGGGCGTGGTGAGCGATATTTTGAAGCTTACTCGCCGCATACACGTAGTGGAGAATACGAATGCATGACCGCCGGATTGCTGTGCAGATCAAACCGTGTTTGCTGTGTGTGAACCAATGTGTGCACCGCAATTATGTCGAATGCGGACTACAATAGTAATCACCAAGGTGGTACAACGATGGGTGTCCGAGTTTTTAGCAGGCGTCGTCACGGACTCACGGTTTTGTTAACTGGTGTCCAGAAAGGGGTGCAAATTTTTTTACTGTACTACACTATACTGGATGGCCGTGTTACTGTACCGTGACGCCGGTTGTCGTTTCAGACCTTACTTTCTTGGAGCATACTGTAACACGTAACTGCCTGCGCAAGTGTGTCCGAGTCACAGTTTCCGCTCCCTTTATTTTTATCTTCTCATCCCGTCCCTTCCCTCATTAATTTCTTTCTCCCTCGACAAAAAGATGTCGAGGGTTGAAGAACCTCGTCTTCGAATAGGACTTTATGGGTCAGAGCAAGCAAGGGGGGGCCGGGCCGTGGTTCCATGACCCGAGGTGGGGGGGGGGGGGTCAGCCGAAAGTCTCTAAAAAAATTTGCTTTTTGGGCGTCTAAGGCCGGGCCGATCTGGAAATTTCCCGCTTTTCCCCCGTATCATCTCAGCAATAGTGCATATTGTGTGTTTGCAAACCCATGCGGGTACCTGAATATGGGTTTGTGGGTGTGGGTGTGGGTCAGATCTGAGGGACCCGTACAAAACCCATACCCGTTGCATGGCGGGTTTTTTCAAAGGGATACTAGAATTCTACTTACTACATGTTACTGTACTATTCTATGAGGAATCTATTTAACTACAGTTACAGTGGCCTGAGCCCCAACTCCGTCTAAGAGCATCTACAGGTCTTGGGGCATGTGATGCGTCGCAAGGTGTCGCGCACGCGTCCGCGGAACGCGCGCCGTCGCATACAGGTCCGCGGTGATTGGGGACGTGTTTATCTCGAAGGGATAAACGTGCGTCGACGTGCGGCGGGGTCGAGAACAGGAACAAGGTCGGGTTGTTGCAGAGGGTCGAAAATGATTGTGCACGTTTGCGCATAACACAAAACTTCACATATGTAGTTGTATGAGTCGGAGATACGTCTTGTTCGAGCCAATAAGGCCGCGGACAAATGCAGAAAGCCAGAGAACAAAAAGAATGAGCCACACTGACACTGAGCTTAAAAGTTAGGGGAACTCAACTATGATAAATGTAAGCAATGAAGTTGCATGTTCCCAGCTTGGTGGTAGCATACAGCACTCATGGCAATGTTTATTAAACAGACAGAAACGTGTGTGGTGCCAGCAGTTTGGCAGCGATGCATGATGGGGGGGGGGGTAATCTAAGAAATTTCCATATTTGGCATTTAATTTCCTTTTTGGGGGTAGGGGGGGGGGGGGTACGGCCCAACCCCTTAAAAAAATTTACCGACCCCGTGCAATTTTAAGAATTCCGGCCCCCCCTTGAGAGCAAGCTGACCGTACATGTGTTGGATCAGGCCTATCAGGGGCGTGTTCGAGTTGCATAGTCCGACCTCCACGAGGCATTATTTTTGCTGGCTCTTTATCAGAAAGGGCCTGATCGACTTGCTGTTTTCCACGCTTATGAACGTGATGGCGAGTCGTGGTGAGGCTGAGGCGGACTTGAATCCTAAGATCATCCACATCCCTCTCGTCTTCTACCTGATGTCACAGTACAGTCCGACATCCACGTCTGCAATGCGCTCGGACGGAAAGTCGTCCTACATGCGTGCTGCACACCATCTCCTATGCAACTGACAGAGATAGGCCACTTCCTGCGTTGTTGCGAGCGTGCGAACTGCTTGGGCCGGAAGCTCCTGATCCACATGGCCAAGACGATTAAGTATCTGTCGATGAACGCGATGCTGCTCAAAGGGCCGCAAAATACGAACGCTATTGGCCCGTGAGATCCCGATCCTCGATGAACAGAGTTCAGGACCTCACAGCACGGCGCGTTGATAATTTACTTTTTATTCGCAGGAAATACGAAATGATATCTTACAGACGTGCTACAATTTATGTCGATTGGACAAGGGCAAACAGGAAGAGGGGGCGCGGGCCATCATTGATGCACGTGATCGAGTCGAGTCCTCCCCGGGGTTTGCCATCCCGCTGGGCACGGGCTCCATGAAACCCACATGAACAGCCTGCGTGCCACAAGCGCTGGCTTGTTTCGGCTGCTGGCAGGACGCACGGCCTCTCGTCGCGTCGGCATGTTGGCGACATCTAGTGATGGCGGTCTAGTGTCGGTAAGGGAAGGCGCTGAGCTGTAACACACGCGAGCCTGCCGCTGTCGGTGCGTCATGTACTGCATCATGCATGTGTTCACCTTGTTTTTCTCTCCACTAGCTATTTTCTGGTCTCGCCGTCACTCAGTCATGTCGCCCAGACTTTGACTTTCGGTTTGCTACGTTACTTCACGTCGTGCATTCCCATTCCTTCTCCATTACCCCCAGTGTTTAAAGAATAAGTTAGGTCTACCTACACAGTACTGTATTAGAGATTTGATACCCCCACTAATTGGGTGGAACTCTTCGGTCCACAAAGTCATTGTCTGCGTCTATTTCATTGTCACAACACCGGCCATGCTATATGAAAAGTGTTCAAAAATTCTTGGGCTTCATTGACTGGAGTGTGGCAATGCACGGTGCGATTCTCCGCATAGGTGGAAGAGTCCTGCAGCCTACTAGTACTAAATGCGCCAAAGCCAGCACCGACCCCCAGCCCAGACAGCGGTATGGGCGAGCAGCTGCACCCCAGGGGTGGTGCCCATCGCGCTCGAGCTGGCTATGCTCGGCATATTCATATTAACGGATCCATCTCGTTCACTTGCGCGAGCTGTGCTATACTGAGCCCGTTAAGCATTCTCACCAGCGCGAGCGAGCACAGTCCGAGTCAGAGGTTGAACCCGCCAATGCTAATCCCGAAGCCAGCCACAACGGCTTGCTGAGGTTTGGCAGTCATCGCGTTGCTGTCGTTGTCGCTTCCGCCGAAACTGCCCGAGGTGTTCGAGAGTACGGGATTTACGCACTAGAGTGAGTACCACCGCCATCATTGTACAGGCCTCTTGAAAGGCTACTCTGAACACGACCGACACCAGGCGCATGGTGACCATGACTCAGGATTAGGTCGCCGTCGTCGACATGAACGCCTTATACACCATTGTTGATGGCCGTAGAACACGCTGCTGCTGTCGTCTATGTGGCGCTTGGAGGACCGGCGGAACTCGTTGGGGCAGTTGAGGGGTAGGACGTTGTCGCCGACGCGGCACAATTTGTTCGACATAGACCCACTCGGAGCGCGTCTATCGAGGTGGACTTGAGGTGGACTTGCACCTACATACGTCATACCCACGCACAATATTTGGGTCCTCCAGTACATCGACGACTAAATGGAAGGTGTGAGTGTATATATGTGGGTGTAACGCACTTTTACATTCGCAAAAACAAGCGCAAAGAACAAAACAGTTACGAACAGAAACGAACAGAAATGAGAGAGTAGTAGGTCTGGGCAAGCAAACATCTGTGGGAACCCTAGTCGGCACTTGCCGCAATGATCCCGAAACGAGAACAAAAGTAGCAGGGAAAATCACCAACCCGCTCTACTCATCCCCGCCCAGAACGGACCGTATGATACATCTAGAAATGACGCGTGCTCTGACAAAAATGGGATGGGACCGAAGGAATCGAGGCGGGGTTGATTGTTACCATTTTTCTCCTTGAATGCTCGACGAATACCGGAATCGCCAGCATAATTATAGATGAAGCCAGGTGGTGCGATTTTAAGGCGCCGTGGCGGTTCCCACAGTATTGTTTCGTCCTCTGCGCTTGGGGTTAGTGGGATCATCGATTGCATATGTTCGACCGTGACGGGGCCATCAGAAAGCAATTCCCATTTCCACGGTGCTTCGTCCTCTGAGGTTGAGTTCGGCATCGAGGCCATTGGTTGCGTATATTCGACCGTTACGGGATGTCCAGAGAGCCGGCGCGAGTCTGCGCCCAGGATCTTCGTTCCCATCTCGTCATTTTCCTTACCTTCTCTACCACCTCTTTCTCTCTCGATAAAAAGATGTCAAGGTTGAATATTGAATGTCCCCATCAACTTCCCCGGTGAAGACTTTGCCGCGCAGAGCGAATTGATGGTACACGTGTTTAACGGGATCGGGAAGGTGTTCCGAGTCGAGGCTTCGAGCTGGAGAGTCCGACCTCAACGAGGAGTGATTTTTGCCAGCTCTTTGTTATGGGCGGCCTGTTCGATCTACTGTAAATCCGCACTTCTCAATGTAATAGCAAGCCACAGTGAGGCTGTGGCGGACATGAAGCACAAGGTCATCTAGATCCTTCTCGTCTTCTGCCAGGTGCCTCAGTCCGATGTCCACGTCCGCAACGCGCTCGGCACACGGAAAGTCGTCCGGCGTGCGTGCCACCCACTATCGACCGTATACGGCTGACATAGACGGGCCACTCGCAGGGTTGGTGCGAGCTTGCGAACTCCTCAAGCCCCAGAGTACCTGGTCCACATGCTCAAGGCAATCGACCATCTGTCGACGAATGGGATATTACTCGAAGTGCTGCAAAATGCAAATACTATTTAGATCCTGACCCGAATCCTCGACGAGCAAAGGAGCAAAGCTCAGGACCTCGCAACACGGTACGTCGATGAAAAATTTGGTTTCATCCCGGTGCTGATATATTGTTTTTCATTTTCAGGATTCGTCAAATCATGTCTTCCAGACGTACTACAACTTGTGTCGATTGAACATGGGCAGAGAGGAAGAGGTCGCGCAGGCCGGTGTAATACCGTTACTGATGCACGTCATCGAGTCGACGACTTTCCTCCTCAGGCACTTTCCCCTCTATTCTATGCGACTTACGAGCGCCGGGAAGAGCTGCCAGATATTGCTACGGCAGCACGATGGTCTTGCGGTATACATCAGGCTTCTGATGGGTCCCTACTTTTAAGTGAGCTCTCGAGTCTATTCTAGTATGGTGAGTACACCGATCGCGACGGCGGTTCCTATTTCCGCGACCCAGAACGCGTCGATTGATCCCTCCTCCCCCGTTTTTAAGGCTTCAAGAGGAGACCGCTCAGATAGAGAAAGAGATAGCGAAGCCCAAGTCGCTCGACGCTCTCCTCAAGCGTTTCGTCTCCGCCAAAGCAGGCTCATTCGAGAATCTGTTCGATCCGTTCCTCAAAGTCTGCAGCCACTTGATGCCGATCGCGATCGGCACTGCGGATCACGGAGAAGCTGAACAACAGCAAGGCGGTCATGAAGCTGAACCTGCTTCGGATCCTGCGCGCGGTCCGCCACGTCCACCCGAATCGCGCGGTGCCCGTCAAGCGCTACGGCAACCACGAGACGGTCGCCGCGCTCTGGTGTAAAGACGGCACAGTGCTCGCGCGAAATCGAGCTGAGACTCACGCCTGCGCGAAAGCCCCCTTCAGGGGAGCCGATATGCCCAAGAGCTCGATCGCGCTGAAGAGACTCACCACGCGCCGCACGGCAAGCGATGCGTCGGGAATCGGCATGCCGTCGCCACCGCTCGGTACCGGGCCGATGGATAATCCGCGCGTGACGAGCGCGGGTACGGTGAGACGCTGGGACGACGGGTGGCCCTTTGCCGCGTTTGCCTGTTGGCGATATCTCGTGGCAGCCTGGCATCGGCACGGGACGGCACCGAGCAGCGACAAAACAAAACACGAGCCGCGGTCTGTGCGGCATGTGCTGATTGTATTATGTACGTGTCCCCTCCCTTTTCTCTCTCCACATAGCTATTTTTCTGGTCTCGTTGCTCGTTCATGCTGCTCAGACTTTTGGTTGGCTAGGTTACTTCTCATTGTGCACGCTTGTTACTTAGCATCGTCATCTCTCCCTCTCCATTACCCCCGGTGTTTAAAGTATAAGTTAGGACTAGCTACACATGATAATCGACATACCCGTCTATCTAGCACCACAAAACAAAATGATACTATACCATAAGGTCGGATGTCCGACTTGTGACTGACCGACGTTATCATGTTTACGAGCTTGCTCGTATCCAGTTTGGTAGGTGGTACGAAAGAAAAGAAAGTTGCTGTTGTATTCCAAAGTCAAGGTGCATACGAGCGAAGTGACGTGGTACAGTGATTCACTTATGCGAATTTGCACCAGTGTACTCTACAATCACGGGACGGCCAGAGAGCCGGCGTGGAGTGATGAATGAATGTACGGTGGCCGGCAAGTCGCCCGTCGCAGGACCCTGTATACAGAGATATTTCAGGGCAGGTAATGGATCAGTCTGCCGATCGGCTGCTTGCAGTGTACGCAACGTGTTTGTCACGAGTTTCCCGACCAGAGAAAGTCTTTCAACACCACTAAACAAGTGGATAAGCTCCGGCCAGTGTTCACTGTCCGCATCATCCTGCCCGCTTGACGGCTGCATCGTATTAATGCGTAGATCTTCCACACCAAAAAGGAAACCGGAAGAAGAAAATTGGTTGCAAATCTGAGCCATGGAGGACAACTGCCAGTCTAACTGCTCGCATGTTATCTCCAATCTAAGGCGTGCATCGGCGTTTGGCCGGGTAAACGTGATGGAGATAGCATGGTCGGAAGATAGAATGTCTGCTCGGCGGTGTGACTTCTGCATTTCTATCCGGTTGACGAAGTAGATGAGTTGGGAAATGTGGAAGATGAGTTGGTTGAAGAACTTGACTTCGATATCCACGAGACGAGGGGCGTCGATCCTGGTCACAAGGTCGTTTAAGTACTCGCTGGTTCCTTGAAATTTGAAGCGGGAAAGAGCGGGAAGTACAACGCGCTCTCCAGGTGATGGTGATATACCGGCGTGAATAGGGCGGGAGGAGGGAGAAAGGAAATGGAGCGAAAGAGATTGAAGTTGAGTCGTCCCAGACAGTGCATTCGCGAGTGCTTTGGGTGAAATATACCCGCTACTTGGGATTTCGTGAAGCTGAAGATTTACAAGGTTCTCTGAGGAAGAAAGTAGCTGCGGGAGTGAGGGAAAGGTAATCCTGGTTGAGTGGAGACTACGCAGGCGTGTACCCCAGGTAAGAGTGCTGGGGAGGGTCAGCTGCACGTTATCCGGGGACCGGAGAACAAGGTCTTCTAATTCCGAAAACGGCTTTTCGATCGCGACTAACTTTGCAAGGAGAGAAGTCGTAATTGTGAGGCTGACGGAGCTGACACGACCAGAGTGCTTCAATGCGGCCACGATGTTATCCTCGTCCTCGGGAGTAGGAGGATCGAGAGTTGGAGACCCCCCGTACTTTACGATGATAGGAAGGGCCGGCCAGCAGTCTATGGTCTTCAAAACAGGTGTTCCATATGTGCAGTAGAGTCGAAGATCTAGACCCAGAGGCGATGTATGTACGATCCGACGCCATTGTTGGCATATGTGTGTGAGGATAGGCCAACTTTGCGGGGACGAATCCAGGAAATATCGAAATACGTGCAGAAGGACATCGTCGGAGAGCACCCCAATCGTCACTTGCTGAGCTTCTCAAAACATGTTAGCATGGGGAGGAGGCACTGGGCATATATCGTACCTAATCTTCGCAGTTGACTGACGTGACGTAGTGGTTCATATTCAACCCTTATCGGATTACCAGAGAGCCGGCGTGAGACCATGATTGACACTATGGCCTCCCTTAAAGGCGCGTGATGAGGCCCAGGCTGCAGTATGTGGAGCCCGTGCAAGGCAGGTAGCACAGTTTCGTGCCACGTACACATTAGTTGCAAAGCACGCACGACGTTTGTCGACTGGTCGCCGGCTACATGACACAACTTTGTGCCTTTGAATGGGCGGAAAAGCTCTAGCCATCGTTCGGCATCAACCTGTCTGCGTGATGGTCGCCTCACCTTGATGTACAGATCTTCCACACCAAAAAGAAAAGCGGAAAAGTGGCTACAGACCCGAACTATGGAAGGAAGCTGCTGGCTTAACGGCTTGCAGAATACTTGCAATTTAAGGGACGTGAGAGCCGGCTGGCTTAACGAGATGGAGACAGAATGCTTAGAAAATAGAATATCGGCTCGGCGGTGTGACTTCTGCATTTCCATCCAGAATTTGCTAGGATTTGAAATGCTGAAGATGGGCTTATCCAGGAATGCAATCTCGATATGTCGGCAACGAGGAGCATCAATTCTGGCCAGAAGGTCTTCCAAGTACTCGGTGTCTCCTCGAAGATCAAGATGGGTGAGAACAGGGAGAATAACGCGTTCCCCGTACCATGGGGGCGCGGTAACGCGATTGGTGGTGGAAATAAAATGGAGTGAAAGTGATTGAAGCTGGGTCATTCTGGACAAGGTATTCGCAAGTGCCTCCGATGACATAAATCTAATATTAGAGATGCCGTGAAGATGAATATCGACAAGGTCCCTGGAAGAATAAAGACACTGGAGGGATGAGGAAAAGTCGATCCCAGTCAAGTGAAGTCTACGGAGGCGTGTGCCCCACCGAAAAGCACTGGGAAGGGTCATCTGGATGTTATCTTGAGACATAAGAAGCTCATTTAGTTCGGAGAACGGCTCCTCGATTGTGGAAAGTTTTTCCAGGAGCGATCTTGTGACGGTGAGGCTAATAGACCTAACACGATCAGACCGCCTCAGTGCAGCCAGGATATTGTCCTCGTCCTCGGGAGCAGGCAGACCGAGCGCAGGAGATCCCCCATACTCCAAGACGAGAGGCAGGGATGGCCAGCAATCTAGAGTCCTCAAGACGGGCGTTCCATGGGTACAGAACAGTCGAAGGTGTAGGATCCGTTGAGAAGAAAATACGATATGTCTCCACTTGCGACAAATGTGCACAAGCCTGGGCCAAAATCGTGGAGAGGCGTCCAGAAAATAATGAAATATCTCCAGAAGCACCTCGTCGGAAAGCTTCCCGATGGTCACTTTCCGGGAAAGGGAACATGTCAGCGAATGGCGCAAGCACTGCGCGGAATCTATACCGTTTCTAAGGCATTCGCCTGGTACGGTAACGGCTTGAGGGCGCGATACGCGCCGTGTACGGGCACGTCTATTGGGGGATTTGTAGGTGTACTGTCACCTCGCGTGGTGGAACATAAATCGCTAGATCACTTACTTTCGAGAATTCATGAGGGGAAGAACGAACGGGGGAGAAATCGCAAGCGCATCCTTATGTAGAATACGCTCGAACATAAAGACATTACATCATGCGGCAGACTAACCAAGGTCTGGAGCGTGGTGGGTGGTATGCATACTTGCTGCATACACGTGGTGGCAGACACTGGCATGCCAGCGACCGCCGGAATGCTGTACGACCTGTGTTGATTATTGCTGTGTGAATAATTGTGTGCACCGTAATTTGTGTCTATGTGGGATACAGTAGTAATCGATATATTGTAACTGAAGCGGTACAAAAGAAGGCATCGTTAGCAGGTGTCGTTAGCTCAGGCTCGAGTTGATGTACTGTACAGACAGTGGCAGACTCCTTCCCGTTTCGATGCTCCGCGTAAGAGACTATTACTCACTGTGCACGTGTTTCTTCCCACAGCCACTTTCCTTTTATATCCTAACTTTGCGTCTTGTTACGCTACGCACCGACTGGGGACACTTGTGTCGGCTTCTCCCGGGGCGAGACGCATGGTGCTCTTTCGTGTTGATCCCTATGTTTTTTTAATGTAAACACATGTGTCCGTATTTGGAAAATATCATTAATTTATTGATTGCTTGACATTGGTGTGTATGTGTGAATATGTGAATGCGCGAATCCCACCTTCACGTCTTCTCTGTGCAATGGCCTCGCTTGATTCCACTGTCGATCTTCCTTCTCTGAATGACATGCGAGATGCTGTCAAGGATCGCTTCGGCTTCTTTCCATGCACATGGCAACTTGAGGCCGCATTGACTCAGCTAAAGCAAATGGACTTGGTTACTCTGGCACCTACTGTCACGTTTCGACTTGTATGACTAAGGACCCTTACTGTACCGGTTGCAACTATGGCGGTAAGGTAGATTAGTTGCGGACTTACTTACGGTGATACGGTAGTGCGATAGGCGATTATGACCGATAGCTGACTGAGCGGTACCTGAATGACTCGATACTAGTACAGGTACTAGTAGTATTAGTTTTGCGATGTTTCTGCGATACGTTGGACGCTTACTTACTGTGACTCATAGCAGCGCTTCAAAGCCTGCTAGAACTGTATTTAAACTGGCTTGCGAAGACCAAGATACACCATCTTGGTCTTCTTGAATTGTCACTTGTTTCCTTTTCTTTTATCCTCTTCGCCTTTACAAGACTGTCCAACTTCGTTCGTGACCAGCAGACTAATCGACTTGCCAGTGTACCTCCGTGTATTCACCAAGGCAAGGACTTGGACCTTCGCGTCTTCAAGCCCGCGAGATCGTTTTATCGCTAAGTTGTTACCACCGCCTCGTGCTCAAGTCGAGCTAACGTCGTGATGACGTTACATTAAGACCAAGATACCATCGTGGCCGTAACAACAAGAGATCAGTGGACGAGCTTCCGTCCTTATTCGCTCCCAAGAAGAGGAGAACGCAACGTCCCCACGCGCTTTTTACAAGCTGCCAGCTGGAGGGAAAGACAAGAAGAAACCGGATACTTTGTAGAATTCAACGGACCGACCAGGTTCCGCCCAGTTGAGTTCAACTTCGATCACTTGTGCTGGGTAGAGGTTACATGGAACCCCATAGAATCTCAGTGGGACGCAGTGTGGCCAGCAGGACCCAGGTATCAGTGCGATATCGACGCACGAGAACTCAATAGTCGAGCCGATTGGGGTCCTATTGATGGGCAAGTAAGAGAACACTCTACCGGAGAAGTAGTGTCAGAAGAAGAAGGACAAAGCCAAGAAGACGGAGGGCGAGAGCCGGAACACACGGAGACTAGCGGAGGAGCAATACAAGATCTCCTTCTCGAACGAGCTGAGTCCGCACATATCACAGAACCAGAGCCAATTCACATTCGATCGCCAGCCATCATGGCAACTATCACGCAAGCTATGGAAGAAGTGGTGCTCGAAGAATCACACGCTATACGAGCAGAGGCAAGAGAAATACTCATGCCCATCCACCCAGACACCGGAAGACGAATGACGGCCGACGACGCCGCAATATTTCGAGCAATAGGATCTGACCGGGGAGACCCACCGTCAGGGAGACCCATCCCACTGGAACTACCTCCAGGAGTGAGCGGACCCAGTGGAGACCCACCACCGCCACCAGGAGGAGGAGTCCCCTTTGACATACGAAGAGCTGAACCACCGCGAGGACCACCCAGCGGACCGCCAGGAGGGGGCGGAGGAGGTGGAGGTGGAGGAGGAGGAGGGGACACCGGAGGAGGAGGAGGAGGACATCATAGCGAAAAACTCACCAGCGAGCCACCTTCCATTTTCAATGGAGACAGACTCAAAATCGATCAATTCCTGACACAGTGGCATGTCTATTGGGGCATGAATTTGGACGCCCCCATCATGCGAAATGACTACAGGAGATGCCTCCTGTTCCTATCCTACATCAAAGGCGGGGCAGTCAGCAAATGGGTACTATCCTTCCTGAACTGGTTAAATCGACAAATACAACGAGGGATCAGCCCCTATACTCCAGCGCTCTGGGAGGCCGTTGCCGACGGCTTCAGCCAGCGCTTCGAAAACACGTTAGAACGAGAGCAAGCCCAAGCAATACTACGCAAAGGCCTTAAGATGACGGGCGAGGATATTGACAAGTACGTCAATGACTTTGAACAGCTCGTGCGGAAGGCTCACTATCGCCTCAACGAACCGCAAACCATTGACCTTTTTACATCGGGTTTGCCCAAGGAACTTTTCAAAAATGCGTTCCAGTTCGATGACCCTGTCACGTTCGACGACTGGAAAAGAGCTGTCCTGAAGCGACAGAAGAACTACATACACCTCAAAGCGAGGCTCAACGAGTACAAAAACACGACGACGCAGCCAAAGAAACAAAGCGGCAACGCAGGATGGGCACTTCCGCAAAACCTACCACAAACAAACCCCTGGGCAATGGACACTTCGGCCGACCGTGCTAAGGTGAGACTGGCAGGATCCGAAGACATCGATTTCAACAAACTACCGCATCACAACTGGCCCGCGCCACCATTCCCGCCGTGAGGAGGACCCGGAGCTAGAGGACGAGGAAGGGGAGGATCCCGAAGGGACTTAAGGAACGTCCTCTGTTATAATTGTCACGCTCCAGGACACCTCTCACGAAACTGCCCACACCCATGCACCCAGCAACAATGGCCGGCCGCTCCGTCCAGCAGCCGGATGACCGAAACCACCGGGTACCCCCAAGGACCCGTGTCACAATACGCACCCTTGCAGTATGCACCTTCGCTGCCAGGATACATGTCGCCAGCGCCGAGCGTAACACCCGCGCCCCAAATCAACGCAGCAAGCACAAAGACGGCCGGAGAGCAGGCGAAGGAATGGCTCACACAGGTAGCCAATAGCACAGATGAGGTGAAGGACCTCATACTCCAAGACCTGTGGGGAAAGGAGGGTTTTCAGGACACCTGAACCCGTCAGTCTGGGTGAGGGCCTTACATTGTGATTCTGTAATCGTGACAACGCGCTACCAATCATTGCGAATTCCAGTAACTGTCCAAACGGAATACCAAACGACTGAAACCAACGTACTAGTCGACTCCGGAGCGACTGACAATTTTATCCGGCCAAGTATGGCGAAACGGGCAGGAGTCCTGGTATACCCATTAGAAACGCCACGCAAGATATGGAACATAGACAATACGGAAAACAAAGCTGGGTTAATCACTCATTATGTTAACCTAGAGGTAAAAACACAGGGACAGATAAAGAAGATGACCTTCCTGGTCACAGACCTCGGAAGCGAAGACATCGTACTCGGCTACCCCTGGCTCAGCGCCTTTGAACCCACTATTCAATGGGCCACCGCAACAATACACCCCGACATGCAGCCTGTGGTGCTAGCCACTACAGAGGCGCTACTCACAACAACCGCTACTCGAGCTCTGATAGTAGCCGAGAAGGAAGACATCGTACGAGAACTGGAAGAAGAAACGTATGCTAGGGCCACTACCTTGACGGAGCTGGCCATACAGGCAAAACAGCAACAAGCAACGATCGTACTCCCCCCGGAGTACGCCGCATTTAGCAGGCTATTCAGCAAGCAAGCCTCACACCGCTTTCCCCCCGCTCGGCCGTGGGACCATGCAATCGACTTCAAACCATCCACGCCGGCCACCATAGACTGCAAAATATACCCTATGACGCAGAAGGAAGAAGGCGAGCTTAAGGAGTTCTTAGACGAGAAACTGAAACAGGGCTATCTATGCCCTTCCATCTCCCCGTACGCATCATCCTTCTTTTTCATTAAAAAGAAGGACGGAAAACTACGACCGGTACAGGACTACCGGGTCATCAACTCGCACACCATTCGCAACCAGTACCCCTTACCACTCATTCAAGACCTTATTCTCGACCTCAGCAACGCCCACATCTACACCAAGCTCGACATTCGATGGGGGTACAACAATGTACGTATCCGTGACGGAGATCAGGAGAAAGCGGCATTCAAAACCAAATTTGGCCTCTTTGAACCCACGGTCATGTTCTTCGGCCTCACCAATTCCCCTGCAACTTTCCAAGCGATGATGAACCACATCTACCGGGACATGATAGCGAAGCATGAACGCCTCGGAACTACGATACGTGTCTATATGGATGATATCGGAATCACCACTCACTTCGACCACGACCTTACAGCCCACACCGCAGCGGTGCGTGATGTCCTCCGTGTAGCGGAGGAGCACGACCTGTACTTCAAATTGGAGAAATGCCTATTCCACCAGCCGCGAATGGATTACCTGGGGGTAATCCTTGAAAGGGGGGTAACCCGCATGGATCCCGTAAAAGTTCAGGGTATCAAAGACTGGCCAACGCCCACGAAGGTCAAAGACGTCCGATCCTTCCTCAGTTTCTGCAACTTTTACAGATTATTCATTCGCGGCTTCGCCAATCACACCAAACCACTCACCAGACTAACGCGAAAAGACGAAGAGTGGCGATGGACAAGTGAAGAAGACAAGGCATTCAACATGCTGAAGAGTCTTGTAACCGAAGAACCGGTCCTGGCGCATCCGGTGCTTCAAGACCCATTCGAATTAGAAGTTGACGCATCAGGATATGCAGTGGGAGCCGTCCTACTACAGAAAAAGTCTGACAGAAAGCGACACCCCATAGGATACTACTCCGCGACGCTCTCGGAAGCAGAACGGAACTATGATATTTACGACCTGGAGTTGCTGGCAATCGTCAAAGCGCTTAGAAATTGGAGGCCATTACTCGCAGGAGCCCCGCACAAAATTAAAATCTACTCCGACCACCTCAATTTACAGTACTGGAAGTCGCCGCAGAAGATCAGCCGACGAGTCGCCAGGGAAGTACTCGAACTATCCGAGTACGACTTCGAGATTCACCACATTAAAGGGAAGAACAACGGAAGAGCGGACGCCTTATCAAGACGGCCCGATTACGACCAAGGGGCTGAAGACAACAGCAAGGTTGTCGTTCTTCCACCCAAAGTCTTTGTAAGAACCCTCAACGCCGCACGCACCTTCATCGCGAATCCAAAGCTACAACAACCGCGCCACCAGCAAGACGAGGAAGTCATCAAGATGTGGGTAGACCCCCATCAACTCAAGAAGATACAGGGAGAATGGTATAAGGATGGCAGGTTCGTAATAACCAGACCAGCATCAACACACCGCGTGCTAATACACGATCATCATGACCTACCAATACACGGCCACCCGGGGATTGCAAGAACCCAGCGAATCCTGGAACGACACTACTGGTGGCCGTGACTAAGACGGGACGTATGTGAATACGTACAAGGATGTGCGGAATGCCAACGGAACAAGGTGAACACGCGGCCCATACGGGTGGCGTTACATCCTATCATGCCAATACTGGAAGCCACACCGTTTTATACGGTGGCCATGGACTTTATCACGAAACTCCCTTCATTGAAGGGGTACGACAGCATACTAACCGTCACCGACCACGACTGTAGCAAGGCTTCGGTCTTCATTCCATGCAGGGAGGAGATCACCGCAGAAGAGACGGCCGTCCTGTACGTAACCCACATCTTCAAACGTTTCGGGTTACCGTGCAAAATTATTAGTGATCGTGACCCACGATTCGCATCAAAGTTCGTTCGAGAGGCCTGCCGAATCCTAGGAATTCAGCAGAACATATCAACGGCGTATCACCCGTGCACAGACGGACAGTCTGAAAGGACCAACCAATGGTTGGAGCAGTACCTGCGCTTCTGGGTGAATGAACGTCAAGACGACTGGGTTGCTTATCTGCCAATCGCAGAATTCGCGCATAATAACTGGCCACACGAACACACCAAGCAGTCGCCGTTCCAACTCCTAATGGGATACGATCCTCAAGCGGATTGGACCGATAAGCCCTCTCCGCTTCCCCTTGTAACCACACGACTAACACAGCTGAAAGAAGCTTGGGACAATGCCCAACGCCTCATGAAGAAGGCTCAAGAATCATGGGTGCGCAATAAAGATACGCCCAAGTTCAGCGTCAACGACCTCGTGTGGCTCGAAGGCAAACATCTTCGAACCAATCAACCCACAGCGAAATTAGCGGCGCGACGCCACGGACCCTTTTGGGTGATACAGGTGATGTCCCCTTACAATTATCGATTGGAACTTCCCACGCAGTGGAGCATCCACCCAGTGTTTCACATCGATCTTCTCACCCCGTACAAGCAAACCCCTTTGCATGGGGAGAACTTCACACGACCACCGCCCGAATTGATAGATGGAGAAGAGGAATATGAAGTCGAGGCCATTCTAGACACTCGGCATGTCGGCAGGGGAAGACGCCTCCAATACCTCATCAAATGGAAGGGGTATCCTGACTCGGAGAACCAGTGGGTCAACAAAGATGACATCTTTGCGCCAGAGGCACTCTGCCTGTATCAGGAAATGCAGGCCCACGGCAAAAGGGATAAAGTAGGGGTTGTTCGCACAGAGGACAGCCATCCCCTTCTCCTTCGCTCAGCCATCACTCTCATGCCCACTTCCCCATTGCGACATGTCACACAGGCGCAGCTCCTCGACTCCCTTGCAGAAGACGCCCGTGCCCTCTTGGCTGAGGACGACGACACCGAAGTTCCCAACACTCAGCTCACGCCATGGATGCCTCTTACACCAGCAGAGGGGCCCATCACCGCACAAGAATGGATCAACGTCATCACAAGATTCCCAGACCCAACAACCACTCCCGACGACGACCAAGCCATCGTCCACGTCTTCCGAAACGATCGCGGCGAGCGCAAACCCATCGCCGCTATCCCCCCAAGCGACGACCTCATCGGCGTTCGCGGAGTTTTCCCAAGCAACAACCAGCGTTCAAGCGCTGATGGAGTACGAGTTGGAGGGCTGGAAGAGAGTAGCGGCAGCGTGGCAGAAGGAGCAGTTGGACTCAGCAGCGGCCCGACTGAGAGAGATGCGCAAGCGTCGGCAGCGATGGCGGCAGCTGAGGCTGGCCATGACGACGAAGATTATTACCCGGCGAGACACTCCTTCCTTCGAACGAAACGCGACCCTGATAATCCCCTCATCACGCCCTGGCTCGTCTACACCAACGGCTCCCCCATGTATCGAGGACGTGTGTGCGTGCCTGGTGCCACCGATCACCGTCCGTTCACCGCCGCCGAGGATCCTGCGCATGTCATTGCGCCTGAAGGGTTCCGGGTGAACCGACGACCCCATTACATTTGATACCCCATCACCGGGCCCAACGGAGTAGAGAGGGACGCGTCACACGTCCAGATCATCGGAGGGGCGGACCCCCTCATACTAGGGGTCATACCAGGGTTGCCGCACGTCTATGGTAAGCCCTTCTACGCCGAACCCCACGTGTCCGCTGTGCTCTGCCCCACGTACCTGCACGAAGACCTTGTTGTCTTTGAGGCGGACAAGATCACCGACCGCGCACTCAATCGCATCAACGATGAGTCGCTCACCGCGGAGGTCACACGCTTCCGCGCGGCCAGCTACGAGCTGGATCAACTTCGGGCTAGGGTGAGCCAGCTTCGCGCCATGATCGAATGCGCGCAAGACGACCAGCGGGACGCTATTTACCGCCTGGAGCGCGCTACCGCCTTGGAGCACATCGCGGATGAGCAGCACGACTGGCCGGCTCGCGACTTTCGGTGAGTCTGGGGTCTCATGCTAAGAAGGGGGGTGATGTCACGTTTCGACTTGTATGACTAAGGACCCTTACTGTACCGGTTGCAACTACAGCGGTAAGGTAGATTAGTTGCGGACTTACTTATGGTGATACGGTAGTGTGATAGGCGATTATGACCGATAGCTGACTGAGCGGTACCTGAATGACTCGATACTAGTACAGGTACTAGTAGTATTAGTTTTGCGATGTTTCTGCGATACGTTGGACGCTTACTTACTGTGACTCATAGCAGCGCTTCAAAGCCTGCTAGAACTGTATTTAAACTGGCTTGCGAAGACCAAGATACACCATCTTGGTCTTCTTGAATTGTCACTTGTTTCCTTTTCTTTTATCCTCTTCGCCTTTACAAGACTGTCCAACTTCGTTCGTGACCAGCAGACTAATCGACTTGCTGGTGTACCTCCATGTATTCACCAAGGCAAGGACTTGGACCTTCGCGTCTTCAAGCCCGCGAGATCGTTTTATCGCTAAGTTGTTACCACCGCCTCGTGCTCAAGTCGAGCTAACGTCGTGATGACGTTACACCTACGGGATCTGGAAAAACCTTGACATTCTGGATGCTGCTCCTTTTCAATAGAAATGGGATCACGATTGTTATCACACCATTAATTGTCTTAGGTGATAAATATGTCGCTAGTGATTTCCCGGCCCGGCTCATAGGCTGGAAGCCAGCCTAAGCCGGCACTTCAGAAGCCAGACCAGGCTGGGCCGAGGAGGCGGCCTGGAAGGGCCCAAGGCTCAGGCTTCAAATTTGGAAGGCCACTTGCACAGCCTGCAGCCCCGGCTTTCGTCTTTGGGGCCATCCGTCTCTAGGCCCAGAACTGAGGGTCCCTTGAATGAAACTTTCACTCCCTTCATCTTGCCGCTCCATTTCTTCTTTCCTTCCCTAGTATATAGTTCATGTATTTACAACATTTACACCTTGGACAAAAGTGATAGCATAAGCTTTCCCCCTCAGACTCCAGAGTTCAGTGTAGCTTGCCCCTTGCATTCCCCAGCATGCCGCACTCACGCATGGGCTTAGCTACTCAAACTTGACACATTATAAACCAAGGCAGCCACCGATACGATGTTTGGTGCCGCGCAGAAATGTGCGTGACTGTTTCCGACTACCTTCAATCACCCAACCCAGCTGGTTCTCTATACCCTCTCCCGACCCTGCCGCACTTGTGTGCGGGCTTAGCTTTTAAACTCTGACATATTACCGGCCCAGGCAGCCACAGATACGACGTCTCATGCTGTGCAGAAGCGTGCGCGACGATTTCTGACCATCTTCCACCACCTGACCCTGCAGGCCTGTGTGTTACGCCACTACAGGGGCGTAAGGTACGACCTGTACCAAGTCAGTCAAGATACAGTAGCACAAGCTCCTGAGGCTCAGCTTCAGCAGGATGATGCACAAGGATCACAAGGATATGAATCACTTGGATCATAGAGGAAGGCTAAGACTCAAAGGTCTAGCGGAAATGAGGGGGTTCTTGAGACAGGGGAGAGCGCAAGGGCGTCCGCGTTAGACGAGTGTAGTATTACACAAGAAGTCTAGTCTACCGTACAAGCTAGGTATGACTTGGGTTAAGTAGAGGTTATGTTGTATGGTCACTACAAATAGATGGCGCCATCGCTAGTGTTACGCTCCACCGGCGTTAGTCCAACTTGGACTCGAAGAAGGCGTAATCAACTTAGCGAAGATAGGCGAATGGGGACCTCGCGTCAACCCTGCGCAAGCTGAACAGGGGCTCACTGGCACATGCTGCAGCTAAAGTGAAGAAGTACTATCCCTTTGTGGATAGAAGCGGAAGCACGCTTAGTCAAAGACTAAGGCACACAAGAGACGAGTCAAGAGGGTGGATTGAAGAAGACCAAGATGGGGACTCTTGGTCTTCCGAGTCAACTACTTATACAGATACGCGCAGGCTTTAAAGCACCGCTAGAACAGTAAATAGCCAATAGTGTAACTAGCTCGAACCCTAGTACAGCTATCCTAGGAATGAGTCATACATGAGTCACAATCACATGTGAACTACTATGCTGACTGATGTGGTGTAAGAGTCCATGACTAATACTAGTATCGGGCCGTAGTCATAACCAGCCATGAGTCATCTGTAATGTGTAATCAGTCTGTACCATAACATCACCCCCTTTTCAGGAGTGAGGCCCACCTCACTAGTCTGCTACCGATTCTTGCCTCATTTTCTTGGCTTTGTCCTCCATTCGCACTAATATGTTAGCACGTTCTAGGTGATAAAGACTGTCCTTTTTATTGTCTACTACCATCTGCCTCTCCATCTGCAGCTGCTGGATCCGCTTCTCCAGTTGGTCTTCAGCGAACGTGAGCTGCCGAAACCGGCGCAACTCTTGGGTGAGAGTGACATCCCCAATGCGCATCAGTAGGAGGTCAGCGGGATGTCGATCGCAGAGCATAAAATACTCCTCGTGGGGTATGAAAGCATGGTTGTTCTTTGGGAGATGGGGAGTGGCGTAGAGGGGTTTACCATAAAGGAAGCCCGATCCTGGGGCTAGTCCAAGTACGAAGGGGTCTCCCCCTCAGATAACCTGTATGTGGGATGCCTGTACCATCAGTCTGTTGGGGAGCTTGATTGGGAACGGAATGTAATCGGGTCCTCTATTGACCCGGAACCCTTCAGGGACGACGGCCCTGGTTGCTGGGTCTCATTCGCCCATTGGTGTATAACGAGCCGCTTGTGCCATGGCGACTCGTCCTCGGTGTAGAGGCCCCCCCACTGCAT
Organism: Lactarius indigo; assembly: GCA_025766275.1. Taxonomy (NCBI): domain Eukaryota; kingdom Fungi; phylum Basidiomycota; class Agaricomycetes; order Russulales; family Russulaceae; genus Lactarius; species Lactarius indigo. The sequence continues at coordinate 550,423 of JAFKAC010000016.1, read as the reverse complement.
CGATGAGGTAGGGAGTGGTGGCTGGATCTTCAGCGTAGAATTCATGATTAAGGAACATGTGCCTGATGGGGTAGTGGTCTCCAAGCTCGTCTTCATCCTCATCTTTGTCCAATACTCTCTCCACTCCTTCATCATCCAACGTCGGCAGGCGGTGATATGCAGTTGCTCCTGCTGCCACCGTGCCGCCGTCTCCTTCCATTCTTGTTCATACTTCTTCATGGCGTCTGGTGGCTTCACCGCGCGGGACAGCTGCTTGAAGCCGAAAGAGCTCGTCTTCAGTGAGGAAGACTTTGGGCTCACCGGTGTCAGGGTTTGTAAGGGCGTACATTGGCGGTGGTGCTGGTTGAGTTGTTGTTGGATCGTCGCTGAGAGTTCCCTGTACGGGCACAGGGAATCGTTGCAGTGTCTGGTGCAGTTCTTCACTAGTGATAGGGCCGTCTTCCTCATGCTGCATGGAGGTACGGCTTCTACTTGCAGTTTCAGTGGCTGTGGTGTCGTTGGTGGAGTCGGGGTCGACAAGCGTGGCGGAGGAGTTGTTGATGAGGGTAGAGAGGAGTGCGAGCTGGTCATTGTGTCGAGTAGAGAACATGGGAGGAGTGAGTGATGGGGACTTATCGCGACAGGAGGTCATCCTTATATGTGTTTCTCTGTCGGGGTTGGAATGTTTGAATTCCCGAACGGCTTCGTCAGTGAATACGTCATCCTTATCTATCCATTGATTGTCGGAGTCAGGATAACCCTTCCATTTGACGAGATATTGGAGCCGGCACCTTCTGCCGAACTGCCGAGAGTCTAGAATCTTCTCAACCTCGTATTCTTCTTTGTTATCAACCAAATCAGGTGGTGGGCGCTGATAATTTGGTCCGTGCGTGGGTGTTTTGCGATAAGGCGTGAGAAGATCTATGTGGAAGACATCATGGATGCTCCACTGCGTGGGAAGCTCAAGGCGATAATTGACAGGGGACATCACCTGGACAACCTTAAATGGTCCATGTCATTTGGCTGCCAATTTTGCGGTTGGTTGGTGTGTACATAGGTGGCGTCCTTCAAGCCACACGAGGTCTCCCTCTTTGAATTTGGGCGTATCTTTGTGTTTGACCCACGACTTTTGCGCCCAGAGCATACAGGAGAAGGCGCACTGTCGTGCCTGTTTGAACTGGTCTAGCCTTAACGATACTTGCGGAATAGGGGAAGGCCTATCGGTCCAATCAGCATGTGGATTGAATCCTGATAAGAGGAAGAAAGGGGACTCTTGTGTAGTCTCGTTAGGCCAGTTGTTGTGCATGAATTCCACCATTGGTAGATAACGGACCCAGTCGTCTTGCCGCTCATTTACCCAAAAGCGGAGGTATTGCTCTAACCACTGATTGGTGTGTTCCAATTGGCCATCAGTTCGAGGATGATAAGCAGTTGAGATATTTTGGCTGATGCCAAGGATTTTGCATATTTCCTGCATGAACTTGGATGCGAAGCAGGGATCTCGATCACTGATAACACACGAGGGGAGTCCAAATTGTGGGAAGACATGGGAAACGTACAGGGCAGCTGTTCCTTCAGCCATTATTTCTTCGTTGCAGGGGATGAAAATGGCGGCCTTAGTACAGTCATGGTCCGTCACTGTTAGGATAGAGTCATAGCCACGGGAAACAGGGAGTTTGGTAATAAAGTCCATGGCAATGGTTTCGAATGGTAGGGCTTCTGTTACGTTTTTCTTGGACTCGCTTCTTTCCCCACTATTACTTCCTTCCCATACGATACGAGCCCTGTACGACTACGCGGACTTTACAATTACCCGGTTTCTATCACGCGCTTTGCTTATCGACGTTCACTTCTGATAAAGCTTGACATGTGCCAGTTTCCGACCTGTTCCCTCTCACGCGCGACCCCGCGTGATTCTCCTTTGTTCCCTTTATGCTCATCCCTTTCTTCCTCGGTTTGGCGATGGCGCCATCTGTTTACGACAGTTGTACAGCACCATCTCTATTTAACTCTCGTCCTACCTAGCTTGTACGGTAGACTAGACTTCTTGTGTAATACTACACTCGTCTACGAAGAGTCTCCTTGAACCCCGATCCCCGTCTTGCTAGGCCTTCGAGTCTTAGCCCTCCTCTATAGTCCAAGTGACATCCGTCCTTGTGACTCTTGTGCACCATCTCTACTGAAGTCGAGCCTTTGAGCTCTGACTACCGAGCGATTGACTGACTTAGTACAGGTCGTACTCAACGCCCCTGTAGTGGCGTTACATTAAGTCTAGTCTCCACAGTGGCTCTCACCAGCCGAAGCCGAACACAGTTCGTCAAAGAGTACCTGGAGCGGCATCCTCACGACGACCTAAGACCTTCTATCAAGGGAACCGCTCTTTGGAGAAACACTCCACACGACGAAGGGTACTACGTCTACGACCCCGATAAACTCACATACGAACCAATCGAGTATATTGAAGATCAACACATCTGGGCCTACGTCGCCTACTCTGATTCAAGACACTCCTGGTACTCCTACAAACCCGTCCCTGCACACCTAGGCCTAGGACCAGGAAAAGGGCAAATTAGCGCCATCGAGGCCGATTCCGATATCGAAGAACCATCTTCCGAACCCGACTTAGACAACCCAACAACAAAAAGCCCGCCATGCCATTCAAAACTTACGAATGGACAAAGAAGACATCGATACCTACATAGCCAAGTTTTCCAACTTGGCCAACAAGGCAGGATATAACAAGGACGAGGCCACCACCCTGGAAATTTTCCAGAAAGGCCTCCCAAATGCGCTAGTCATAAACGCAATCAAGTTCCACCACCCCGTAGATTGGGACGATTGGAAAACGGCAGTTACGCTTCAACAAGCAGAATACCTCCTCCTCAAAGACAGACTCACCAAAGGGAGGACAGACAAGAAAGGAGGAGCCTCTCGCGACCAATGGCTGAACGCCCTCAACAAAACTAGGGACCCAAATGCAATGGACGTCAGCCGAACGCGCGCCAGAGCAGCGATGACGGAAGACGAAAAGAAGCTACTCCAGAAAGAGGGAAGATGCTTCCGATGCCGAGGACAAGGGCATATCTCTAGATTCTGTCCTCAAAAAGCCACCACTACCGTCAAAGCCGCAAGTACAAGTGACCCTACTCCAACCACCGCTACTATCTCAATGACCGCATCCCGCCCCCTTTCCAACGAGGAACAAGCCGACGCCCAAGTAGCAGCCTTGTTCGCCCAAACCCCCGAAGTACGGGAATTAATGGTGGACAAACTCTTCGGGCAAAAGAAGGATTTTCTGAACGCTTGAACCCGGCGGCCTGGGCTAGAGCATTAAAACTTAGCGTGTACAATAGCAGATTCCGGTCTATGCGAATTCCAGTACTTTTCAAATCTGCTCACGCGACGGCCGAACGAAATGTTTTGGTAGACTCGGGCGCAACCGACAACTTCATAAGCGCAAATCTCCTAAAACGACTCAAAATAGCCTGGCTACCTACCGAACGCTCCATCAAGATATGGAACGTAGATGGAACCCATAACCAAGGAGGAGAGATCACATCTTTCACCGACCTCACCGTTAAAACCGGGGGAAAGACCCAAAATCTTCGATTCCTTATCACAGATTTAGGAAACGACGAAGTCATACTGGGATATCCCTGGTTCACAGCTTTTGAACCCAAATTCCACTGGCGAGACGCCACACTCGATGAAGAGTTCCAACCAGTGGTCATTACCAGTCTACACCTGTCCGACGAAGCCATGCCTCTGGAAGCAACTATCAAGGCATTGGAGACGTATCAACTGGACGAATCAGCCTGGGAACAGCTACAAGGAGAGAACGAACCTTGTATCCGGCTGCGAAAAACAACAACAGCATCAGAATTAGCGCAACAAGAAGCGGCCAAAAGACCCCAGAAAACCTTCGAAGAGATGGTCCCAGAAGAATACCGGAGACATCAGAAAGTTTTCAGTGAGGAAGCGTCCCAGCGCTTCCCCCCTTCGCGCCCGTGGGACCATGCCATCGATCTGGTCCCAACCGCCCCGGAAACAATGGATTGCAAAGTGTACCCACTCACAATCCCGGAAAACGAAAAACTGACAGAATTCGTAACCGAACACCTGGAAAAGAAGTACATCCAACCGTCCAAGTCTCCCTACGCATCCCCCTTCTTTTTCATCAAAAAGAAGGACGGGAAACTACGCCCAGTACAGGACTACCGCCGCCTCAACGAGCTAACCGTGAAAAACCACTATCCACTCCCCCTAATCCCCGAACTTATCGACAAAATCCGAGAAGCGAGGCTCTACTCGAAACTCGACATCCGATGGGGATACAACAATGTTCGAATCAAACAAGGGGACGAATGGAAGGCGGCGTTCAAGACAAATCTGGGGTTGTTCGAACCGCGGGTTATGTTCTTTGGCCTCACTAATTCCCCTAGCACCTTCCAAACCATGATGGACACCATCTTCCGGGAGTTAGTGCTGACAGGGGAAGTAATTGTCTACATGGATGATATTCTCATTGCGACCTCGGATAACCGCACCCACCATAGAATGGTACTACACCAAGTCCTCGACCTTTGTGACAAACACGACTTATACATCAAACCGGAAAAATGCGTGTTTGAAGTCCACGAGGTGGAATACCTGGGGCTAATCATTGGGTACGGACGATTGCGAATGGACCCAGTCAAAGTACAAGGAGTCCGAGAATGGAAGGCGCCAACGTCACTCAAAGAAGTACGAGCCTTCCTAGGATTCTGCAATTTTTACCAGCGATTCATACGGGGGTTCTCTACAATTGCAAGACCCCTCCATGACCTTACAAAGAAAGACACCCCCTGGGAATGGACGGAAGCCAGACAAAAAGCCTTCGACACCATCAAAGAGCGAATTAGCTCGGAACCGGTCCTATTATTCCCGAAACTAGACCAACCCTTCGAAATCGAAGTCGACGCCTCAAGTTACGCCCTAGGGGCTGTCCTAAATCAGAAGGGAGAGGACGACAAAATGCACCCGATTGCATTCTATTCCGAATCCTTGTCGGAAGCCGAACGCAATTACGACATCTACGATAGGGAACTACTAGCGATCGTTAAAGCGCTACGCACTTGGCGAGCATACCTCGTGGGATCCCCCCATCTAATAACGATCCATACAGACCATGCCAACCTGCAATACTGGAAGGAACCCAGAAAAATCAGTCAACGAGTAGCACGGGAGTTCCAAGAACTGTCGGAGTACAACTTTATACTCAAACATATCCCTGGTACCAAGAATACACAAGCAGACTCCTTATCGAGAAGACCTGACTACGATGACGGCACCAGCGACAATGATCACGTCATAGTACTCCCAGACGACGTATTTCTCAAAGTCACCCAAACGTCCATGCACGACATGGATATATGGACTCAAATTGCACAAAATATAGACGAAGCAGCGCTCCTCCCGTGGATAGAACCCCACAACCTAAAGAAACACGATGGGTTATGGTGGAAGGGCGATGCTCTCGTTGTCGTGGGAAACAACGAACTTAAACGGGGGGTAATCACCTTTTTCCACGACACTCCAAGCGCAGGACACCCAGGAATTGCAAACACGCTAGAATTATTACGACGCGATTTCTGGTGGCCCAACATGCGCAAAGATGTAGAAGCCTACGTTAAGGGATGTGCGACATGCCAAAGCAACAAGATCAACCATCACCGACAGAAGCCCCACTTATTTCCCATCACCACCGAACCATCGGCGGAACCATTCGAAGTAGTAGCCATGGACTTCATAGTCAAACTCCCGATATCAAAAGGGTTTGACTCAATCCTCACCGTCACGGACCATGACTGCTCAAAAGCGGCAATATTCATACCGTGCAACGAAGCCATAACGTCGGAAGGCGTAGCAAAACTTTACCTCCGACATGTCTACCCCCATTACGGCCTACCCCGAAGAATCATATCCGATCGGGATCCAAGATTCGCATCTATGTTCATGCGACAACTGTGTAAAACGTTGGGGATACAGCAAAACGTATCATCAGCGTACCATCCACAAACAGATGGTCAATCAGAACGAACAAACCAATGGTTAGAACAATACCTGCGACACTGGTGTAACGTGCAACAGAACAATTGGGCGGAACTTCTACCCATGGCACAGTTCGCTCACAATTCTTGGAGAAACGCCACCACCAAACACTCCCCCTTTTCCCTCATTATGGGGTGGGAACCACGAACTGTGTGGACACCAAAGCCATCACACAGCCCCGCGGTGGATCAAAGACTGGAAGAGTTGCAAATACTCCGGCAACATGCGCAAGACAGTATCAAACACGCGCAGCACCTCATGGCCCAACGAGGAAAAACAGGGTTCACACCTTATCAGCAAGGGGATCAAGTATGGTTAGAAGGGACCAATCTTCGTACCTTCTACCCCACGAGCAAATTAGCCCCAAGGCGATACGGACCCTTTAAAATCGTCAAGGTTCTATCAGACGTCTCGTACGAATTGGAACTTCCGGCATCATGGAAGATACACCCAGTGTTCCACGCAAACCTTCTGACACCATATAAGGAAACGGAGATGCACGGTACAAACTATACCCGACCTCCACCGGACCTTATCAATGGAGAAGAGGAGTATGAGGTGGAGCAAATCGAGGACGCCCAGGAACGAGGAAGGGGGCGCAAACTCCACTACCTAGTAAAGTGGAAGGGATTCCCACCAAGCGATAACACATGGGAACCCGCAACAAACATGACCCACGCCACAGACGTCATCAAAGACTTCTACCAACGACATCCGACCGCCAAGGGGGCTGGACGAACCATATAAAGACACCCCTTTCACACCCCATGTCCCTCAAGCCAACGATGACCGACACCCCAGTATCCGACACTACCCTCGTCAATATCCTCAGCAACCCACAACTCGAAGCCGCCCTCGAACGAGGGATTGTCACTATTAATCTCACCGACATCCCCCGTCTATCACCACCACCGTCCCCCCAACACGTCACCAACACCACCTATATTCCCATCGAACGAGAACCCGGGGAACTTACCCCGTCAACACCGGAGGAAGGACAGTATTCACCGACACCACCTCCTCAGCAACCGTCGACCCCTCCACCGGAACCACAACCTCAATCACCACCATCTTCCCCATCATCCACACCACCTCCACCTCTAGAACCGTTCACCCCGGTTCGCGTTCATACCCCCATTGACTATAACCGACCCGACTCCCCTCCTAACGACACAGACGACCCCGGTGCCCCATTCTTTCCAAATGTCCTCGGTACCCCCAAGTACTACCCATTACAGATCCCGCTACCAGACGGTGGATCTAACCCAGCGAAGTACATCTACTATCGCAAGGGATTCACCGAAGTAGTGGGGACAATGGGAGTGGGGCAACCCCACTACGGAGAAGAAGTCTACCTCTCATCACTTAGGCCGAATGTCTCAGCGCCACCATTTACAGCAGAACAACTACAGTTCTTCAACCCTCACGACATCCGCGCCTGTGCTCTGGACGAAACACTTATAGAGCTCAACTCCCCTCGTCTCACGGCCGAAATCACTAGGCTGAGAACGGGGCTTCTGGCACTCAAAGAACTTGACGAGAAGTGCGAAAAGCTGGAGGAGGACGCACGCAAAATACGAACGGAACGGCTCACGGTCGACTTGATGTTGGCCAGCACCAAGAGACGCCTTCAGTACGCGGGAGCACTAGCTACCATTGGCAACGAATATGCGCGCATGACAGCTCTACCAGCCCCGCTTCGCCACTCCCGTTACGCCATCCCATTCTCCCCACGACGTGGAGGGCCATTGGAGTTCCCTCGCCTCACCGACAAACCCCACCGCCAATGCTGTTATCACTGCAGTAGCCCCCACCACATTGTACGCGATTGCCCCACCAGACCGCGACCTGCCTGCCGACATTGCCAAAGCCAGGAACATCAGTCTCATCGATGTATATTCCGCCGTGCAGGCATGGTTGAAGAGGTGATCACAACCTACCAGGCAGATGAACGCATACGGCAAGCAGTGACTACGGAGGCCACCACCTCCTTTACCGTCCCCGAACCGCCGACAATCGCGGCCCACACCCAAGGGAGGTGGTGTGGGCGGTGCTTCCGTACTGACGCCAACCATGACGAGATTCGGTGCCCACAGTACGAAATGTGTCGCAAGTGTGGCAAACGCGGACCCTTCCTCTTCCTCAAAACACACTACTGTCGACTCGACATCTCCCCATGGCCGGAAAATGATCTCGATGCTGACATCTACGACCTCATCGACCCGGAGTCCTGAAGTCGAGGCATCTTCAGACCAAGACGGGGGGTAATGTTACGTTTTTCTTGGACTCGCTTCTTTCCCCACTATTACTTCCTTCCCATACGATACGAGCCCTGTACGACTACGCGGACTTTACAATTACCCGGTTTCTATCACACGCTTTGCTTATCGACGTTCGCTTCTGATAAAGCTTGACATGTGCCAGTTTCCGACCTGTTCCCTCTCACGCGCGTGTTACGATCCTCGTATTGGACCCTTACTGTACCGGTTGTGACTACGGCGGTAAGGTAGATTAGTCACGGACTCACGGCCTTAGGGCTTTACGATGTAGTATGATAGGAGATTGCGCGTGATTGCTGACTGAACTCTGACTCGATCCTAGTACAGGTAGTAGTAGTACTAGGATTGCGGTACTTACGCGATACGTTGGACGCTACGATACGGTGACTCATAGCAGTGCTTGAAAGCCTGCTCTTCTTGTATTTAAGGTAGCTGCGGAAGACCAAGATACGCCATCTTGGTCTTCTTCAATCGTCACTTCTTGTCTTCGTCTTCCTTTTGCCTTTGCAAACAGAAGCAAGGCCGCAGTTATAACTAGTGTCTTCGAACATCTAGACAAAGCCTTCGTGCCATACGCCTCAAGGCGTGATCAGCTAAGTCATCAAGTCGCCTTTAACGAGTTCAAGTCGAACTAACGCTGTGACGGCGTTACATTAAGACCAAGATATCATTCACTGTGGCGACTGTTAACACCAGAGATCAGTGGACGAACTTCCGTCCCTACCATCTAGACCGGAGAGGAGACCGTAACATACCAACTCGATTCCTAGGAGCAGCCAGGTGGAGAGACCGAGGAGACGAGACCGGATACTTTGTAGAGTTCAACGGACCTACGAGGTTCAGACCTGTTGAGTTCAATTTCGACCACCTGTGTTGGGTAGAAATTACGTGGAACCCCATAGACCGCCGCTGGGACGTGATCAGACCAGCAGGAAGACAATACCAGTGCGATATAGACGCACGCGAACTCAATTCACGGGCCGATTGGGGACCCATTGACGGCCAAATACGAGAACATTCCACTGGGGAAGCGGTCAGCGAAGAAACCGAAGAAGAACAAAGCGAGGAAGGACAACCCGCAAGTGTCGGACCCATTGAGCAGTATACCATCCAACGAGCTGAGTCTCTACATATCTCAGAAAACCCAGAAGTCATTCACGTACGATCACCAGCAGCAGAAATGGCGACTACCACCATGACGGCCGAGGAAATTTTGGCTGTCAGAGAACAGGCGGCGCGGGAAGCTGCCGAAGCAATTAGACAGGAGTCACAACGAAACCTCATGCCCATTAACCCTGAAACAGGGCATCGCATGACAGCAGACGACGCAGCAATCTTTCGGGCTATCGGACCCGACCAAGGAGACCCTCCGTCAGGGGATGGAACAAGACGAGAACTACCACTAGACCCTCCACCAGGATGGGGAGGACCACCAGGAGACGACTTTCCCCGGTGCCCAGGAAGAGGAGGGGATCCGCCTGACCTCCCAAATAACCCACCAGGAGGAAATCCTCCAGGAGGAGGCGGGGGCGGCGGTGGTGGCGGCGCAGGAGGAGGGGGGCACGGACATGAAAAACTAACCGGTGAACCTCCCACCATCTTTGACGGAGATCGTACTAAAGTGGATTCATTCCTCACACAATGGCACGTGTACTGGGGAATGAACCTCAACACCCCCGTCATGCGCAACGACTATCGACGAAGCCTCCTCTTCCTGTCCTACATAAAAGGGGTATCAGTCAGCGAATGGGTACTTTCGTACCTCAAATGGCTCAATCGGCAAATACAGCGGGGGATAGACCAACACACACGCAACCTATGGAACGCGGTAGCAGAAGGATTTAATCAAAGGTTCGTCAACACCCTCGAACGAGAACAGGCTCAAGCGCTCCTTAGAAAAGGGCTTAAAATGGTTGACGGAGATATTGACAAGTACGTCAACGAGTTTGAAGAAGCCGCCAGGAAGGCTGGATACCGCCTCAACGACCCCCAAACAATTGACCTCTTCACAAAGGGGTTACCCAAGAAACTTTACGAGAAAACCTACGACCTGGACGAACCAGAAACGTTCGACGAATGGAAACGAGCGACGCTCCGAAGGCAACGTAACTACATCCACATCCGTGCACGAGTGGATGAGTACAAGGACACCAAACCCAAGAAGACAGGCAATGCCGGGTGGACCGTCCCCCAAAATCTTGCCAATCCCTGGGCAATGGACACCTCCGCAGACCGAACAAAGGCGCGACTAGCAGGGTCGGAAGAAATCGACTACAGTAAGCCGCCGTATACTGGCCTGCCTCCTTTCCCTCCAAGGGGAGGGCCAGGAGCCAGAGGGCGAGGACGGGGGGGGTCACGACGAGACCTAAGGACAGTGTTGTGTTATAACTGCGACGCGCCGGGCCATCTCTCACGAAACTGCCCCCATCCTAGACAGCCACGACGGTGGCAACCACAAAACCCCGGACCTTCCAATGTTCGGATGACGGAGACCGACTACTACACGCAAGAGTCTCCATCAGCCCAGATACAGGCCGCCTCGACCAGCAAAACAGCTGAAGAACGCGCCAAAGAATGGCTCACCGGAGTCGCAAATTCGCCCGACGAAGTAAAAGATCTGATATTGCAGGATCTATGGGGGAAAGAGGGTTTTCGGAGCGCCTGAACCCATCGGCCTGGGTGAGGGCTCTAAACTGTAATTCTGTAATCATGACGCGCTTTCATTCTCTTCGAATTCCAGTCTCGATTCGCACGAATTACCGAATGGCCGACATAAGAGCATTGGTGGACTCGGGGGCCACCGACAACTTCATACACCCAAATTTTGTCAAGAAGATGGGCATAGGGGTCCAGCAACTAAACCAACCACGGAAAGTCTGGAATATAGACAGTACGGAAAATAAAGCTGGGTCCATCATTCACTTCACCGACCTAAACGTATACGCCAACGGGTATCACAGGACCATGCAATTCCTCGTTACAAATCTCGGGAGCGAGGAAATCGTCCTAGGATATCCTTGGCTGGCGACCTACGAGCCAACCATCAACTGGCGAGACGCGGTCATACATGAAAAGGTCATGCCGGTCGTAATCAGCACGCAGGACAGTCTAGACCGTCATACCGTCATCGCGACCACTTTAACTGACGAAGAAAAGGAAGTAATAGCCCTCGAATTGGACGAGGAAGACACGTACTTGCGAGCAACTACGTCAACAGAATTAGCAATCCAAGCGAAAGGGGAGGAGCAGCCCGTGGAACTGCCGGCAGTCTACCACGCCTTTCAACAACTCTTCAGCGAAGAAGCATCACAACGATTTCCCCCCGCCAGGCCATGGGATCATGCAATAGACTTCAAACCCAATACCCCCTCCGCAATAGACTGCAAGATATACCCATTAACACAGGAAGAAGAAGGGAAACTTAAGGAGTTCCTAGACGAGAAGCTGCAGCAAGGGTACTTAAGACCCTCCATCTCCCCGTACGCATCTTCGTTCTTTTTCGTTAAAAAGAAGGACGGAAAACTACGCCCTGTGCAGGACTATCGAACAATTAATTCATACACCATACGAAATCAATACCCACTTCCCCTGATTCAAGACCTCATTTACGACCTTAGCAACGCCCACATCTATACGAAGCTCGATATCCGCTGGGGGTACAACAACATCCGCATACGGGACGGTGACCAAGAAAAGGCGGCCTTCAAGACCAAGTTCGGCCTTTTTGAGCCGACGGTCATGTTCTTCGGCCTCACCAACTCACCGGCCACCTTCCAGACAATGATGAACCATATTTACCGCGATACCATCGCGAAACACGGACTCCGCGGGACCATTATTCGTGTCTACATGGACGACATCGGCATAGCCACACGCGAGGGCTCTACATCTGCTGACCACATTGCTGCGGTGACAGACGTTCTACGCGTTGCTCAAGAACACGACCTCTACTTCAAGCTCGAAAAATGCCTTTTCCATCAACCTCGGATGGATTACCTGGGGGTAATCCTTGAAAGGGGGGTAACGCGTATGGACCCGGTAAAAGTTCGCGGTATCAGAGACTGGCCAACACCAACTAAGGTCAGGGATGTACGGTCATTCTTGGGCTTTTGCAACTTTTACCGTCTCTTCATCCGAGGTTTCGCAACCCACGCACGACCACTCAACCGATTAACAAGAAAAGATGTCGAGTGGAAATGGGGAGACGAGGAAGATCGGGCCTTCAAGACCCTCAAACGACTCGTGACCGAAGAACCGGTGTTAGCGCACCCCAATTTACAAGACCAGTTCGAGCTAGAGGTTGACGCATCAGGATTCGCGGTAGGTGCAGTACTCCTGCAGAAGAAAAATGACGGTCGCAAGCACCCCATAGGATACTATTCGGCAACGCTAAACGAAGCAGAACGAAATTACGATATCTACGACCTAGAACTCCTTGCCATCGTCAAAGCTCTCCGCCACTGGAGACCCCTACTCGCAGGATCCCCGCACAAGATCAAAATATTTTCAGACCACCTCAATCTCCAATACTGGAAGACCCCGCAAAAGATCAGTCGACGGGTCGCCCGAGAAGTACTAGAGTTAATGGAGTACGACTTTGAGATCCACCACATCAAAGGAAAGAATAATGGAAGGGCGGATGCGCTGTCAAGGCGACCGGACTATGACCAAGGAGAAGGAGACAACCAAGGTGTGGTCGTCTTACCTCCAGAGGTATTCATACGAGCCACTAATGCTGCGCGTACGTTGGAAATACATCCCATGATGCAATCACCGAGGCGACAACAAGACCCCGCCGTAATCAAAACCTGGGTCGATGCCCATCGCCTCAAAAAGATAGAAGGAGAATGGTATAAGGACGGACGACTAGTGGTCACGGGACCTATGACGACGTACCGAGCCATCATCCAAGATCACCACGACCCACCAGTACATGGACACCCCGGAATAAGCAGGACACAGCGAATCGTGGAGCGACATCACTGGTGGCCGAGCATCCGCCGGGACGTATATGAATACGTTACAGGATGTGCTGACTGCCAGCGAAACAAAGTCAATACCAGACCAACCCATGCCCCGTTACACCCAATCACCGCCGTCACGGACGCCCCTCCTTTCCATACTATCGCCCTCGACTTCATCACTAAACTGCCAGTCTCCCAGTCGTACGACAGTATTCTGACCGTCACGGACCACGACTGCAGCAAGGCGTCCATATTTATCCCATGCAACGAGGGAATAACAGCAGAAGAGACCGCCATTTTGTACGTCGATCATGTGTTCAGACGATTCGGACTACCGCGTAAAATTATTAGTGATCGAGACCCTCGGTTCACCTCCAAGTTCACGCGAGAAGCGTGCCGCATATTGGGCATCCAACAGAATATCTCCACGGCCTATCATCCACGCACGGATGGGCAGTCAGAACGGACCAACCAATGGCTCGAGCAGTATCTGCGATTCTGGGCCAACGAGCGTCAAGATAACTGGGCAGAGTATCTCCCTATAGCAGAATTCGCTCACAACAACTGGCCCCATGAACACACAAAGCAATCACCGTTCATGCTTCTGATGGGATACAACCCGACGGCTGATTGGACGGATAAGCCATCCCCAATCCCAAACGTGATCACCAGACTGACACAATTAAAGGAGGCACGTCAACTTGCCCAAGACCTTATCAAAAAGGCACAAGATAGCTGGGTCCGGCATAAAGATACCCCACGCTATCAAGTCGGCGATCAGGTGTGGCTAGAAGGGAAGCACTTGCGAACCAATCAGCCCACAGCAAAATTAGCGGCGCGACGCCACGGACCGTTTAGGGTGATACAGGTGATGTCTCCATACAACTACCGACTCGAACTTCCCACGCAGTGGAGCATCCATCCAGTGTTTCACATCGATCTCCTTACGCCGTACAAAAGCACGGCCTTGCACGGCGAAAACTTCTCACGACCACCACCGGATCTTGTGGAAGGCGAGGAGGAATATGAAGTCGAAGCCATTTTAGACTCACGGCATTTCGGCCGTCGCAAGAAGCTCCAATACCTCATCAAGTGGAAGGGTTACCCAGACTCGGAGAATCAGTGGGTCAATAAGGATGACGTATTCGCACCAGATGCGATTAAGGCGTATCAAGCGGGCCGGACGGCCATACGATCCCTTAAAAGCCAGCTCGTGAATGATCAAGGAGAGCATCCCTCTTACCTCCGATCCGCTCATACCTCTATGCCCACTTCTCCTCTCAGACATGTCACCACGGCGATCCTCCTCGACCAAGTCGCACAAGACGCCGCCAACCTCATCGAAGACGACGAAGAAACCGTGGTTCAACAGGTCCAGCTCACTCCGTACACACCTGCAAACATGCGAGCGGGGCATATCACCGCTCAAGAATGGGCTAATGTCTTACAGAGGTTCCCCGACCCGACTCACCAGCCCGACGACGAGCAGCAGCATGCCGTCGCTCACATCTTCAGAGACGACGACGGCAATCGAGAACCCGTTGCCATTATCCCCCCAGGTGATGACCTCATCGGCACGAGGGGAATTCTCCCCGCCGACCGTCCCCTCGAAGACCCAACAGGAGTTAGAAGCAGCGGAGGATTGGCGGAGAGCGGCGAAGGAGTGGGCTGACGAACAACTGCGCTTAGCGCAGACGAGATTGAGCGAGTTGCGGCAGCGCAGGCATCGCTCCCTCACGACGAGGCTCACACTGACGACGAGGATTACTACCCGGTCAGACACCCCCTCCTTCGAACGCACAGCCACCCTACTAATCCCCGAATCACCCCATGGCTCGTCCATACCGACGGAACCCCCATGTCTTGAGGACGTGTGCGACTGCCCGGCGTCGCACTTCACACCCCCATCACGCACGACGACGACCCGGCGCAGGTCCTTGCGCCTGAAGGGTTCAGGGCGAATCGACAGCCCCATTACATTCACTTCCCCATCACCGGGCCCGACGGCGTAGAGAGGAATGCTAGCCACGTTCAGATCGTCGGAGGTGCGAATCCTTTTGTATTGGGACTTATCCCGGGTTCTCCCCATCTCTACGGCAAACCCCTCTACGCCTTCCCGATGCTATCGGCTGCGGGATGCGCCTTCATCGCCCACGAGGACCTAGTCATCCTCGCCGCCGACAAAATCACGGACCGCGCACTGAACCGCATCGGGGATGAGTCCCTGACTGCGGAGGTGACGCGCTATCGAGCAGCCGCGTACGAGGAAGAACGGCTCGCGGCTCGCATTCGCCAGCTTCAGGCAATGCGACTAGGGGCGAGGGACGACAAGCGGGATTGCATC
Organism: Lactarius indigo; assembly: GCA_025766275.1. Taxonomy (NCBI): domain Eukaryota; kingdom Fungi; phylum Basidiomycota; class Agaricomycetes; order Russulales; family Russulaceae; genus Lactarius; species Lactarius indigo. The sequence continues at coordinate 534,767 of JAFKAC010000016.1, read as the reverse complement.
TACCGCTTGGAGAGGGCTAACGTATTCGAAAGGATTAGCGACGAGCAGTCTACATGGACGGCGCGAGATTTTCGGTGAGTCTGGGGACTCACGCTAAGAAGGGGGTGGTGTTACGATCCTCGTATTGGACCCTTACTGTACCGGTTGTGACTACGGCGGTAAGGTAGATTAGTCACGGACTCACGGCCTTAGGGCTTTACGATGTAGTACGATAGGAGATTGCGCGTGATTGCTGACTGAACTCTGACTCGATCCTAGTACAGGTAGTAGTAGTACTAGGATTGCGGTACTTACGCGATACGTTGGACGCTACGATACGGTGACTCATAGCAGCGCTTGAAAGCCTGCTCTTCTTGTATTTAAGGTAGCTGCGGAAGACCAAGATACGCCATCTTGGTCTTCTTCAATCGTCACTTCTTGTCTTCGTCTTCCTTTCGCCTTTGCAAACAGAAGCAAGGCCGCAGTTATAACTAGTGTCTTCGAACATCTAGACAAAGCCTTCGTGCCATACGCCTCAAGGCGTGATCAGCTAAGTCATCAAGTCGCCTTTAACGAGTTCAAGTCGAACTAACGCTGTGACGGCGTTACACGCGACCCCGCGTGATTCTCCTTTGTTCCCTTTATGCTCATCCCTTTCTTCCTCGGTTTGGCGATGGCGCCATCTGTTTACGACAGTTGTACAGCACCATCTCTATTTAACTCTCGTCCTACCTAGCTTGTACGGTAGACTAGACTTCTTGTGTAATACTACACTCGTCTACGAAGAGTCTCCTTGAACCCCGATCCCCGTCTTGCTAGGCCTTCGAGTCTTAGCCCTCCTCTATAGTCCAAGTGACATCCGTCCTTGTGACTCTTGTGCACCATCTCTACTGAAGTCGAGCCTTTGAGCTCTGACTACCGAGCGATTGACTGACTTAGTACAGGTCGTACTCAACGCCCCTGTAGTGGCGTTACAGCTTCTGGTTTAGGATAAATGGGTTGTAAGGGTGCTTTAATTGATCGGAGGTTGACTTTGTGCCGCTGGCATTCCGCACAGCCTCTGACATAGTCTGTAACGTCATTCTTCATTTGTGGCCACCAGTAGTGTCGTTCGGTGAGTTGGAGAGTGCGTTTGATACCAGGGTGACTGTGAACTGGAGAATCATGGTGGGCAGCGATAATGGTGCATTTGTCATGGATGCTGCCAGTGACCACTCGGCGTCTGTCCTTATACCACGTCCCTTCAATGTCTTTTAGCTTGTGAGCGTCGACCCAAGGTTTCAACTTAGCTGCGTCCTGCTCATAAATGGGGTGCTTGGGGGTCATTTCCACTGGCAGAATTTCAGGTCTCCAGTGTGGGTGTCGTGGTTCTTCTAATGTGGTGGTGCACGCAAAGACACTTTCCAGTAATACTGTTATTCCTTCATTATCGTTTTCCCCTTGATCGTAGTCTGGCCTTCACGATAGTGCATCAGCGCGTCCATTGGAAGTGCCCTTGATGTGGTGAATCTCAAAATCGTATTCCAAGAGTTCAAGTACTTCCCTGGCTACGCGTCTGCTAATCTTTTGTGGCGATTTCCAGTATTGTAGGTTGAGATGGTCGGAGAATACTTTGATCTTGTGAGGGGAGCCTGCTAAAAGGGGTCTCCAGTGGCGGAAGGCTTTGACAATCGCTAGGAGTTCAAGGTCATAAATGTCGTAATTTCGTTCGGCTTCGTTGAGGGTGGATGAGTAATAGCCGATAGGGTGTCGTTTGCTGTCTGATTTGCGTTGGAGGAGAACTGCTCCTGTCGCAAATGTTACACCCTAGCAGGGGCGTGGATTCTAAAGGTTCTGAATTGCACAAGTATCAAGCGAAGACCTCTGTTGTCTTGTTGCTATGAAATACGAGTGATGAAGTGTGGCACAAGGTGCAGCACTACTCTATAATGTAGGACTCCTCGTCCGAAGTGTCTAACACTTCTCTACACTTGATCTTGCTAGTGCACAGAGTATAACAGGTGTAACGCATTGATATAGTTCAACTGCAAAGACTTCGAAGTGTCCTGGTTAGGGACTGAGGTAGGGGATGCACAAGAAGAGAGGGATAAGGTGAGGTCACACCAAAGTACGGAGGCAAGGTTGCTAGATTGCAAACAAAGCCAAGTCTGGCTTCCTACGGTCTATAGTACAGGTTTATATAGGACAGAGTTCCAAACAACATGAACACAAGTCCACACAACATCAAAGAGACTAAACGGAGTAAGCAGAAGTTCGGATCAAAGAAACAGCGCTACTAGTAACAGTAGCTCCTTTGGTAACAAGGTATAGTACAGAAGGGGAAAGACAAGGTGGAAACATACTGTGACTACGGTCTGAAGCGTCGGATCATAACATGAGCCCCTCTCTAAGTCAACTCTCCCTAGAGTGCTTCGAAATCCATCAGGTCATAGATATCATTGTCTACGTCGTTGGAAGGGGTGCTTTCGCGAGGGAGGGGGCAGCGATGTTGGCGAAGGAAGTTGAAAGGGCCATAGGCCCCACACTTGCGACAATTTTCGTACTTGGGGCATTTGATTTCTTCATGGCTGTTGCTGGTGAAACACTTGCCACACCACTGAGTGCGTTCTTCTGGGGCTGGCCAAAGGCACTGGTAGGGGAAGTGATCAGTGCTAGAACACCTCCAGCAAAACTTCTGTTTTTGAGGGCAAGCGAAGGAGAGGTGGTCTTCGGACTGGCACCTGTAGCAAAGTCGGATGGTACCAGTCCCCTTCTTGTTGGACCTGCGCTTGCGTCTCTTCTTCCTTTCTGCAGAGGGACTAGGTCCTTCTGGTTCGTCGTGGAGCTCTGGCATGGAGTGGTAGCGAGGTGGGGCAGGGGGAGGAATGTGGTGGACCCCAAAGGGGTGAGTTTCTTCTTCCGGAGGAGGTGGGTGTAGTGCAAGCCATCGGTCTGCAATCTGGACATAGGCCTTGTGCTCTTGTAGCCTCCTTCGGGTGCTGGTTAGTTGCATGTCCATGTTGAGGAGGTGCCTTTTGAGGGGCTCCATCGTCTTGTACAGGCCTTCAATCTCCTTTCGGAGGGCCTTCTGGTTTCACAAGAGTCGGCGGGTCCTGGCGATTTCTGCTGTGAGGCGGTCATCTTTCAGGTCTTCTAGGACTTTGTCGACTTGTCCGGCTGTGGAAGAAGCTTCGTCCAAGTTCTGCATCTGAGCTGGGGTGATAGGGGGAGCTGGATTGTGGGGGTCGTCGTCTCTGGGGAGGAGGAAGAGGGGGAGGCCATAGTGGGGGAGGTTCTTGCCCATGGTGCCGATGACATCTTCTTTGTTCTCGCTGATCTTGATCCATTTAGCATCCTTTCGGATGTATGAGGTTGGGTCAGCGTCGTCAGGGATGAGGAAGTGCACATAGCGGCTGCTCCAGGGGTCATTCAAGAAGAAGGGGTAGCCAGGGTCATCATCTCCTTCAGCAGTGATGTGCATCCTTTCATAGTTAATGGGGAGTGCATCCATGATTGGGTCGTTGACTATTTCACTGAGGCGAATCATGGTCACTCTAGGATCAGGGGGGGAGGTAGTAGGTCGGTGTATCTCTGGAGTAGGGGGAACTGTGTGTCCAGGAGGGGGAACGCGAAGAGCTATTCCTCCTCCCTCTGTTTCTATGACGCTGGGCATGGTGGGATCGATGGGTTGTGGCTCCTGGATGAGTGAAGGCAAGGAAGGGGGTCGTGCTGGGAAGGGAGAATAGCCAGAGGAGGGTGTGACAGAGGGTGTTTCGTCGAAGGAGCCTCTTTCCATGGCATGAGCAACAAGACGTTCTACAGAGGAGGAGCGAGAGGGCATGGTGAGGAAGCTAGTGGGGAAGGTGGTTGCTGTTCGTACTATTACTTCCTTTCGTTTTAACCATTGCTTTGCTCCTTCGCTTCTGGGGTTGCTTTCAAAGTGTTCCTGAATAAGTTCTGGGGCGTTGAGGTTCTTCTCTGGTTCCCAACTGTTGTGTGCATCGGAGTATCCCTTCCACTTGATTAGGAACTGTAACTGGTTCCTGTGGCGTCTTGTTTCTAGTATTTTCTCGACTTCCCACTCCTGTTCTCCATCTACTAGATCTGGGGGTGGTTCCGTAAAGTTCTTTCCATGTATGGAGGTTTCTTTGTATGGCATCAGGAGTGACGCATGGAATACTGGGTGGATCCGCCACTGATGGGGAAGTTTCAGGGCATATGTGGTGGCAGAGATCTTCTTTGTGACCCTGAAGGGTCCATATCTTTTTGGGGCTAACTTGAAACTAGGGTGCGTTGTTTTCAAGTTCCTGGCATCCAGCCACACACTATCTCCTTCTGTGTGTTGTTCAAAGCGAGAGGACCCTTTGTAGAGTGACTGTGCATGGGTAATTGCTGCTTGGGTGGTCCTTCTGGCTTCCTGGATTCGCTCCAATCTCTCTTGTGTTCCTGGTACTGTGGTCGTTCTTTCTGGTTGGTGTACTCTTGGGATGTATCCAAGGATTAATTCGTAGGGTGCCTTTTTAGTGGTTGCACTTGGCCAGGAGTTGTGGGTGTACTGTGCCAGTGGTAGTAGCTCCGTCCAATTGTCTTGTTGATGGTTTATGAACATTTGGAGGTACTGTTCTAACCACTGGTTTGTTCGCTCTGATTGTCCATCTGTTTGTGGGTGGTATGCTGTGCTGATGTTTTGTTCTATGTCAAGCACTCTGCACAGTTCTTTGATGAACCTCGCTGTGAATCTGGGGTCTCTGTCGGAGATGACCCTTCTTGGTAGTCCATAGTGTGGCAGGACAGTTTTGGCATAGAGTTTTGCCACTCCTTCTGCGTCTATTGTTTCGCTGCATGGGATAAAGAAGGCTGCTTTGGAACAGTCATGATCCGTGATGGTGAGAATTGTGTCATTGTCTTCTGATTGGGGTAGCTTTGTGATAAAGTCTAGAGCGATGGTTTCAAAAGGGAGTGCTTCTGGGTTAGTCTTGATGGGGAATATCGGTGGTTTCGGGTTCCCAGGGAAGTTCTTGTTTGATTGGCATGTGGCACAGCCCTTTACATATGCGGATATGTCGTTTTTCATGTTTGGCCACCAAAAGTCTTGTGACACTAACCACAAGGTCTTTGTTATTCCGGGGTGTCCAGCTGTTTTTGTATCGTGAAACAGGGAAATTACCCCCCTCTTTAGCGGTGTGTTGTCCACAACCACCAGTTTGTCACCTCTCCACCAGTGTTTGCCTTGTTTTACCAGGTGGAAGGGGGCGGCCCACTTGTCCAAAGTGTCTTGGTGGTCTAGCTGGTGTGCCATGACCCGGTCATCTATCCTTATGGAGAGAGTGGAGTTTGCGAAGATGGTTGGGGTCAGGACCACTACATCAGTGTTATCCCCTGCTCTGGTGTCGTGGTCAGGGCGTCTTGACAGGGCATCAGCATGGTTTTGGGGTCCGGGTTTGTGGTGAAGTTTGATGTGATAGTCTGCAAGTCTGGGGATGTAGCGCGCCACTCTCCTATTGATTTGTCGAGGGTGGCGATAATATTCTAGGTTTTTGTGGTCTGTAAACACTGTGATTTCGTGGGGGGACCCTAAAAGAAGGTGTCTCCAGTGTTCCAGTCCTCTGATTACTGCCAGGAGTTCCCTGTCATGGATGTCGTAGTTGCGCTCCGCTTCTGAAAAGGATTTGGAGAAGTATCCCACAGCTTGTGATTTGTTTCGGCTGTCTCTTTGTGTTAAGATTGCCCCTGTGGCGAAAGCGGAGGCATCTACTTCTAGTTCGAAAGGTTTGTCCATATCTGGTTGACATAAGATGGGGTCTTTGCACACAAGTGTGATGAGAGCTTCTAAGGCTTCTGCTGCTTCCTTTGTCCATCTGAAGGGTCCTTCTGACGTCTTTATTGTGTCCGTGATGGGTCTTGCTAAGTGAGCGAAGTTGGGGATGAAGGGTCGCTGATAACTTAGTGTTCCCAACACGCTTCTTGCTTGTTTGACCAACTTGATGTCTCTTGGCCAGTCTTTTAGTCCTTCTACCTTCTTTGGGTCGATTTTGATTTGAGACCCATCGATGACAATGCCTAGGTAGTGGATCTTTCTTTGTTCGAACATGCATTTCGACGCTTTGAGGAAATAAGATTCCTTTTCACAGATTTCCAAGAACTCGTGTACAATTTGTCTGTGGCGTTCTGTATCTTTTTCTGTGGCTATCAGGACATCATCCATGTACACAAATAGCTCTCTTGGGTATTTGTCCATAAGTGGTCGAAGTATTCTGCTCATGGTTCTTGCAAAGGTGGCTGGTGCATTTGTGAGGCCGAAGGTCATGACTCGAGGGATGAACAGCCCCCTTGGTGTTTTGAAGGCTGCCTTCCACTGGTCTTCTTCTTTTATGCGGATGTTATGGTACCCCCATCTGATATCGAACTTTGAGAACAGTGTTTTCCCATTTAAGTTGGTCAGGATGTCGGAGATGAGAGGTAGTGGGTAAGTGTCTTTTATTGTCCAGGTGTTTAGGGGTCTGTAGTCCAGGATAGGACGCAACCCTCCGTCTGTTTTCTTTCTGAAGAAGAAGGAGGAAGCGTAGGGGGAGCTTCCTTCATAGATGTATCCTTTTGCTATGTTTTCGTTGAGATATGCCTTCAACTCCTTGTCTTCTTCTGGAGTCAAGGGGTAGATTTTGCAGTTGATCTTGTTGGGTGCATCTGGTCGCAATGTGATGGGATGGTCTTCTTCTCTTTCTGGGGGAAAGCGCTGTGCTTCTTCGTCTGAGAATACTTTGTTGTGGCGCTGGTATTCTTCTGGGATTGCAGTTTCTTTTACTGGGTCAAAGGTTGTTTTGGTTGCTGCCGCTTTCGCTTCTTGGTGTCGCTTTCTTCGGAAGCGGTACCCTCCTGTCAGGATGGTGATGGCTTCTCCTTTCAGCTCTTGTTTCTTCCAGTCTATGTCTGGGTTTTCGTGTTCAAACCAGGGGTATCCAAAGATCATTCTGTCTTCTCCTAGGCTAGTTACGAAAAACTGGAAAGGAGTTTCTTCTTCTCCTCTTTTTATCCATAGCTGGCATGTTTCTGTCATGGTGCCATCTTTGTTTAGCGATCCATCTACATTTCGGACCAATCTGGGTGGTTTCAGAGGAGTGGTTCCTAGTCCAAGTTTTTGGATTAGGTTTCGGTCGATTAGGTTGTCTGTTGCACCGCTGTCTAGCAGCACATTTATGCAAGCTTCTTTGTAGTAAAGGCGAACGAGGACTTTGATTGTCATAGCACTATCGCGAACACTATACATTGAATTGGCCTCCCTGTCAGCTCTCACAGGTCGGCATCGCAAAAATCCTGATCTAAGGCATAGTAGCGTCTCTTTTCATCCTCAGTCATGCCTTGGACGAGTGCATGGGCTTGTCGGACTTTATCTTCGGTTGTGGTAGCAGCCACTGATGAGGTGCTTGCTTCTGGGGTGTATGGGGGTGCAGTGTCCGCTTCTTGGGTGTCTGTGGCTCTGGCTTTGGTTTGGTTGGTGGTGTTTTGTCGTTGACAGTTCCTAGCCATGTGCCCTTGCTGTCTGCATTTGAAGCAGCGTCCTTCTTTCATAAGGGCTTTCTTTTCTTCTTCAGTAAGCTTCTTAAAGGGGGTGGAGGTGGTGGCATCTACATCCATCGCATTTGGGTCTCGCTTTGGTCGTCCTTGGTGGACATTCTGGGTTGGCCCTGGGTTTCTATTCCCTGGTCTGGCTTTTAGTAGCTTCCAGCATTGGTGTTCTGCTCTGGCAGCGGTTTGCCACTCGTCCATGGTGTTTGGGATGGTGGTTCGCATAAGGCAAGCACGATACAGTCCTGTGGGTAGTCCCCTTTTGAAGAATTCCACCATTCCAGGGGCATCTCTTGCCCATCCTGCTATTCCTGCAAGGTGTTCGAAGTCGAGGATGTAACTGTCCAATGCTCCACCCTGCATCGTCAAACTGATGAGCTTCTGATAGGCTCTTTCTTTGTTTAGAGTGTCGGTCCAGTCTCTGTCGAAGGTGTCGAGAAAACCGTCCCAAAGATCTTTGCTGTTTTTGGTGAGGGCTTTGGTGGGGTCTGCTAGTGCCGCTTCCATGTCATCTTCGGTTTGGTTGACCCACAGCTGTACACCGGGTCCTTTGAACATTGTAAGGGCGAATAGTACCCGTGCATAAGGTTCTTTGATGAGTTCATTCTCGCTGTTTAACTTGATGTATTGTAGTAGTTCTCTTTTGAACTGACCACTCTCTGTTCTATCTCCAGTGAACAGAGTAGGGGGTGCTCCTTTGAGTCCTCCTGAGCCCGTTGTTGGTGTTCCTCCTGTTCCGGTGCTTGAGCCAGTACCTGTGCCAGTGCCTGTGGCGTTTATGGCTGACATGATAAGCGTTGGCTGTGGTGTGACGAGGATCTGGGGTGGTTCGACTGGGGAGGGCAATCTGATTGGTGGTAGTGGGGCTGGGAATCCTTCTTCTGCTGGGGATGGTTCTATCCAGATAGGGATAGTGGGGCTGGCTTGTGACGAAGCTTGTGTGGGTACTGTGATGTCTAGGCGGTGTTCTGAGTGTGGTTCCGCTTCGTCTGAGCTGGGTTCTTCTTCTGATGAGTCTTGTTGTAGTCCGTATGTTCCCCTAGTGTTTCTTGGTGCTGAGGATGATTGTTGTGTGGGCGTTTCTGGGTTCTGTTTGTCTTCTTCGTTCCACCAGCCTAGTCCTTCAGCAAATCTGTGTGGTGTGATGTTTATGGCTCTGGTGTGGTATGTATTCTGAAAGTATCGGAGGATGTACCAGTTGTTGTTGATGAATTCCACTGGTCTGAGTTCGCCTTTGATGAGGCACTTGTAACAAGGTGGTCTGCCTGATGTTGTGGCCCAGCGAGCTCCTTTTCCTAGTTGACTGCTTTTAACGTGGTGTGGGAGGTCGTCTTGTGTTCTGGTTGTGACTGGGGTCCAATCGTTGTCTGATTCAAAGGTGACACTGATGCTAGCCACGATTGTGGTCTGTCTTGGGTGCTGGTTTGTGTAAGGGGATGGCTGAAGCGGCCTCTTGTGTCAAGGAGGATCCGTCGCCTGGCTATGCCGTCGTTTCTGGGTTCTGTAGAGTGTCTGGTTGTTGGCTGATGCATCCTCTTGGATCGTCGCTCACTCTGCTGTGTGGCAGTAGTGTCTTGGGTGTGTTGGGAGTTGCAGACTTGGCTTATGTTATGCCCTAGCAGGGGCGTGGATTCTAAAGGTTCTGAATTGCACAAGTATCAAGCGAAGACCTCTGTTGTCTTGTTGCTATGAAATACGAGTGATGAAGTGTGGCACAAGGTGCAGCACTACTCTGTAATGTAGGACTCCTCGTCCGAAGTGTCTAACACTTCTCTACACTTGATCTTGCTAGTGCACAGAGTATAACAGGTGTAACGCGTTGATATAGTTCAACTGCAAAGACTTCGAAGTGTCCTGGTTAGGGACTGAGGTAGGGGATGCACAAGAAGAGAGGGATAAGGCGAGGTCACACCAAAGTACGGAGGCAAGGTTGCTAGATTGCAAACGAAGCCAAGTCTGGCTTCCTACGGTCTATAGTACAGGTTTATATAGGACAGAGTTCCAAACAACATGAACACAAGTCCACACAACATCAAAGAGACTAAACGGAGTAAGCAGAAGTTCGGATCAAAGAAACAGCGCTACTAGTAACAGTAGCTCCTTTGGTAACAAGGTATAGTACAGAAGGGGAAAGACAAGGTGGAAACATACTGTGACTACGGTCCGAAGCGTCGGATCATAACAGCAAAGCCTGAAGCATCGACCTCTAACTCAAATTGTTGAGTGAGATCTGGGTGTGCAAGAACAGGTTCGCTGGTGATGAGGGTTTTGAGGTCTTGGAATGCGTTTTCCTCTTCAGTTCCCCAATGCCATTCGGTATCTTTGCAAGTAAGTTTGTTGAGGGGGCGTGCTTTGGTTGCGAAGCCTCGTATGAAAGGTCGGTAAAAATTGCAAAAGCCGAGAAAAGAGCGGATGTCCTTAACCTTGGTTGGTGTAGGCCAGTCCTTGATGCCTGAAATTTTGATGGGGTCCATGCATGTCACCCCCTTTTCAAGGATTACCCCCAGGTAATCCATGCGCGGAGAGTGGAAGAGGCATTTCTCGAGTTTGTAATACAGGTCGTGCTCCGCAGACACGCAGAGTACGTCCTTAACGGCGTCAATGTGATCTGGTAATGAGTGACTAAGTCCTGTAGCGATACCGATGTCATCCATGTAAATCCGAATAACGGTTCCCCATTTTCGTGTTTTGCAATGATGTCCCTGAAGATGAAGTTCATCATGGTCTGGAACGTTGCCGGAGAGTTGGTTAAGCCGAAAAACATCACCATAGGTGTTACGGTTTCACCCCCATGACCTCGACAAACGGCAATACGACGAGTACAATCACATAAAGAAGAAGAAGATGACGAAGAAAAGGCTGAGATAAGCCAAAAAATCAGAGATAAGTGCCCTGGCCCGCGAGTCCACTGGACCTTCTGCGATGATGCGCAGAATTGTAGGTTCCATCGGCCCGGATAGAGCAACATCCAAGTCGCCCGTCACGTGACCCCGGCATGTGACCTGGCTAGAATGCACCGGAAGAGTCCAGATGAGCTTGTGCCTGGCTGACTGATGTTTGGTACCTGATGACTGATACTGGTTGTGGATGACTCATAAATGATTACACTGCTACGATAAGGATGACTGATGTCCCGTTCTGATTGGATGACTGACTGTATGCTGACTGATTGCACATGACACTCTTACTGTACGATTACTCACCCTAGGATCATTGTATTAGGGTTCCGGAGTTCGAACCTTACAATAGCTGGAGTATAAGTAGGGTAGCTTGTATCCCCTAGTTCCCCAGCTTGAGATCTTGTGGAATTGTACTGGTTGTTCACCGTCTTCCCTCTATCTTTTGAGCTGTGGTTGGCTGCCTGCCACCTCCCTTTGGGGTGTCTGCTCATTCTCCCTTTCCCTCTCTTATCTGTCATTCTCTGCCTCTCAGTACTTCTGTCTGATAGAAGGCTGCCAGTACCTTTGTCAACTAAGGGGAAGCCTTGGCTGTATTTGCCTCCCCTGGAAGTTGGCTGCGATTTGGGGTATTGTGTTCCCACAGAACCGTCCAAGTCGGACACTACGCCCATACAAGCGTAACAGTAGGTTCAAACAAGCCATAGCACGTTTTAAACGCGGCTTTCTCTTCGTCTCCTTCCTTGATACGTACATTGTTATACCCCCATCTAACATCGAGCTTGGTATAGATGTGAGCATTGCTAAGGTCAGTGATGAGATCGGAGATGAGAGGGAGTGGATATTGATTGCGGATGGTGACCGCATTGATCTTCTGGTAGTCTTGGACGGGTTGTAACTTCCCATCCTTCTTCTTGATAAAGAAGAAAGATGAAGCATATGGGGATTTCGAAGGTCATATATACCCCTTCTTTAGCTGTTCGTCAATCCATTCGTGTAGTTTCTTGTCCTCTTCCTGAGTCATGGGGTATATCTTGCAATCAATCGCGTCAGCAGTTCCTGGTTTGAACTTGATGGCATGATCCCAAGGCCTGCTGGGTGGAAACCTATCTGATGCTTCTTTGCTGAAGAGACGTTCAAACTCGTGATATTCAGGGGGCAACTCAGCTTTAGTGACATATTGTTGAGCGGCGATAGCAAGGTCAGTAGCGGTGGCTCGAATTCAGCATCCTTCTTTGAATTGTTGCTGCTGCTCGTCCGTGATGACGCAGGAATGTATTATTTCATAGTCATTGTTTTGAACGGTGACTGTTGCAACGACCGGCATTGTTTTGATATGAGGATTGGTTGATCGAATAATAATAGGGAGCATGTCCTCGTGTATGGCAGCTTGCGACCATTTAATATGCAGGTCGTAGATGGCGAGCCAGGGATATCCTAGTACGATATCTTCATTGCCAATGTCTGTAATAAGGAAGCGGATTTCCTTATGAATACCTTTAGTTTGGACGTCAACGTTGGTATAGTGAGTGATACGTCCCGACTTATTTTCTGTGTTATCAATATTCCATATTTTCTTTGGGACATTAAGTTGCTTGGTCCCAAGTCCCATCCTTTTCACGAAGGAGGGTTTCATGAAGCAGTGGGTTGCTCCTGAGTCGACTAGTGCTTGTATGTCGGCCATTGCGTAACTGGTGCGAATCAATACTGGAACTCTCATAGAACAATAGCGAGTCATGATTACACTGTTACAATTAACTGCCCTCACCCAGGCCGATGGGTTCAGGCGTCCTGAAAACCCTCCTTCTTCCACAGTTGTTGGAGGATAATGTCCTTTACGTCGTCCGATTCTCCTGCTACTCCGTTAAGCCAGTCATTGGCACGCTGTTGAGGGGGTGCATCTTGAACCGCCCTGGTAGCGACCTCTGGTTCTTGTTGATGATAGTCGGTATCAACATAGCGACTAGTGGATGCTTGGGGTTGATAGCCTCCTTGTGGTTGTCTGCAATCACGGGCCATGTGTCCGTCCTTTCCGCAATTGTAACAAGTGACTGGCCTTTGGTTATTACATCCTCCTCCTCTTTGGAGGAATCCTCCTCTCGGTCGGTATGGGGGACGAGGAGCAAGTATGTCTTCAGCTCCTGCAAGTCACCCTCAAATTCGGTCCGCAGAGGTATCCATGGCATTCGGATCCTGGGGTAGGTTTCACGGTTGCCAGGAACTTCTCAGCGGTCCTTGCCATTGTCGTTGTTGACATGGTCGTCCTTGTCCTGGGGGAACCCCTCTATTTAATACTGCTTTGAGATGAAGGTATTGTTGTTGATGAGTAGTGGCTGCCTCCTTCCATTCTCAATAGTTGCAGGGGTTGTCGAGGGTATAGACCTTCTCATATAGGTCTTTTGGCAGTCCGCTTGCAAATAGATCCAACGTCTGAGGATCGTCAAGTCTGTACTGAGCGCAGTGTATTAACTGTTCGAACTGGGTGCAATACTCATCTAGATTGCCCCCGATCATTTTGACTCCTTTCTTGAGCTCATATTGAGCTTGTTCTTGCTCCATGGTGTTACAGAAGTGCTGCATGAAGCTGCGCGTGACTTCGTTCCATAACCCTTCGCTTGTACGGGGTATCCCAGCTTGTATCTGACTGTTGAGCCAGGTGAGCATGGCTAGTACCCATTCGCTGACGTTGACACCCTTGATGTAAGAAAGAAAGAGTAGGGCGCGTCTGTATGGTGTCGCCATGATGCCTTCGCCTGCATTCATACCCCAGTAGACATGCCATTGAGTGAGAAACGCTTCGACTTTTGCGTGTTCTCCGTCGAATACTGTAGGTGCTTCACCAGCTAATTTGTTACTTGGAGGAATGATAGGACCTGCACCTGGTAACCCCCCTCCTGGTTGTCCTCCTCCTGGTGGTCCTCCTGGGAATCCTCCAGGGAATCCTTCAAATCCGGGTCCTCTCGGTGGGGGTCCTCCTCCTGGTAGGTCGCCAGGGGGTCCGCCTCCTCCACTGGGGGGATCGGGTACATCTGGCCTGATGGCGCGATGAATTGCTACATCATCGTCAGTCATTTGATGACCGGTGTAGGGGTTAATGGGAGCTAGATTTGCTCAGGATTCTTCCACAATACGTCTTTGTTCTTCCAGTGCTATTTGATCCCTTGCAGTGAGCTGCACTTCTTCTTGTGTAATAGTGGTGGTTGCCATTGCAACCGCTGGACTGTGAATGTGAATTACTTCTGGTTCGGGTTGGTGAATGGTTAGGGACTCAGTTTGCTGTATGATATGATCGCCAATAGCCCCTAGACTGGCTTCTTCTGCTGGCGTCGTTCCTCTACTTGGTGACTGATTTTCAGAGGCTTCCTCTCCGCTAATTCCTTCGTCTGTGTGTTCTTGCGCTTGTCCGTCAATAGGACCATAATCTGCACAGCTATTAAGCTCTCACGCGTCGATGTCACAGTTGTAGTTTCTTCCTGCTGGTCACACAATGTCCCAGTGATGGTCTATAGGATTCCAAGTAATCTCGACCCAACAGAGGTGTTCAAAATTGAACTCAACGGGTCGGAAACAGTTAGGACCGTTAAATTCTATGAAATATCCAGTGTCTTCTCCTCGTTCTCTCCACTGAGCTGCTCCTAAGAATCTTGTTGGTACGTTGCGATCTCCTCGTCATTCAATGTGATAGGGACGAAAGGACATCCACTGGTCTCTGGTCGAGTATGCCACGATGAGGATCTTGGTCTTAATGTTACGCTCCACCGGCGTTAGTCCGACTTGGACTTGAAGAAGGTGTAATCAACTTAGCGAAGATAGGCGAATGGGGACCTTGTGTCAACCCTGCGCAAGCTGAACAGGGGCTCACTGGCACACGCTGCAGCTAAAGTGAAGAAGTACTATCCCTTGGTGGATAGAAGCGGAAGCACGCTTAGTCAAAGACTAAGGCGCACAAGAGACGAGTCAAGAGGGTGGATTGAAGAAGACCAAGATGGGGACTCTTGGTCTTCCGAGTCAACTACTTATACAGATACGTGCAGGCTTTAAAGCGCCGCTAGAACAGTAAATAGCCAATAGTGTAACTAGCTCGAACCCTAGTACAGCTATCCTAGGAATGAGTCATACATGAGTCACAATCACATGCTGTTACAGTTGCGCGCATTGACCCTTACTGTACCGGTTGTGGCTACGGCGGTAAGGTAGATTAGTCACGGACTCGGGATTTACAATAGGAGTTAGGTGTTGAACGATGACTCGATCCTAGTACAGGTAGTAGTAGTATTAGGATTGCGCTACTTACGCGATACGTTGGACGCTACATTACTGTGACTCATAGCAGCGCTTGAAAGCCTGCTCTTCTTGTATTTAAGGTAGCTGCGGAAGACCAAGATACGCCATCTTGGTCTTCTTCAATTGTCACTTCTTTGTCTCCACATCTTACTCGCCTCTATCTTGGTAATAGAGTGCCACAGTCATACTAGTGTCTTCGAACATCTAGAAGGAGCCTTCGTGCCATACGCCTCGGGGCGTGACCAGCTAAGTCATCAAAGTCGCCTTTATCGAGCTCAAGTCGAGCTAACGCTGTGACGGCGTTACACATGCAAACTACTATGCTGACTGATGTGGTGTAAGAGTCCATGACTAATACTAGTATCGGGCCATAGTCATAACCAGCCATGAGTCATCTGTAATGTGTAATCAGTCCGTACCGTAACAGCTAGGTTAAGGAATAAAGGGATAAGCATAAAGGGAACAAGGCAAGGACATAATAGGGATAGAAGGCGACTCATGTGGAGTCGCACGTGAGTGGGAATAGGTTGGAAACTAGCACATGTCGAACTTTATCAGAAGGGAACATCGATAAGTAAGGCGCGCAATAGGAACCAGGTAATTGTAAAGTCCGCGTAATCATACAGGGCTCGTGTAGTATCAGGAAAGGAATAGAGACATGTGAAAGGACGAGTCCAAGGAAAATCGTAACACTGTGTACCCTCTCCCAACCTCACATGCACTCACGCATGGCCTTAGAAATTTGGCACAGATGTGTACACAATCACCACGTACCTATGTATGATATTCTATGCCTCATAGAGGCCTGTGCGAGCAGTTTCACATCCCCAGGTATCATTGTAGTGCATTTCACTAGATTCCTCCCTTTGCATTTTAGCATTCCCTCTCCCTTGTTATCTAATGCACCCTGTACCTTAGCCCACTTTCCCCGGTATACACCTCATGTAACTACAACCTCACACATCAGACTTCTAATATTAGACTTCCCCCCACAGACTTCGGACTTTTGAGTTCAGCAAGGTTCATCTCCCACGTTCCCCAGCATGCCGCACTTGCGCGCGGCCTTAGAGACTCAATCCCGACGCGTTTCCGACTTTTGCGGCCGCCTCTACGAAGTTTCGCGCTGCGCTGAAGCGTGCGCGACTGTTTCCGACTGCTTGCAACCGACCAACCCAATTCATGTTCCCGACCTCGCTGCACTTGCGCGCGGCTTTAGCTCTTCGATCAAGACGCTTCCGCAACCGCTACACACCTGTCTATGATATCTCACGCCCCGCAGAGGCCTGCGCAACACTCAGTGACATTCCACCCACCCTACCCCAAACCCTGCAGATTTAGTAGCTATCAGGGACTCGGTTGTGATGAAGCCGTGGCTTTCTGGCCATGGCAAGCCTAAGCCGTGAGCTTTCTGGCCATGTCAGGCTGAAGCCGTCACAGGCTGCAGGCAGAGGCTCAGGCCTCCACATTGTGAGGCCGTGGGCCACCTAAAGCCGGGCCGTGACCCCAATCATAGGGCCGGGCCGGGCCGGGAAATCACTATATGTCGCAGAGCTGTCAGCAGTTTCGATTGTTGAAGCGCAGAACTAACAAGCAAGAGATAAGCTTGAACAGCTAGTAGACAAGTTAACTTCAGAGGTGAAGGGAACTCTATTACAACCGCATACCTAGTAGACAAGTTACTATAGAGGAACGTCTATGAGCAAAGGTAAAAGAGAAGTAAAGAGATAGGACTTACACTTCAGAGGTGAAGGGAACTCTGAAGTGTAGAGGCGAAAACAGCAGTCCTTATATACAGGACGCTTAGCTAATAATGGTCTGTGCGCACTGGTGACCCAAACACAATACAGGTGGTCTGTGCGCCAGAGGTAGAAACGCCATTGGATGGCAGAGAACAATAGCTGCCTAAAGCAGACAATACCAGTATCTTAACAATAGAAAGAACAATAAGAGCCATATATGGATCTAACAATAAAGATAAACAAAAGCGGTCCGTATGAGTCCGGAGTGTCCATAAGTCCATAAGGGACAGATACCGTATATAGTATGTGAGCTGACTCAATCAGATCCCACGAGACATGTGACTTTAACAGCCGCGTCTCAACATCCCTCCATGATAGAGACAGTCCACAAGAGTGGTGCAAGCATTGAGTGAAAGTGCCTTGGCAGGACACTTTATTGCTTTACTGTACTATGAGGAATGTTTTGATTCTCTGGTTAGAAAGAATCTATGTAGGCAGAAGTCCTGATAAAGGACAACTTTTTGGAGGTCTTCATGCACTGCTCTATGAGAATAATGTAGTTCTAAAGAACTACTTTTTTGAAGAGCCGTGAGCTGGGAGATAAGATGGAACAGGTCCAACTTCTTCAGTTCTTTAAGAAGGGTTTTTCTTAGCTATTAAACTAGGAGTTCTGTTGCTAGTATACACAACAGTTCGACGTCCTAGAACCCATCTTTACATCATTCCTAGATCAGCAACCATTTTTTCAAAAGGTTCTCTGGGCAGTGACTTAGTAAGTCCATCTGCAACCATTTCCCCTGTGGGTGTACGTATCAGGTGTATGACCTTGTTTTCTACGTATTCCCTGACTACATGGTGCTTGATCAGGATGTGTTTGGAACATCTCCCAGTGACAGGGTTGAGAGCTAAGTCCACAGCGCCCTTATTGTCACAGTGCAGAGGAATGGGAGAGGTGACCTCATATCCCAGTTCTTCAAGGAAAGTGGTATACCACTGAGCCTGATTAGAGGCGTCTGAGAGGCTCATGTATTCTGCCTCAGTGGTAGACTGAGCAATTGTCTTTTGCTTTCTGGTACACCAGGAAATGGCTCCATTTGCAAGCAGGTAGACAAAACCTGAGGTGGAGTGCTTTTCTTCCTGATCTCCCCAGGAAGTGTCGCAGTAGCCATGAAGGCCTTCACCACCATTTCCGTTCCCTCCAGCATAGTGTAACGAGTAGTCCTTGGTGCTATTAAGATAAGCTAGGACATACTTGGCTAGGCGTAAATGCTGAGGTGAAGGGTTGGAAGCAAATTGGCTAAGGCACGCAACAGCGAAGGAAATATCAGGTCTGCTTCCAATCTGCGCATATAGCAGAGACCCAATAATCTGTTGATACTTCTTAATCTCAGAAGTAGAGGCCTGATCTGTGTACTTGATCAAGTGTGCCTCGGCGCCAGAGGGAAGAGGGGTATATACTGGATTGGAATCAGACATTCCAAAGTGTTTCACTACATCGCGGATGTAATCTGACTGGTTGATTTCCATGGTGCGATTAGCACGATCTCTGGTGATGTTAACACCAAGATAGGACTGGATCTCTCCCAGATCGGTCATCTCATATTGACTAGATAGAGAAGCCTTCAGTTCATTGATCTTTGATAAGGAACTTCCAAGTATAGTGATGTCATCTACATATAAGATCACGAAAAGTGTATCACCCCCCTCTTGAAGATGATACACATATACTCCTGCATCAGAGTACGTCTGCGTAAAGCCTAGGTCAACTAAGACCCCATGAAACTGCACGTTCCATGCGCGGGAAGCCTGTTTCAGGCCATAGAGGGCCTTCTGTAACCGGCACACAAGGTGCTCAGAGCCAGCAGTGACGAAGCCGACAGGTTGCTCCATATAAATTTCTTCCTCCAGTTCCCCATAAAGGAATGCCGATTTGACATCCATCTGGTGGATGTGCCAGTCTTCAAGCGTGGCCAGCGCAAGAAGGAGTCTTAAGGACTCAAAGCGGGCAACTGGGGAGAATGTTTCGTCAAAGTCCACCCCCTCTAGTTGGGTGAACCCTTTTGCCACTAGCCTAGCACAAAAGCGTCCATCCGCTTTCTTTTTAAACACCCATTTACACTTAACCACCTTCCTTCCTTCAGGAAGGGGTTCAAGCCTCCAGACATCAAGCTTGTCGAGAGCGTCCAGCTCATACTGGCACGCTTCAAGCCAATTGACAGCTTGGTCAGACTCCATGGCTTGCTTAAAGGTCTGCAGGTCCTTGTAGCCAGGAACCTCGGCAGCGTTCAGCAAGTCCATCATACCCAGCCTACTGCTCCCAGGCACAAATTCATCGTTCTCCTCTGTGTAGTAACGAGGATTTGTGAATCGTACCCTTGTCCCACGCCTTGGGCGAGGGGGTGAAGTAACTTGCCCATTCCTCGGAGATCTAGGTGTTTCCCTAGGAGGAGAGATATCCCTATTAAAGTTGGGGGCAGGGATAGGGGCAGTTACTACAGGCGGTCTCCCTTGCGAGCGAGTGCGAGGGCGCCTTGGAGTTGTGGGAGCAGGGGCTTGGGATGGAGGAGTGTGATATATAGTCTGGTCAGCGGGATTTGGGGAAGTGTTGGGGGGTGTGCTAGGCTGTTGTACTGGTACTGTGGGCACCTGGACAGGTGGTAGGACAAAGACTGGTGTCTGAGGTGCCGCAGGGGCAACAGCTGGCGTAGGCTGACTAGGCACTACAAAGAATATCTCACCGGCAACAGCAGCCCCTTTAGCAGGTTCGCCAGACACGGGAGAAGTGGCAGGTTGATTGGAGTGACTAGTCAGGTCACTCAGGGATGGGAAGGTAGCTTCGTCAAATGTAACATCTTGTGAAGAGACGAAGCACCGGCTATGTCTATCCCAGAGTTTGTAACCCTTTGAATTGGGTTCATAGCCCACAAACACGGCTTCCTTTGATTTAGGATCTAATTTGCGCCGGTTGTGTTCTGGTACATGATAGTAGGCTTTGCAGCCAAATACTCTAAAGTAAGAGACATCTGGGACTGTACCATCCCAGAGCTCCAGCGGAGTTTTCCACTCATTAGAACGGGTTGGAGTGCAATTGTAAATGTGCACTGCAGTTTGCACTGCTTGTTCCCAGAAGCCGAGACTAAGGCCAGCATGATGAAGCATGCTGGTGCCCTTTTCCATGATGGTGTGATTAAATCGCTCGGCTCTCCCATTCTGTTGTGGAGAATAAGGCATCGTAAGCATATGCTCAATCCCTTCCTCCAGAAGAATGTCCTTAAGGACATTGTTGACATACTCGCCACCACGATCCGAGTGCAGGGTTTTAATGGGCTTATTTTGTTGTTTTTCAGCCCATGCCTTGTAGTGTAGGAAGGCACCCATGAACTCGTCTTTGGACTTCAAAGGGATGACAACTGCTGCCTTTGAGAAGTCATCTATGAAGGTGGCAAAGTATTTGTTGCCCTGGATAGAGTTACTCTGTAGTGGGCCAACAAGGTCACTGTGCACAAGTTCAAGGGATTCTTGTGCACACTTCTGGGAGGGAGGAAAAGGTTTGCAGGTGGACTTGCCCAGTTCACACCCATGACAGGGACCTTCTTCCTCTGGGGATTCGTCTATGTTAAGTCCTTTAACAGACTTGGGAGCATATCTTTGTAGCGCTTCTTTGGACATATGTCCCATGCGCTGATGCCAGACATCAAGGCTAGCAGATGCAGATACTTGGGCATTTACTTTATGGTGCCCATCAAGCCAATATAGGCCTGAAGCCTTGTGTCCTTCCGCTATGGTTTTCCCATCATACCTTATAGCAAAGGTAGTGGCATCAAAACTTACTATAGCCCCTTTAGCTGTTAGGGCAGGGGTGGTGTAACAAACGCGCCTCAACCACGTGACTTACCAGCATCACGTGTTGGACCTCTATGGGACTATCGCGAGTCCGGCGGAACAGATGCCGACTCCCCTGAAGAAGATGACGGAGAAGAAGGGCTGCTTACGCAGCTGCAACACCAAGAGGAGTATGCCCGAGCCGCGTATACGCGGTGTGGACAGCTGGTAGTCACGTAACTGACATACTCACGTGACAATGTTTCAGTGTGATGTTTGCGTAATACAAACATCACGCCGAACCAGTGTTATGGTCCGCTTGCCTTATCAAGCTCAGAGGTTATTGGGTTCCTTTGTACAGACTTCACGGGCCTACGTGCCTACCTTCTGATTACTGTGTACGTCCCGATTGGATGATACGTCTGTGCTGACTGATACGATACCGAGGGCCTTATGCCATTGGTTGTACTTATCTATGACTCGGTATGACTCAGTACGATACTAGGGTTTCTGTGTTCGGATCTGACTGCGAACTTTATTGTGTACTAGTATATAGGTAGTACGCTGGGACGGAGCATTCCCCAGCTTGAGTTCTTGTACCACTCCTACCGTTCAATAGGACTTCAGGCTTTCCCTTCCTTTGTGACTTGTCACCTGCCTCCCATCTCTCTTTTGGTTGACGGCTGTTCAACTTCCCTCTTATCCCTGATTATCTCATCAGAAGGTGACCTTGCTTGACTACTAAGGGGGCGTTCTAGCAGTTCGGCTCGTTCCACGAGTGGCAGTCACGTGCCAACACCCGTTCCCGGTCCAAGTCGGACAATACGTTCGTAGGAACGTAACAGGTGGACAGTATACACGAGTGCGTATTAGGTAGGTGCAGCACATTGGAGATTTTTAGGTCATACCCAAAGTTGGTATGGATTGTCACTGTTCCAGTACCAACACTCCTTAGCAAGGAGTTATCTCCTAGTAGTACTTCAACACCTTTGTGAGGAGTGTAGGTGTCGTAGTCTTCTATGTGGGGTGTAAAATGTGCTGACGCCCCGCTGTCCATCATCCATTTTGATGCAATCTGGGTACTATGTGTACCCATTGTGTAAAGGGAAACCTGAGGTACTTCATGTACCTCCTCTATTTTGCCAGAGCCATTGACTATAGTAAATAGTCGGCTCTTTGGTACAGGTATGCTATTTAACCTGTTTGCCGGAAGCAAGTCCGGCACCTCTACTGTGGTATTCTGGGCAGCTTTTGCCCGCTGTCCTGCCTTCCCCTTCTTGGCATTTTCCTGGTCCCGTTTGAGTTTGTAACATTCTGGCTTTTTATGGCCAGGTTTTTTGCAGTAGTGGCAGATTATGTCCGAAGACACAGAGCTGCCCGATGGCCGCGCCTCATGAGCGTGAGGGGCCGAAGATTTTTTGACGGGGCGACCTTGTTGTAGGACGCCACGGGACCAGCGAGTCGGGATTCCTCATTAATGAACCTGTTGATGAGGTCCTGAGGTTGGAGGTTAGAGGGGGGGCCAGAGGCCAGGATGGTACCGGCGATGGTGCTATAAGATGGGGGGAGCGCGTCTAAAAGTATGAAGGACATTTGCATGTCCGAGATGGGCATTCCCTGCTCCACCAGGGTGTTCCTCAGGTCCAGCATTTTTTGGAGCTGAGGCAGGAAGGGGCTACCTTCCTGAAGCTTGGTATTTGCCAAGCCTACCCAAATATTAAAGGTGGCCATAGAGCCAACCTGACCATAGAGGTTCTCCGACTCCACAAACTTGTCATGCACAGTTGGAAAGATGTGGGAGGAGTGAATACCAGAAAGGACCTCCATTGTCACTGATAAAAATAGGAGGCCAGTAATGACCTCTTCTTGTTTTGCCCAGAGGGCAAGGATGGCAAGTCCCTCATCTGTAGGACCAGTGGGTCCCACAGCACCTGCTGCAAGGGGGGGATGTTGGGGTACTGACGCAGGAGCACCATGTGTAAGGTGCCTGCTGCACCCGTTCATCAGCATGAGGGAGGTGAAGGTGGCAGACCAGGTCTGCCAGTTGGTGCCATCCAACTTGGCGAGGGTGACGGACGGAGGGAAGACAAGGTGGAAAGACATTTGAGATGTTTGTGAATCTGGTTCCGAGGAGTGATGAACAGCAGACATAGACAGTATACTCACAGTGGCAAGGAGACTGTGGTGAGATATACTTGAGTGCTGGAAGCAGAGGTGTAACAGGGAGGTTGCAGGTGAAGCAAGAGAGTCTGGCACACAACAGTGAGGGAACTGATAATACAATTGAGAGGAAGAGACATACCTGGCACACAACAGTGAGGGAACTGATGTGGACCAGGAGCGTACAAGCACTACTACTTATACTATACAGGAGGGTGACACAACTACAAGGTAGGTAACAGAGTGTCACAGAATACAAGGGACGCATTGTTCTACAACAGGACAAAGGAGTGTGTGTAAAGGGAACAAGGCGTGCAAGAACAAGGAAAGTCCAGACAAGGATGATATCATAGTGACATCATAATAAAGATAAGAACTAAAGGAGAACAAGGTACTGAGTACAATGAAGTGTCCAGAGTGTTCTACATGATGTCATACATGACGCAATGATTAGCACTAGATTGTACAGATCAAATGTAAGTAATCTACAGGTCCAATTAATCTAATCTAAAGCAGTCCATGCTGCAAGTCCGGTCCATACAAGCCGCTAAGTGCGCAAGGGTCACTTATCAACAAGGAGCAGTCAGAACCAGCTCAGATCTTGGTAGAGAAGGTAATGGTCCAGCCATAGGAGCGCTATACTCCATAACACATATAGTGTCATGCCTCAAGTATGTGCGACTTGGGTATAATTATGTAGTGGAATCATTTGTACTGATGGCTGCCTTATACTAAGATCCACAAAGCCCAAATGTTACTATGGGTAATAGTTATACAACAGCTTTGTTGGCTTCGATGGAATAAGAGCTTTTGGTCCGGTGAAGGACTACTAAGTCTCTGTATCCCTCAGCTTTACAGCCTTGATGCTGGGGCTACTAAGGATCTATAGTAAAGGGTAGTACCCTAGAGAGGAGCCAACAGCGAGTTCAAGAGACAGTGATAGGGATCAACTCCCATAACAACTGAATCTTCTGTCTGTGGAGTCTCTAGAACAGACCATTAAGGGTCTTGGTACTAAGTAACTAGACTAGTGATACATGCTATGCAGCGAATCCTGCACAAAGGGAGCGAATACTTCTCCTAGCAGAGGTCTAGTCATAGCTACTGTGTATAGTACTAAGTAGCGTCTCCTAGTTGTGTCAGAGGGAAGGACTTCTGGGTTTGACTATTAACCAGGCCTTCACACCCCTTAAAGTGACCCAGGTATTAACCGAGTATCACCCAACCATTAGAGAGGCCTATAGCCGCAAGGGTCTTCCCCTATTGGCCTATGAAAGCACTTCCAGATGAAAAACTGGGTAAAGAAGATATTGTAGTGCGCACAGAGGAATTTGAGGTTATATGGAACCTCTCATGAGAACCTCTTTAGGAGGCTAGCCAAAATGGCACATGACCGAAGTCATGGTGGACAAGAAAGAAAGGTGTGTCGAAAGAGGATAGAGGATGCTCACTGAAGATGTGGTGACGACAAAAAGGATATGTGGTTGAGAGAGCAAGGTGACACAAGTAGATCTGATAAGAGCAAGTTAGTTATTAGGCATCAGGGCCCATAACCTGTTGAAGCGCAGAACTAACAAGCAAGAGATAAGCTTGAACAGCTAGTAGACAAGTTAACTTCAGAGGTGAAGGGAACTCTATTACAACCGCATACCTAGTAGACAAGTTACTATAGAGGAACGTCTATGAGCAAAGGTAAAAGAGAAGTAAAGAGATAGGACTTACACTTCAGAGGTGAAGGGAACTCTGAAGTGTAGAGGCGAAAACAGCAGTCCTTATATACAGGACGCTTAGCTAATAATGGTCTGTGCGCACTGGTGACCCAAACACAATACAGGTGGTCTGTGCGCCAGAGGTAGAAACGCCATTGGATGGCAGAGAACAATAGCTGCCTAAAGCAGACAATACCAGTATCTTAACAATAGAAAGAACAATAAGAGCCATATATGGATCTAACAATAAAGATAAACAAAAGCGGTCCGTATGAGTCCGGAGTGTCCATAAGTCCATAAGGGACAGATACCGTATATAGTATGTGAGCTGACTCAATCAGATCCCACGAGACATGTGACTTTAACAGTCGCGTCTCAACATCGATCCCAGCAATAAACCTTGCATCCGAGTCAGATGATACATACGAGGTGGGAGTCCTATATGAGTGCCTCTATCCATTGAGTAATGTAGCGAACAGGATATCAAGTCCTTGAAGTACCGCGTTATTATTACAAGTCCTGAGTGCATTCTTAATGACTGGAGGTTCCTTGAACTGTGAAAGCTGAAGAAATTTGTTAACAGACTGCACAATATTATATTCAACAAGGCCCACTGTATCAGCCAGTGGTCAGGGGATTTCCGCCCCGAGTACGCTGAAGTTGGGAGGCTATGTTGGCTACTCCCTGGACATGTTGTCTTCTACGTGGCATCTGCAACGCTACCGTCTCATGTTCTTGGCCACATAAAGTCTGTTCTTCAGATGCAATCAGAGAGAACTAGGGAGATTCGGCTCAGCAATGATCGCCCGAATATTCACTTGCTTACCTTGGAGATGCTGGACCCTATAAACTCGTGCCATGACATCCTCCGTGTGCTTAGGTTCAATAGGAATCCCCCACCACCCCCATTCATGGTTTTTTGTAACGACCGAAAAGAAACGGAGAGACTTTGCCTGTTTGCTCATTCACATGCGCCTTCTGAACTTGTCGGGAAGCTTCTCTGGTTCCATTCTGGTATGAGTACAAGCTTCCAGACAGAAACGATCAAGAAACTTCGCTTAAATGAAATATGGGGGATCTTCTGTACTGATGCGGCTGGAATGGTGCGTCGTTATCCATAAATTGTTGAAGTCGTGCCAATCAGTTGTTAGGGTCTTGACCTGCGCAATATCAAGCTTGTTGTTCAGTGGAAACATACAAAGTCATTTTGTATGCTCTGGCAGCGTCTTGGTCGTGCAGCAAGAGATCCATCAACTGAAGCTACCAGGATTTATATTGTCAAGCCGAAATTCATGGACCGCTGCATGCAAACCAGACAGAAAGCAGCAATGAATGCCGGGAAATCGCAGCAGAGGCAACTGCACGGAGTCCCAGACACAGTGGATGTAACATCAACATCAACGAGTGTGCATGTGCAGAGTGGGAAGGCTGGCCCATCTTCACGGAAGCGGCCTCGCCACCAGTGCGATCAACCAGAGCCTGATTCTGGTGCATCACATACAACAGGCAGGTTGATTGTCCAAGAGGAGAAACACAAGAATTACGAAGAGGCTGCCATGGATGCGTATATCAACGCACATTCACGAGGGGTCTGTCGCTGTGGAATATCAAATGAGTTCTTTGGTAATCGTCCACATACATATTTGGAATCTGTTTACTGGAACTCAGTTTGACCTGTGGCCAGCGTCTCCATCAATTGCTTGTTCTAATTGCCCGCGATGTGTTGTCAAGGGCTCCCATTTGTGCTGTGATATCTGCAACCCCGGGTCGTTTATTCTACTGCTCCCCAAAACATCTGCCTCAAAACAAAGTCGGGCTCTGAGCAAATTCAAGGCAGGCCGGTACAAGTTGACCAGCACAGACACGAGGCTCAAGACCACCTTGCAAGACTGGCAGTGAAACCAGCTCCTGAGCACTGTGGGCGATGATGATATGTTTGGACCCCAGCTCATCATGACTGACGATGTACTCGAACGCTTAGTGGAGTTGGCCCATTTCGAGCAGGTCTCCGATATCGTGTCAATTCATGCCCAAGTCAGTTGGCAGTATACCAATCGCTGGGGTGCAGAGATTCTCGATATCATCGGAAACACATCCCACCTGTTAACGCTGGTTTGTCTAGACCAGCTCTGCAACCTGCCGGGAATCTGCCCGGGCCATCCACCGTGCAGAGGTCGTCAGTTGCCCAATCGACACCAAGTTCAAATGACCCCAAACCGCCCCGCACGAGGCAATGTAGTGCATGTGGCAGCAACACGCACATAGGTATGTCATTATATTGTAATAGTTCGTGTCTATGTTGTTCATGGTTACCCCCATAGCTTCTAATCGCATCTGTCCGAATTACAAGCCGCGTACAGGAGGTGTGCAAGGCCCAAACAAGAATGTATTTACGGTCAGTGGACCTCTAAATCCGCAGCCTCGATCTCATGTGCTTCCTCTTCAACAGGTAGCACAACTCTCTTAGCATGTACTACCTCTAGACCCCTTGCAATATTATCCATTATCTCCCGCTCCACGGCCCTCCCACGACGAAATTCGCACAGGCCAGACGTTTGCATATGGGTGCGCAACCTCTCTATTGTTGTGGTCATGTCTGGTGG
This sequence comes from Lactarius indigo, assembly GCA_025766275.1. Taxonomy (NCBI): domain Eukaryota; kingdom Fungi; phylum Basidiomycota; class Agaricomycetes; order Russulales; family Russulaceae; genus Lactarius; species Lactarius indigo. The sequence continues at coordinate 508,032 of JAFKAC010000016.1, read as the reverse complement.
CGCATGTTTGAGTGTTCAATGCATGAGTTGAAACACTTTCTCAACGATAACATGACAGCTTCGGAATACCTCAATCAGAGGTGATTGCTTGCAGATATAGTCTATGTTTCTATTCAGACCACTTCCAGCGTAAATGACCTGGGTCTGTGTCAGCACACCGCGTCTCTGTCAGCCCATTGGGCTCTACTCCATTGCCCACACACTTGAGACCTGCCACGGAGTCTGACAACACCGACGTCTGCCCTATCAAAGCCCGCCGCCTCTAGCATCACTTCCTGTCTAGTCCACCTCCGGTGCCTCAAGCACCAGCCACAACGATGGACACAATGACTCCGGCTGCATGACCAATGGTATAGTATCTCCAAAGTGATTTAACTGACCTTTGTGTATAGGTTATTACGTTCTACCAACCAGTCCATGGGTCAGAACGCATTCAGTTTCCCTGTGGGGTTGCACAGGATGTTCATCCAGATGATATGACTGCATTTGCTAACTGAGCGTCACATACGCTGACCCAATATGACCAGGTCTTACCTCAAATCTGCAGGGTATACATCGTGTAAGTTCCTCACAAACCTCGCCAATTGAGAAGTGTAACGCCACTACAGGGGCGTTAAGTACGACCTGTACCAAGTCAGTCAATCGTTCGGTAGTCAAAGCTCGAAGGCTCGACTTCAGTAGGAATGATGCACAAGAGTCACAAGGACACACGTCACTTGGACTATAGAGGGAGGCTAAGACTCGAAGGTCTAGCGAAGACGAGGGTCGGGGAACAGGGATGCTTGGTGTAGACGAGTGTAGTATTTACACAAGAAGTCTAGTCTACCGTACAAGCTAGGTATGACTAGGGTTAAATAGAAATCGTACTGTATGGCCATTACAAACAGATGGCGCCATCGCCATTCTGAGAGAGAAAGGAATGGACATAAAGGGAACAAAGCAGAGATATATCGAGAATAAAGGAGAATCACGCGGGGTCGTGCGTGAGAGGGAACAAGTCAGAAACTAGCACATGTCAAGCGTTATCAAAGAGAACGTCGATTAGCAAGGCGCGTGATAGAAACCGGGCAATCGTAGAGTCCGCATAGTCGTACAGGGCTCGTATAGTGTGGGAAGGAAATAAGGGTAAGGAAAGGAACGAGTCCAAGAAAATCGTAACATTACCCCCCGTCTTGGTCTGAAGACGCCTCGACTTCAGGACTCCGGATCTATGAGGTCGTAGATATCGGCGTCGAGGTCATTCTCCGGCCACGGAGAGATATCAAGCCGACAGTAATGCGTTTTGAGGAAAAGGAAGGGTCCGCGTTTGCCACACTTGCGACACATTTCGTATTGTGGACACTGAATCTCATCGTGATTGGCATCAGTGCGGAAACACCGCCCACACCATCTTCCTTGGGTGTGGGCCGCGATCGTCGGGGGTTCGGGGACAGTGAAGGAGGTAGTGGCCTCTGTAGCCACCGCTTGCCGTATACGTTCATCTGCTTGATGGGTCGTGATCACTTCTTCGACCATGCCTGCGCGGCGGAATATACATCGGTAGGATTGATGTTCTTGGCTTTGACAATGTCGGCAGGCAGGTCGCGGTCTGGTGGGGCAGTCGCGTACGATATGGTGGGGGCTGTTGCAGTGATAGCAGCGTCGGCGGTGGGGTTTGTCGGCGAGGCGGGGGAACTCTAATGGTCCTCCGCGTCGTGGGGAAAATGGGATGGCGTAGCGGGAATGGCGAAGTGGGGCTGGTAGGGCTGTCATACGCGCATATTCATTGCCGATGGTAGCTAGCGCCCCTGCGTACTGAAGGCGCCTTTTGGTGCTGGCTAGCATCAAGTCGACCGTGAGCCGTTCTGCTCGCAGTTTGCATGCGTCCTCCTCCAGCTTCTCGCACTTCTCGTCGAGTTCTTTGAGCGCCAAGAGTCCCGTTCTCAGCCTAGTAATCTCGGCCGTGAGACGAGGTGAGTTAAGCTCTACGAGTGTTTCGTCCAGAGCGCAGGCGCGGATGCATGAGGATCAAAGAACTGTAGTTGTTCCGCTGTAAAGGGTGGCGCCGAGACGTTCGGCCTAAGTGATGAGAGGTAAACCTCCTCTCCGTAGTGGGGTTGTCCCGCACCCATTGTCCCCACTACTTCAGTGAACCCCTTGCGATAGTAGATATACTTCACTGGGTTAGATCCACCGTCTGGTAGCGGGATCTGTAATGGGTAGTACTTGGGGGTGCCAGGAGTGTTTGGAAAGAATGGGGCACCGGGGTCGTCTGTGTTGTTAGGAGGGGAGTCGGGTCGGTCGTAGTCGATGGGGGTGTGAACGCGAACCGGGGTAAACGGTTCTAGAGGTGGGGGTGGTGTCGATGATGGGGAAGATGGTGGTGATCGAGGTTGTGACTCCGGTAGAGGGGTCGACTGTTGCTGCGGAGGTGGTGTCGGAGAGCACTGCCCTTCCTCCGGTGTTGACAGGGTAAGTTCCCCGGGTTCTCGTTCGATGGGAATAGGGGCGATGATAGTGACATGTTGGGGGGACGGTGGTGGTGACAGACGGGGGATGTCGGCGAGATTGATAGTGACAATCCCTCATTCGAGGGCGGCTTCGAGTTGGGGGTTGTTGAGGATGTTGACGAGGGTGGTGTCGGATACTGGGGTGTCGGTCATCTTTGGGCTGGGGGACATGGAGATGCGAAAGGGGTGTCCTTATATCGTTCGTCCAGCCCCCTTGGCGGTTGGATACCGTTGATAGAAGTCTTTGATAACGTCTGTGGCGTGGGTCATGTTTGTTGCGGGTTCCCATGTGTTATCGCTTGGTGGGAATCCCTTCCACTTTACTAGGTAGTGGAGTTTGCACCCCCTCCCTCGTTCCTGGGCGTCTTCGATCCGCTCCACTTCATACTCCTCTTCTCCGTCAATAAGGTCCGGTGGAGGTCGGGTATAGTTTGCGCCGTGCATCTCCGTTTCCTTGTATGGTGTCAGAAGGTTCGCGTGGAATACTGGGTGTATTTTCCAGGATGCCGGAAGTTTCAGTTTGTACGAAACGTCTGATAGAACCTTAATGATTTTAAAGGGTCCGTACCGCTTCGGGGCTAGTTTGCTCGTGGGGTAGAAGGTACGGAGATTGGTCCCTTCTAACCATACTTGATCCCCTTGCTGATAAGGTGTGAACCCTGTTTTTCCTCGTTGGGCCATGAGGTGTTGCACGTGTTTGATACTATCTTGCGCATGTTGCCGGAGTATCTGTAATTCTTCCAATCTCTGATCCACTGTTGGGCTGTGTGATGGTTTTGGTGTCCACGTAGTTCGTGGTTCCCACCCCATGATGAGAGAAAAGGGGGAGTGTTTGGTGGTGGCGTTTCTCCAAGAATTGTGAGCAAATTGCGCCATGGGTAGGAGTTCCACCCAGTTGTCCTGTTGCACGTTACACCAATGTCGCAGGTATTGTTCTAACCATTGGTTTGTTCGTTCTGATTGACCATCTGTTTGCGGATGATACGCTGATGATACGTTTTGCTGTATCCCCAATGTTTTACACAGTTGTCGCATGAACATAGACGTGAATCTTGGGTCCCGATCGGATATGATCCTTTGGGGTAGGCCGTAATGGGGATAGACATGTCGGAGATAAAGTTTTGCCACGCCTTCCGACGTTATGGCTTCGTTACACGGTATGAATATTGCCGCTTTTGAGCAGTCGTGGTCCGTGACGGTGAGGATTGAGTCAAACCCTTTTGATATTGGGAGTTTGACTATGAAGTCCATGGCTACCACTTCGAACGGTTCCGCCGATGGTTCGGTAGTGATAGGGAATAAATGGGGTTTCTGTCGGTGATGGTTGATCTTGTTGCTTTGGCACGTTGCACACCCCTTGACGTAGGCTTCCACATCTTTGCGCATGTTGGGCCACCAGAAATCGCGTCGTAATAGCTCTAGAGTGTTTGCAATCCCTGGGTGTCCCGTGCTTGGAGTGTCGTGGAAAAAGGTGATTACCCCCCGTTTAAGTTCGTTGTTTCCCACAACAACAAGAGCATCACCCTTCCACCATAGCCCATTGTGTTTCTTTAGGTTATGGGGTTCTACCCACGGGAGGAGTGCTGCTTCGTCCATGTTTTGTGCAATTTGAGTCCATATATCCATGTCATGCATGGACGTTTGGGTGACCTTGAGAAATACATCGTCTGGTAGTACTGTGACGTGATCATTGTCGCTGGTGCCGTCATCGTAGTCGGGTCTTCTTGATAAGGAGTCTGCTTGTGTATTCTTGGTACCGGGGATATGTTTGAGTATGAAGTTGTACTCCGACAGTTCTTGGAACTCCCGCGCTACTCGTCGACTGATTTTTCTGGGTTCTTTCCAGTATTGCAGGTTGGCGTGGTCTGTGTGAATCGTTATTAGATGGGGGGATCCCACGAGATATGTTCGCCAAGTGCGTAACGCCTTAACGATTGCTAGTAGTTCCCTGTCATAAATGTCGTAATTGCGTTCGGCTTCTGATAGGGATTTGGAGTAGAATGCGACCGGATGCATTTTGTTGTCTTCTCCCTTCTGATTTAGGACAGCCCCTAGGGCGTAACTTGAAGCATCGACTTCGATTTCGAAGGGTTGATCTAGTTTCGGGAATAGCAAGACCGGTTCCGAACTGATTCGTTCTTTGATGGTGTCGAAGGCCTTTTGTCTGGCTTCCGTCCATTCCCAGGGAACATCTTTCTTCGTAAGGTCGTGGAGGGGCCTTGCGATTGTAGAGAACCCCCGTATAAACCGCCGGTAGAAATTGCAGAATCCCAGGAAGGCTCGTACTTCTTTGAGTGATGTCGGCGCCTTCCATTCTCGGACTCCTTGCACTTTGACTGGGTCCATTCGCAGTTGTCCGTATCCAATGATTAGTCCTAGGTACTCCACCTCATAGACTTCAAACACGCATTTTTCCGGTTTGATGTATAGGTCGTGTTTGTCGCAAAGGTCGAGGACCTGGTGTAGCACCATTCTATGGTGGGTGCAGTCGTCTGCGGTCGCGATTAGGATGTCGTCCATGTAGACGATTACTTCTCCTGTTAACACTAGCTCCTGGAAGATAGTGTCCATCATGGTTTGGAAGGTGCTAGGGGAGTTAGTGAGGCCAAAAAACATGACCCGCGGTTCGAATAACCCTTGATTTGTCTTGAACGCCGCTTTCCATTCGTCCCCTTGTTTGATTCGTACGTTGTTGTATCCCCATCGAATATCAAGCTTCGAGTAAAGCCTTGCTTCGCAGATCTTGTCGATAAGTTCAGGGATTAGGGGGAGTGGATAGTGGTTTTTTACGGTTAGTTCGTTGAGGCGGCGGTAGTCCTGTACTGGGCGTAGTTTCCCGTCCTTCTTTTTGATGAAAAAGAAGGGAGATGCATAAGGAGATTTGGACGGTTGGATGTACTTCTTTTCCAGGTGTTCAGTTACGAATTCAGTTAGCTTTTCGTTTTCTGGGATTGTAAGTGGGTATACTTTGCAATCCATTGTTTCAGGGGCGGTTGGGACTAGATCGATGGCGTGGTCCCATGGTCATGAAGGGGGGAAGCGCTGGGACGCTTCCTCACTGAAAACTTTCTGATGCCTTCGGTATTCTTCCGGAACCATCTCCTCGAAGGTTTTCTGGGGTCTTTTGGCCGCTTCCTGCTGCGCTAATTCTGATGCTGTTGTCGTTTTTCGCAGTCGGATACAAGGTTCGTTCTCTCCTTGTAGCTGTTCCCAGGCTGATTCGTCCAGTTGATACGTCTCCAATGCCTTGATAGTTGCTTCAAGAGGCATGGCTTCGTCGGACAGATGCAGACTGGTGATGACCACTGGTTGGAACTCTTCATCGAGTGTGGCGTCCCGCCAGTGGAACTTGGGTTCAAAAGCCGTAAACCAGGGGTATCCCAGTATGACTTCGTCGTTTCCTAAATCTGTGATAAGGAATCGAAGGTTTTGGGTCTTTCCTCCAGTTTTGACAGTGAGGTCGGTGAAAGATGTGATTTCTCCTCCTTGGTTATGGGTTCCATCCACGTTCCATATTTTGATGGAGCGTTCGGTAGGTAGCCAGGCTATTTTAAGTCGTTTTAGGAGATTTGCGCTAATAAAGTTGTCTGTTGCGCCCGAGTCCACCAAAACGTTTCGTTCGGCCGTCGCGTGAGCAGATTTGAAAAGTACTGGAATTCGCATAGATCGGAATCTGCTATTGTACACGCTAAGTTTTAATGCTCTAGCCCAGGCCACCGGGTTCAAGCGTTCAGAAAATCCTTCTTTTGTCCGAAGAGCTTATCCACCATTAGTTCTCGTACTTCTGGGGTTTGGGCGAACAACGCCACTACTTGGGCATCAGCTTGTTCTTCGTTGGAAAGGGGGCGTGACGCGGTCATTGAGATAGTGGCGGTGGTTGGAGGAGGGTCGTTTGTGCTTGTGGCTTTGACGGTAGTGGTTGTCTTTTGAGGACAGGATCTGGAGATATGTCCTTGTCCTCGGCATCGGAAGCATCTTCCTTCTTTCTGGAGTAGCCTCTTTTGTCCTCTGTCATTGCTGCTCTGGCGCGGGTTCGGCTGACGTCCATTGCATTTGGATCCCTAGTTTTGTTGAGAGCATTCAGCCACTGATCGCGGGAGGCTCCTCCCTTTTTGTCTGTTCTTCCTTTGGTGAGTCTGTCTTTGAGGAGGAGATATTCCGCTTGTTGGAGCGTGACTGCCGTTTTCCAATCGTCCCAGTCTACCGGGTGGTGGAACTTGATTGCGTTTATGACTAGTGCGTTTGGGAGGCCTTTCTGGAAAATTTCCAGGGTGGTGGCCTCGTCCTTGTTGTATCCTGCCTTATTGGCCAGGTTAGAGAACTTGGCTATATAGGTGTCGATGTCTTCTTTGTCCATTCGTAGATTTTGAATGGCAGTGGCGGGCTTTTTGTTGTTGAGTAGTGTCGGTGTATGCCTGGAATAAACCTTGTTTCGATAGTGTTCCATAGGTTTTCAGCGTTCATGGCTACTCCTCCTGCCAATTGGTCAGCTAGCCACTGTATTTGTTCTTCGACCCAGTCGTCTACTAATGGCCCTCGGATATACGAGAGGAGGGTCATAGGCGCGTGAATAAGGGAGGGTCAATTGTTGGACGTTTGGGTTCATTCCACGGTAGAGTGCGAAGGCGTTTAGGAAGGCTCTACTGGCTTCTCGATCCCCGGTGAATTCTGGTGGGGGATTCCCTCCGAGTCGTCCGTTTGGGGGGGGTCCTCCAGCGGCGGGACCTGCTGCTGCTCCGCCGCCTCCACCTCCAGGCGTGCCGCCTCCGCCTCCAGGCGCACCGCCTCCACCTCCAGGCGCACCGCCTCCACCTTCCAGGCGCACCGCCTCCATGATGGCTTCCTGCGCCTCCCGCAGCGCCTCCTCCGCTTGTCGACATATTTCCTCCCACAGGATGTCCTCCACTACTTGCAGGATTCGCTGTCGAGGACCCTGCAGCTGGTTGTGAGGAGGTGAGGGTGGTGGAGAGTTGGGTGGTGGACATGTTGGCATATGATGCGAAGTCCACAGGTCGTTGGATGGTGGGCATAAGTGTTGGGTTGTCTAGGTCGGGTTCGGAAGACTGGTTCTTCGATATCAGAATCAGCTTCGATGGCGCTGATTTGTCCTTTTCCTGGTCCTAGGCCTAGGTGTGCAGGGACGGGTTTGTAGGAGTACCAGGAATGCTTTGAATCGGAGTAGGCAACGTAGGCCCAGATGTGTTGATCTTCAATATACTCGATTGGTTCGTATGTGAGTTTATCGGGGTCGTAGACGTAGTACCCTTCGTCGTGTGGAGTGTTCCTCCAGAGAGCGGTTCCTTTGATAGAAGGTCTTAGGTCGTCGTAGGGATGCCGCTCCAGGTACTCTTTGACGAACTGTGTTCGGCTTCGGCTGGTGAGAGCCACTGTGGAGACTAGACTTAATGTAACGCCACTACAGGGGCGTTAAGTACGACCTGTACCAAGTCAGTCAATCGTTCGGTAGTCAAAGCTCGAAGGCTCGACTTCAGTAGGAATGATGCACAAGAGTCACAAGGACACACGTCACTTGGACTATAGAGGGAGGCTAAGACTCGAAGGTCTAGCGAAGACGAGGGTCGGGGAACAGGGATGCTTGGTGTAGACGAGTGTAGTATTTACACAAGAAGTCTAGTCTACCGTACAAGCTAGGTATGACTAGGGTTAAATAGAAATCGTACTGTATGGCCATTACAAACAGATGGCGCCATCGCCATTCCGAGAGAGAAAGGAATGGACATAAAGGGAACAAAGCAGAGATATATCGAGAATAAAGGAGAATCACGCGGGGTCGTGCGTGAGAGGGAACAAGTCAGAAACTAGCACATGTCAAGCGTTATCAAAGAGAACGTCGATTAGCAAGGCGCGTGATAGAAACCGGGCAATCGTAGAGTCCGCGTAGTCATACAGGGCTCGTATAGTGTGGGAAGGAAATAAGGGTAAGGAAAGGAACGAGTCCAAGAAAATCGTAACAAGAAGCGTATTTATGTTTTCCTGTGCTAGAGAATGTATAGATCCACAGAATGAAGGAGGCCTCCACGCGTCCAACATCACCATTGTTTATCACATTACAGAGGTCAACATATAGAAGGTAATCCTGGTTGCGGAGAGCCTGGTTCTCGTACTGCTGGTCTCTGTCACCTTCCAGTTTTGCGTGTGACTCAGATATGCCTTCCATCGTCGTGACATACTTTCGGATGATATCCCTCGACATCTTGACTACCAGGTCCCATTTGGGTTTTGAGTTCATGAATTCCTTCAGGTTTGTCACTGCTGAGCTGGAGGAAGACGCCTCTGCCCACCAGCACTTGAGGATGGCAGCGCAAAGCTCATGATGAACCACATCATGCATTCGTTGGAACCTGGGCTTTGTCACCAGTATGCTGGTCTCCCGTGGTTGTAAAATTCCAACATGCTGAAAACTGCTGTTGATGTCTTCGTGCCCTTCCTTACTTTGAAGGTATGTCCTCTATAGTGCATCAACACATGCCATCTTGTAGTGGAACAGTCCAGGTAAGAAAACGACATACTGAAACCGATTTTTAGGAGTGTCCTCAATCTGCCGCGAATCCCTTATGGTGTCAAGACATTCTTTTGTTAGAAGGTCTCCATGAATCAACAGCACAAATTCGGAGATGTTGACATTTCCATGTGTGTTGAAGCCAGGTTCTGTTGGATCGCCCAGGCCACCCTGTTGAAGTAAGCTCTCCATAATGTAACGTCATCACGACGTTAGCTCAACTTGAGCTTGGATGGTGGTAACAACTTAGTGAAAGTGTTACGATTTTCTTGGACTCGTCTCTTTCCTTACTATCATTCCCTTCCCACATTACACGAACCCTGTACGATCACGCGGACTTTACGATTACCCGGTTTCTATCACGCGCCTTGCTTATCGACGTTCTCTTTTGATAAAGCTTGACATGTGCCAGTTTCCGACGTGATCCCTCTCACGCGCAACCCCGCGCGACTCCCCTTGTTCTTGATATATCCTTACCTTGTTCCCGTTATGTTTGCTCCTTTCTTCCCGATCTAACGATGGCGCCATCTGTTTGTGGTGACCACATAGTACGATTCCTATTTAACCCTAGTCATACCTAGCTTGTACGGTAGACTAGACTTCTTGTGTAATACTACACTCGTCTACACCAAGTCTCCTTGACCCCCGATCCTCGCTTCGCTAGACCTTCGAGTCTTAGCCTTCCTCTATAGTCCAAGTGACATACGTCCTTGTGACTCTTGTGCATCACTCTTACTGAAGTCGAGCCTTTGAGCTTTGACTACCGAGCGATTGACTGACTTAGTACAGGTCGTACTTAACGCCCCTGTAGTGGCGTTACATTAAGTCTAGTCTCCACAGTGGCTCTCACCAGCCGAAGCCGAACACAGTTCGTCAAAGAGTACCTGGAGCGGCATCCTTACGACGACCTAAGGCCTTCTATCAAAGGAACCGCTCTTTGGAGGAACACTCCACACGACGAAGGGTACTACGTCTACGACCCCGACAAACTCACATACGAACCGATTGAATATATCAAAGATCAGCACATCTGGGCCTACGTTGCCTACTCCGATTCAAAGCACTCCTGGTACTCCTATAAACCCGTCCCCGCACACCTAGGCCTAGGACCAGGAAAAGGACAAATTAGCGCCATTGAGGCCGATTCTGATATTGAAGAACCATCCTCCGAACCCGATCTAGATAACCCAACACTTACGCCTACCATCCAACGACCCGTGGACTTCGCATCATATGCCAATATGTCCACCACCCAACTCTCCACCACCCTCACCTCCTCGCAACCAGCCGCAGGGTCCTCGACAACGAATCCTGCAAGTAGTGGAGGACATCCTGTGGGAGGAAGTATGTCGACAAGCGGAGGAGGCGCTGCGGGAAGCGCAGGAAGCCATCATGGAGGCGGTGCGCCTGGAGGTGGAGGCGGTGCGCCTGGAGGTGGAGGTGGTGCGCCTGGAGGCGGAGGCGGCACGCCTGGAGGTGGAGGCGGCGGAGCAGCAGCAGCCCCTATTGCTGGAGGACCCCCCCCGCCAAACGGACGACTCGGAGGGAACCCCCCACCAGAATTCACTGGGGATCGAGAAGCCAGCAGAGCTTTCCTAAACGCCTTCGCACTCTACCGGGGAATGAATCCGAATGTCCAACAACTAACCCTCCCCTATTCACGCGCTATGACCCTTCTCTCGTATATCCGAGGGCCATTAGTAGACGACTGGGTCGAAGAACAAATACAATGGCTGGCCGACCAACTGGCGGGAGGAGTAGCCATGAATGCCGAAAACCTGTGGAACACTATCGAAACAAGGTTTATCCAGGCATACACCGATACGACTCAACAGCAAAAAGCCCGCCACGCCATTCAAAATCTACGAATGGACAAAGAAGACATCGACACCTACATAGCCAAGTTCTCTAACTTGGCCAATAAAGCAGGATACAACAAAGACGAGGCCACCACCCTAGAAATCTTCCAGAAAGGCCTCCCGAATGCGTTAGTCATAAACGCAATCAAGTTCCACCACCCTGTAGACTGGGACGACTGGAAAACAGCAGTTACGCTCCAGCAAGCGGAATACCTCCTCCTCAAGGATAGGCTCACTAAAGGAAGAACAGACAAAAAGGGAGGAGCCTCCCGCGACCAATGGCTGAACGCCCTCAACAAAACCAGGGACCCAAATGCAATGGACGTCAGTCGGACTCGTGCCAGAGCAGCAATAACGGAAGACGAAAAGAAGCTACTCCAAAAAGAAGGAAGATGCTTCCGGTGCCGAGGACAAGGACACATTTCCAGATTCTGTCCTCAAAAGATAACCGCTGCCGTCAAAGCCGCTAGCACGACTGACCCTACACCAACCACCGCTACCATCTCAATGACTGCATCACGGCCCCTTTCCAACGAGGAGCAAGCCGACGCCCAAGTAGCGGCTTTATTTGCCCAAACCCCCGAAGTACGAGAACTAATGGTGGATAAACTCTTCGGACAAAAGAAGGATTTTCTGAACGCTTGAACCCGGCGGCCTGGGCTAGAGCATTAAAACTTAGCGTGTACAATAGCAGATTCCGATCTATGCGAATTCCAGTACTTTTCAAATCTGCTCACACGACGGCCGAACGAAACGTTTTGGTAGACTCAGGCGCAACGGACAACTTTATAAGCGCAAACCTCTTAAAGCGACTCAAAATAGCCTGGTTACCTACCGAACGCTCCATCAAGATATGGAACGTAGATGGAACCCATAACCAAGGAGGAGAAATTACATCCTTCACCGATCTCACCGTTAAAACCGGAGGAAAGGCGCAAAACCTTCGATTCCTCATTACGGATCTAGGAAACGACGAAGTCATACTGGGATATCCCTGGTTTACGGCTTTTGAACCCAAGTTCCACTGGCGAGATGCCACACTCGATGAAGAGTTCCAACCGGTGGTCATCACTAGTCTGCATTTGTCCGACGAAGCCATGCCTCTTGAAGCAACTATCAAGGCATTGGAGACGTATCAACTGGACGAATCAGCATGGGAACAACTACAAGAAGAGGACGAACCTTGTATCCGGCTGCGAAAAACCACGACGGCATCCGAACTAGCACAGCAAGAAGCAGGCAAAAAACCCCAGAGAACCTTCGAAGAGATGGTCCCAGAGGAATACCGGAGGCATCGGAAAGTTTTCAGTGAGGAAGCGTCCCAACGCTTTCCCCCTTCACGCCCGTGGGATCACGCCATCGATCTAGTCCCAAACGCCCCTGAAACAATGGATTGCAAAGTGTACCCACTTACAATTCCGGAAAACGAAAAACTAACAGAATTTGTAACCGAACATTTGGAAAAGAAGTACATCCAGCCATCCAAATCTCCTTACGCATCTCCCTTCTTCTTCATCAAGAAGAAGGATGGGAAACTGCGTCCGGTGCAGGACTACCGCCGTCTCAACGAATTAACCATAAAAAACCACTACCCACTCCCTCTGATCCCCGAACTCATCGACAAGATCCGAGAAGCAAGGCTTTACTCGAAGCTTGATATCCGATGGGGATACAACAATGTCCGAATTAAACAGGGGGACGAATGGAAGGCGGCGTTCAAGACAAACCAGGGACTATTCGAACCACGAGTCATGTTTTTTGGCCTCACTAATTCCCCCAGCACCTTCCAAACCATGATGGACACCATCTTCCGGGAATTAGTATTGACAGGAGAAGTGATCGTCTACATGGACGATATCCTAATCGCGACCTCAGACAACCACGCCCACCACAGAACGATATTACACCAAGTCCTCGACCTTTGCGACAAACACGACCTATACATTAAACCGGAAAAATGTGTGTTCGAAGTCTACGAAGTGGAGTACCTAGGACTAATCATCGGACACGGGCAATTGCGAATGGACCCAGTCAAAGTACAAGGAGTCCGAGAATGGAAGGCGCCGACATCACTCAAGGAAGTACGAGCCTTCTTAGGATTCTGCAATTTCTACCGACGGTTTATACGGGGATTTTCTACAATTACAAGGCCCCTCCACGACCTTACGAAGAAAGATGTCCCCTGGGAATGGACGGAAATCAGACAAAAAGCCTTCGACACCATCAAAGAGCGAATCAGTTCGGAACCGGTCTTGTTGTTCCCAAAACTAGACCAACCTTTCGAAATCGAAGTCGATGCGTCAAGTTACGCCCTAGGAGCCGTCCTAAATCAAAAGGGAGAGGATAACAAAATGCATCCGGTCGCATTCTATTCCGAATCCCTATCGGAGGCCAAACGCAATTACGACATCTACGACAGGGAACTACTAGCGATCGTCAAAGCGTTATGTACCTGGCGAACGTATCTCGTGGGATCCCCCCATCTGATAACGATCCATATGGACCATGCCAACCTGCAATACTGGAAAGAACCCAGAAAAATTAGTCGACGAGTAGCGCGGGAGTTCCAAGAACTATCAGAGTACAACTTCATACTCAAACACATTCCCGGTACCAAGAATACACAAGCAGACTCCTTGTCAAGAAGACCTGACTACGATGATGGCACCGGCGACAATGAACACGTTACAGTACTCCCAGACGACGTGTTTCTCAAAATCACCCAAACGTCCATGCACGACATGGATATATGGACGCAGATCACACAAAACATGGACGAAGCAGCACTCCTCCCATGGATAGAACCCCATAACCTAAAGAAACACGACGGGTTGTGGTGGAAGGGTGACGCTCTCGTTGTCGTGGGAAACAACGAACTTAAACGGGGGGTAATCACCTTTTTCCACGATACTCCAAGCGCAGGACATCCAGGAATTACAAACACTCTGGAGCTATTACGACGCGATTTCTGGTGGCCTAACATGCGCAAAGATGTGGAAGCCTACGTCAAGGGGTGTGCAACATGCCAAAGTAACAAGATCAATCATCACCGACAGAAGCCCCACCTGTTTCCTATTGCCACCGAACCATCTGCCGAACCGTTCGAAGTAGTAGCCATGGACTTCATAGTCAAACTTCCGATATCAAAAGGGTTCGACTCAATCCTCACCGTCACGGACCATGATTGCTCAAAAGCGGCAATATTCATACCGTGTAACGAAACCATAACGTCGGAAGGCGTGGCAAAGCTTTATCTTCGACATGTCTATCCCCATTACGGCCTACCCCGAAGGATTATATCCGATCGGGATCCAAGATTCGCGTCCATGTTCATGCGACAGCTGTGTAAAACGTTGGGGATACAACAAAACGTATCATCGGCGTATCATCCGCAAACAGACGGTCAATCAGAACGAACAAATCAATGGCTAGAGCAATACCTGCAACATTGGTGTAACGTACAACAGGACAATTGGGCGGAACTTTTACCCATGGTGCAATTCGCTCACAATTCTTGGAGAAACACCACCACTAAGCACTCCCCCTTCTCTCTCATTATGGGATGGGAACCACGAACTGTATGGACGCCAAAACCATCGCACAGCCCTGTGGTGGATCAAAGATTGGAAGAATTGCAGATACTCCGACAACATGCACAAGATAGCATCAAACACGCACAATACCTCATGACCCAACGAGGAAAAACGGGGTTCACGCCTTATCAGCAAGGGGATCAAGTATGGTTAGAAGGGACCAATCTCCGCACCTTCTATCCCACAAGCAAACTGGCCCCGAAGCGATACGGGCCCTTTAAAATCGTCAAGGTTCTATCAGACGTTTCGTATGAACTGGAACTTCCGACATCATGGAAAATACACCCCATATTCCACGCGAACCTTCTAACGCCATATAAGGAGACGGAGATGCACGGCGTAAACTATACCCGACCTCCACCGGACCTTATCGATGGAGAAGAGGAGTATGAAGTGGAGCAAATCGAAGACGCCCAGGAACGAGGAAGAGGGCGCAAACTCCACTACCTAGTAAAGTGGAAGGGATTCCCATCAAGTGACAACACATGGGAACCCGCAGCAAATATGACCCACGCCACAGACGTCATCAGAGACTTCTACCAACGATATCCGACCGCCAAAAGGGCTGGACGAACAATATAAAAACATCCCTACTGCACCCCCGTTCCCCTTAGCCCAAGAATGACCGACACTCCAGTAACCGACACTACCCTCGTCAACGTCCTCGACAACCCCCAACTCGAAGCTGTCCTCGAACGAGGAATCGTCACCATCAACCTCACCGACATTCCCCGACTGTCACCACCACCATCCCCCCAATATTCCACCATCACCGTCCCCATTCCCATCGAACGAGAACCTGGGGAACTCACCCCGTCGACACCGGAGGAAGGACAATATTCTCCAACACCACCCCCTCAACAACAGTCGACTCCTCCACCTGAACCACAGCCTCAATCCCCGCTATCTTCCCCATCATCTACACCACCCCCACCTTTAGAACCATTCACTCCAGTCCGGGTCCACACCCCCATTGACTACAACCGACCCGACTCCCCTCCTAATGACACTGACGACCCCGGCACCCCATTCTTTCCAAATATCCTTGGTACCCCCAAGTATTACCCATTACAGATTCCACTACTAGACGGTGGATCCAACCCAGCGAAGTATATCTACTATCGCAAGGGATTCACCGAAGTAGTGGGAACGATGGGCGCAGGACAACCTCACTATGGAGAGGAGGTCTACCTCTCGTCACTCAGGCCGAACGTGTCGGCACCACCCTTTACAGCGGAACAGCTACAGTTCTTTGACCCTCACGACATCCGCGCCTGTGCTCTAGACGAAACACTCATAGAGCTTAACTCACCTCGTCTCACGGCTGAAATCACTAGGCTGAGAACGGGGCTGTTGGCACTCAAAGAACTCGACGAGAAGTGCGAGAAACTGGAGGAAGACGCACGCAAACTACGAGCGGAACGACTCACGGTTGACCTGATGCTAGCCAGTACCAAGAGACGCCTTCAGTACGCAGGGGCGCTGGCTACCATTGGCAATGAATACGCGCGTATGACGGCCTTGCTGGCCCCACTTCGCCACTCCCGCTACGCAATTCCATTTTCCCCAAGGCGTGGAGGACCACTAGAGTTCCCCCGCCTTACCGACAAACCCCACCGCCGACGCTGCTACCATTGCAATAGCCCCCACCACATAGTACGCGACTGCCCCACCAGACCGCGACCTGCCTGTCGACATTGCCAAAGCCAAGAACACCAATCTCATCGCTGCATATTCCGTCGCGCAGGCATGGTCGAAGAAGTGATCACGACCCACCAGGCAGACGAGCGTATACGACAAGCAGTAGCCACGGAGGCCACTACCTCCTTCACCGTCCCCAAACCACCGACAATAGCAGCCCATACCCAAGGAAGGTGGTGTGGGCGGTGCTTTCGTACTGATGCCAATCACGACGAAATTCGGTGCCCACAATACGAGATGTGTCGCAAATGTGGCAAACGTGGACCCTTCCTCTTCCTCAAAACACATTACTGCCGACTCGATGTTTCTCCGTGGCCGGAAAATGACCTTGACGCCGATATCTACGACCTTATCGACCCGGAGTCCTGAAGTCGAGGCGTCTTCAGACCAAGACGGGGGGTAATGTTACGATTTTCTTGGACTCGTCTCTTTCCTTACTATCATTCCCTTCCCACATTACACGAACCCTGTACGATCACACGGACTTTACGATTACCCGGTTTCTATCACGCGCCTTGCTTATCGACGTTCTCTTTTGATAAAGCTTGACATGTGCCAGTTTCCGACGTGATCCCTCTCACGCGCAACCCCGCGCGACTCCCCTTGTTCTTGATATATCCTTACCTTGTTCCCGTTATGTTTGCTCCTTTCTTCCCGATCTAACGATGGCGCCATCTGTTTGTGGTGACCACATAGTACGATTCCTATTTAACCCTAGTCATACCTAGCTTGTACGGTAGACTAGACTTCTTGTGTAATACTACACTCGTCTACACCAAGTCTTCTTGACCCCCGATCCTCGCTTCGCTAGACCTTCGAGTCTTAGCCTTCCTCTATAGTCCAAGTGACATACGTCCTTGTGACTCTTGTGCATCACTCTTACTGAAGTCGAGCCTTTGAGCTTTGACTACCGAGCGATTGACTGACTTAGTACAGGTCGTACTTAACGCCCCTGTAGTGGCGTTACAGAAAGTCCTGGCTTGAAGATGCAAAGGTCCAAGTTATCTTGCCTTAGTGAATACTTGGAGGTACACCGGCAAGTGCTGCGGCTCTGCACTTGATTACGATTGAAGTTAAGAAATGAGAGATACAGTCGGAAAAGAGAAGAAGACAAGTGACAATTTAAGAAGACCAAGATGGCGTATCTTGGTCTTTGCAGGTCATCTTAAATACAAGTCAAGCAGGCTTTCAAGCGCTGCTATGAGTCATAGTATCGTAGCGTCCAACGTATCGCAGAAACAGCTTAAACCCTAATACTACTAGTACCAGTACTAGTGGTGTCGGTCATCAGTCAGCTATCGTATCCTATCACCTATCGCACTACCGTATCACTGTAAGTAAGTCCGCAACTAATATACCTTACCGCCGTAGTCGCAACCGGTACAGTAAGGGTCCACAGTCATACAAGTCGAAACATGACACATAACCTTGATGTTTCCATCCACCGATGATTGCTTTATTTTCATCAACTTCATAGGTATTTGCTCGGTTTTCGAAAGTGGTATCTTAAGGACGGATTCGGGAGCCCCAAGCTGCTTTAAGAAATGCCCAAAATACTGGCCATGATTGATCAGTATTTCGCACACATGCCAGACAAATGCCTTGCGCTGTGGGGTGAGCTCCTTCTCAGGTATACGGCGGTCATAAGTACCCATCAGATGTGTAGCGGTATGACTTATCACGTACAACTAGACCAAGGTGAGGTAAGTGAACTGAACAGGTAACACACCCAAGCCTAGCGTGGAGACAAGTCACGCGCCGAACATACAGTCACAACGGAGAATATGCACACTTGTGGCCTTTATACAAGGCCAAAGGCAAGGTGATCACACTGTGGCATGCTGAGTGGAGAACCAAGAGGACAAGTTAACATTGGAGAAGAGTAAGGGAAATACAAGAGAATATGCACCTGAGTGGAGAACCAAGAGGACAAGTTGGTTCCACTCAGGACGCTACATGAGGGTTTATATACACTACTGCAGCTGAGTTCGAATTACTATAGAACCTTGTTACTAAAGGTGCATGTAATAGTAATGAGTCAGACGCTGATGCGTCGTGTCTATTAATAGCATTATCTATTGTGCTGACTGATGCATAGTCATTAACGCTGACAGAACAATGACGTGTCCTTATCTATGAGTCATAGCCCCATGACAACATAGTCTAGAACTATCTAGAACCTTCCCTGCTTATCATCCAATGAGAAACTACTATACTAATGAGGAAAGTGACCTAAAGAGGTAACATCTGATAAGGAAGTTACTATCCCAGGGTCACGTGCTTGTGGGTGCACATGTTGGCATCACGTGACTGACCATCTTATCATATCTAATGATAAGGACTTGGATGTTTGACACAATGTTAGAGACTCGTATGCCCACCAAATAAGTCCATAAAAATACAGAAAAATAAGGCAAAAATAGAGCGTCCATGACAAGATGGAACTTTAACAAGTCAAATTTGTCAAAGGATACGGGTGAAGCTGACAGCGAAGGGTTGTGGGGGTCCACATTCCATAGGGCCACAGAACACCGCAACACGTCAAGATTTTCCACGCCAATAAGTGGTATTGCCGTAGCAGATGTAGCGCTCACAAAAGACGAATGATGAGCAATTGTCGGTTCCGAGGTCTTGAAGTTGATATCAAAATTGTCATATGCCATAGCCACTTTGAGTGTGCGCAGACTTTGTCTGATTTTCCGCGCGCTGTCATTTGACATTGATTTCACAGCCCGTTGGATGGATTTGATACTAATTGACAGCCCAGCATATGCAAGTACCTCTATGATGTTGCATTTCAGCACGCTCAACCCGGCCGACTCAAACCCCACCAAAACAACACTGCTGCAATAATGCGCGGCGGCTCAAGATCCACTGTGTAACGTCGTCACGACGTCAGCTCGACTTGAGCTCGGTGGGCGGTAACGACTTAGCTATATCGAGGTCTCGGTACTTGAAGACGCGGAGGTCCAAGCCTTTTGCCTTGGTGAATACGCAAAGGTACGCCGGCAAGTCAGAGATTCGTAGTTGCGACTTAGAATGAATAGATAGTTGAGGAGAAATGAAAGAAAACACAAGTGACGATTCAAGAAGACCAAGATGGCGTATCTTGGTCTTCACAAGACGGTTTAAATACATGAACGAGCAGGCTTTGAAGCGCTGCTATGAGTCACCGTAAGTAGCATCCAACGTGTCGCAGAAACAGCGCGAACCCTAATACTACCAGTACCAGTACTAGTGGCGTCAGGCATCAGTCAGCAATCGTATCGTATCTCCTATCACATCTCCGTATCACCGTAGGTAAGTCCGTCACTAATATACCTTACCGCCGTAGTGACAACCGGTACAGTAAGGGTATGAGTCGTACAGTCCATTCGAGTCGGAACGTAACATCACCCCCCTTTTTAGCGTGAGGCCCCGACTCACCGAAAGTCCCTAGCTGGCCAGTCGCGTTGTTCGTCGGCAATGCGCTCAAGTGCTGTAGCGCGCTCCAGCCGATAGATGGAGTCTTGTCGGTCGCTTTGGGCGCATGCGATCATGTCGCGGAGTTGAGCCACCCTAGCGCGAAGTCGTTCCAGTTCGAAACTGGCCGCACGGTAGCGCGTGACCTCCGCCGTGAGGGTCTCGTCGTTGATGCGATTGAGTGCGCGGTCCGTAATCTTGTCCGCGGCGAAAATGACAAGGTCTTCGTGGGGGTACGTGGGGCGTAGCGCGGCGCTGACGTGTGGCTCGGCGTAAAGGGGCTTACCGTACAGATGAGGGGAGCCAGGTATCACCCCGAGTATGAGGGGGTCCGCCCCTCCGATGATCTGGACGTGCGACGCGTCCCTCTCTACTCCGTCGGGTCCGGTGATGGGGTATGGAATGTGATGGGGTCGTCGATTTGCCCGGAACCCTTCAGGCGCAATAACGTGCGCGGGGTCGTCCGCGGCGGTGAACGGGCGGTGATCAGCGGCGCCCGGTACACGCACACGTCCTCGGTACATGGCGGACCCGTCGGAGTTGACGAGCCAGGGTGTGATGCGGGGATTAGTAGGGTCGCTTTTCGTTCGAAGGAAGGCGTGGCGTGCCGGGTAGTAATCGTCGTCGTCATGGCCAGCCTCAGCAGCCTCCATCGCTGCCGCCGCTCGCGCATCTCTCTCAGTCGGGCCGCGGCTGAGTCTAACTGTTCCTTCTGCCACTCCGCTGCTACCCTCCGCCAGCCCTCCAACTCGTACTCCAGGAGAGCTTGAACGTTCGTCGTTGTGCGGGAAAACTCCGCGAACGCCGACGAGGTCGTCGCTTGGGGGAATGGCTGCGATGGGTTCGCGCTCCCCGTGTTCGTCACGGAAGACGTGGACGACGGCGGATTCGTCGTCGGGCTGTTGCGTGGGGTCAGGGAATCGGGCAAGAACGTTTGCCCATTCTTGTGCGGTGATGCGGCCCTCTGACTGGCCGACAGGTGTGTACGGGGTGATTTGGGTGTTGGGAACCTCGGTGTCGTCGTCTTCAGCCAGGAGGGCCCGGGCGTCTTCTGCAAGGGAGTCGAGGAGGATCGCTTGGGTGACATGTCGCAGAGGGGAAGTGGGCATGAGAGTGGAGATGGCAGAGCGAAGGAACAGGGGATGACTTTCCTCTGCATGGGCGAACCCCCTTTTAACCATAGTTCCGTGCACTTGCGCTTCCTGATATAGGCGGAGCGCCTCTGGTGCGAAGACGTCATTCTTGTTGACCCACTGGTTTTCCGAGTCCGGATATCCCTTCCATTTGACGAGATACTGGAGTCGTCTTCCTCTGCCGAAATGCCGGGAGTCCAGAATGGCCTCGACTTCGTATTCTTCTTCTCCGTCTATCAGTTCGGGCGGCGGTCGTGTGAAGTTCTCTCCGTGGAGGGTAGTTTGTTTGTACGGTGTGAGAAGATCGATGTGGAATACTGGGTGGATGCTCCACTGCGTGGGAAGTTCCAATCGATAATTGTAAGGGGACATCACCTGTGTCACCCGAAAGGGTCTGTGGCGTCGCGCCGCTAATTTCACCGTGGGCTGATTGGTGCGAAGGTGCTTTCCCTCCAGCCACACAAGATCCCCAATTCTGAACTTGGGCGTATCTTTGTTGCGGACCCATGCTTCCTGCGCCCTCTTCATGAGTCGCTGGGCGTTTTCTCTTGCTTCCTTTAATTGTGTTAGTCGTCTCGTGACCTGAGGAAGGGGGGATGGCTTATCAGTCCAATCCGCTTGCGGGTTATATCCCATCAGAAGCTGAAAAGGTGACTGCTTCGTGTGCTCATGAGGCCAGTTATTGTGCGCGAATTCAGCGATTGGTAGATAAGCGACCCAGTTGTCTTGCCGCTCATTCACCCAGAAGCGCAGGTATTGTTCCAGCCATTGGTTGGTGCGTTCGGACTGTCCGTCGGTGCGTGGGTGGTACGCTGTCGATATGTTCTGCTGGATGCCTAGGACGCGGCATACTTCCCTTGTGAATTTTGACGCGAATCGAGGGTCGCGATCGCTGATACATTTGCGAGGTAACCCGAAACGCTTATACACATGAGCGACGTACAATGCTGCCGTTTCTTCCGCGGTTATTTCTTCTCGGCAAGGGATAAAGATTGAGGCTTTGCTGCAGTCGTGATCGGTGACCGTCAGTATGCTATCATACCCTCCCGACGGTGGGAGTTTAGTGATGAAGTCCATGGCAACCGTCTGGAAGGGGGTTGCCTCCAGTTCTGGCGTGATAGGATGTAGCGCGGCCCGTATGGGCCTCGTGTTGACCTTGTTTCTTTGGCATTCCGCGCAGCCTTGCACGTACTCGTATACATCCTTTCGTAGGCGCGGCCACCAGTAATGTCGCTCCAGAATTCGCTGCGTCCTCGCGATACCGGGATGCCCGTGTATCGGCAGGTCGTGGTGGTCGTGTATTAGCACCCGGTACGTGGATGCAGGTCCAGTTATTACGAACCTGCCATCTTTATACCACTCTCCGTTTATCTTCTTGAGGCGGTGGGGGTCTGTCCACATTTTAATTACCTCTTCGTCTTGTTGGTGTCTTGGTTGCAGTAAATTCGGGTTTGTTACGAAGGTTCGTGCGGTGTTGAGGGTTCTTACGAAGACCTCGGGCGGTAGGACCACGACTTCGCTATTGTCGCTTACCCCTTGGTCGTAGTCTGGGCGTCTCGAAAGTGCGTCTGCCCTACCGTTGTTCTTCCCTTTGATGTGATGAATCTCGAAATTGTATTCCGAGAGCTCGAGCACTTCCCTCGCCACCCGTCTGCTGATCTTTTGTGGTGACTTCCAGTATTGTAGGTTGAGGTGATCCGAATATATTTTGATCTTGTGCGGTGCTCCCGCCAGCAGCGGTCTCCAATTCCGTAGTGCTTTGACTATTGCAAGCAGTTCTAGGTCGTAAATGTCGTAGTTTCGCTCTGCTTCTGAGAGCGTGGCGGAGTAGTAGCCTATAGGGTGTCGCTTTCCGTCAGGTTTTCTTTGTAGTAGTACAGCTCCCACCGCGTATCCGGAGGCGTCAACCTCTAGTTCGAACGGGTCTTGAAGGATCGGGTGTGCCAGCACCGGTTCTTCTGTCACTAGGCGTTTGAGGGTATTGAACGCTTTCTCTTCTTCGTCTGTCCATCTCCATTCTTCGTCCTTCCGTGTCAGTTTGGTAAGTGGTTTTGCATGATTTGCGAAGCCGCGGATGAAAAGTCGGTAAAAGTTGCAAAAGCCGAGGAATGAGCGAACGTCCTTGACTTTCGTTGGCGTTGGCCAATCCTTGATGCCTTGAACTTTTACGGGGTCCATTCGAGTTACCCCCCTTTCAAGGATTACCCCCAGGTAATCCATCCGCGGTTGATGGAAAAGGCACTTCTCGAGCTTGAAGTAGAGGTCGTGTTCCCGTGCTACGCGAAGAACATCGCGTACCGTGCTGATGTGGGCTGGCAAATCGTGATCAAAATGAGTGGCGATCCCAATATCGTCCATGTAAACACGTATCGTTGTTCCTAAACGCTCATGTTTTGCGATCGTGTCACGATAGATATGATTCATCATCGCCTGGAAGGTTGCGGGAGAGTTGGTGAGGCCAAAGAACATGACCGTGGGTTCGAAGAGGCCAAATTTAGTCTTGAATGCCGCCTTCTCTTGGTCGCCGTCTCGAATGCGTATGTTGTTGTAGCCCCAGCGAATGTCGAGTTTCGTATAGATGTGTGCGTTGCTGAGGTCGAGGATGAGGTCTTGAATTAAGGGCAGCGGATATTGGTTGCGTATTGTATGGGAGTTGATGACGCGGTAGTCCTGTACCGGGCGTAGTTTTCCGTCCTTCTTTTTGATAAAAAAGAAGGATGAGGCATACGGGGATATAGAAGGACGTAGATATCCTTGCTTCAATTTTTCGTCAAGGAACTCCTTCAATTCGATCTCTTCCTTTTGCGTCATTGGGTATATCTTGCAGTCAATGGCGGCTGGCGCTGAAGGTTTGAAATCGATGGCATGGTCCCATGGTCTAGACGGTGGGAAACGATGTGAGGCCTGCTCGTTGAATAGTATGCTGAATTCTGCGTATACTGGGGGCAGCACAGCTGCCGTTTGCTGTTGCTTCGCGGATATGGCCAATTCTGTCGAAGTAGTGGCGCGGACGAACGTTGATTCGTCTTCTAGTTCTTGGATGATTGCTTCTTTCTCTGCAACGATTAGGGCCCATATGGTGGGCGTCGTGAGTAGTTGTTCGGTGGTGGCCAGAATTACCGGTTGCATGTCCAGATGCATGGTTGCCGTTGCCCAACTGATGGTGGGTTCGAAGGCGCTCAGCCATGGATAGCCCAGTACCATGTCTTCGCTGCCGAGATCGGTGACCAAAAAGGTCATCCTTTTAATCTGTCCGCGTGTCTTCACCTCTAGGTTAACGTAATGAGTGATTAACCCAGCTTTGTTTTCCGTATTATCTATGTTCCATATCTTGCGAGGCGTTTGTAAAGGCCATATCGGGATTCCTGCCCGGGCCACCATTCTTGGTCGGATGAAATTGTCGGTGGCTCCGGAGTCCACCAATGCGTTCGTTTCAGTCGTTTGGTAATTCGTGTGGACAGTCACTGGGATTCGCAAGGATTGATAGCGCGTTGTCACGATTACAGAATTACATTGTAAAGCCCTCACCCAGACTGACGGGTTCAGGCGTTCTGAAAACCCTCTTTTCCCCACAGGTCTTGAAGTATGAGGTCCTTTACCTCATCCGTACTGTTGGCTACCTGCGTCAGCCATTCCTTCGCTTGTTCTCCCACCGTTTTTGCTGCCTTTATCTGTGGCGCTGGCGTTGCGCCGGGCGTCGGCGTTGCATACCCCGGCAGCGATGGTTCATATTGAGACGTGGGTCCTGGGGACCCCGGCCATTGCAATGGCCAGGTAGTCTCCGTCATTCTGCTGCTCGACGGGGTGTTCTGCCACTGTCTCTGCTGTCGGGGGTATGGGCAGTTTCGTGAGAGGTGGCCTGGAGCGTTACAGTTGTAGCAAAGGACATTCCTTAAGTCCCTCCTAGATCCGCCTCTTCCTCGTCCTCTGGCTCCGGGCCCTCCCCGTGGGGGGAAGGGTGGTGCTGGCCAGTCATGATGTGGCAACTTATTGAAGTCGATGTCTTCGGACCCGGCTAGTCGTACCTTGGCTCGATCGGCCGAGGTGTCCATGGCCCACGGGTTGGTCTGCGGCAGGTTCTGTGGGAGCACCCATCCCGCATTGCCGGTTTGCTTCTTTGGTTGAGTCGGGTTGTTTTTGTATTCGTTGAGCCGTGCCTTGAGATGAATATAGTTCTTTTGTCGTTTGAGGACCGCCCGTTTCCAGTCGTCGAATGTTATTGGTTCGTCAAACTGGAACGCGTTCTTGAACAGTTCCTTGGGTAGACCCGACGTGAACAGGTCGATGGTTTGCGGTTCGTTGAGGTGGTAATGAGCCTTCCGTGCTAGCTGTTCGAAGTCATTGACGTACTTGTCGATGTCCTCTCCTGCCATCTTGAAGCCTTTTCGCAATATGGCTTGTGCTTGTTCTCTTTCCAACGTGTTTTCAAATCGCTGACTGAAGCCATCAGCCACCGCGTCCCACAGCCCCCGGGTATAGGGGCTGATTCCCCGTTGTATTTGCCGGTTGAGCCAGTTCAGGAAGGATAAAACCCATTCGCTGACCGCCCCTCCCTTGATGTATGAGAGGAACAGGAGACACCTCCTGTAATCGTTGCGCATAATAGGGGCGTCTAGATTCATGCCCCAATAAACGTGCCACTGTGTGAGGAATTGGTCGACTTTAAGTCTGTCTCCGTCAAAAATAGAGGGCGGCTCGCCGGTTAATTTCTCGTTGTGGTGTCCTCTATCTCTTCCTCCGGCTTCGCCGCCACCCCCTCCTCCTCCACCTCCATCTCCTGGCGGATCGCGGGGTGGTCCTCTTGGTGGCTCGGTTCTTCGTAGGTCGAACGGGATGCCTCCTCCCGGTGGTGGTGGTGGGTCGTCCCCTGGTCCTCCCACTCCTGGGGGTAACTCCATTGTGGGTCGTCTTTCTGATGGGGGGTCTCCCCTATCTGACCCTATTGCTCGAAAGATTGCGGCATCGTCTGCGGTCATGCGTACTCCGGTTTCTGGGTTAATGGGCATGATAATGTTTCTGGCTTCGTCTTGTATTGCCCGCGCTTCTTCCATCGCGACTTCTTCCATTGCGCGCGTTATCGTAGCCATGATGGCTGGGGATCGGATGTGAATAGGTTCGGGTTCAGTGATGTGCGCAGACTCAGCTCGTTCTACAAGGAGATCCTGGATGGCTCCTCCGCTAGTCTCTGTTTGGTTTGGGTCTCGTCCTTCGCTTTCTTCTTGACTATGTTCGCTTTCTTCATCTGTCACTACTTCTCCTGTAGAGTGTTCTTGTAGTTGTCCGTCAATGGGACCCCAATCTGATCTGGTATTGAGTTCTCGCGCGTCGATGTCGCAGCGGTATCTGGGTCCGGCTGGTCGTACTGCGTCCCACTGGGAGTCTATGGGGTTCCACGCAACTTCTACCCAGCACAGGTGATCAAAATTGAACTCAACTGGGCGGAACCTAGCAGGTCCGTTGAATTCCACAAAGTATCCGGTTTCTTCTTGTCGTTCCCTCCAGCTGGCAGCTTGTAGAAAGCGCGTCGGGACGTTACGTTCTCCTCTCCTTTGGAGCGAGTAAGGACGGAAGCTCGTCCACTGGTCTCTTGTTGTTACGGCCACGATGGTATCTTGGTCTTAATGTAACGTCGTCACGACGTCAGCTCGACTTGAGCTCGGTGGGCGGTAACGACTTAGCTATATCGAGGTCTCGGTACTTGAAGACACGGAGGTCCAAGCCTTTTGCCTTGGTGAATACGCAAAGGTACGCCGGCAAGTCAGAGATTCGTAGTTGCGACTTAGAACGAATAGATAGTTGAGGAGAAATGAAAGAAAACACAAGTGACGATTCAAGAAGACCAAGATGGCGTATCTTGGTCTTCACAAGACGGTTTAAATACATGAACGAGCAGGCTTTGAAGCGCTGCTATGAGTCACCGTAAGTAGCGTCCAACGTGTCGCAGAAACAGCGCGAACCCTAATACTACTAGTACCAGTACTAGTGGCGTCAGGCATCAGTCAGCAATCGTATCGTATCTCCTATCACATCTCCATATCACCGTAGGTAAGTCCGTCACTAATATACCTTACCGCCGTAGTGACAACCGGTACAGTAAGGGTATGAGTCGTACAGTCCATTCGAGTCGGAACGTAACACACTGTCTCCGTATCCATTCTGACTCAAACGTTTCCAGTTCCATAGGGGTTGTTCCCCCTTTCCACTCCATCTCTTGACATCACTTCGTCATTATTTGACTCCTGTTTCATGCCTGCAAAAGGCCCATGCATATTTGTATTCTCTTTACTATACTTTACTTTAGTTTCTATAAAAAATGTAGCTACATTGTATTAAAGCGCGCTCTCATGTACCAGAATCATTATCCAGTTGTTCTCTCAAAAAATCCTCTCATGTGCCTTTGAATTCCCCTCCAAAGCAAAGCTCTTGCTTCACCTTTGTCAATCTTCGCTCATGCTCTACCATCCTTTGACTTCACGCTTTTCTCGTCGCCAATTGAACCGGCCCTTCGGATCCTATCACCTGACCGGCACACTTAGCCGGATTGCCCCTATCGCCTGACCTTTACACCATATGATGCGTTGAGGTACATTGGCAGAGTGGACAAACATCCCAATAATCCCTTGTAAGTGATTACAATTTTCGTTCGCGCTCTGTAGGATGATACTGATGCACACAACTGATTTCTAGTATTCCAAGTAGTTCATATGAGTATATCATCTATGATGTGTATTAATTAACTGAGGTATAGTAGTAACTTACAATGACTCGAATAGCTGTGTTCCGTGCCGATACGTCCTTGCGTGATCTCTTCCAAGGCCTCCTCTCATCCTCTTGTTGGATACCTGAGTCACTGTCATCTCCAACAGCATCTATGTTTTCGTCGGCTGCGTCGTCTTCACCAAGGTCTCCCAGGAGTTGCTCAGATATTTGAAAGAGCTCAGACAGGTTGAGGTTGCTTGGGTTGACCATGACAGACGAGCGGCATTCATCAAGTGCTCCAAGCAGAGTGAAAACAACTCCCCATAGAGATGGTGCCAGTAGACGCAACTTCCCCGCAAGCTGAGGCATGAAAGTGAGCTCAATTTGTTCCACTGTCACAGTGCTCGCACTGAAGTGAAGTCCGTTCTTTTTTTTTGTCATTTCTTCTACCTCTGACCGTAGCATTGACTGTGTGACCTGGAGAGCCCATGCAGACACAGACACAGATGTTGGGGTGTGACTGAGAAGGCGAGCGCATACGTTGACAGCATCAAGCTCCAAGTCTTCCCAAGCTGATTGAACCATAAGATCATCTGGGTCGCACCATGAGAGAACGCTGGTGAACAAAGAAAATACTGAGTAACCATTGTCGGAGAGACACTGGAGCACAGTAGTGAGTTCAGGGTTTGTTCGGTTGTCCATCGGAATAGGGCACAGCAACAAAGATGTATACACCACATATGCATGCGCTGATCCCAATGTCAAGTAAGCAATAAATTTATTATATTTTCTGAATACGGACACTCGCGTTTACAATTTAAAAAAACAGAGATCAACACGAAAGAGCACCATGCATCATGCCCCAGGAGAAGCCAACACAAGTGTCCCCAGTCGGTGCATAGCGTAACGAGGCGCTGAAGTTGGGATAAAAAAGGAAGTTGGGTGTGGGAAAGCACACGTGATTGATTAGGAGCCTCTTACGCGGAGCATCGAAACGGGAAGGAGTCTGAGACAGTGGCAGGGCAGTGCTTGTTTCACTTCCTTTTTTGGAGCGAACTGTAACAGCCTGCTTCTGGCAAAACTGTCTCTGTCGTTTCTCTGTGTCCCGGATCTTCGTCCCCATCTCATCATTTTCCTTACCTTCTCTACCACCTCTTTCTCCTTCGATGAAAAGATGTCGAGGGTTGAATGTCCCCATCAACTTCCCCGGTGAAGACTTTGCAGAGCAGAGCGAGCTGATTGTACACGTGTTCAATGGGATCGGGAGCCTGTTCGAGCTGGAAAGTCCGACCTCCACGAGGAGTGATTTTTGCCGGCTCTTCATTATGGGCGGCCTACTCGATCTGTAATCCGCACTTCTGAACGTAATGGCGAGTCACAGTGAGGCTGCGACGGACATGAAGCACAAGGTCACCCAGATCCTTCTCGTCTACTACCTAGCGCCCCAGTCCGACGTCCACGTCCGCAACGCGCTCGGCACACGGGAAATTGTCCGACGTGCGTGCTGCCCACTATCGAACCTGTACAACTGACAGAGACGGGCCACTTGCAGGATTTGTGCGAGCTTGCGAATTCCTCAAGCCAGAGTACCTGGTCGACATGCTCAAGGTGATCAAGCATCTGTCGATGAATGGGATATTACTCGAAGTGCTGCAAAATGCAAATACTATTTAGATTCTGACCTGAATCCTCGACGAGCAAAGGAGCAGAGTTGAGGACCTCACACCATGGTACGTCGTAATACCGTTACTGATGCACGTCATCGAGTCGACTTTCCTCCTCAGGCACTTTCCCCTCTATTCTATGCAACCTTATGAGCGCGGGGAAGAGCTGCCGGATGTTGCTACGGCAGCACGATGGTCTTGCGGTGTACATCAGGCTTCTAACGGGTCCCTACTTTCAATTGAGCGCTCTCGAGTCTATTCTAGCATGGTGAATACGCCGTTCCTGACAATGGTTCCGATTTCTGTGGTTCGAAAGCATCGATTGATAACCCCCCCGTTTTTAAGGCTTCGACAGAAGACAACTCGAATAGAGGGCGAGCTAGCGAAGCCCAAGTCGCTCGACGCGCTCCTCAAGTACTCCGTCTCCGCCAAAGCGGGCTCATTCGAGAACCTGCTCGATCCTTTCCTCAAAATCTGCCGGGACTCGAGCCAGTCGCGATCGGCATCGCCAAAGCGCAGTTCTTCCGGCGCGTCACGGAGACGCTCAGCAACATCAAGGCAGTCGTGAAGCTGAACCTTTTCCGGATCCCTTGTGTAGTTTGCAACGTCCACCCGAATCGTGCGCTGCTCGTCGAGCGCTACGGCATACACGAGATGGTCGCGGTGCTCTGGCGTGAAGACGGCACGGTGCTCGCGCGAGATCGAGTGGACTCTCGTGCCGGCGCTCAAGTCCTCCCTCGGGGGAGCCGATACGCCCAAGAGCTCAATCGCGCCGAAGAGACGCACAACACGCCGTACAGCCAACAGCACGTCTGGGATCGGCACGGGACACGCTGAGTAGCGACATAACAAGATACACGAACCGTTGTCGGTGCGGGATGTACTGTATTATGCATGTGTCCTCTCTCTGCATAGCTTATTTTTCTGTTTCGTCATCGTCCGTTCATGCTGCTCAGACTTTTGACTTTTAGTTGGTTACGTTACTGCACATCGTGCACGCTCGTTACTCAGCATCGTCACCTCTCTCCCCTCTCTATTACCCCTGGTGTTTAAAGCATAATTTAGAACTACCTTCATATTACTGTACTAGAGGTCTGATACCCCCCTAATTTATTGGAACACTTCGGTCTGCAGTGTTGTGTGGTCAAGTCTGCATATATTTTACTGTCCCAACACACCCGACCCATGCTTCATGAAAAGTGCAATTCTTGGGCAATGCACAGAGCAGTTTTCAGTATGGGTGAAACTGGGCCTTCTTCCCACCGCGCTTTCTAGGTTTGTTTCGACAACGAAAACGCGATGAAAATTAAGAGGTACGAAACCAGAATCGCGTACTGACAGGGACAAGAAGAAAAAGGATTAACATAAAACAAACATACTATACTGCAAGGTCGGATGACCGACTTGCGACCTATCATCGAAGTCATCGAGGATCAAAGAAATGTTGCTATTGTATTCCAGAGTCTGGCCGCAAACAGTAAAGAAGCGAGGTGACATGATGGTCACGGTGAAGGTTATAGCTATGCACGTCGACCCGGATTGCGTCCAAGCACGTAGAGTACAATCGCAGAGACACAAACGTATTGACAGACGTAATACACAATCAACTTCATCTATGGACTTCTCACAGGGAAGTCTCACGACGCATTAAAATATATTCAAGACAAGTCCGCGTCAGTGTGGCAGGGAGTTCCAAGATGCTCCCGACGCGGGAGGTGAGTACAATGGCTAACTGAATACCACAACCGTCTGAATAAAGAATAGAAGGAACGGGAGGGCACAATCCAAATATCAGGGTTTCCAGGGTAGATTATATAGAATTATATAGAGAACCATGGGGTTGTCATGGTGAAAAAGTGAACCAAGGGGGGGGACGATAAACCGAATAAATGGGACTCTCTTTCGCACTCTAATTGATACCGGTTTTGCTGTTCCGTAGAGCTGGCGCTACGGTCATCGTTAATTTCAAGTTCTCGTTGTTCTGCTGTTGAGATTGGTTGGATGATCTTCGTCTCATGCGAATCTTCATCGGTATACTGTTGAGATTTCAGCGCACGCGAGGCCGGCGTGGCTCGCGATGGCGATCATACCCTTATTTGTTTGATTAATTACTTTGCGGTGATCTGAACTAACTTCTCGTCTCGTCTCGTCTCACTGAATCACAGTCCACTCATGTTCATGTGAATATGGTACTTTACGATGCTCCGCGTTTCTTCTGGGCCTGCGCACTTATATACCACGTACGATATTTCCGTATGCCTCAGTGATCGCTTCTGCCCGCGATCCCTGAGGTAAGATAACTAGTTACTTTATTCCTATCAGTTTGCTTACGCCTAGACAGTCTTACTTGTTTGTCTAGTGCTCTCCGCACCTAGTTCGCCTTCGCGCGTGTGCTCCGGTCCTTCACGGGGCTGCCATAACCTTCTACATATACTCCACATTTATGCGACGGCCAGAGCGCTGGCGCGGAATGACGAATGAATGTATGGCGGCCAGAGAAGCGAAGGACGCAGGATCTGGCACGTAGAGGTTTTCCAGGGCGGGGAAAGGACTCATTTCCTCGTCGGCTGCTTGCAATGCACGCAAAATTCTTGTCGCGAATTTCCCAGCTAGGGAAAGCCTTTCAACACCACTAAACGGGTGGACAAGCTCCGGCCAGAGTTCACTGCCTGCATCATCCTGCCCACTTGACCGATGCGTCGTATTAATGCGTAGGTCGTCTACACCAAAAAGGAAACTGGAAGAAGAAAATTGATCGCAAATTTGGGCCATGGAGGACAACTGCCAGTCTGATTGCTCGCAGGATATCTCCAATGTAAGGCGCACATGGGCCTCTGGCTGGGTAAAGGCGATGGTGATAGCATGCTCGGAGTATAGAATGTCTGCTCGGCGGTGTGACTTCTGCATTTCTATCCGATCGATGAAGCAGCTGAGTTGTGAAACGTGGAAGATGAGTTGGTTGAAGAACTTGACTTCGATATCCTCGAGACGAGGAGCATCGATTCGGGTCACAAGGTCGTTTAAATACTCGCTGGTTCCGTGAAATTTGAAGCGGGAAAGAGCGGGAAGCATACCACGTTCCCCAGGCAATGGAGATATACCAGTGTGACTAGGGCGGGAGGCGGGAGAAAGGAAATGGAGCGAAAAGGATTGAAGTTGAGCCATCCAGGTCAACGCATTTGCCAACGCTTTGGGCGAAATATACCCACTACTTGGGATTTCGTGAAGCCGAAGATCTACAAGGTTCCCTGAAGAAGAAAGTAGCTGCGGGAGTGCGGGAAAGGCTATTCGGGTTGAATGGAGACGACGCAGGCGTGTACCCCACTGAAGGGTACTGGGGAGGGTCAGCTGGACGTTATCCAGAGATCGGAGGATGAGCTCTTCTAATGTCGAAAACGGCTTTTCGATGGCGGATAACTTTGCCAGAAGAGAGGTTGTGATCGTAAGGCCGATGGACCCTACACGATCAGAGTGCTTAAATGCGGCCACGATATTTTTCTCGTCCTCAGGAGTAGGAGGATTGAGAGTTGGAGACCCGCCGTACTGTACGATGATAGGCAGGGCCGGCCAGCAATCTAGAGTCCTGGAGACAGGTGTTCCGTACGTGCAATAGAGTCGAAGATCTAGACTCAGAGGGGATTCAAAGACGATCTGTCGCCATCGTCGGCATACATGTATAAGAATAGACCAAATTCGCGGAGAGGCATTCAGGTAATGACGAAATATGTTCAGGAGAACATCGTTGGAGAGCGTCTCAAACATCACGTGCTGAGAAAAGGGTCCTACTCAAATAAAGATAAAGTTAGCGTGTGGTGCTGTCGCCGGGCGTATGCCGAACCTGTTTGACCAACTAGTCGTTCATATTCCACCGCTATGAAATGGCCCGAGAGCCAGTGTGAGTGTACGAATGACACTACAGCCTCCTTCAGACTCGAATGCGCGTGATGTGGCCCAGACTGCGGTACGTAAAGCTTGTGTAGGGCAGGTAACACAGCTTCACGCCTCTTCGAAGGCTGCAAGGCAAGCACAATGCTTGCTGACTGGTCGCCGGCTACATGAAACCACTTTGTGCTTTCGAATGAGCGAATAAGCTCTAGCCATTGTTCAGCGCCAACTTGCCGACTTGGTAATCGTGTCGTATTGATGTGTAGATCTTCCACACAGAAAAAGAAAGAGGAAAAGCGACTGCAGACTTGAACTATGGAGGGCAGCTGCCGGCCTAACGCCTCGCAAAATATTTGCAATTTAAGGCGCGTAGGAGCTGACTGGCTTAAGGAGATGGAGACGGAATGCTCGGAGAATAGAATATCGGCTCGGCGATGTGACTTCTGCATTTCCATCCGGAATTCGCGAGGACTTGAAACACTGAAGATGGGCTCATCGAGGAATGTAACTTCGATATCCCCGAGATGAGGGGCATCAATTCTGGCCAGAAGATCTTCCAAGTACTCGGTGCTTCCTCGAAAATCAAGGTGGGTGAGAGCAGAAAGAATAACGCGTTCCCCGGACCATAGGGGAAAGGTAATGCGATTGGTGGTGGGAAGAAAATGGAGTGAAAGTGATTGAAGCTGGGCCATCCCGGACAAGGTATTCGCAACATCAGGAAAAACCTCCCGCGCTAGCGAGGACAAATTATCGATAATTACCAGTAATTGTCAATTATCGCACATTGCTTAGTCCCCTTGATAATTTATTGGGGACTATCTCAATTTTAATAATTTGCACCAAAATATCAGCCAGAGCGTGTATATTATGACCTGGCTACTAACAAATTGTCCAAAAGCTGTTTCAGCGTTATATGAATGTTGGGAGGATTACGAGGAGATTACGAGATAACCAAAACCAGAAAAGAGCGTCGAGAAATAAGTAATCGAACGGAACAAAACTTTTTTTTTTTTTTCTGTTGTGTCGGGCACAAAAAAAGATCAAATGAGTGATATAGACAACGTAGCACGCGAGGGAGAAGTGGTATCAGGAACACTGTTAACTAGGGGGTCTGGTCAGCCCAATATTTAAATCTATACTAGCAACTCACAGTGGTACCAGCTTGAAGAGGCGTTGAAGCCTTGACAAAACAGTATCATTCGTCAAGTTCGTCGAGATCGAGCTCAGCGATCGGAACACCAGTGTTCGGTTCTTGTCCGGTGGGTGTGCTACCATATCAGACCAGTCAGGGCTACAATTTACATATAATGAAATGAAAACTTACCTCGCCAACGCATAGATGTCAGCCATCATCAGGTGAAACGCACCCTCACGCTCTTTCCGAATATGGTTTAACGTGTTAACGTGGCCATTGTATACGTCCAAGTACGCATTTGCGGAGAATTCTGTGACTTGCTGTTCTCCTGTGCGCCACTCATAGAGTGTCACATACAGCTAGTAGTAGATAGGGTGAGCGCAACACAAAGCCGAGAACAAAAAAAAAAACTCACCGCAGTTGCAACTAGGGCGACCATTGCAGTTGGAACCTCATAGCTTATAATCCCTTCACGGCATTCGTACGTTGGGAAAAAATATTGAAACCGCCTGGCAAAAGACGCCGACCCTCCGGTGAAGTACATATCCTGGATAAGAGTGATGATGCGATCGTTTCGATATGGCCGCCTGCGTGCTACGAGTCCACCTGGAGCGGCCTGACAAATTATTAGAAGGGACTTGTAGAAACTTTATGACTTACTATATGGGCATTTGGAAAAGTGTAAGTATAGCGTGACAACTGTTTCCGCACAAATTCGATGATATCCAGTGCCGAACCAAAGGCAAGGAACGCTCCCATTGTAATGGTGTTGCAACGGTCCTTAACTTCACTTCGCATCAAGCAAATCCGAGCACGTGGCTATGAAGTGTTGTCAGCGAAGTCATGTCAGCGAAGTCATCGTAATAAGTAAACAGCACTTACCACAGGTGTGATCTTCAACAAGTAATCTTGGTCGCGCTTAAGTCGTTTGAGAATATCCGCAGCACCAGGCTTGAGGTGATTGGCGGCAGTCAAAAGACAGTCCTTTATTAGTGTCAGCGCAACACAGACATCCGGGAACGCATTGGTGAACAACAAGGCGGCCCGAAGATTTTCGATTGCGTCTTGTATGACAGCACGGACAATGGGACGTTGGATGGTTAGCATGAGTCGATTCGAGCCCACATTGAGTACCAGATCTGTTTCAACTGGCCAAGAGTTCGGGTCAGACGTTGAATCCTTCGGAATTGGAGCTGCAACAACTTAAGTCAGCGCGAGCCACTAGAGATTAAGAAACAAGAAATTGCTTACCCGGACTGGCGCCCTGTTGAGAAAGCCTGTCGGCGCCATCGAGAGACGAACAGGAACTCTGGCTGGTTGAACTAAGTGTGGCACCTTGTCCGGTGAACTTGTCCACGCCATTGAAAGACGCTTGGGAACTCTGGTTGGCTGAATTACCAGGTTCAGTATTACCTGGTCCAAGCCACGACGGCCGCTGTAACAGTATTTATCAGTCAGAAGGTGTTGAACGTTGTATGCTTACCTCGAGTGCCATAGACTCTGAAAACTTGTTAGGATGTTTGGTGGCGAGCTCAACTGTCGTCTCGTCTATCCAGTCTTCTTCGGCTTCTGAGCTGTCGTCGTCGTCGTCGTCGTCGTCGTCGTCTTCCTTCTCCTTGCCGTGAGAATGAACGGTGCGATTTCCACGGTCAAGATAGGAAAGAACATGGGTGTTGTCGCCACGGCCAGGGTAGTAAGATGACGCTGAAAATTTTCGTTGTTGACTCGTGACAACATATACAAATATGATTTGTAATCAAACGACTCACCCCGTTCCAACTCAACGCGCTTGCCTCTCACAACGGCACTGTCGCTGTGCTGCTGGTTGGCAATGGCACCACCATTGCTGGATGATTGCCGACTTTCCATATCACTCTCACTGGGCAAGACAAGAGGCATTGGGCGACAATGTGCAGGCCCTTAGATTATAGGTGAGTATGTGCAATCTTTATCAACCGACAGTCAAGAAAGACTCACCAATGTTTCGTGCTTTCTTTGCAGGGTTGGCCACTGCTAAGGAGGTGGAGCTATGGGCATCACTTGGGGTATCGCTTTGTGCAAAGGTGCGTTTCCCACGTGCTTATCCTAATTTGAGCAAGGTCCAATTCCGTGCAGTTCCAGGCCTACCTGGTTGCTGGACTTGGGGCTGAGTATTGGGAACAACCTTTCGGGCGACGACTTGCTTTAGGGTACTTGTATTGGTGGGGGTAGAACTTTCAGAAGAGACTTGGTTTCCGTTCTCTGTGCCCCTATTTGCGGACTGATCTACGTGAGACCGGTGGGTGCGTGGAGCCATTGACGAAACACAGGACTCGGACGAGGCAACAGAACGAGTGGCAAGCAGAAAAGGAGGGAAATACGACCAGTAAAGACAGGAATTGTGTTGGCGATCCGGCCAAAGGTGCGTTTGTCTTTTATATTGAAAAACCATCGCTGATAAATACATTTCATTTGTGCTTCCTCTGCACTCAATCACCCCACTGCACCTTGTGCTCTACCACCATCCACGCCCTTTGACAATACCCACCCTGATGAATGTACCCCAGATCCGTTGTCGTGGATGTGATAGGGTTTTCAGCCCACGCGGGCTTTCTCAGCATCTTAGCAAGCCCCAGAACGACATGTGCCGTACCTCTCAGATGGCATTTTCAACGCCATCAGTGTTTCAGACGGCGCCTCGTGCAGGGACTCCAGTTGGGTTGAACTTAATTTCAGCCTTATGGGACCAGGATGATAGGTACCCCGGTGATGAACTGAGCGGTGAGTGTTGCCTAGCAATTTTGTGGCACATGCTATAGTCATGCGCTCTTCGCAGGTGGAGTTGATAACCCCCCCGAAGATGCTAGTGATGCTGGATCCAACGCTGGCCCCACCAACACTGGGCCCAACACTGAACCCGCCACTGAACCTGCACACACTGCTGGCACTGTTGACAACGGAGATCCTGCTGACGCCACAGATGCCGATCTACTGGAGATATTGGCAAACGAGTCATTGACTGTTACTAACCTAGAACGGGATTGCGCTGTTGGGGTACAACCACCACCTGTCGAGCTACAGCCTCCAAGATCGCCGACATTAGTACACCCCAATACTGACAACTCGGACGCCACACCCTCATTGGTCATTGACCGCTTTCCGCTTGGTAGTCCAGGCGCCCCGATCCCTGACGCAGATCAAGGATTGCCGCTGTACCACTCTAGCCAAGAGACCCTTGGACCCTCTATCTGGGCTCCTTTTCGCTCCCAATGTGACTGGGAGATCGCACACTGGGCAAAGACGCGTGGGCCTACATCCTCGGCCATCACTGATCTACTTGCAATCCCAGAGGTAAGTGTCCACAAGTTAGCTATTGTGTCGCTAACACAATGCCGAAGGTTGTCAACAAGCTAGAGCTGTCATTCAGGTCAACAAAGGAGCTGAACGACATTATCGACAACAAGCTGCCTGGCCGCCCACCATTCCGGTGCCACAGGTTTGTTATTGGAGGGGAAACCCTCGAATTTTATTACCAGGATGTTCTATCGTGTATTCGGTCTATCTACGGTGACCCTGAATTTGCACGGGAATTGCTCATCGCTCCAGAACGCCACTATATGGATCATGAGCGAACGGGCCGCGTTTACAATGAGATGCACACAGGAGATTGGTGGTGGGCAGTACAGGTACGCTGATTGTTCTGTCATAGTTCTAGAACTGATGCGTCGAGGCAGACAACCCTCGAATCACATCGGCCAGGTGCCACTGTCATCCCAGTGATTGTTTCTTCCGACAAGACTCAATTGACGCTTTTTCGCAGGAAATCTGCATACCCTGTGTACGTCACAATTGGAAACATCCCGAAAGAGATCCGACGAAAGCCGACGCGTCGCGCCCAAATACTGGTTGCCTATATCCCAACCACCAGGCTGGTAGGGATTGCAAACAAGGCTGCTCGCCGCCGTGCAGTCGCAAATCTTTTTCACAGTTGCATGCAAGTTGTATTGGGCCCGATTGCAAGTTATGGTGAAACTGGCGTCGCAATGATGAGCGGCGATGGCATCTGGCGCCGATGCCATCCCATTTTTGCTCTATTTGTCGGCGACTACCCTGAGCAAGCATTGGTAACATGCACATACTACGGCCGATGCCCGAAATGTCTTGCGCCACCTAACGAGTTAGGATCAAATGCTCAATTTCCTCCCCGCGATTACGACAAAGCCAGGGATGCATGCCCCCTGGCCGATAGTGATGTACGTGCATTCCACTTGGCCTGTCGTGACGCTGGCCAGAAGCCAGTTTACCACCCATTCTGGGAGTTTCTCCCTCTTGCCAACATCTTCATATCCATCACACCCGACATCCTACACCAGTTACTGCAAGGGGTCCTTAAGCATTTGATCGCTTGGCTAATCCGCACCTTTGGACCAGCAGTAATCGACGCGCGATGTCGATCCATACCACCTAATCACCATATCACCATTTTTGCTAAGGGAATATCCAGCCTTGGTCGCGTATCAGGTGCAGAGCACAAAAGCATGTGCCGGCTTCTCCTTGGTCTCATTGCAGACCTTCCAGTTCCCAATGGACAAGTATCGCCACGGATTGTCATGGCTGTGCGCGCCCTCCTAGACTTCCTTTATCTTGCTCAGTTTCCGTCTCATACATCAAATACCCTCGCATGCTTGGACGACTCGCTTTCTCGCTTTCATAACAATAAGGATGTTTTTGTCGATCTCGGAGTCCGCAAGCACTTCAACATCCCAAAAATACACAGTTTGATTCATTACAGCTCGTCAATACGTCTCTTCGGCACAACTGACAACTATAACACAGAGCAGACGGAACGGCTTCACATCGACTTTACAAAGGACGCCTACCGTGCAACCAATCACAAGGACGAATACAGTCAAATGACCACATGGTTGGAACGCCGCGAGAAGGTACAACTCCATTCAATGTTCATCAAATGGCGGCAACAGTCCAATTGGGAAAATGTACCATCCCCAATGCAGATTGGACCTTTGCGCCCTGCTGCCCGGAGCTTGAGGATGACCCGAAACCCGACACTCAAGGCGGTGTCTTTTGACGACTTGGCCCAAAAATATGGCGCTGCCGACTTCCAGGACGCACTGGCTGATTTCATTGCTCAGACTAATCACCCCATGGCCTCTGGAGCAGCACGCTCTACTCTGGCTGAAGACACACTTATACCGTTCCGCTCAGTTCCTGTATATCACCGAATCAAGTTTACAAACTACAATACTTCGGAGATAGTTGACATTGTTCATGTCCGGCCAGAACAAAAGGACACTCGTGGGCGTCCAGTACCATCACGATTTGATACTGTTCTTGTACGTGGTAAATCTCAAGACATTGTGCATGGGAGTAATGGTGAGTTCTACCGGTATAAGGATATTTATTGCCACCTGACTGTTATGCAGGTCACCGAATAGCACAGGTTCGGGTAGTCTTTGAAATACCAAGCAAGGTCATTCATGAGGTTTTCCCATCGTCGGACATCACCCTCCCCGAACATCTCGCGTATGTGGAGTGGTTCTCTCCGATTCCTGCAAACCCTGGCCCAAACCACCGTCTGTATAGAGTGACAAGACTTACACACCATGGCCAGCGGCGTGCAAGCATTATTCCTGTGGAGTCTATTCTTCGTAGTGTACATCTATTCCCCATTTTTAGTCAGTATACTCCGGAGTGGAACACGTTCTCAGTTTTGGAGTTGTGTAACGCATTTTACATAAACCCCTTCAGTGATCGAGATAATTACATGATATTTTCGTAGTTAATTGGTGATAATTTATTGCCACATGAAGAGCTAGAACATTACTGGTCTTATTGCCGAAATATTGATGCGTTATCACCCTTTTCTCTATTGTCGATAATTTAGTCATGTGTTATCCCTCGCTAGCGCGGGAGGTTTTTCCTGATGAAGCGCCTTTGGTGGCAGGAATCCACTATTGGAGATTCCGTGAAGGCAAATATCGACAAGGTGCCCAGAAGAAGAAAGACGCTGGAGAGGTGAGGGAAAGCCAATCCCAGTCAAGTGAAGTCTACGGAGGTGTGGGCCCCACTGAAAGGCACTGGGAAGGGTCACCTGGATGTTATCTCGAGACAGAAGAAAAAGCTCCTCTAGTTCAGAGAACGGCTCCTTGATAGTGAAAATTTTTGCTAGGAGGGACCTTGTGACGGTGAGGCTGATAGAACTAACACGATCAGAGTGCTTCAGTGCGGCCATAATATCGTCCTCATCCTCGGGAGCAGGCGGATTGAGCGCTGGAGATCCCCCGTACTCTAAGACGATAGGAAGGGATGGCCAGCAATCTAGAGCCTTCAAGACAGGCGTTCCGTGGTTACAGAACAGTCGAAGCTGAAGAGTCTGTTGGAACGAAAATACGATATGTCTCCACTTGCGACATATATGCACAAGCCTGGGCCAAAATCGTGGAAAGGCATCGAGATAATAACGAAATATCTTCTGAAGCACTTCGTCAGAAAGCTTCCCGATCGTCACTTGAAGAAGACACGTTAGCAAATGGCGCAGGCACTGCGTAGAATACGTACCTTTTCTAGGGCATTCACTTGGAGTGGTAGCGGCTGGGGGGCGCGATACTTGGGCACGTCTACCGGGAGATCCGTCACCTCCCTCAACGGAGCGTAAGCCGCTAGATCACTTACTTTCGGGAATGCATGAGGGGAAGGAAGAATGGGCAAGGCACAAACCGTAGTCGTATCCAAAGACATCCGTAAGCAGGGGCTGTACATAGTATACGAATGGGGAAGGCTTAATGAAGAAAGGGACTGATTATTCTCTGAGCAGTCCAATTTGGGCAATGCTATACCCGGCCCCAAGGGGCTTGAGCTTGGGCTTGAACTTGATGAGCACTGTATAGTTCCAAACGCATTTGTGTAAAAAAACTGTGAGCTAGATTATATGGGCCCTAGTCACCCATCTAAAAGAGCTCTAGTCCTTCCTGTAATACGTGTAACGTAACACGACATGTGCAAGCCTGTGCCAGAGATATCTCGGCGTCTGGCCCGGGGATCCCGGTCCACTCCTCAGAGGCCTCATCCTTTTCCTTTCCTTCTTTACTGCCTCTTTCTCCCTCAACACAAAGATGTCGATGGTTGTTGGTTCTCATCGATCTCCTCAGTGAGGGCTTTTGGACCCGGGCGAGCTGATTGTACACGTGTTCAATTCCAGCTGCGATGTACGACGTTCACGAGGAATGATTTTTGCAGCTCTTCATCGGGGACGGCCTGCTCGATCCGCTGTCATCCGTGCTTCTGAACGTATAGCAAGTCGCGGTGAGGCAACGGGGGACATGAAGCGCAAGATCATCCGGATCCTTCTCGCCTTCTGCCACGTCCGCAACGCGCTCGGCACACGGAAGACCGTCCGACGCATGTTGCACTCCATTGGCTTTGTGCGACTAACAGAGATAGACCACTTGCAGGGTTGTTGTTGGCGTGCGAACTGCTCGAGCCAGAGTACCTGGTCC
Source organism: Lactarius indigo (assembly GCA_025766275.1). Taxonomy (NCBI): domain Eukaryota; kingdom Fungi; phylum Basidiomycota; class Agaricomycetes; order Russulales; family Russulaceae; genus Lactarius; species Lactarius indigo. Next base: position 466,396 of record JAFKAC010000016.1, on the reverse strand, counting down.
ACATGCTCAAGGAGATCTGTTGATGAATTCTATGCTGGTCGAAGTGCTGCGAAATGTGAACGCTATTCTGGACAAGCAGAGGTCGGGACCTCACGGCACGGCATGTCAATGAAAATATTCGCTGTCCTGGTGCTGATATTTCGTTTTTTATTCTCAGGAAATCATATTTTTCAGACGTGCTACAACTCGTGTCAATTGAACAAGGGCAGACAGGAAGAGGCGGCGCGGGCCGCTATTGATGTGTGCGATCCAGTCGAGTTTTCCCCTGAGGCAATTTTCTTTCTACTCTGGCGACCTGGTGAGCGCGGAGAAGAGCCGCCGGACGTTGCTACGGCAGCACGAAGGTCTGGCGATGTACACCAAGCTTCTCACGGACGCCCCAGCCGGACTCGGACACGGGCCCCGTGAACAACCCGCGGGTCACAAGCGCTGGCACTGACCTGGCTGCTGGCACGACGCGCGGTCTCTCGCCGCGCCTGCATGTTACGGACAATTAGTGGTAGTCCAGCGTTGGCACGGGGATGCGCTGGGTTGTAACACAAAAACACGATCTGCCTTTGGTGCGTCACGCGTCATGTACCGTGTCATGCACGTCACGGTGTCTACTCTCTACATAGCTATTTTTCTATTCTCGCCGTTACTCTTTCATGCCGCCCAGACTCTGACTTATGGATTGCTACGTTACTTCACATAGGGCATACTCGTTATTCAACGTCGGCATCTCCTCCTCCATTACCCCCGGTGTTTAAAACACATTACTGTATTAGAGATTTGATACTCCCCTAGTTGAGCGGAACTCTTCAGTCCGCAGTGTCGTGTGATGGGGCTGTCTGCGCCTATTTTATTGTCGCAACACACCCGGTCATGCTACATGAAAAGCGTGCGAATTCTTGGGCATCACTGACAGGTGGTGTAACAATGCATAGCACGGTTTTCCGCATCTGTGGAAGAGTCCTGCAGGTCATCGAACATGCCGAAGTTCGTACCGGCCCGACCCCGGGCTGCCCAAATTCGCCTCCAGACAATCTGGGCAAGCAGCTACGCCCCATCGCGCTCAGGCTGGCAATGCCCAGCATGTCCATATTAACCCTCAAACGGGTTCATCACGTTCAGTTGCGCCATACTGGTACTGTTAGGCACCCCCACCAGCATGAGCGAGCCCAGTCCGAAGTCGAACCCGCTGATGCCCATCCTGTGGCCGGCCAGCGCGACTTGCTGATGTGTGGTAGCCATCGTCGCTGCCGTTATCGTGTTCGAGAGTGCAGGGTTTACGCACCAAACCAAGTACCACCACTACCGTTGCGCAAGTCTCTCGAAAGGCTACTCTGAACACGACCGACACCAGGCGCACGGTGACCCTGACTCGAGATTAGGCCGCAATCGTTGCCATGAACGCCTTCTTGGACGCCTTGCGCCATTGTTGATGGTCGTAGAACGCGCTGCTACTGTCATGCATGTGGCACTTGGAGGACCGGCGGAGCTCGGCGAGACGGTTGAGGGGCGGGACGTTGTCGCCGACGCGGATTTCGACATGGACTCACTCGGAGCGCGTCTATCGAGGTGGACTTGTACCTACGTCATACTCACGCACAAAATTTTCCTCCAGTACAGAAACGACTAAATGGGTTGTGTGGTGTATAGCATGTCTGTGGGTGTAACGCACTCGCAAAAAAAACAATTACTTTCGGACGTTTGGACTAGCGGACATTTTGTGGGAACCCTAGTCGGCACTTGCCGCAGTGATCCTGAAACAGATGCGTAACGTGAAGTCCTGTACTGTAAGTTATGTTAGGAGATAACCACCAACCCGCTCTATATCCCAATCCCCGCCCAGAACGGACCGTATGACACATCTAGAAATGACGTGTTCTCTGACAAAAATGGGATGGGACCGAAGGAATCGAGGCGGGCTGATTGTTACCCTTTTTCTCCTTGAATGCTCGACGAATATCGGAATCGCTAGCATAATGAAGCCAGGTGGTGCGATTATAAGGCGCCGTGGTGGTTCCCACAGTGTTGTTTCGTCCTCTGCGCTTGGGGTTAGTGGGATCATCGATTGCATATGTTCGGCCGTTACGGGGCCACCAGAGAGCAATTCCCATTTCCACGGTGTTTCGTCCTTTGCGGTTGAGTTTGGCGGTGAGGCCATTGACTACGTATTTCGACCGTTACCGGACGGCCAAAAATCCGGCGCGAGGTTATGAACGAGACTACAGCTGCCCGTAAAGGCGCGTGGAGTGGCCCAGGTTCCTCCACATAAAGATTGCGCAGGACAGGCAATACAATTGCGAGGTCCCCATCTGCTGGCGGCAAACTGCGCATAATGGCTGTCCCAAATTTTCCAGCCACGTAAAACTTCTCTGCACCTCTGAACGAGCGGATCAGATGCAGCAACCGTTCCGAGTCGTCGTCCATATCATTTTGCCCACTTGATAGTGGCGTCGCATTGATCCGTAGATCCCCTATGCGGGAGAGGAGCGCGGGGAAAGAATCGCAAATTTGGGCCATGGACGATAATTGCCAGTCCAACTGCTCGCATGATATCTGCAACCGAAGTCGCGTCGGCGTTCCTGGATGGGTGACGCAGATGGAAATGGCATCGTCAGAGATTAAAACGCCAGCACGACCATGTGCCTTCTGCACTTCTATCCGGTCGATGAACCGGCCGAGTTGCGATACGTTGAAGGTGGGCTGGTTGAAGAACGTTATGTCGAGATCCTCGAGACAAGGCGCATCGATTCTGGCCACGAGACTATCCAAGTACTTGTTGGTCCCTCGATATTTGAAGCATTCAAGAACTGGAAGGACGACACGTTCCCCTGACAGCAGAGGTATGCCAATGTGATTATGGCGGGATGGGAAGGAGAGGAAATGGAGGGAGAGTGACCGAAGCTGGGTCATCCCAGACAAGGCATTGGCGAACGCTTCTGGTAAAAAGTTACCCAACACTCGGGATTTCGTGAAGTTGGAGATGTACAAGATCCTTGGAAATCGAAAGAAGCTCTGGAAGCGCGGGAAAGGCAATCCCTATCGAGTGGAGACTACGTAGGCGTGAGGCCCACTTGAAGCTGCTGGGAAGCGCTGCCCCGGCAATGTTCTGTGACAGAAGGACGAGATCTTCTAATTCTGAAAACGGCTCCGCCATTGTGCCCATTTTTTCTATAAGCGAACTTGTGACGGTGAGGTTGATGGAGATTCCACGATCGGAGTGCTTCAACGCGGCCATGATATTGTCCTCGTCCTCGGGAGCAGGGGGATCGAGCGCCGTCGGGGATCCCCCGTACTGCATGACGATAGGCAGGGCTGGCCAACAATCTAAACTCTTCAGGACAGGCGTTCCGTGTGTACAATACAGTCGAAGACGTAGACCCAGTGGCGACGCAAGTACGATATGTCGCCACTTGCGACACACGTGAACGAGCTTGGGCCAACATTGTGGAGAGGCATCCAGGTAATAACGAAATATTTTCAGAAGGACCTCGTCTGGAAGGTTCCCGATCTTGACCTGTAGTGACAAAAGTCCTGCCCCAACAAGTCAGAGAATGGTAAGCGCATTATGCGCAACATATACCTTGATCACGGTGTTCCTCTAAGTCAGTATTTGATTGATTGAGTGGTATGCGTCGCACACGTCTAATAGAAAATCGGGGAATTATGTCACATCCTGTGGAGAATTAAAGGTTCTAAGTGGCTTACTTTGAAGAGAGCATTTTGAAGGGGAAAATAGGAACCTAAAGGTATTGCCCTATGGACACCTAGCGCCTTGCCTAGCACACGAAAATTCTTGGTGGATAAGATTCGAGATACAGTCATTAATGACATGCAGGTCACTATATAGCCTGAGGTAGCGCACGAGGGTTCACCGCATTGAGGTGCAACATTACGTTGCTGCGGTAACAGTGCGATTTAGTCGGGAGCAAGGGCGACTGCCAGTGTGACGTGTCGCAACCGCAGCCACAGAAATACAATAACCGGAAGTCGCACCTATTCAGAACGTTCAGGGCTGCAGATACCATAATCGTGTGCTGTACTCGAACGAACACAGCTTCAATACACTACCGACTTGAAGATACCGGAAATCTTGTAAAGAGTGTATTATAAACTTGGCAACGGTCATCTGGCTGGGGAAATTTCCACATTTAACTGACTGCGCAAGTCCTATCTTGAGTCACGGCGGATCCACGCGATATTGTTCAATACTATCGGGTGTAATGCCAGTGGGAAGGGAAAAAGATATAATCGGGTTCAAACCGATGCTTGAGGCAGCGCAGTAATGCAGTAATTATTATTTTATTATAATTAGAATAACCCTAAGTGCTATTATAATCCATGTAAGTAGGTTAACATTAGTAAGCTAATACAAGTAAGTTATAAGTTCGCTAATCCGAAATTTCCGAAACGTACAGCGTTCCATGGCGTCTAGCAGAGTAGATCAATGACTGTGCTGGACACCGTGATTGTGTTGCTGGTAGAGATGTCTCTGGTATATATCGGTACCCCGCGAAGACCAAGTGAAGGGGAAAACGTCGCGCTGTCGTTGAGATTCGTGCTCGTGTATGATATGATTGCGAAGTTCTTGCCGTCGTGAAAGACAGGTCTTGCAAATACTGTACAGATATTTAGCCCTAACCGGACGACCACAGAGCCTGCGGGAAGTGATAAAGGGCGCCATGAGTTCCCGCACAGAGATGTAGAGCGTGACAAGCCCCTGTACATAGAAGTCTTGCAGAACAGGTAGCACTGTTACGGGTTCTCCATCGGCTAATCGCAAAGCGCGCACGATGTCTGTCGCAGGTTTTCCGGCAACAAAAAGCCTTTTTGCACGCCTGAATGAGCGGATAAGTTCCAGCCATAGCTCACATTCCACATCGTCATTCCCACTTGAGGGTCGCGTCGCATTGATTCCTATATCTCCGACATCGAGAAGGGAAGCAGGAAAATGTTTGCAAATTTGAGCCATGGAAGATAACTGCCAGTCCGACTGCCCGCAGGATATCTCCAATCTGAGTCGCGTCGGAGAACTTCGTTTAGTGAAGGAGATGGAAATGGCACGCCTAGAGGTTAGAACGTCTGCTCGGTGATACGACCCCCGCGTCTCTATTCGGTCGAAAAATTGGCCAAGTTGAGAAACGTCGTAGGTGAGTTGATTGAAGAGCCTGATGCCGATATCCTCGAGACAAGGAGCATCGATTCTGGCCACAAGGCGGTCCAAGTAGTTGCTGGATCCTCGAAACTTGAGGCGAGTGAGAGCAGGGAGAACAATACGTCTCCCTGAGGGTGGAGATACGTCAATGTGATTACTACGGCAGGGGAGGGAAAGGAAGTGGAGTGAAAGTGATTGGAGCTGCGTCATCCCGGACAAGGCATCAGAAAACGTTTCCGGCGAAAGATACCCAGCACTCGGAATTTCGTGGAGTTGAAGATCTATAAGATTTGGGGAATAAAAAGGCGCTGAGGGAGTGCGGAAAAGGTAACCCTAGTCAAGTGGAGACTGCGAAGGCGTGAGCCCCATCGAAAATTGCCAGGGAGGACCAGCTGCGCGCTATTTTGTGACAGAAGCACCAGATCTTCTAATTCCCAAAACGGCTCGACTATTGTGCCTATTTTTTCTATGAGCGAGCCCGTGACGGTGAGGTTGATGGAGGCGACACGATGAGAGTGCTTCAGCGCGGCCATGATATTGTCCTCGTCCTCAGTAGTAGGGGGGTCGAGTGTTAGAGACCCGCCGCACTTCACGACGATAGGAAAGGCTGGCCAGAAATCTAAAGTCTTCGAGACAGGAGTTCTGTGCGTACAATACAGTCGAAGACGCAGACCCAGTGGTGATGCAAATATGATATGTCGCCACTTGCGACACACGTGGACGAGCTTGGGCCAGGATTGTGGAGAGGTGTCCATGAAATGACGAAATATATTTAGAAGGACCTCGTCGAGAAGGCTTCCAATCGCGACCTGTCGTGACAAAGGTCCTGCTCCGACGAGTTAGAGAGTAAGACAGGCATCACGTGCGAGATGTACCTTGACCATGATACTCCTCGGTAACTTGAATTGATTGGATGAGTGAAGTGCACCGGGCACGTCTATTGAGATATCAGAGAAATAGTGTCATGTCCTGCATTGGGGCATTGGCGGTCATAGACGACGGCGACTCACTTTGAAGAGGACATTTTGGGGAAAAACGAGTGTCAAGGGCAATTATTGTCCCCCAGGCTATATGGGCCATCCTGAAACATGAACCCGAAATTGTTATTGCATTAGCCCAGTCTGGTTGGCTAGCGAGACTCGAGGGGTAAATGTCGTTATTGACGCTAGGCTAATTGGACGCAATTGATATACGCACTTAGACTAATTGGCGTTATCTTGGGCGTCGCATGCTGTGCACACGTGACGCACACCGTTTCAGGAGGCTCTCACACTCTCGGCTGTTGCCGTCCCGCACTCCCATGCACTTGAACTGGAACGAACATGCCCATGACGTTTGAGAGTCACGCTTGAGTAACGTCCTCTCAGCTTGCTATGCAACATTAACCGAAGTCTATATATCATGGCAACGGGCATTTGAAAGGGGAAATTACCTACCTTCAACTCTGACCGTGCGCGCCGGTACCTGCCAGTGGGCACGCCAAGTTCAAACGTGTACGGAAGAGTGCCCACGGCCTTAGAGCGACACTATGTGGTGATATAGTGCTAGCCCCATTATCTAGAGCCTCGGTATTTCGCAGCGACTGGGCATTGTCCTTGCGCGGCGCAGACGGGAATCCCCGGAGCTTATAGACGACCGCTGAAGACCTTGTACAAGGCGACGAAGTCGGACAAACATTGTACTGATCATGAAATCGATTTATTTTTGGCTGGAGAGGGAGCGCTAGAAGAGATTTGACTTGTCGCGCTCGAGCAGGCGTGTCAGGTTTCGAAAAGTCGAGGGCAGGCGATACGGTCAGGATGGTAAGGACTTGAGCATCACTCACAAAGCCAACAACTGATAGCAACTTGCGGACATCGATCACCCGAATATATACGGAATCGTGTTTGGGCTCTTCCTTGTAAGTTAAATTAAGGCTCATGGTATACAGGCGAGGACTGGTCATAAACCAGGAAACATAAACCGAGTCGTGCAGTCGCAAGTCGGACATGTACCGACTTACACCAGGTCTCGTAGATGCATATCGTGCCGTATCAATGTGAGAGAAAGTAAGTACACCATACTGCGCGCGTGTCGTTGTTGCTACACCCTTCGCTTCATTACGGGACTGGAGATCGAGCCTACTGATCGGCGCGACTCCAGGGTGTAGCACACCGGGTAAGCGCGTCCTATAGGTGTAGGGAAGTAAGGGTCGCGCCGCTCCTCCTTTATATGTCAGCTGACGCCTTCTTGCTGTACCGTTGTGTATACTCCACGGTTACGGGACAACCGGAGAGCCGGCGCGAGGTTACTGAACGGGACGACGGCTGCCCGTAAAGGCGCGAAAAGTGGCCCAGGCTCCTGGAGGGAGAGATTGCGCAGTGCCGGTAGCACCGTCGTGGGCTCTTCGTTGGCTGGTTTCAAGGCATGCACGATATCTGTCGCGAGTTCGCCGGCCACAGTGAACCTTCTCTGCGCCGCCGAATGAGCCGAGAAGCCTCAACCAGTGTTCGCTCTCCACACCTGTCGTGTCCGCTCGTCGGCTGCGTCGTATTGATGCCCAGATTCCCGACACCGAGAAGGAAAGCCGGGAAATGATTGCAAATTTGAGCCATAGACGACAACTGCCGGTCTAAGCCGCCGGCAGGATATCTCCAACCTAAGGCGCGGAGGAGCTCCTCGCCGAGTGAAGCAAATGGAAACGGTACGCTTAGAGGTTCGTATGTCGGCTCGACGATGTGACTTCTGTGTTTCTATCCGGCCGAAGAAATCGGCCGAAGTGTGAACCGTCGAAGGTGAGTTCGTTGAAGAATGCGATTTCGATATCACCAAGGCAGGGTGCGTCGATCATGGCCGCGAGCCTGTCCAGGTTATTGCTGTTTCCTCGGAATTTGAAGCGGGTGAGAGAAGGGAGAGCAACTCGTTCACCTGAGGGTGGGGGCACGCCGATGTGATTCTGACGAGAGGTTGGAGGGAGGAAACGGAAGTGAAAGAGATTGAAGTTGGGGCGTTCCGGACAGAGCACCGCGCGAGTGCTTCCGGTGAAAAGTATCCGACTCTAGGAATGTCGTGAAGTTGCAGATCTATAAGGTTTGGGGAAGATGAAAGGAGCTGAGGGAGTGAAAAGGTAACTCTAGTCGAGTGGAGACTACGGAGGCGTGATCCCCACCGAAAGGTGCTAGGGGAGGACCAACTGCATGCTATTTTGTGACAGAAGAACAATGTCCTCCAGTTCCGAGAATGGCTCCTCCACTTGCGTACCCAATTTTTCTACGAGCGAGTGTGTCAGACATAACTCGATGCTGCGAACTCGATTGGGATGTTTCAGTACTGCTACAACGTTGTCTTCTTCTTCAGGAGAAAGGCGCTTGGGATGTGGAGACCCGCCGCACCGCACTACAATGGGGAAGGCTGGCCAGCAATCAAGGGTGTTCGTGACTGGCGTTTTAGGTGTACAGTAGAGTCGAAGATCCAGACTGCGTGGGAATGCAAATACGATGCGCCGCCATCTCTGACACACATGGGAAAGCCTATGCCAAGACGATGGTGAAGACACCCGGTAAAAACCGAATATGACGAGGAGGACGTCGTCGGGGAGCACTCCGATCTCTGAGTCTCGGTCCGAAGAGCGACTTCCTGTTTTGAACATGTTGGCGGGATAGATGACAGATAGGCGCCGTGTGCGTCTATTTGACCCATGGACGGTTAGCCGCAATGAGGCGAGAGTGAAGTGTCAGATGACTTACTTGTGTGGGGTCATTAGGGGCGTTAAAGAGTGGCTAATGCCAGTGCCCTTATATCAAAGGGTTTGTAGGCGGTGTTAGAGGTCATGGACCAGGGCACGCCAACACGCCGAGTGCACATGTCTGAGAACGTTCACCCAAGTGTTCACCGCATTCCTGTGTCAGTACGCGTTATTTTCATCGAGCGAACCGCCAGCTATGTTACAGGTGTAGTGTACGCGAGGACGATATACGAACCGTTATGATTATATGCACCGTGTATGGGACATAGTGCGCCAGTGCGTGGGAAGACGACACCACGCTCCCGAAGTCATCCGAGCTGGGGCCGAATAATTCTGTACAAAATTGGAAAGCATGAGGCGACCTCCGATCGGGTTAGTGCAGGCTTCGGGCTCCAAGTCTCGCTTGGCCTTTGCTCGGTCTCGTCTGGTTCTCATTTTCCTGTCTTTTATCGGGCGATTCGGGCCATCTTGGTGTAGTAGGGTTGAGTGTTTCGGTTAGGGCAAGCCATTTTTACCATTTTTTTTTATCGTCATCCATCTATTTTGCCCAATGGGAAGTCTTCCCGAATCCCGACTCTTCCGCGTCAAGTTACCAAGTGACGTAACTACTTTTCTTTCCCCCAATCGTGCATAACTCCTGCAAGTCACTGTGCCGTGTCTAGCGCTAGCAGTGAGACGGACTTGGATGGCGATTATCCCCTCTTTCTCACAGAGTTTACGGTAACTAGTTTACTCGGCTTCGATACTTTCACTGCCGTGAATCTCCCTCTAGCTATAATGGCTGAGTCTGCAGCGCCCGCACTGCGACAGACTCTATTTCTAACCTTTTCATCCATTCGCTCATTCGTTTTTTTTGTGCACATCTGTGTCATTAGTGTATGCGTACTTACATCAATAATCACGAGCTAGCGAATTGAAAGAGGGGGTTGTACGTAAGAAGTAGTGACAAGATACAGGTTATATCGAGGTCAATATCGACCCTCATTCGGCCACAGAAGGGATAGAAATAGAGTAAACCGGTGGATGCGCCTCCAGGGCTCGGTGTTTTCAGTATAAAGCGGACGTCCCAATGACGACGCGAACGAGCGAGCCAAGCTTGTCCATTATGTCGCGATTAAGGCCTTGCCTGGCTGTGAAAACGACGGCACACTGGCAGAAGTCGAGCGGTGGCCTAGAAATTCTCCTGGTAAGTCGTTCTCTGCGGCCGAAGTCGATATTAGTTTGCACGTACTTTCGTCCGCTTCGGTTAAGTAAGTATACTTCACCTCCACTGGGCTGCCAGGAGAGCTGGCGCGAGGCCGCGAATGACGCTACGGCTACTACCTGCGAAGACATGCAAAGGCGACTCAAGCTCCATTCCCACGTCGAGCTCGCGCAGAGCAGGGAGCACCGTTGCAAACTCTCCTTTGGCTCGTTCCAATGCATGCATGATATCTGTCGCAAGCTCGCCAGCCACATAAAACCTTTCTGTGCCACTGAATGGGCAGAGAAGACGCAGCCAGATTTTCGTCATCCACAGGGCCTTGCTCGTTTGACGGAGGACTTGTAACGATGCCCAGATCTCCGATGCAAAGAAGGGAAGGAGGGAGGAGATTACAAACACGAGCCATAGAAGGCAACTGATTGTTCAACAGCGTGCGCTGCATGCGCAATACAAAGTATGAAGGGGATCCAAGTCTTGGCGGGGTAAACCTGGATGGAGATATAATTCAGGAATGTTCGAATCTCTGCTCGACTGTGTAACTTCTGGGCCTCTATCTGGTTGATGAATTGTCCGAGTTCTGATAAGCTGCGGACGGGGTCGACGAACGTGATTTTGATTTTGCTGAGGCAAGGAGCATCGATCTTAGCCACAAGGCCTTCTAAGTACCGGCTAAGGCCTCGAAATTTAAGCCTGGTGAGAGCAGGGAGAACAACGCGTCTCTCTGACAGTAGAGGTACGCCAGTGTAGATCGGGAGAGAAACGGAGGGAAGGGAATGTAGTGAGAGTGACTCGAGCCGGGTCATCCCAGACAATGCATTCGCGAACACCACCGGTGGAGGAAGTTCAGAGATGCGGATAGTGTGGAGCTGAAGATCTACGAGATTTGGGGAGGAGGAAAGAAGAAGTGGGAGCGATGAAAAGGAAATTTCAGTCAAGCAGAGAACACGAAGGCGTGAACTCCATCGAAACGGTGGGCTGGAGAGGAAGAAGTCCCTGCTAGATGTGGATCGGAGAACAAGATCTTCTAGTTCTGATAACGGCTCCTTCACCTGCGTGCTCAATTTTTCCACGAGCGAGTTAGTCAGACATAACTTGATGCTGCGAACTCGATTGTGATGCTGTAGTGCCAGCAACAATGTTGTCTTCGTCCTCATGAGAAAGACGCTCGCAACTTTCATTTGCATGCTGAGACCTTCCGCACCGAATAGCAATAGGAAAAGCTGGCCAACAATCAAGGGTGTTCTTGACAGGCGTGCGAGGCGTACAGTAGAGCCAAAGATCGAGACTGCGTGGTGACGCAAATATGACGAGCCTCCATCTCTTGCACACATGGATAAGCCTGTACCAATGCCACTGGCGAATGACGTCCCTGTAAAATCCAAAGACGATCAACAAGACGTCGTCTGAGAGCACTCCGATCGAGGCATGTCCTTGGGAATGTCGGCCAAGAGGGATGCTTCCTATTTCGAACAATTCAATGGACTATGCAGGCGTTGCATACAGGTATTATCGTACCCTCAGCCTGAGACAGGCCATCGTGGTTTTCAGGTTCGGAACTCGAAGGGTCTTGAATGACGGGTAAGTATCTATTGACCCAAGGAGAGACCCCAAACTCCATTAGGTTCCATAATGAAGCCAGTAAAACGTTAGACTTACTTGTGAGACATTATTGGAGATGAAGAACGGGGAATGAGATGGCTACTGTCCTTATAGTCAAATACTACATCATGATGCAGGACACGAAGCAGACAGACGCTGTGCACGTGTGTGTGAACCTTTTGCATATGGTAAGGGTTATTTTTTCTTTTACAATAACAATATTTCATTTTATGGTAATTTATAGGGGTTTTCCCACAGCATCAGCAGGTCTGAGGCGGAGTGAAGAACGAGCGCAGGCTTAGAGTATACAGTAGTCTTTGTGCGGGAGGGTGGCACGTGGCCCATTCTTTTCTTCCGTACCGCCACCCGTCCATCCATTTTCTCAACCGGTTCAAAGAACCGTAACTCTTTTGTTATCTCCCGCCCGCCACGCTCTATCGCCAAAGGGATCGATGGAGAAGCGGTTTTTTTGTCCCTCGCACAAAAGCGCGCTCCGGGAGGTTCCCACCTACCGGTCGCGACCTCGGCTCGGACACAAACCGCCAATTTTTTCGATCGAGAAGTACTTCGTGCTTCCGCTTGGTCTCTACTAGCTCACGGACTACCATACCTAATCATTCACCCCCCGTATTTCCTCGTTCCCTAATTGCAGTATTTTTTTCTCCTTACCCTCTCCCGTGCCTTCGTGCCGGACGTTCACGTTACCTCTTCGCCCTCCTCGTCCGGCTACGGCCCGGGCATGCGTCCCCAGTAAGCCAAGGTAAGCGACTCACAAAGAGCCCAGTTTGCGTGGGCAACGACGCCGAATCGCCACCATTCGCTTTGTCTCGTTCGTGTCCGTCTTTGTAATCTGACTGTGTCTGTTCTTATTCCGATCCCTATCGCGTCTATTACTGTACGCGGCCTATACCCTATCTGTATCGTGTGGCTTTGCCTTCATGTATTTAATCCCTCGGCTCTCGCGTCTGAGAAGCATCCATCCATCCGTCTATCCATCCAATCTCACTTGCTATTCTCGAAGCCTTCCATCTGATATCTCAATATCTCGCGTGAACGCCGACTTGCACATCGCACCCGCGCCGATTCTAGCTCTACGTTCCCACGCTCTACGTCCGAACTGACTTCATACCCACCCCACCTGACTCTTGTCTACGTCTTCCCATTGGGTCGACACACTCTTATACTCGTATAAATCCCACACCGACGTCGACCCGCCTCAGATCTTCACACGATGAGTAATTTTCGTCGACCACCCAGCTCGGAGACAAAGAAGCGGAAGAGGCCTGTTTGGGTGCCTGATGACGGGGGCATTAGCAAAGAAGTTAAATGGCTTCAGGACGACATTGCGGCCAATCCATGTCCAGAGTCGACACGACCCCGACAAGAGCCTGCCATGAGTCGCTACCATGGGGCTCCACCGAAACCGAAACCTGAACCTAAACAGAAGAGGCGCCACTCCCGTCGGAGCCGGAAGAAGGCCAAGGAACTTAACACACTGACAGAGGTTCCCACTCCTCAGAAGAAGCCCGAGGACCCCGACCCCTTGATGGAGCCCGAGCACATACTGCTTGGGTGAGGAAGGAAGGGTGCGCGCACTAATGGGGGTGGGGCGTGCTAAGAGATGGGGGGTGGGGAAGTTCCCTGTCCACATATCAGTGGGGGCATAAGAGAGCTAGGAACGGAGACGAATACCGCACTCTTTTTTTTCTTTTTTCTTTTGAATACGAATACCGCACTCGCGTGTCCCTCTTGATCTTTTACAGTCAGTGGGGACGGGGGTAAACCGCACTGTTCCGGGATTTGCACTATCTTGTCTGATCTAGTACTACCACCACGCCCATGAGATATGTCTTATCTTCGTCACTATATGCAACTTGAAGCACAACGTCGCCGGCCCTCACAGTTTTCTTAGAGTCCTCCCTGTTGCTATTATCCCAAACCTACGCAGGGCCGTGAATAGATATAAGGTGACCAGTAGATACTGGCACCCTTCTAACAACACTATTCCCCCTTTTCCTACGCCCATTACTTACTTTCCCCACTTCCCACACACGCTCAGATTCCCATCACTCCCTAACTGAGTTCCACTATACTCCACCTCTATGGGATGGCCGGAGAGCTGGCGCGATGACGTGAATGAAGCCACGGCCGCCTGCAAAGGCGCACAAAGCGCCTCTGGCTCCATTGCCACGTCGAGCTTGCGCAGAGCAGGGAGCACCGTTGCAAACTCCCCATCGGCTCGTTTCAATGCATTCATGATATTTGTTGCAAGCTCGCCAGCCACATAAAACCTTTTTACATCGCTAAATGGGTGAAGAAGACGCAACCAGTTTTCACGATCCACAGCGTCTTTCCCACTCGACGGAGGTCCTGTAACGATGCCTAGATCTCCTATTCCAAGAAGGAAAGGGGGTAGGAGATTATAAACAAGAGCCGTAGAAGACAACCGCTCATTTAACCGCGTCGTGATGTCGCGAAGGCGTAAAACAAGGTACGAAGGCGATGTAAGTCCTGACGGGGTAAACCGAATGGAAATGTAATCCGTGGATATTTGAATCTCTGCTCGTCGATGTAGCCTCTGAGCTCCTATCTGGCCGATGAATTGCCCGAGTTCTGATAAGCTGCGGACGTGGTTGACGAATGTGATCTTAATTTTGCGAAGGCAAGGAGAATCGATTTCGGCTACGAGGCCCTCTAAGTCCTGGCTAGAGCCTCGAAATTGAAACCGGGTGAGAGCAGGGAGAACAACGCGTCTCCCTGAGGGTAAAGGTGCGCCAGTGGGGGTCCGGAGATAAGTGAGGGAAAAGAAATGTAGTGAAAGTGACTTGAGCCGGGTCATCCCGGACAATGCATTCGCAAGTGCCACTGTTGAAGGCAATTCGGGACTGCTGAGAGAGCAGCGGAAATAGTTGTGCAGTCGAATATCTACAAGATTCGGCGTGGATGAAAGAATGATTGGGAAGGATGGGAAGGATATGTCAGTCAAGTGGAGAATACGAAGGCGTGAGCCCCATCGAAACGGTGGGCTGGAGAGGAGGATGTGCCTTCTAGATATGGGTAGAAGAATAAGATCTTCTAGTTCTGATAACGGCTCCTTCACCTTCTTACTCAATTGTTCCGCGAACCAGCTAGTCAGACACAATTTGATGCTGCTGAACTCGATTGTGACACTGCAGTGCCGCAACAATGTTGGACTTCGTTCTCACGGGAAATGACCTCGCAACTTGCATCTGTATACTGAGACCTTTCGCACCAAATAGTGATAGGAAAGGCTGGCCAGCAATGAAGGGCGCTCTGGACAGGTGTGGTAGGCGTACAGTAGAGCCGAAGATCGAGACTGCGTGGCGATGCAAACACGACTGAGCCTCCATCCTCTGGCACACATGGGCGAGCCTATGCCAATGCCAAGGCGACGACACCATGTAAAATCCAAAGACGACCAACAAGACGTCGTCGGAGAGCACTCTGATTGAGGGATGTCGGCTCAGGGTAATGCTTCCTACTTTGATCAAATCGCGGTTAACGACAGACGCAGGAATTGCATGCGAGTATCGTACCCACAGGTAGACCATTGTGGTCTCCCAATTCAGAAGGGCCTTGGATATCAGATGGGTGCTGATCGCGTCTATTGAGAGACCCACCAACTCCGTCAGCTTCCATGATGATGACAGCGCCTAGTGAAGTATTAGGCAACTTACTCATGCTTGTGAGGTATCATTAGGAATGGGAAATGGTGGGTTAGATGGTTACTTTCCCTATATGCGCAGAATTTGAAGGCAGGGCCTATGCTGTGTAACTTGACTGCGTACGGACAAGTGTGAGACTATATGTTGGACTTTTTGCGTATGGTAAGGGTAAGGGGTCTTATTTTAATTTAAAAACACATTTTTGTGGTACACTCAAGTTGAGGGGTTTCCAAAAATCGCGCACCGCACTCTGAGTCGTTCTCTGACCGGATCTGACCTCTAACCAGCTCTAAGCGCAGGTCGTCTTTCCATGGCCACTCCCCTTCGTGCATGTTGCGGAGCACAAGTGAATTGCTTTTTTAAATGACCCACAGCATACATCGATGATACGATGGGGCGCCGTCATGTAATGAAATGGACCACACATGCCTGGGTGATATTTATCACGACATGGTTCCCACGGGCCAGGAAAATTAAAGACACCTCAGGGCACTTTCCGATTACCGATTACGGATTTGAAAACAAAACAAAAAACGCACACATTGTACTTGCCAATTTATCACTCACCATCGACCATCGTATCAAGGCCGAATCGAGTGGGTAGTTTAGACAGGAAATGCAAATATAATCTGAATCAAGTTCCGCTCGTAAAGCATATTGTACACCTTGTTGTACATGATTAATTGCGACAGCACACTCAGTTCTTCGTTTCCTACACTGCCATTCGGTCAGGGACCACCCAGGTCGATAGTTACTGGCGACGTGGAACTACCCGCGAGGTTTGTTCCGGCCCGGGACGTCGGGTGCAGGAGTGGTGCGCCCGCCGCGGCCGAGGAGCGCGGCTTCATCGCGAAGTATTCGCCCTCCGTGTCGGACGGCGTGGGGGAGGGTGTGAGCGATCCAGGCGTGAATGAGACAGTGGGTAGGGTCCCCAGCCTAGGACGTTTCACTCAGGCGCCGTTGGGGCGGTGGATCGGCGGCTGCGCGACGAAGGCGGGAAGACTTCGGATTGCTGGCTGCATATGAGGCGATTGCTGGATGTCTGCCTTTGCCGAAACGCTTAAGGTGCAGCGTGATGCGAGACATCATCGCAACTGTGAGGCTGCGGGATGGGTGAGTAAGTAAGATAGGTTGACAAGGACGATTGATAGGCCTGGGGGGGGGGGGATCTGGCGTACCATAATTCGAGTCTGGTGGCAAGGCGCAAGGCACGGTGCACGGGTTAGATGGGTAGAGGGGGTAATGGGGAAAAGGAGCTCACTGGCCCGTTATGTTTCGGACAGACGGATCGGCCGATACGATCATAATTGTAAACGCGAGGGTCACAGTACAGATAGCGCTGAGTTTGACACGGGGCTAGGGTGAGCAAAATGCTGAGAGCGAGGCTCACGTGTGCGTTATCGCACCTATAATAAAGCAAGCCCTCCCGTAGCATGACGCGGAAGATCTCGCCAGTAGATGCGTTTTCGGAGTATACGGTTCCCGCTGTCCGATAAAGGGTGAGGGAAACAACAACCGTATCATATAGGAGGGGAAGCCAGGCAGACGATGAGGCAATTACACCACTGCGTCGAGTCGTGTCACACAACTTACACGACAAGCAAGCTGGATTGACTTACGGCACAGTTGGGTCGATAATCATAGTACAGGCTGTTATCGTACGCTGTCTGAGTGCCATGCAGGGTAGTATGACCTAATGACCTACAAGTTGCGAGAACAGTGATGTACGGCTAAACCAGAATCAGTGGAAGGGAGGAGGACGGCATCGACAGAAGTAGACGTACGAATCCCGCGGGTAAGCAGATAGGAATTGGCCCCAATGTAAGTAAGGAGGAATGGCAATAACGATGGCTTGAACTACCAGTTGTAGTCGATGTGCATCAATGCATACAATACACGAATCCTGAAGTAAATGGTGTCATATACCCACAGATTGTCCGCGGGGTTTCGCCAAAATCAATCTAGAGGCATTTATGGCGAGTACTCACCTCAAAAACATCATCCATGCCACTACTGAGACACCTAACATTGTCATGGAACCCTCGAACCTAACAAAGTGATCACACCTAAATTATAAACTCGATGAGCGGTGCGTGGATAAGGCATGACCTAATCCCACTCACGACTTAGACTGTATGAGATATGAGTCCCCTGTTTCTAAAACTATAAACCAAGAACGCGAGAAACTCACTCCATGGTCCAATAACACGCCGAAAGTACGCGCAAAGATTAACGATGAAGCTCAAGGGAATGAGATAGCGGTTCTGTTTGTATTTTCCATGCGAGTCAGGTTGGCCAATGCAAAGGTACATGGACCAAGTCAAGACACAGACCAGGAAAAAGAGATAAACTAGCTAGGCGCAGTCTTGTTCGATTATCCGAGATGGGCCATAAGTTAAAATCACTCACAAAGGCTTCTTTTGGTCTTTCCAGATAAGCTCAACCTAGTACGATGATCATCACATGAGTTACGATTCGGAAGCAACGATAATACACCGCGCGGAGTCACCTCATCTGGGAAAGTAGCGATATGGTCCCACACAAGTACCGTGAAGCTCGCCACACCAACGTACTGTTATATTCAAGTAGGCATGGCTAGCTTGTATGCAACTTGAAGTGCATACGCACCTTCGTCAGTATGCTGACTCAGGCAGTGGGAAATCAGTTCTGGGATGCCGGAAGTATTCAGATCACGTGAATGCTCACGAGTTACGATAATCTGTCTCGACATCATAACGATTGAATGGATCGAGATCGTGCGTCGGCATGGAGATTTAAAGCAAGATTCAAAATCCTCGGTACTAGGTAATTCACGCGGCTCCTGCGCTTTGGGAGCGTAGGATGAAGGAGCTAGAGGGGGGTTGGACTGGCGTTGCCGTACATTGTAGGGTGGGCTTATGTAGAGTCAGCTGGCCAACAGCAACTTGCCTGGTGTTGATCCGCCAAAAGCCCGGTTCCATGACTTTCTCCTTCCTGATATACATAGCCCCTCGAGCGAGTAAACTCCAACTTTTCTCCAACATGCGCCACAGTGGCGAGGACGTGACTCATGAGAGACGTCTGCCCTGTTGAATAGCCCAGCCTGCCGAGACAGGGTCCCACCATCATAGGCTCGCCTTCCCTCTCACTTGTTCCTTCGGGATGTCGATAGCTCATTGTTCCATCTTTAGTCGTGTGAGCAATTACTGGGCGCAATGTGCTCTATTGGTCCCACAGTAATACAACGCTGGTTACTAGGCATCTAAGGTGTCACTACACGCGTGATTTGGATTGGTGGTGGTGATATGTTGGGGATGTACGTTACGCTCGTGATGGGACCGCAGCGTTGATCAAACTATGTCGTATCTTATAGCATCCGGACAGGAGTCCCATCATTACATACAGTCAGGTTCTGGGTGCCAGCTCTGCACAGCGACTGCCTAGCGAACGTAAAAAGAAAGCTTGGCAGCCGCAGGTATAATAAAGGAGTGCCAAGTTACACAAATACGATTAGATTACCATAATGAAGTAGTCCGTAACACAGCCACCTCCGCTTCCTAAGACAGAACCTTGACAACCTGTCAGTCCGGGGCTACAGTAGCTTACGAGGAAACGGGTTACATACAGCAAGCAATACGACGGCGACCACAACTATGAGGACGAGGCCAAGACAGGCCGCTCGGCGCCCAGCCTTCCGCTGATATTCTGATGCGGTCGAGAGCTCTTCGGCAGCTCCCGATGTGTCCACAGCTATTGAGTAAACGTTGGACTCGATGTTATCTGACATACATCAACGCCGAGCGTGTGACTGCGATCAGCCCCAGGAACGGCGTAATCGAGCTGCCAAAAGTACCAACCAAGCATTCCGCCTTGCTCATGTACGAGCGTACCGAGGTCGCGGAAAATCTCGGAGAGTTCGTGAATCCCAGTTTCAATCTCTCTGATTTCGGCCTCGCGTTCTTGGATGAGAGACTCTTGATATGCGAGTTCATGTGGCGAAAGCTGCGACTGCATAGCCTGGGCCTGTAATTGCTCGGGCGCAGCTTCCGCATGTTGACTCAGGTCTATCGATGAGGTGATGGATGAGGACATGTAGGGCAAGCTCAGCTGACCCACTCACGTTTCCTGATCCTCTTCTACAGCTAACTTGACACTCTTGACAACGGTACGCTGTTTCTCAGCGCTTACTTGCTGCGCGCGTTGAAATGCGACGAATGACAGCTGGAAATCATGCGCAGGTCTTCTGCATCAGCGTCTTCTTGCTCGGCTGTACTACCGTCAACTCCGAGCCAACAGATAACGTCCGAAAATTAAGGCGCACCAGCGTTGCCTGCAGCACAGACAACTTCTTCAGGTCATCCGAGCCTCGCTTTGACATGGCACGTGTCGCCTCCATGAGATCATGTCTTGAGAAAGTCGTCAGAATTCCAAATAAGTCTGTGGTTACGAAGGGGGGATGCGCACAGACTCTTGCGTAACGAGGAAGAATCTCGAGGAGTGCCTAGCTGATCGACGAGCTTGAGGACGCCTTGCACGTTCGCGTTGATCTTGAAGACTTGGAGCGCGAGGGATGACTGTAAGCTGATGAAAGCTGCCTCCTCTCGCGACTGCGGTGCGTCTCGCGATGACGAGTTGAGCGGCCTGCTCGAGCCTGATTCTATATCCTGAAAGCTCATGATAATAAAGATACGTTCGAGAAGTATGAGGGTAGGGAAAGACGGGAGAAGGAGAGGCGTTGAGCAGAGCGCAGGGAACGGAAAACGCACGGTATCCGCTTGACGATTGCCACGTGCTCCGATGTCCTTATTTGGTCATTGTTTCCTTTCCCTCCCACATACACCCACGTCCAACGCGTCTCGCTCGTTTTTTTCATTAGATGAGCGCAGGTGCAGTACGTGCTGCCGTTACTGCAGGCAGAAGCTTGCGACCCAGTCCGAAAAATTCGCAAGCTCGTCCATGACGAACGCGGCCTCCCAATCCCCCACGTCGGCATTGTCGTGCGCGACACCCACCTCTCGCGTCTCGGCGAGCACTATCACAACACCCTCGCCGACTGACCTCCTATACATGACCTACAAGCATGAGAGCGGCCCACGCCCTCCACCACGCAACATCCGCCTCATGTACGACCCCGAGGACCCCTACGTCAAACTACGAAGCAACCCTCCTGTCGGTGGCTCTCAGCTCGGCCGCAAGCTCGCCCCTCCCACGACTGTGGAGAACGTCGTCCGCCTCGAGCGCATACAGCTGCACACCATGGCCAAGGACGCGCTCGTTAGCCGGCAGAACCTGCTCGGGCCCCTCATGGCGCTGCGCGCGCTGTCCGGCGAGACGGAACAAGGTGGCGGGCGTCGCTGGTAGCACGGGTGTGCAGGTCGTACGTGGCGTCAAGTCCGTTGGCGGCTGGGTGCGCCCGGGTCTCCCCCTCGGTGCTAAAGTCGACCTGCGGGGCACGAAAGATGTACGAGTTCCTCGGCACGCTCACCGAGTTCGTGCTACCCCGCCTCCGCGAGTTTCCCGGCTTGCTACTCCCGCCAGCGTCGGCAAACCTACAGACGCCCGCCGGCGTCGCAGGCGTCGTGTCATTCGGGCTCCCGCCCGAGGCAATGGGGTTCTTCCCTCAGATCGAGGTCAACTTGGACGCAGTATCCGAAGACGTACGGGATGCATATACACTTCATTCACAAATGCGAAGGGGGGCGGGGCGCAGGAGCGTGCGAGACAACTTCTTTCGGGATTTCAGATTCCCTTCGCTCGCAGATAAAAATGGGTATCTAGTACGTCGTCCGGCCTCTGTTATAGGGAACCCTGGCAGATTATGATTTCATAGCAGATGTCCCCCTACCATAGACTACTCAATACCCCTGCGCGGCCCGCGGGAATATAGTCTTTTTTGTTGGTGTATCTTGTTTGTCCCTTTATCATGTGTTCTGGACACTTCTTGATGCCGAAGTTCCATTAACGGCGGTCTCCGCAATCATGCATGTGTCATGACAAGGAGAGAGGTCCTTGTTATGTCCCTCTCTAGGCGGCCGGGCGCCCTATATGTGCTCAACGACAGGTTAGTAACTCACATTAGCGACCAGACCATTCAGTCGTGACGTTGCTGCAATTGGCACCTTGTTCTTATCTATTGGACGACGGAAACTATGCGGGCCCGACCAATACAACAACACCCGAGCTGAGCCTACTGGACTGATTCTTGGAAAGGAACTTCTCACGAGCCTAACGCAATCCAGATCCCTCTGTCATGGCCATCTTGGAACAATGGAAAAGAAAAGAAAGAAGATAACACGTTTTATTGAGCGCTCCGCTACTTAGTTGGGAAAGTTCTATCCGCGCCCCTACGTGATATGAACAGAGGGTTTAGTCAGTCCGAATTTCCTGCATCTTCCTCGTAAACCCTACTTGGAGCGCCATGCTTTGCGTGTCCAAAATCATCACACATCACGCATGTGACATTCGTAGTCACTTGGAGAAAGGAAGGGTCGCGGTATCTGATCCCGTTCCCCCAGAGACTCTTTGGTTGTTGAGTTTTTTTATTCATTTGTTCGTCCTCACATGAGTTAGGTGCACGTGCGGTCTTCACAGAAGGTCGACGCACCAATCAACACGATCTGAAAGGTATGTATGAACTCAATGCCGAATGCTCCTGCTGGACTGATCAAGCTTCACTGTGATAGAGTTTGCGAGCTATTTGCCATACTAACACCGTTATCTTGAAGGTGACCCTTCACTCGTGTCTTGGGTGCTTGCTACCACCACGTCGAAGCCTTTCTCCATATCATCGTCGACGGGTAGGCGTGGCCGACCCACTGCGATGTCCTGACTTGGCTTGATATCCAAGACGCCCGGGGGCATGAGAGAGAAGCACTTCAAAGCGTCGCTGATTCAACACCCCGAATTTGTAAGTTCATCGATTGGTCAGAAATACTCAAGTATCTTCAAGAGTATCCCGCGCGCATATATGCCGGTTTGAGAGCCTGGAGGTACGCTTTCAGACCTACCCTGAGTTTATTGTTTACAGGAGCCAGATAGAGACTTTCCATCGCGGACGAAGGGACAAGTCAAGTTAGGTTGTGTCTCCAGGGTATTCCAGTACGTGGCCGTTTTCCTTGCTCCCGATCCTGCTCTGAGGCACAGCGATTGAAAGGCCGGAACACGCAGCGGCCTGAGGTTATCCTAGCTGAAAACAACGAGTCCGCTAGCTGTGGAGGGGGATTCAGTGTCATAGTCCTCTTGCAGTCGATATACCTTCGCGCATGGTCTTATCTCACGATTTTGGAGAATGGCATTCGTACGACAACGCGAGCGCTTGCTAGTGAAAGGTACTCAGGCTTCTTGTTCAAGTCGAGGTCGAGGTCCCACGTAACTTGGATGATGGGCAAAACCTACGAGGTCGTCCCCCAAGCCAATTGCCCTCTGAATCAACTATTTGGCTTCTGCGCCGTACAACACCCACGGATATTGGTTCGAAACCGATCGGGCCGGTTCTATACTACGTGGGTACATTGAATGCGACGGATTCGTTGACGTGCCGCCCACTAGGCAGCCCGCCATTATCTCACTGACAGGAGTGGCTGGTGGAAGGGAACACGGTCACAAGGGGTCCGGGAAGTAAAGTCGCCGGACACATCTGGAACGTTCGACAGGAAGACGTGGTCCGGAACGACAGGAGACGACATCGACAAGTGTACAACGGAGGATGTCAAGGTATAGGTATAATGCCCAACTCCGCGGAATTCTGAAGTCCCCTGATTGCAGTTTCTAGTGTCCGTCGCGCGCTCCGTCTGCTGTCCTGCGATCGATTGTCACATTGATGCTGGTGATCTCGTCGTTTGCGCGACTTCCAGGCTCATGGCATGTGATGGGCGGAGTTTTCGAGGACACGCAATGTGTAATACATGGCCTGTATTGTCCAAGTATCTCCATGACTGTGGGCGCCTCGTGTCAGTCGAGACACCTTGCGGATTTTCCATTGCCCTCCGACCGTTGCTATTCCCATCCAGCAGGTGTTCGATCTGATGCATTGACCGACGGCGGAATGGGAAGACGGACCATTAGTAGTACCGCTTCTCATGTCCGCTTTGCAGTCGGATATGGCGTGATAAGGCATCAGAGGTGACCGATCCGATCACTACCTTTCAACCTTACTGTATGTCACCAACAAATAACACCGTAGGTGCCGCGACTGTAGCTTTAAAAGACACGGTGGAACTTGACGAGCCTGTGCTGCGAACCCTCCAGCACTTGAGCGACGGGGCTTCCCAGCGAACAGCTTCGGGGGACATAGTGCGGAAATCCTCTCACCTACAGTCATCGTCCATTCCAGCACAGCCACAATCGAAAATCTAAGAAAAATTGCAGCCCTTTCAAGTGTGGGAAAACACCACAAGGAGCCTCTTGGCGGCGGGATTCGTAAAGGAAACTCTATCACGCTGTCCTCGAACCCGTCTACAGCAACTGGCTTGTTGGGGGGGGATGGGGGGGAAATAGGCTGGGTAGTCTTCGGGAACTGCTGCGAAGATGCTGCGGAATAGATATCTCCCCGGGTCGGCAAGCGGACCCAGAGAGGATAGAAATCTGCATAGGGCAGGTGGGAGGGGAGCGATGTTCTGTCCTTAACTTCGAAAGTGATATGCGTGTTAGGTGAGAGGAACAATGAAGGAGTACGACCTGCAAATGACCGAAGACTCAAGTTACACGCTTCAAAAACGCCTGAAACAATAGCAGATGTGAATCACCGCTTAGGGGCGAATCAACTTTGCCTACATTGCACAGCAGACAGCGACTGTAAGGAACAAAAGGAACACAACTGGCTCGAATGGTGTATCTATCGTCATACGGAAGAAACGATAGTAGTTGCTGGGGAAGAGTGTCGGTGGATTTTCTCTTGAGACGACAAGAGTACTATTGCAATGTATCAGAATAGCGATTGCACGGTGATGTCGGTGATGTCGGGAAGGGAGTGCAGGAATACCTCATACTCCAGTACGAATCCACTGCAGCGCAGGGCCAAATGACAAGATCTAGGACGGTAAAGTCCTCGGTGAAGTCAGCCTGCAACCCGAGGAAGTAGGAACAAGTACTAGTACGAACAAGGATAGAAGGATAGGTGTCGGTAAAAAGCGCGCAAATAGAAAATAGGAAAATACCTATATTCATGCCATAACCATCATCACTGTGACCGGGAATGGGTCTCTTCATTAACGATTCCTCATGGAACTTCCTCGTTGAATACTTGGCATGAATGCACTCAAAGTCTGGAATTGATTTCTCCTATACAGACGAAATATTTCAGGTCTGATAAGGGTGTATTTGATCTTTTTTTGTTTATCGGTCGGGCCATTGGTCATGCCTCGAGCACTACGCAGTTGGGATAGGTCAGGGACCAGTCATCATGTCGGCATATTTACAACCAAGCACCGCTTTGGCCTGCCCTTTTTCTTTTTTCTTTTTTCGGTTCGGTAGATCATATCTTTGCATTGGTGGGAATATGGCTAGGTATTTTCCTGGGAAAAAACGTGGATAAACTTGGGATGTACCGCAAGGGATGCCGTTCACATGTCGCGCTTGGCACGTCGTCGTAACTTTTGCCGAAAGGTACGACTGGAAGTTTCAAGTTGAGAAAGGCACAGTGACCGTTATTATTTTCAAGCTCGGCCACGTGCCATGGATCGCCATGTCAATCAAGCTTTTGCCGCAACTGTTCTTTTTGCATGAAGGCCCGGGGTACCGTCGGTGGCGTTACGTTTCAATTGATTTGTGCTTCTTTGTTATCAGAAGTATTGAACTACCCAGGATAAGGATAAGCTCGTCTTCAGAAGCCCTTTGTCCCGGTAGAGTCTGAATCACAGACTGTAATCTTAACGCCTTGCTTTACGCGCTAGTCTCTCCACCAGTGGGTGTAATGTGCAAGATAGAAGGGTTCTGATTCGTCGAGAATGTTTTTTCTCGATTCGTATGGGCCTGTTTTACGTCTTTGGGCTACAGGCCCTCATGGGACACCGTGTGCAACCGAACTTATCGGCGTAAATTTGCCGACAATGGTATTGAAGTGGAGAACATGCCTCAGCTACGCGGTAGTGCGCGCCCCCCAACGTGCCTGGGTGCCCCTGCACGTTGCACCACCACGCTCCTGGAGGTGCAAGTGTACAGGTGTGGGCCCACTGGCAGGGCGAGCATGCTGGACGTGCGGGTACACTTCGCTGTCCTTAACTTACTAGTCGACGAGTAATCGAGTAAATTCGCCAATTGAAATCTAACAGTAGGTTTATCACTTCTGCCACAGCCCAGTTTTGACTCTCACACATTGTCCCTCGCGCTAGTTGAGGTGACAGAGATTAGCAATGAGGTCGCTGTTCATTGGTCGCTGCTACTGGCACCCTCCCCCTTGTACTTTGATATCCCTTGGACGGAAAGGCGGTCTTATACAAGCTGCTGCCAGAATCTGAGATCTGAGACAGAGCCGATTTCTTGCCTTTTTCCATAAAGTATCGTCTTGAGGGAAATTTCCAGAAAATATGCGCTCTGGCTATTTGATGATGCAGAAGCGACATGGAAGATGAGTACGAACACTGGCGGTGGTTCACCATCCCTTACTGCCAGTGCACACTGTGCTGGCCCTCCGTTCTTCGTTACGTGGCTGAGTATGCTGAACCCTGGAAGGGACACGAAATGCATCCAACCTATTGGGGATGTCTGCGGATACTCCATCCAACACGATTTAGTTGGATTACGAACTAGCGCCCAGGATCCGAGTCGCCCCAAAAGCTTGTCTAAATGGGGACAATGCACAGCGTGCTTACACGACTAGCTTTAAATCTGCCCAGATACGGACAACGACTCGCTTATCGCATCATCGCTGCAAGAATTTTGCGGGGAAGTGGACACGTCTGCTCGAGGGAACTGGATATGAAATTAGACAAAAAATTGGGAATTGACCTCGAAGCGAGATTCACACGGTTACCGTGACCACCACTAACACTTGTGCCGACCTTGCCGATTGCTGACCAGCGCTGACCCGTCATGCGTCCCTTCAGGCCCTTTCAATGGCACACCTCACTATTCATGAAATACCAGGACACTCTTCATACTAGCCGAAAGAGTCGGTTCTCGTGGAGGTCACGAAACCCGAAACGTTCCGACTAAGGTATAGCTTCACAACCTTCACCCCTGTAGGAGCACCTCAGCCTGGTTAATCGTCTCAGGCGCGCCTCACCATAACGATGCCGTACTCGACTATTGCGGCCCCACAACTCTTCTAGTCTTGACATTGAGAAGTGATGGCTCTTATGTGACTTCTTGCGCAATAGGATAAATGCCTTGACGAAGAAAAGCTCATGTGAACTTCCTGGCGTCACGCTATTGGATCCTGTATCTGAGGTATTAAGGGACTAGGGATTCCAGCAACAGTCATTTGACTCGAGCGTTCTTTCGCTATCTTGTAGCACACCTCAAACTCGGCTCCAATTCCTTATTGGATTTCAGTCTTCAAACACCGTAGTGGCCGGATAACCCAATCTTGGCCATAACGACAATCAGTTATTCTCGAATTACAGTAGGCCTGCCGTACGCAGACAACAAAAATTCTACCTTGCTGAGACAATTCCCCCGATAATTCGTGTCTTGAGACTCGATGTGACGCGCTTTCTACTCGCAATTATAGAGCGTATATCATATATCCACGCTGCTGTCTCCTTTCGCTCGGTATTCCTATCGAAATCTTCGTGTCTTTCCCTGGAAGTCTGGAACATGGCTCGATCACGAAGGCGCCCGGTACGCATTGACAGGAAACGCGACTGTACGGACGCGTGCGCATCGGATACAATTATTCTCCTCTGCATGACCCATATCAATCAAACCTTCTTCCAAGTACCCACTTGATCCTCTGCGGAGCATCAAGTGGGGATGTGTGTCTTAACTTAATGGCTCAATGAGGCAACATCCGTATTCTTTCATGGCTCCGGAACATCGGCGGGGAGCCCTGCATCAGCTTCACACGCGTGGAATGAGCTTCAATGGAGAGAGCCAATTTCAATTTTATTTAAATTTTCAGGCCCGCAATTCTGAAGCGTGACACGTGGGCAACAGCCCACACACCGGAAACTGCAGTGCATATGAGGTTTTTCGGTGGCCGCTCCGACACAAGGCCCCTCTAACCCCTTCCAAATATTCTACTAGATACCCCCTCCGCTCAGGGTTGTTACGATCCTGCTATCGTGTACAGAAATCCCCCCCTCAGGATATCCAGGGGCCAAGATGACATCGCGCTCACGTATCCTCAACCGCTTCAATACCCTCAAAGTATCCCTCCTGTCTTTCGTCCAGATGGTCCCCATAACAATGCCGACCAATTAATCGTGGCTGTACACACACAGCAGCGCAAGAACTAAGCGAGCCCCCTACCCCCCACAGACCCTAACCGGTAGGTAGCTGAGGGGACATACCCCCCCGTTGTGGCGTCGTGGCACCGACGGTCACACTAACGTCTGGCCACGTTGTCGTCAGGACTCAGACGGATCTCCTGGGGGCTGTTAGAGGTTAGGGAGATCTGCCTTTGGGATCATCACTGTCGGTGCGTAAATACTTCCCAAAGAATTGATCACTCCTTTCAACCTTCTCTCAGCTCTACTGCCGGCTCTTTTTGCGGTCGGAAATTGTCCTTAGTGCACCCCCACTGAGCAGGCACTCAAGCAAATAGCATGCGTGTTATCGGCATTCTGTGGAGGAGCGGGACATTTTTCACGGGTTTCCTGATGCACGCTTGTCTCTCAGGACATTCAAGTTAGATGGGAGTGAGTCAGTTCACGCACGTTCCTTCACTCGCCTGGTTTCCCCCGCATCATGACCTTCAGGTATCGGGCTGCTGTTCGGGAAACTCGAAAATGTGGGGTGAATAATAGCCGTTGATATCCAGGATGACGATTACTTTCCCACTCTCCTCTTCCATTGTGACCCGTCCCCGCTTCCCCAGTGGTTCTACCACCTCACCAACCCGCCACGCAAAACCATCCATGCATCGAATGGGTTTGGAGTTACTCACCATTTCCGTCTCCGGGGTTGACGATTTGGCGAGAAAAGCGCAGGTAGACATCTGCGCTCTCTGTCTCAGAAGATAATGGCTTCACCATGGCGTGGAGGCAGCTCCACCTATAGGTTATGGCTACTAATCATAACTTTTGAAGTTCCCATCAAGCACGCGATCGATAGCAGATGGTGGTATCGACCTTGGATACCCGCAAAAAGTGGTTACATAGAAATACATTCGTAATACATGTACAGATACTCTAGCGGAAATCTATATTCCTCTGCGCTTCATCGGAGGATGAGAGGGTCACTCAAGTCGGATAAATCGAAGGCCATATGGCTCGGAATTTCTTCCAATTGTAGGAAACGTTAGCCGGGACAGATTAAGACGGAAATCAGCAGCAGTTCGATAGGCGTGCCGACCGCATTCCATAGCTCCTACTCTTATTGTCTACACGACACATGCAGTTGGCATAGTCACAAGCTCTCCGAGGAGCGATCATCGGATGCGACCTGAAATGCCAGATATGCAGCTTATGGTCACACCAAGCAACCCTAGTGAGCCAGGTGCGCTGACCCCTTTGTTTCGGCTATGAATCAGAAGCGTTCTGACTGCCTCAAATGGCATCGTCCTGGTCCTGAACTTCATAGGGAAACAGAGGGGCGAGGGACATTGACAACGACTAGTAGGAGCTCAATGGAAGCTGTATATGTAAATGAGTGGGTGGCGAAGTGAAGAGAGGTGATGCATACTCGACAGACATGGAGGCCTTTTATACCCTTAGTCCACACTAAAGGCGGCTAGGGCGATGTGAGTAATCATATAACGTTTGTGATTTAAATATCCGCTTGCAACGTTCTCAAGCGTCTCGCACGGGACTTCCGACCACGTAAAATTGCAGGACCTTGGATCCCCCTAAACGGCTTTCTGCAAAGAGTTTCATTGAGATTCCGCCCTTACCGTATCGATCCGTGACCTGGAAAGGCGGAGCTTTCAATCCGTCACAGAGCACAATTGTTTTCCACTTCCGGGAGCGCAAGGGGTTGCATGACGGGTGAGGCCGCGTTGCATGATCAAGGGTTAGAACAAAGGGAACACCTCGTTCACTTTCGAGCGAAAATCATTCCGACCTGTGGCGAGCTATCATGGAGGCCAATGGCACCACATCGCGCCTGTGGCGTAGTCAGCTGCTACTTGAGGGAGGGTCATTTCATTTCCGCTGTACACTTGGGGATAATCTGGAACTCGGCGTTGACTCACCAAAAGGATGGTGCATAACACAAAATCAGGAAGACACCAATGGAAATGGAGTGCTCAAGAATTCCGCCTCACTCCGGAATGTTCTGACAAGCGGAATGCGATCTAATCCATCTCAGGGTCTAGCAAGTAAAACGCCCCTGCGTATTAGTCAAAGGAAGCAACACGCCAGCACCTACACAACCACAGCTCCCTTGGTGTCGTTCAACGTGTCTCAGGGAAAAATAACAGAACCCGCGAAAGCTTCACATGTGACACACTATCAGTAGCCACTGAACGCCGCCAGAGTGTGCCTATTTTGACCGTGCGATACACCTTGTGGCGACGCAAGTCAAAGGTGCCTCGTTGCCTGGCCAGTAGCGGGACTTGCCTGTTGTGGGAAGAAGATAATACCGCTTGGAGGTCCGCCGCCTATGGATCCGCCAGTTTCCAGTCGAGGAAATCGCCTTGACAAAGGGTGACCTTGAGTTCTTCGCACGAATGTTTATGCTTTACTTCGAGTCAGAGTTATGACCAAACTGCACCAAGCTAATCGGGCAGCGATATAATCGTACTTTTTCCGATGCACAGGCCCAAAGGCCAATGCCAAGGCAATAGATGATCAAACTGCGAAAATGGAAAGGAAGATCGCGCGCTTGCCGGCCGCCAGACGACTGGGGCAGAGTACACAGCTATGTCTCCTAGATCATACAACAAAAAGGCAAGGCACCGTTGTGAATCAATTTAATCAACTGAATACTGTATGCCGAATGGGTGCATCTGGGGACGAATGGAGGAAGAAGTGCAGACTGTGTCGTCCGTTTCAATTGGCCCAGTCTGAGTTGTAATACTAGATAGACGAGGCATGATCAACATCGGCGCCAGTTCTTTCTACGGGAAGTTCGGCAATGACCAAGAGGGATTGTTGAGTGAATCGATGATGGTGAGCGCTTATAAAATGTGGGGAAACGTAATGGGTAGGTCTACTGACGCCCACGGGGAGCAGAACAACTGTAAATAAAAGTGAAATACTGTACGGCAGAAAGCTTGATACTGTAGTGACAATCATCCAAATATGTCGAGGCGCGACATCAATCACTTCGCGTAAAGAGTTCTATAGCCACCACGTGTACCACTCGGATCTAATACGCAGTTGACATTGCAGGTCTCAGGCTCGCCTTGCTGTCTCCTTCAATCGACCAAGTCCATCTAAGGCCCTTGAACAGCCGCACCTTCTCCGCATTGCCGCTCATTGCGAAGACCCTATCAGCTAATGTGACCGACAGATCGGTAGAAATACCAGGCTTTTGCCTTGCTGAATTCCGAGTCGGTCTGGTGAGAACACGCTTGAGCGTTTTATCTAAATGGGCACACCCGGAAAGTTCGTCAGCGTTACAGTTCGGCGTCATAAGCCACGTAAACCCTGTTACGTCTATTATCATCAGAGATGAACGTTAAATTGTGGAGAACTCCCCGTGGGAAAAATGGTGGTATGGGAAGGCAAACCTGCAGGCGAACCTTGTTCAGTTTGGGGACAGTATTGAGAGGACCACGAGATCACCCTGACTGCAGGCACAATGTACATATGGATGGTTCATGGGTAAAACCTACATTGCCAAAGCGCCATGATAAGTAGTGTTATATGAGTAGAATAGTGGTAGCAGCAACACGCTAATGGCCCGGGACTGTGGTCCGATTACACGGTTCTCCAAATCGTATCGGCGGTGATGTCATCTCCTGCGCTCCATATCCCGCCCACGGCCCGTAAAACTGTTGGCTCCAAGTCCCGTACGAACACGAGGGTAGAAACTGGACGGGGCATACAAATGGAGTTCACGCGCAAGCGCCCGCAAGCCCAAGAATGACGCAAGGGGCGGTTCCCACTGTGAAATATCCAACTCCGCACCCCGAAGTTCGCGCAGGTGCGCCAAGTGTCCGTAAAGTTTGAGCCTCTATTGATAGAGCAGTGTCATCATCCGGGCAGAACCAAGGATCCGCAAAGCACGTGACCGTACTCACCTCACGCCCATCGACAGGCAAGACAAGAGGGCCGACGAACTTCAATCGCGGTATAGGTCCGAATGCTTTGACAAGCGACGACAATAATTCCAACGAGAAGGCAGTATTATATGACTCGTCTGCAAGGATTAGGGAATGTAGTGGCTGCGTAGAGAGCCGTAGATTAGCGAGGAGAAGGGCGAGTTCTACACGTTTCGCCTCTATGCTTGAGCTTGAGAAACACGTCTTTACATGCGTTACGGGGCGCCCAGGAACAAAGGTACCCACGGCCCCTGTAAAAGTGCAGTCTAGGATGGAGAGGTTAGGAATGGTGCGTGGTTGTCTTAGAGAACCGGCGTTGACGGATACGGTCTCTGGGATATCTTCGTTAAAGTCGGAAATGTGTAATTCGGAGAGTAGATGTTGTGTTGAGAGGAAAGACACAAGATGCGCGTCCCAGGAAAAATCACAGTGGAAGGTGTGGAGACGAAAACTGCAGTTACCCAGTATCCAGGCGCATTTCAAGGGAGTGCCACGGCTCACATGGACGCGGAGTGAGCGCAGGTGCGTGGTTCTTTGAAGTGCTCTGGAAACAGATGTCCAATAGTCGGATGGAAGGAAGAAAAGGTCGTGTGCTCGAGGATTAGTTCCATTATTGCAGGACTCTTCTTCATTTAGGGAGATTGTGAAACGCGACGACCAACTGCGATAGCCTCGATTTCTCGGACTAAAAGGTTGCAGAGCAAGATTGTTGCGGAGGGCTCGCTCACATCCAGTGACCGATAGAGTTCACGTTCAGTGGCAGCTCGAAACCCTTTGGAGACCAAACAAAGCGTGCACAAGTCTGCCCGCCTTTCGATATGCCGCGCGATTGGTGAGTACACCTTCAGAGGAAGCTCCATTCATAGAGAAGCATAGTCCTGCTAAAAACACTGCCAACGCATGAGTGCCAATGGTTGGTTGAACAAAGATCGACTCCGTCAAGATTTAAAAAAAGATCACGCACAAAACGGAAGAACACGGAAAGCGCCACCCCACGCCCGCACGGAGTCACGACCGAAATTGAGACAAGTTGAGACGGGGTACTTCTGGTGCCGGTGAACGATAAATGGGTTGTCAAGAGAGTAGAACGACGGCCTTTGGGGGTTCGGGTTGTATCAGGGTGTTATGGTGTCTGGAGTGAGCGATATGCAGCAGTACACGAGGCAGGGAGGAATCAACAGCCAGAGTGGGTCGCCTCGCACGTGCAATATTGATAGCCTGAAGTGACCCGAGTCAGCGGAACAGCAGTCCCAACTCCCAAGAGAGAGCCATGGGTGGACATTCCCCACTGCACTCAAGAGCGACGCCTCAAACCCGCCCGGTCCTACAGCGGTTGGTTTTTTCGCCATCAAGTTTCAATTACGTGCTTGGAACCGAGGATATGAGGTCGCCCGCTTAGAAAGCGCGGCCGCGGAAAGCGCCGATAGCGTATTCCCGAGGGGCTCAACTGTCGGTCGACGCGGAGGAAATCGATGTTCGCAAAACACCGCCCGGTAAAAACTCCTGGACGAGATCCCCTCGTCCTGATATTTTGTGTTGTCAGTGGTAGCCGCAATGTCTGCGAGGTTAGGCACTGCGCGCCTCTTTACCTCACCTAGCATCACAAGTCACTCTGACAGTTGGCGCCGACTTGACCGCCGTCATGCCAATCACTTCTTGTGTTGGCCTCACGGATGCATTGGGTGCGGATCTGTGAATTCTCTGTGTGAGTTCGTGACAATACTTCGGACAGACGGAGATAGCGTCTCTTCTACTTTTGCCTCGCAACGTGACCACGCCTCAGTGGCAGCCGACGCCTTCGATCGAACATTTTTCGATAAATAAATAAATTTCAAACCCCTCATGTACAAAGACGCGGTTCTGGCCTAGAAGTAGGATGCAATATACGGGTCTGGGGCTAGCTACCGTAAAGGCACGGTTGAAATTTTGAATGAATAGCATTCATTACGTCCTGTATAACTTACTAGAAGAATACTATGGTCATATGGGAATCGCAAAGAAATGCGACAGGTGTAAACCAGTTCCGAGCGCGAGGGGTGACTCCAAGAAAAGAAGGCAGAACCCTTGAAATTTGATTGAAAGAAAACCAGCTCACCCTGGTTCCCAGACTGTTTGAGGCCACGCGCACTACCACACGTAAGTAGGTCTGTATAATATGAATCCAGAGCCATATCCGTGCGCGCATGTCTCCGCCAACACGTTATCTTACGATAAAGCGTCTGATTGAGCGAAGAGAAGGCCGCCAACCACTTGGAAGAGAACTCCCTCACCCCCTTGCGTTTCGAATGGAATAGGTCGCATGGACCAAGCAAGGGACCAAGTCGCGTCCATGCGTGATCGGTGTGATTGTCTCTGTGTGGTCGTCTTTCTGCAAAGGAATTTCTTTTCTGTAGCTGCGATTTAAAAAGTTTAGACCCATATCTGCGGAGTGGAGTACAGTACACATATAGTATTATTTGGGTGGGCATAGTTTGGCTCTGCGCTCAGAAATCGTGATCACTGGGCCTGAAGTCGCTGACCCGGGTTCTGGTGTGGGTGAAGGCAAGAGCCGTGTAGGAGAAGCCCTAAATTACACCAAGTAGAGAGGGTAAAGAGCGACCAGCGCAAGACGGCCCAGTGACGAATGGACCTGGGTCACTCTAGCTTCTCCAGAGCCTCTAATCTGGACAGCACTACGTCTTTGCTCGTCTCCTCGATCTCCCCCGCCAGGAAAATTTCGTCCAGAATCGCGTAAACCTTAGGCGTGTCCACCGATGTGAAACGGAATGAATGGATGGAAATGGCGCACCTTGTAGAAATTGAATACTAGGTCCAGTTCACAGACATTGTCGAAGAAGGAATCTGTATTCACGCAAGTCAGCGATCTTCGGGGTCTGACTGAGAACGGAAGCGCCGCGCACCGAGGATCTCAACAAAGAGATGAATCGCCTCCAGGTAGGCTAATTCGTTGTCATTCGCATCAACACATATGCAGAAGAAGAGGCCAGCATAGCGACGGTATACAATCTTGTAATTCCTGAACTGAAAGTAACAAGATGATCAGCACAAGGCTTAAGGGGGACAGTAATGGCGTAAGCCGACCTCAACGAAGTTTGACTGGTACTTCTGGTCGCGAGCAGCTACGACTCGGTGCACCTCTCCACGCAGACGAAGCTGTGGCCCGATGAGTTCATACAACAATATCTTCTTGGATACAAGAAGGCGCACCTTTTCCTCGTCGTCATATGGGACATACCACTTTGACAAACGCGTCTTGCCTTGACGATTCTGAATGTGGCGGATAAACGAACGAATATGATACAGAACACTGAAGGTACCTGTACAAGAATAAATCGAATCATGATGTCCGTTCAGAGCGGCGTTGAGTGGTAGAACTCAACTACCAGTGAATAACCTAAGCACCTCCGAGTCCTTCGGTGATCGCAGAATGTGGGGTTTGATTATGTCATCACAACAACTAATATCACGTGAGCTTGACTGGTCGTTTCATCAGACTCACCAAACTTGCATTGTAAAACCAAGGGTAACCTGTTAGAACTACCCAAGATTTACTGTCAAGGCAACAATTTCCTCACGTCACAAAGTCTAAGCCAAGGTCTGAACTCAGTTGTGGGAAGACGTCGCTCAACAAGCAACTCGACCGAATAATTTATGTTCGGATAAGGGCTTGGATAAGGGGGTTTTCGAGAACGCCAAGAACGCCATGACAACGAACAACTCCAATTCGACTGTCCTGCCAACAGTGGTGTGAACTTGAGTCGTCCGTTTGATAACGACCTCCATTTTCCCAGTGTCCATGTCGATCGTCCAACAAGAACATTATTCTCTACGACTTGGACCATTCCCTCTTTGGTTCCCTCCCACTGGCACTATTATCTCTCAGCAGGTCTGCAGCAGATCAACTCGCACTCGGAAGCACAGTATACCAACATGTCCATCTGTATCCAATCAGTAGAACTGCTTGGCCACTAGTCACTCCTTTGAGCGCAGAGCACAGCTCATGGGATGGTATATGACCGGAGCCAAAGTAAAAAACACAGAGCGCTACGTAAGTGAGCAACTTGCTTGACTAATCGAGTACGGTTTTTGTCGCTTTGCAGTGGCGTTCTCAGGGGCATTCTTCACAACTGGTAGCCCTTCCTAGCGCCACCGCTGTTAATGGTTCGGTCATTCTACTAGCCGATTCCTTACTTGACCCCATTTCTACGTATTAGGCTTTTGCGTTTTGACGTGGACGCCCGCTTCGTTGTAGATCAATTAGGCAAGCCGTTGACTCGCTAACCCACAAGAGGTCGACTGATGTAAGGATGACGCCCCTTGATCGTCTTAATGGGCACTGACCGCTAGTGAAGAGTTAATTATGAAGGCGCTCTGACAGTCTTTGAAGCTCGGCAATGTTTGATTTAAGTTTCGCGATAGCATTTGTGCGTGTACAGGCATTCATTAATATTCATTTCTCGAACTCTGCACATGTCCTGCGCCCTGGCGTCGCGACATTCCGTCATCCTAGTCTATTTTCCTTTGTAAATGTGAGTTCCACCGGTTCGTCACTGAAGTCCCGCACTCGCCATTTATCTTCATATGTAGACCACCCGCACCCTAGGTCCGGTTGTCATGGACAGGTCTGCTGCGGATAGAAGACCTACAATCACGTAGCGGCCATTAGCGACTCGGATGGTAATGAGGCTGCCGGGAGGTACGCCCGGCACCAAACCTCGTGCCACGACAGAAGGTTTCGAAGAGTGGGCACTCCTCAGCACGATCTAACTTTTACTCCAATATCCCTCATATCCAGTCTAGATGGTACAATAGGACTTGGCTTGACCTATATGAGCATGTAGACCGGTGACCGTTCGCTCTATGAGGTGCCGGTTGCGCTTAGGACGCGATCCCTCAAAAATTCTCATTCGAACGGCTGGTTACGAGTCTAACGAGCGTACTCAGCAAAAGAGTGACGTAGATATCAGAGGGATCAAATAGAATCGAAGCTTTGACTAATGACATTGCTTGTACATCAGGCAAGAACGATGCCACCCAACGCAACGCTCACAATGGTGAACAACTTGTGTGGTTCTCTCCGTCCCGCCTATGCGATAGGCAAGTAACATGTCGTGCTTTCCTTCAACTCGTGAACTTTTTCTTACGAGAACATTGGGTTCCATCTGAGTCGGTGTTATTTTGAGAAAAAAAAGCTTAGACTAGTGTGCACTGTGCCCACTGGCTGGATCGAACAACCGACCTCATCATTACGAGTGACGCGCTCTACCACTGAGCTAAACGGGCAAACACTTTTTCAGATGGCCGGACAGTCGTTGCGAGGAACCGCTGGAAGCGCGGGAGTCGCCCAGGTGAAGTGTCGCTGAGTCATGGTCCAACGGCCAACTTTGAACGCGTGCCTCATCCACGACCCAGCGCTCTCACTGATCGATGACAAGTAGCGCTCTGATACTACGCAGTCTTAACTCTTTACTCGCCTTTTCCTTTACGTCTTGCGCCTCGCTCGAGCTTCGAGGCACGTTTCATAATTGTTTCGGAACTGGAAAAACCAGAAAACCAGGGTAGAAAAAGTTATTGGAGCCGGAGATAAAAGTATTCCGAGTCCCGGATCTTAAATCTTATCGTGAGTACGTTTCAAGGGGTGCGCATTATTATGGGTCGTGTCACTTGCCAATCGTGCCCTGCGGATTCTCATCGCATATTATGCAGGATCTGGGCGTGTTTTCCTTTTGTTCTTCTCAGACCACCACTGCTATTGCCTATGGCTAGAAGGCGAAACCTACGATTCCGAGTCTCCCGTGTTAACTCCGGACATCGTCGTGTGCACAGGGCTCACAAATATGAAGAATGCGTCTATGGAATCCAATCGGACAGTAACACCGATTACGAAATCCCGACGCCCAACCAATTTTGGCTTCGTACCACTTCCCAAGAGACTCGTCTATGACCCAGAGTGCCCTGCGCACTTTGGCCTGCTGTTAAACGTGGTCTTTGGCTTGTCGAGCACGTTCAGTACGTCTGCAGAAACTCATATAATTGCTATCAAAGCGTTGATGGATACCGAAATACAGTTGTCGCTAATCTCTACTATTGTCAACCACTATTGAGTCTGTCATTTCTTTGGTGACGGAGAGAGTCTTTAAGACTTGTCATCCAGTTGAATTTGCCAAGTCGTTTAACGTAACCTATGGAGAGGTGTCAATGTAAGTCTCGCTGACTGCCTATGATGTACCCTTGTCATTTGTTCGCACTGAGGAACTCACAAAACCGTTCAGAATTCCAACACTTGTCCAAGCAGGGGTGCGTCATCGCTTGCGTTATCAACGAATTATCTCACCGTCTACTTCAGTTATGCCTCTGGACTTCTTCTCATCAGCCCTCTTGGTGACCTTGTAAAACGGCGACCCCTTCTCTTACTCCTCTGCTCAATCAGCGCAAGCTTGACCATTGGTCTTGCTTTCACACGCTCGCTAGTAGTCTTCGAGACGCTTTGTTTCCTCATCGGTGCGACGAGTGTAGCCCCGCAGATCCTTATTCCCCTCGCGGCAGATCTCGCGCCGCCATCCAAGCGTGCATCGGCCATATCGATCGTCTTCTCCGGTTTGCTGTTTGGTATTCTCATAGCCCGCGTTCTCGCGGGCGTCATTGCACAGTACGCGACGTGGCGCGTTGTATACTACTTGGCGATCGGCGTACAATGCGCAGTAGTTGCGATGCTCTGGGCGACGCTTCCTGATTATCCAGCGAAGAATAGAAATCTCACGTATTTCGAGATCATCTGGACTATGGCCCGTCTTGCCGTCACAGAGCCCGTGCTCATACAGGCCTCCCTCATTTGCATGGCCGCGAGCGCGTGCTTCGCCTGCTATTGGGTGACTCTGACTTTCTTACTTGGCGGACCGCCATATCATTATTCAACGTGGGTAGTGTCATCATACGGCACATTTTTTCTTGCTAATCTTTCCTATCAAAGTCTCGTCATTGGCTTGTTTGGCCTCCTGGGCATGTCCGGCGTATCTATGACTCCCCTCGTTGGGCGCTTCATTGATCGACTGGTGCCTTGGTACGCTACGCTCCTTTCCACTCTAGTTCTCCTGGCGATGCAAGGACCTATTCTGGGAGCGGCGGGCATCAATGTCGCCGCCATCGTCATCGCCACCATTGGACTCGACATCGGGCAGCAGATGCAGCAGGTTTCCCTCACGACGTCCGTCTATGGGTGAACTCTTGGTTGTTTCAAAAGTTTCTCCGTGCTATTCTGAACCTATTGCACCATAGTATTTCCCAAGCCGCTAGAGCGCGATTGAACGCGGTGCTTATCCTATCTGTGAGTTTCGACTGTGATAAGGACCGCTCTGCTCACACCCTCTCATCGTGACTAGATCTTCATCGGTCAAGTAATGGGCACGTCTGTGGGCACCAGGGTCTTTGTTTCACACGGTTGGCGTGCATCTGCTGGGTTGATGCTCGGGTGGACCGCATGGCAACTAGTGGTGCTGCTCGCACGCGGCCCTCACTGTGAAGCGTTATACCTGGTTTGGGTACGAAGGGCGGGATAGAATGGCGGAAGAGCGCAGTTGAAGAGCGTGCATTTGGTACAGAGAAAGGGAAAAAGACTGATCAAGTAGCGACAGTGGTGTCTTCAAAAGATGAAAAGCACGGATCCACGCCGTCCCCGGAAGTGTAGTGGGCTGCACTTACACCTGATATTCACGAAGTGGTAAATAGACGAAACGAATGGAACTTACTACCCTGTAATGGCGGACCGAGTGAATGGGAAATCCAATCATACGTACCTTTTCATTTGAACTTTCCACCAGAATAGTGGGTAGTGAGCGAGCTATCTAGTTTGGCCGCGTTATTCCCAGTCATTCCACAGCCAGGAGGCAGGGTGCTCGGCTCCAACCTTCTGCTCATCAGCGCATCAGCTCCGAGTCAGACTCGGACTAGTAGTAGTACGGTAGCCCAATTATTATATAACCATTAGATTTATAATATTGCCGGGATGGAGCTTCCCGTCCTTCGAAGTTCGCACTTTCACGCGTCTGTCAATTCCAGTCTCCACTTCGCCCCATAAGTACAGATAGTATGGGGAATGGCTCCAAAGCTTCTTGCCTTTTTGCTCACAGAGACCCACATCTTGGCAAGGTACGAACTTCCAAGCTCCAAGTTCTGAGTTGGCGCTACGCCACCATAATTACAGTGACACCGAGCATTACAGTACACGTTTCTTTTCAAAACCCTATGATCATGATGCTCGCTTAATTTCGCTACCGCTCTCTGATCACATCATCGAGGAACACGTCCCGTGACTCATTACAAAAAGCTGTCTTCCCATTTCCAGGGGTGAGCCCCGCTGTGAGCTTGAGGTATTGATATTTCGTGTGGACCACGCATGCACTAATCAGTACTTACCTGTCTAGGAAGCAACCTCCGAGTCGTGCTCGTATTCCGTTTCTCCTCTAACTCGTCTTAGAACGGTACATCATACTACGCCAGGGGCCATATTTGTTCCGTTACGGTGACCAAATGCTGAGCCCACTCGCTACCCACGACCACGCTTCCAAGTCCATACCGTAACAGCGTTCCATTCATGCTACAGCGCCGCGCTGCAGCGCCCAAAACACAGCGCGAGATGGTTCCTTTACAGTGACCAAAAACAGTGGAGTACAATACTAGGGGCTTTCCCAAAGTTGCCGCAGCGGCAAATTCAAAACTACAGGTTTCATCTTATCTGGTGAAAGATCAAATCGGTCGAATCAGTTGCTGCAGCGACGTTGAAAATCCCATCGTACGGCCAGAAATTGAGACCGATCATTGCGCGCTCATACTATGACCAGGGAGCGAAGTTGCCACCCATATTATTATTGGAAGTTCTCATTCAAAGAAACCGCCAATATTTGGGGTTGACATGATCGACTTCATCGGTCGTTCATCATGCATCACGATGTACACAGGTCCTACGCCGGGGACTTTCTTCATTCGTTTAAGGATTTCACCTGATTGTAGAAATTCTATAAAAAGGGAGGCCGCATTAGTATCAACATCCACCATCAAATCAACGATGCGTTTCTCAACTCTTGCTATCTTCATTATCCTTCCTGCCGCAGCATACGCCGCAGTATGCCCCCAGCAGTTTCCGGTGGTAAACAAATACGAATGCGCTGAAAGCGGCGAACCCTGCGATGAAAACATCAACTGTTGTGGAGAAAATGGTCATTGCTGGATGCACGGCCATGAAGGAGTATGTCCCAGAACATACACTCTACCTCTCGCTGACCGGCGGAATTCTAGATATGCTTCTAAGAGCGCCGCGTCGTCGGCGATACGGGAAATGTCCAGGTCGCGGGTTCGTGACTCTTAAAGTGTGCA
The DNA here is from genome assembly GCA_025766275.1 of Lactarius indigo. Classification (NCBI taxonomy): domain Eukaryota; kingdom Fungi; phylum Basidiomycota; class Agaricomycetes; order Russulales; family Russulaceae; genus Lactarius; species Lactarius indigo. Next base: position 425,386 of record JAFKAC010000016.1, on the reverse strand, counting down.
CTCATTGTACTTTCCTGGTGGGCATGAGGGCGGGGGCGGATCTTGGGATGGTTTCTCGTATTATAAGACGGAGGCGATATCTCTGGCAGAATTTGATCTCGTTCCTGTTTTTTTTTTTTGTTTCTGTGTTTTACATCAGCACTGAGTTTCTAAACAAATTGTCATCGTGTTCATCAAGAGCATTTGTGAAGGGCCCCTGCTAGTTTTGAGAATCGAGAGAAAGGGATTGGGCTCACAGCATGAGGTAGCAGGCCCGGCCTGAGATCCGGACGCCATCGAGAAGTCGTCCTTCGACGTCGTACTACTGTACTTGACCTTCTAAGGGGGAGGCTCGGTGTAGGAGTCCAGTCGGCATCAGCCGGCTGAGTTCGACATCGGGGAACTCCAGCGCGTGACCACGTGCATTAGAAGATTACGAATCAAGTGCAAAACAAAATAACACGACGCTCATTCTGGCTAGTACTGTATTCATTTCCTTGGGGATATCCCGCTTTCAAATTTATTTCTATAGTTGGTGATCACAGTACGAATGTGACACCATGTCCGAATGTTTCGGGTTAAGGAAAACACGAATAGTGAACTGATGAAATAAGGAACTGGGAAAAATTACTGGAGCCTCTATGCACGACCGTACCACTCGGGCCGCAATTTGTGCATTGGTTACGACTCAACTCACCCAGGTGTTGCAGGCGTGTAACAATCGGACTGAGTTTTATATGTTGGCCAAGAGATCTACAGTATAGCTAACCAAGAACTGTCGGCACCGAACAGCTGACAGACCGAGGGAAATGGGCGAGACGCGCGTAAAACGACGCATCTTGTAGCTTACACACTACCTGGGTACCACTGTATGTGACATGATGATGCCTCGCATCTACGAACTTGTCAAAAAAAGACTGGAAAAAGGAATTGAGTCAGACGGTGTGTCAGGAAGGTGCCGATGGGGCAAAGGGATTGGATGCACGACCGTGCAAATAAGGATACAGAGGGACATGATGATGGGAAGATGATGGTGGAACGGGAAGAAAACAGTAGCCCAAGCAACCACAACAGCAACAATGTTCCCGCGGGGCCAGAAAGAAGGTTGGGGGCATGAACGGGGGGGGTCCGCCAACCGAAATGAAAAGATGAAACCAAAAAAAAAATATGTGGGAGTTCGGTTCGGGGCCTATGCCTTGAGCAGCTCTTCGACGACCTTATCATCCGGGATCTTGGAGATGTTAGCGCCTCGGTAGTTTAACCTCCGTAACACGTCGATCTGTCCCGAGCGAGAGATTGATGCTGAGTCGGACATATCGCACGCAATCCACGAAAATTGTTACGCACCACTTTGCTGCGCTCAAAGCCAATAGCCTCGAACTGGTCGACATGCGCCTTATCGAGACCAGCGATCGCCACCTCGTCGCGCACGGCAGCGCCTGCCTTTCCGGGGACGGCGCTCCCCGGTGTAGCGGTGGTCGGGGCGGGCCCGCCGGCGTACACGTGGGTCCAGTAACGGGCGGTGTCCTCGAAGCTAGTGCGGGATGTCATGTAATGCTTGGCGACCTCGGCGTCTTGAGGGTCGTTCGGCTCGGGACTGCAGAGGAGGGACTGGAGGGAGATGAGTGTCGACTTGAGCGTGAGCACGGGCGACCAGGCGTCCTTGAGGATGTCGAGGCATATCGCGCCAGAGGCGGAGGATACGTTCGGGTGGTACACCTTCGTGATGAATTTCATCTTGACGGGCTGGAAGGGATACGAATCGGGAATGACGATGTCCTGTCGTGGTGATGTTGCGCGGTCGAGTGACCGAGGCCAGATGGGGAAGGATGGGATCAGTAGGTTCGTTGATGGGCAGAGCACAGATAGGCGAGACGCACGACTTCAAAGTGGCCGCCACCGTAAGGGGTATCTTGTGGGCCATCGAAAGAACCACGAAGATGAAAGGGCGAATTGTCGATGAGTTCGATGTTAATGTTGGATGACTTATCATTCTTGCAGTCTTGGCGAATGCATCAGATAGAGGCCTACACAAGACGACGGGAGACATCGAGCGCACCAGCAATCTCCTTGTTTACTCGACGAAGACGTGCGTCTGACATGGTGGAACGCTGAAGAGTCGATGGAAAGGGTTGAGGTGGAGGGTCAGGACAAATCGGTGGCTGGTTGAGGTTGCACTCTCATCGAGTCGGCCACTCCCGGCCCACGTGGCCACATCCGTCGCTCAGAACGACGCCTCCTCGACACGCACAATCATGGCGTCCATGCGTGACAGGTTTGCTGACTACATCACCGGTCTCCAGGACACCATCATCGCCGCCCTCGAGCAACTCGACCCGAATGCGCCTCCATTCTTCCGCGATCGCTGGGATCGTCCCGAAGGCGGCTACGGCATCTCCTCCGTCTTCTCCGTCCCCTTCTCTCCAACACCAGCAACGACCATCCTCGAAAAGGCCGGCGTCAACATCTCCATCATACACGGCTCGCTTCCCCCCGCCGCCGTCAAGCAGATGCGCGCTGACCACGCGTCCCTGCCGTACGACCCGGACAGCGAGCAGAGCCTCCCCTTCTTCGCCGCGGGCATCTCGCTCGTCATCCACCCGCGCAACCCGCACGCCCCGACCGTGCACGCCAACTACCGCTACTTCGAAGTGACGCACCCCTCCGAGCCGAGCAAGGTCCTCGCGTGGTGGTTCGGGGGCGGCTCGGACCTCACCCCGTCGTACCTCTACGCCGACGACGCGCGGCACTTCCACGAGAAGCTCAAGGCCGCGTGCGACGCGCACGGCGCAGCGCTATACACGCATTTCAAGGCGTGGTGCGACGAGTATTTCTTCATCCCGCACCGCGGCGAGGCCCGCGGCATCGGCGGGCTCTTCTTCGACGATCTCTGCGATACACCCCACAAGCGCATCCCCGACGCGAGCCTCGCAGACCGTCCGTGGACCCCCGAGTCCATCTTCGCGTTTGTGCGCGCCGCCGGAGATGCGTTCCTCCCATCGTACCTTCCCATCCTTAAACGCCGCGCCTCCGCGGAGAGCACGGACGCACAGCGCCGCTGGCAGCTCCTCCGCCGCGGACGTTACGTCGAGTTCAACCTGGTGCATGACCGCGGTACCAAGTTCGGCCTGATGACACCCGGCGCGCGTATCGAGAGTATCTTGATGAGCTTGCCGGAGACGGCGCGGTGGGAGTACCGCAGTGAGATCGGCGCGAATGCAGATAGTGAGGAAGGGAAGCTGCTCGAGGTGCTGAAGAAACCCAGGGCGTGGGTGTGAGCGGGTAAGCTGCGGGTGGATCGGCTTAGAGGTTATACAAAGTACTGAGGTGTGTAAGTTAGTCATGAGCGTGTTTACAATTTCAATCGAATGGGACATTACCAACTCTCCTGTGCGGGTCTCGATAAACGGTAAAAGACTCCAGTTTACCCGTCGGGACGTCGCCACGCGAAGCACTCATCATTCTCTCTTAGCTCCCAACGCAGATATACATTTCCTCTGCCGAGGGTCCTAGGCTCTGAGCTGGCCTGGAAACAACTAGCATAGACGAACATATAGTAGACCCACCAAACCTCCTCGTCGTGCGACGACTTTCCATGACAACAATAAACCTTTTCTGGTCTATTTCTCATTCACCAACTGATTTCGGTGATATCTTGCGGTGTATGTGATATAAATGTGTAATTTCCGGTGGAAAAAAATGGAGTAAAAGAGTGTGATCGAAGCTGGATCATCCCGGACAAGACATTCGTGAGCGGTTCTAGTGATAAATACCAAGGATCTCTCGAAGCGTCGAGTATATCGTAGAGCTGAAGGCCCTAGATCCCTGGAAGAAAAAGCTGAACGAGTGCGGGAAAGGCGACCCTAGTCGGGTGGAGACAACGAAGGCGTGGGTCCCCACCAAAAGCGTCGAGCAGGGTCCCCAAGATAGAAGAACGAGGCTTCCAGTTCTGAAAAAATGGCTTCTCGATTGCGGACAGCATTCCCAAGAGCGTGCTCGTGACGGTGAGGTAGACAGAATCTAACATGATCAGACTGCTTCAGTGCGGCCATGATATTTTCCTCGTCCTTGAGGGCCGGCGGATAGAACGCTAGATATTCCCATAATGCACGAGGATATGCAAGGCAAGCCAGTAATTCAGAGTTTCATTACAGGTATTTCTCGCTCATGGCGACGTGTCGTATTTGCGTCTCGATGGGCTCTACATTTTTGACTGGTTTATACGTATGGAATACCACCATATACGCACGGTGGGACGGCTGTTGCTCTTATGAAGCAGGTTATCACCGTCCAATCAGCTGAACTTGAAGGCATAGGAGACGACAAGCTCGGTACTCACCGCATATACGTGGCTGCGTACCCACCACATTGCTAAGCTCATTACTATAGCTTGAATGATAAATATCGATAAATTACAGTGAGAGCCAACGAACGTATGCGAGTGCCAGTACTAGTTGTCGAAGGGTGGACTATTTCACCAAGATAGTACGAAGGTGCGAAGGTGTCAGTCAAAAAAAAAGGTGCCAGTCGTCGAACCAACCTCACTGTAATTTTGGGGGAACCCCAAGAGGAACCGTTTCGAGTTGGGCATTGTGTAGCTGCTCGTACACTAGCACGCCCGAGTCGACAAGCACAGGACCTAGCACAGAACACACAGCGGAATATCAACCGTTACTCTCCTTAGAGGGCTTCTGGAAGAGACTGGGCCACGAATGAAAACAGGACTCGGATACGTGCCAATAAAACGCACCAAAAGAGCAGCAATTGGCTTGGCACTGGCAATTGGTCGCCTGTGGAAATATCGCGTTACCCAATTCCCAGAAAGGTGATAATGTAATAATCTCAACGAAAATGCGATGGCTTAGTAATACACTTTTGTCCAGACTGAGCACTGGCAAGACGGTCGTCCATCATGATATCATCTTCTTGGCTCGTTTGGTATCGCCGCAGTGAGAAAGACTTATTTCTCTATTAAAGCTCGTTATCATTACCCTGCTGTATCGCTTTCCATGCGTCCATGCCTGGCACCCTGCCAGATATGGAAGATAGACGCTGAACTAATACACGTGGCCTAGACGTCCTCTTACAGTGCGGCGTATCGGCACAGGGTACATAGTGCCGCCCACCTGTTGTCCTATTTCCATCGTCCAGACTATTAGTATCAACATGAGTCAACTTCTTGCTTCTGGTTCTATGTCCCAGACTCCTGCGACGACACACTCTTCCAATATCGAAGGGATCTTTGATGCTGCTCTCAAGTCGTACAAGAAAAAGACCAAGAAGGACATTAAGAAGCACGACCTCTTCAAACAGTTGGAACAATGCAACTCTCCCGCCGCTGTCCTGGCTGCGTTTCAAGTTGATCAATTTGATCCATCTTGGACTGGCAGTAGTGATCGGCTGAAAAAATGGCTCCTTCCAGCCATCAATGTTCTTTATGCCTTCTCTGCGACACTTAGAGAAGGTGTCGGTTTGGTAAATATCAACCCATCTGTCAATAATCACAGTCTGATGTTGATTCGACAGGTATTCTCACCCGCCAAAGTAGTTTTTGCCGGAATCGGTGTCCTCCTCTTGGTGAGTGGCTTGATTTATTCCATCGTGCAGGTTTTTGTGATGTCGGGCGTTCTTAGGCAGCTAAAGATGTCACTGCGGGCCAGGATGTCCTCGTCGATATCTTCGAACGTATCGAAAGTTTCTTCATACGGCTTGAGATTTATACCGGGGTGCCGCTAACTCCGGCGATGACGGAAAAAATGGTGCAAAGAACGGTCGAGGTTCTGGATATCATTGCAACTGCCACAAAGGAACTGGAACAAAGTCGAACAAGTGAGTTTCACCTTCACCTTACGTTACTCGACGCCGATATCAGTTCAGAAAAATTTCTCAAGAAAATGGTGGGGCGGACGGACCTAGAGGATGGGCTGAAGAAGCTCGACAAACTCACAAACGATCAGGTTATGATGGCAACAGTGCAACTTCTCAAGATTACCCACAACATTGACAAGGGACTGACGGGTGTTAACGATGACGTCAAAGCGGTTGATGATAAGGTACAAACAATCGCTGAAGGTGGGCTGAGTGTATTCAGGAAGCCACTGGCATTATCGCTAACGTGTACCATCTAGATGGCAAGGCGACCGCGGCAGAAGTGAAATTGATCCTTCAACAAACGGCGGACGACGTAGATGGCGTGAAGCGTTCGTCATCAGTTTCACCTATCTTGACAGTCACGTAACTGACACCATTGCAGGAAAACAATTACGGGAATGCCTTAGAAAATGGCGATCTCCACTGGATCCATCAGCAAATCACAACATAGCATGCGATCGTCAACATGAGGGAACGGCGGTGTGGTTCTTTGAAGATGACATATTCAAGGAGTGGAAGGCGACGGGATCCCTGTTATGGGTCCACGGAAAACGTAAGTTCCTTTTTCTCGTGATAACTTCGGTGAACTGATGGACCTTTCGGTTCGCAGCGGGCTCTGGGAAGAGCGTCCTATGGTTCGTCTCAACTCAAATTCTGCAGTGTTAGGAACGTTACGATTTTCGCATAGCTCCGCAATCATCAACGATATCACAACCCTGTGTGAAGCCAGATCGGCTTCGATGGCATATTTTTACTTTGACTTTCGGGATATCGACAAGCAAACCCGCCGCAACCTGCTTTCCTCGATCCTCGCCCAGCTTTCTACTTGTTCCGATACCTTTTGTGACATACTCTCCATCTCTACGAGGCGCACGACGGCGGCAGCCGTCAGCCCAGTGACGGCTCTTTGGTGAAATGTCTCAAGGAGATGCTCGCCCTTCCAAATCAAAGTCCAGTTTATCTCATCATGGATGCCCTTGACGAATGTCCCGACACATCTGATGTCCCATCCGCTCGCGAGCAGGTCCTCGATCTAGTCAAGCACCTTGTCGGCCTTCGACTCCCAAATCTTTACATCACCGTAACCAGTCGTCCGGAGGTCGACATCGGCGATGCACTTCAGTCGCTCGCGTCTCACACAGTTTCCCTTCAAGATGAATGCGGTCAAAAGAAGGATATCGCGAACTACGTCCGATCCGTTGTCTATTCTGGCTCAGGCAAATTTATGAGGAGCTGGAGGCACGAGTATAAAGAACATGTAATTGAGACGCTTTCGGAAAGAGCTGACGGAATGTAAGAGCATATCGGGGTGGTTATAACAATGGTTCACGGTGTTTAACAGGTTCCGATGGGTCTACTGTCAACTAGAAACGCTACGAAATTGCTTGCCCCAGAACGTCCGACGCGTCCTTAGAGAATTACCCAGATCTTTGGATGAGACATACGAGCGCGTGTTGAAGGAAATTGAGAAGGCGAACCCACATCAGGCCTATCGTCTATTACAATGTCTCACTGTGGCGAGTCGGCCACTTCGCGTCGAGGAGCTTACAGAAGTTCTTGCGCTCGATTTAGATGGGGCCAAGGAAGGGGTACCGGCGCTGAACAAAGATTGGCGATGGGAGGACCAGGAAAAAGGTGTCCTATCCACGTGCTCGAGTTTAATCACCATCGTCTACGACCACTCTTCGAATACCCGCGTCATACAATTCGCTCATTTCTCGGTGAAGGAGTTCTTGACTTCGGATCGCCTTGCCAATCTAAACACAGACATTTCCCATTTCCATATCCGTCTCGCGCCAGCCCACACTATCATTGCTCAGGCTTGCTTGGGAATTTTACTCCAGTCGGAAAGCAATAGCGTCGATAATGAGGAGGTCGAATGTAGCTCGCCTCTTGTTGAACTATGCCGCTCGGTACTGGGCGGTGCATGCTCAGTTCGAGGAGGTGTCGTCACGTGTAGAAGAAGGGATGAGACGTCTTTTCGATCCAGCGAAACCGTATTTCGTGGCATGGCTCAAGTCGTACAACATCGACGATGGATGGTTGTCCTTCTCAGGAGGTTATCTCCAATTCTTGGTTAATCTACCCTGGAAACCTCCATCGAGAGAAGACTGCGCTCCTCTGTGCTTATACTACGCTTCGTTGTGTGGATTCCGTGACCTAACAAAATACCTCATCGCCGAGTATCCACAGCACGTGAACGCTAGGGTTTGTCACAACAAAAGTCCGCTGGTAGCAGCATTGCACAACAGACACTTCAGAGTCGCAGAGCTACTACATCAAAATGGCGCCGCTGTGGATGTTACCGTTTCCCAAAGTCGCACCCCACTTCACGCTGCATCAAATGACGGATTGGTTGATGTCGCAGAATGGCTGCTAAACATTGACACAAACCCAAATGCGCAACAAGACGACCATACGACACCGCTCCACAAGGCAGCGGCTAATGGACACCTAGAAATCGTTCGAATCCTGCTAAGGCACGGCGCAGATGCCAACGCCACGACGAAAGATAACCGTACTCCATTGCACGAAGCATCATGGGATGGACACGTCGATATAGTGCAGCTTTTAATACATGCACGGGGCGGATGTAAACAAACACCTCCAGAAGGCTATTGCTTCTAGCATCAGTCGTCGTCGAGGATTCGGAGTGCCGAAACTGTACAGCTCTTCCTCCAGCACGGAGCAGGATGTCAACGCACGAGATTGGAGCCCCTTCCAAGTCGACGCCTTTGCATTTGGCATTGTCAGAGGGGAATTCTGAAATTGCACAGCTATTGATTGAGCACGGGGCAGATGTACACGCACGTGACGAAAACAGGAACCACTCGACGCCTTTGCATCTAGCGTCGTCCGGGGATGCCGAAATTTTGCAGCTATTGATCGAGCGTGGGGCGGATGTCAACGCGCAGGATGGGAAACACTCGACACCATTACACCTAGCGTCGTCCATAGAGAATCCCAAAACTGTGCGCCTATTAATCAAGCACGGGGCGGATGTCAACGCACAGGACGAGAGCCAGTTAACACCATTACATCTGGCGTCGCTCAAAGGGAATGCAAAAACTGTGCAGCTATTGATCAAGCACGGGGCAGATGTCAATGCACAAGATAATAGTCACAAGACGCCTTTGAATCTGACGTTGTCTCAGGTGAGTACGGGAGTTATATGGCTATTAATCTGGCAATGTGTTGATATAGCGGACAGAACCGCGCCCATTGGATGTCATATCCAGCTCAGATGCTCGAAACTGCGCTGCTATTGATCGGGAATGGGGCGGATATCAATGCACGGGATTTGGGTCGCTCTACGCCTTTGCATCTGGTGTCTTCCTTGTGGAGTGCTCTGAGTGTCGAAATAGTGAAGCTATTACTTCAGCTCGGAGCCAATGTCCATGCACAGGATTCGAACCATTCGACACCTTTGCATCTGGCTTCAACCGACGGGAATTCTAAAACTGTGCAGCTACTCGTTGAGCACGGGGCGCATGTACATGCACAAGATGAAAGCCAACAGACACCTCTACATTTGGCGTCGTACTGGGCGAATGTTGAAACAGTGCAGTTATTAATCCAGCTCGGGGCGGATGTCCACGCACGGGACGGGAGCTACAAGACTCCTTTGCATCTGGCCTCGTCCGAGGGGAATGTCGAAATTGTGCAGCTATTGATCCAACACGGAGCAGACGTCCCACTCACAAGACCAGGACCATAATACCCCTTTGCACCTGGCGTCGTCCACGGGGAACGCCGCAACTGTGCAGCTATTGATCGAGCGTGGGGCGGATGTCCACGCACGCGACCAGAGCCACTCTACACCTTTGCATCTGGCGTCATCCAGTGGGAATGCCGAAACCATGCAGCTCCTAATTGAGCATGGCGCAGATGTTGATGAACGGGATGGGGGCCACTCAACGCCTTTGCATCTAGCGTCGTCAGTTTACAATTCTAACCTTCGCAGCTATTGATCGAGCATGGGGCGGATGTCAACGCACGGGATGGGCGCCACTCGACGCCTTTGCACTTGGCGTTGTCCTGGGGAAGTGAGACGACCGTACAGCTATTGATCGAGCACGGGGCGGATGTCAACACCTTGGATGGGAGTCGCTCGACGCCTTTGCATCTGGCATTGTCCTTGGGGAATTCTGAAACCGTGCAACTTTTGATTGAGCACGGGGCAGATGTCAATAGACGGGATGGAAACCACTCTGCGCCTCTGCACCTGGCGGCGTCCTTGTGGTATGATGGAGTTATGCAGCTATTGATCAAGCACGGGGCGGATGTCAACGCACAAGATGGGAGCCTCAAGACACCTTTACATTTAGTGTCGTCTGGTGGGACACCAGACATGGCCGATTCCGTGCGCTTGCTACTCGGACATGGTGCAAATGTAGAAGTAGAGGATGATGAAGGTCGGATACCATTTCAGATTGCGTCGTCGGGTGGACATCACGAGGTCGCACAGTTGCTATCAGACCATACTAATGCCAGTTTAGAATAGAATGTATCACCACAAATGTCGTGCCCACATGTCTACTTTAACCAGAGACACTCAATTTTTGGTTAGTAGATCTCGTGCAGCGCTATAAAACTATAAGACGCGCCGAAATCTGATTATGCGCATTGGCTCGGGATGCCATTCGCGCTCATGCCCAGGCGGTCGCTGAATAGCTGTGTGAGGATAAAGAGTGTGATTTAAAAACCTGTAGTAGTATGTGAGGAGAGCGAAGTACCGTACTAATACCAGCAGATGCGAATGAGACGCTCATACGGACAAAACGAGCTCAGGAAGTGAGATGGTCGCACACAGCCAAGTCAGTACTCGTGCAGGATTAGCGAGAGAGAGGCTGAAGGGAAGCGCCGCTGGCGCCGCTATCACATTGCCTATTTTCCGTCTGGATAAGGACCCGGATGCAAGGGGGAAGGCGTGTAGAGGTTTAGCATAACGGGCGGTTTAGACTGCTGGTCGACATATATTGCGGGGAATTTTGTCTAGGTTCGGATGACCGGGAGCTTATAAAGTGTTCACGACCAAGCTCACCTTGAAGCTCACAACCAACTAAGAACTCGTGGCCCCAGGCCGGGTCGCGAAATTGGCACTGACTCGGACAACACCGGTTCCACAAAAAAACCGGGAAAATGCGATGACTTATAAAATAATTATGATTAAATTTTATATCCACTCAGAAATTATCACACAAGACGATGGTTAGAATGCGGGAATTGCGCTGCTAATATTTCGTCGATGGCGCCGAGTAGCTCCTTCGAGGCGAAGCATAGTTTTCACAGTATCAATGATGTCGCGCCGCCGCGGGAGGTTTTTCCTAATGCAGGTATTTGTCGCCAGAAGTAGCGCTTCAAGTTGCCAACGCCTTGTCTGACGACCAGCTTCATCAATTCCCTTCCTCACATCTCTGCCAAAGTCACATTGGCATACCATTAGTTGTTCTTGTTGCCCCCACATGGCCGAAATCGATTCCCCTCCCCTTGGGGACCCGGACATCGAAATCACGTTCGATCGACCCATCTTCACGGTTTCAAAAATTGGCAAATCAATCAACCGGATAGAAATGCAGAAGTTACGGACTTATCGCCGAGCGGTCATTCTATACTCTGAGCATGCCATCTCTATCTCCTTTACACGACCACTGGCAGGGGACCCTAAGCGCCTTGAATTGCGAGTAACCTGCGAGCCATTGGTCCTGCAGTTATCGTCCATGTCCATAATCTGCAAAGTTTTATCCGGGTCCGCCCTCCTTCTTTGTGTAGAACAATTGCACCTCAATGCGAAGCGGCCATCAAGTGGACAGGACGACAGCGAAAGCAAACAATGGCTGGAGATCATCCACCATTTCAGAGGTACAAAATGGGTTCATGTAGCTGGAGACCACTCCACAAGCATCGGGCTCGCCTTGCAATTATCCAACAAGTGGCGCGAAACCGTGCTACCTTCCCTCCAGAAACTCTGCATACAGGAACCTGAGCAACATTGCATGCCTTTGCGGGAGGCTGTATTATCATTTACGCATGCACGCCAGCTCTCCGGCAGTTTTATCGGAGTGGAATATGAACGACCATGGATCGATGAAATGCGCGAAACAGGTATAACATATACCCAACGCCTGTTTCACACGCTAACTTGTTTTGAGCAGGACCTTCATCCCAGCGGGCCCCAATTGAGTCGCTCCCTGACGACATCCTTCTGGAAATATTCCTTCTCTACCTGGAGGCCTCTCCAAAATCTTGGCCTGCGCTCGTGCACGTATGCCAAAACTGGCGACAAATCGTGTTTACTTCACCCCGGAGCCTGGATCTTCAACTGTGCTGTAAGCACGGGACCCCAGTCTCGAAGACTCTAGATTGTTGGCCGGTGCTGCCCATCACCGTGCAGTACGGGGGGTCCTCAACTCTCGATCCCCCTGCCCTCAAAGACGAGGACAACGTCCTGGCTGCGCTGAGGCAGTCCGGTCGCGTCAGCTCCATCAGCCTCACCATCACAGATTCGCTCCGGGCAAAGTTTGTGACCATCAAGAAGCCGTTTTTGGAATTAGAAGAGCTCGATCTTCTGTCCCTAGATAACGTACAGCTCACCCTGCCCAGTATTTTTCAGTGGGGACCTCGCCTCCGTAGTCTTCACTTGACCGGGATTGCCATTCCCGCACTCCCACAGCTTTCTTCTTCTACGGCCCTCGAAGACCTTCAGCTTCACGAAATTCCCAGCGCTGGGTATATTTCCCCTGGAGCGTTCGCGAATACTTTGTCCAGGATGACCAAACTTCAATCACTTTCACTCCATTTCCCTCAGGTTTCCCTACCCCCCCAACATGACTTCCTCGGCTCGCCTCCATCGTCACGCGTTGTTCTCCCTGCTCTCACGTGCCTCAAATATCGAGGAACTAGCAGGTACTTCGACAATCTCGTATCCAGAATAGATGCACCTCGTCTAGGGGATATTGATATTGCGTTCTTTGACCACTCCACGATGGAAATAGAAGTTTGGCAACTTGGTCAATTCGTAGACCGGATAGAAATGCAGAGGTCGCCCAGTCAAGCAGACGTTTTATTCTCCAAGAGTGCCGTTTCCATTCGCTTTACCCATCATGGGACTCCTACACGGCTTGGGTTGCGAATATCGTGCAAGCGGTTGCCCTCACAGGTGTACTGTATGGCCCGAACCCTCTCCCAGTTTTCCCATTTCTCATCCCGCGTAAAATATCTGAGCTTTAATGCAGCTGAAACATCAGGTGGACGTGACGTGGTCAGTCAACAATGGTTGGGTCTTTTCCACGCATTCGGCGGCGCAGAAGACTTCCGTGTGGCCAGGAAACTTGCGAAAGACGTCTTACGTGCTTTGGGTCCAGCAGACGGGGTGTACCCAACTGTACTTCCTTCCCTACTAACTCTTCGTATACGAGGGCCTTTGCCGATGTCTGGACCGTTGTGGGACGCCATACAGTCGATCAACGCCCCGCGATGGCTCTCCGGCCATCCTGTACAGGTATATGCGGAACAACACAGGTGCCATAGATGCACTTCCGGTTTCAAAGACCAGAGAGAACTCAAATTTCACCTTAAAAGGTGGCACGGATATCAAATCGTGTGTTCTCATTGCGGCGACTTCGAGTGGTCGCCGGAAGCCCCATTCCGAGAACACCTCGAAAGCGAACACCCTGAAGTTGCACAAATACATGAACGCATCTGTTCACAATCTTCCAGTGACAGTACCCGGCGCAATGAATCACGCAGCCAATACGCATTCGAATCTTCCACCACGGTCAAACCCGGCTTGCGGCCAAATCGTGACACCGATGTACAACAAGAACAGACGATCCCGACTCCTCCGATTCCCTCCATCCCCGCTGAAACCCCCGCAGACTGGTGATAGTACAGTTTATGCACAGCAGACTATTTTTTTTCGGTTCTGTATCGGTTTATCTTGTTTGTTTGTGTATTTGTTTGCATTTGTTTATATTGGCGCAGAGCGCAGATGACTGTCTTGGCGTTGTGTGCAAGGTTGTAAGGTTGTTTGTACTGCTTGATGTACTGTACGAGTTTACATATTGAGTTATATTGTCAACCGTCATACACGCGAAGCGTACGAGCTGTAACTTTATCGCACACGCCGCCACGTGTGTGATAAAGTTGCGGCAAACGAACGGTTTAAACCAGTTTCGTATACACAAGATGACTAGACAAAAGTAGCGAAGTCATAGAAGAGCCGCCTCTTGAGGCCGTTGCCTACTTGCTATGCCGCGCCTACCAAAATCAGGGGTGAAGGGAGTCCTGTAACGGAACAACAATAGAAACCTGAGGCAATGGTACGCCAAGACAATACTTATTCTTACCAAGCGATGACACGGAACGACAATAAAGGGGATGATCGCACCTCTCGACAGTCAGTGGCGAAAACCAGTGGAAATGCTGGGGCGAAGTTGGAGGCACAGTCACGTGACCCACCTGGAACCCCTACCCGCCAGCCAGACAAGACTTCATGATAGCGAGGCAGCAGGGTTATCAGAGGCTCTGGAACAACGATCTCCGTGGAGGAAGAACTTAAATTGAAGGCTCAGTTAAAGAGAAAAACCCTCAAGCAGAGACGGAGGCGTAGTAACGATACTACTCAACTGGCATGCAAGCGCGACGAGTTTCGACATCCCTCACGACGGAATGACCTGCAAAGCTAACAACAGCGCAGAACGGACATACTCACCACAAAGCCGATTATTATACTTGCTCCTCCGCCGCTTGTGATGCGCATTGCAAGTGAAACGAGCTGGCTTAGCCTCCCACGTACCGGGTCGTGTGTAGTTAGTCGATACACGAGGTACCTGCAAATATGGTAGAGTATCCACCAAGCCCTAGTCTAGTGGCCTCGAGCTTCTTCACCAGGTTCCCCATCATTGTTAGTACCAATAGCTTCACATTGGCGCAGGTGTTCGCGGATTTGACGAGCGCGAGGCGATGTATGACCAGTACTGGAAATGGAGGTAGGTCGGTGTGCTGTTCAAGTCGCTGTGGCCGCTGTCCCGTTCCTTCTCCAGTGATTGTTCCTATATATCAGCAGGTGGAAAACACAAAGATTGTAGCTTGTAGGATTGGGCCATCCAGCTCGATGCCAGAGAACGGAACAAAAGAAAGTCGCCGTGACGACTCGGGCACGTGGTGTTCGGATGCATTGAGCCGGTCCGGTCGCCGTTGTCAAGGTCAGTATGTAAGGTCGATCAAGCGACAATGGCTCGGGTAAGTTACGCGCTGCCCCAATTGTCAGTCAGTGCTCGTAGCCACGACAACATTACAGTACGACGGAGCAATTGTGCAATGTGAGCTGTCAAACATTATGATGACTTGAGTGCGAATCTCCGTTGATCCCTAGCCCACACACAATAAGTTTCGTCAAGCCGACCATTGTGCACTGTTGGCACACGGATACGGCGCCTTTTCTTTCTTTCTTTTAGCTTTGTCTTCTCGCTCTCTTTCTAGCAATACTAACTCGAAGGCAGTAAGGGTCGTGGCTGCGCAACACGCGTCAATCCGCAAGCCTAACAATGGGACCTTGCCTTGACCTCTTTTGTTTGCGCTGCAGCACCCAAGGCAGCACTTGACAGCTGCATTCACACTGCTCCGTGCCAGAGCTTTGATATTTGTGCTGAGCGTGCTGATAAAAGCCGTGGGTTTTGAGCCGCCATACATCGAACCACCTCACCGAACATCCACTTCATCATCTCATACTCTCTCCACTGTCTATAGCACATTGAACAAATGTCCAACCTCGCTCGCACTCCCGAAAGCTACGCCGCATGGCAACGTATCAAGCGCAACCAGGAACTTCTTCCCCATGAGCTACCCTGGGTAGCGTTAGAGAGGGGTTCAGAGGAGCTGGACCTCCTAGCCGCCGGTAAGAGTTATCCGTCCAAGTCAGCAGCGACCATCGCCTAACACTCAATTCGTGCAGACTTGAAGCAGTCCCCAACACTGGAAAAGCTTGAGGCATTCTTCGAACGAGGATTTGAACTCTCTAAGATGACCGAGCAGTCCCTCGCGCGCTCCTCGCAGTCGGCCCGCGACCAGGAGTTGTGCAATGCCGACCTTCGGGCAGCGGAAGAAGAAAACCGCCGTCTCGAAGTCGAAAACCAGCAGCTCATCGAATACGTCCGTAAAAAGGCAATTGTCGTCGCACAGAAACGGGCGCTACTCGAGAAGATGCAGCAACAGTACGCAGAGAACGAGCGCCTGATCGTTTCCCTTGGTATTCCTTTTCGCAGAGACAGTGAGGGGCACGCTGTGTGTATTTGCGATAGATGTAGCACGCAGACATAGCCCAAAGTAATACTGTACAGTATACGTAGAGTCCGCTCGATGTCTCTAGTCCGTTCGCGCCTATAACAGCTTAAACTAATCGATAATGGAAATACACCCTGGTGGTAAACACAATGTCGTGCCCTTACTGTATACACTACACAGGTTGAATCGCCTAATTTGGGCGATGTGCAAATAAAGTGTCGTGTTTTTGCAAAGCGGAAGATGTGCTCCCCATTGTATCATTGATGACGAGATCACTCACGCCCAAGTACGTTGCGACTCCCAAAACGCCATCGCTCGAACCAACAAGTTGTCCTTGCCGTCGAGATACCCCACCTTCCATTTGAGAGACCGACCCTTCTCTAGCATGATAACGACGGTCGCGGGAAGTCGCGTATAACAAAGCATTTTTTTGGGTGTTCTCCACCCACTCTGTCGCATAACGCACAACTGTAAAAAAAAAAAAGGCTGTTCATCCTGAAGTAGACAATTATAACGGCGATACATACTTGTTTCGAGACGGTCCTTCTTCATTCCGATATTTTCACTTTTCGGAACAAACAAGTTCCACAGAGCCAAAATATCCTTCTCGTCCTTTTCCCTCCGTCCTTGGAGCCTCGAGGCCGCTTTCAAGTCCATAGGCTCCTTATGCCTCTTACTTGTTCTGGAGTACTTAGGGTTCTTGGGCCCCTTAGCCGCCCCGGGAGCCTTGCGACTCTGCATGAGTCGGCCGTTTCCAGGCGATTTCGTATCTGGTAGCAGTGGGGACTCAGGCGAGATATCGTTGCGGGAAGGCGGGTAGTCAGCGGTCTGAAATGGAGCGCCTATGGCGTCCGGTTCGGCCACCGAAAACGGTTCCGGGGAGGGCGTCATACTACTAACGCTCACCCAAGAGTCCTCCTGGGAACCGGACGGAGTGGGTAGCTGATCAGGCAAGTAGCCGCCGTCTGTCCCGAATTCGATAAAACCAGAACAAGGACCATGTGAGCTCGAAGGTACTGGTGAGAAGGCTGATCGTTCGGGGTGCGGCTGACACATAGCTGGCGCGACTTGGTGGATGAGGGTATTTTGCCACGGAGGGGCGCCTTGCCCGCCAAGAACGTCTGCTTCGCTGTGGCGCCTGGTGAACTCCTCAGGTGCTCCGTGCAGATCATGAGGTAGTTGTCCAAAAAAGGGGGTGGCTACCGGCGTGGGAAGGAGGGTGGTAGACGAAAGCCTTGAATATCCAGGCAGGCCCGCGTTCACGTCAGTCCTCGTTGGCCCACGCCTACTGCGTGGTGTTCGCGAGGACATCATGGATGGCTGAGAAACGGAGCGAGTGTGGGCGGGAAGGTGATGCAGGGACAAATTCCTCGGGGCATTGGGCGCTGGGAATGATGACGAGTTCCAGTTGCCTGAGGTCACTCACACCTCAGTGCTGTAATTAAACTTGAAAAAGATAAATATTAACTTACCCGGAAGAGAAACTTGAGACCTATGTGAAGGCGTGGGCGAAACCGAGCAGGGAGGACTTAGGGGGTATAGGCTTGTCTCCGGTCCATTGCCTTGAAAACTGATAGAAAACTGCGTGATCATCTGACTAGTATCCTCTTCAAAGCTAGCGTGTCCTTGCGGGAGCGAATCTTGCAGGGAAGGCCCGGCCTGCCCAGAATAAGTGAACGTGGGAGGACCCGCAACGTCCGCACCTGGCGGCTGCTGGGAGCTGTTGTAATTTTGCGTCAAGAGATTTTCTTGTCGTTCGTCGTTCGGGGTCATTGTGGGTTCGTACTGGACATATGATAACGAGTGTAAGTTGCTGGATCGATCCATGGTATGGGGAAGCAGAGGAGTCATGCGTGCTAGCTGGGACCCACAGAAGTGACGCTATCTTATATTACCAAGAAACTACAAGGAAGAACCGTCGGAGAGCGGAAGTCTTGTACCTACGTAAGTTCCAGAGATGAGGAACCGTGTAAGAGACCGATCGCCAGCGCAGAGTACAAGCCCCAAGCGTATCTGATGGCGTACAGCACTTTCGACATTTGTGAAACATCTTGTCTATAGGTAGTCGAGACAGCTAACATTGTGCCTGGAGATGCCAGTACCGGGTCCAGAGCCCAGAACAAGGAAGCCCAGGGAAATACAACGCAACCCAAGTATGGCCGAATGGTCGTTGGCCACAGTGATGCTCGCGGAGAAAAGTGGTGGCCAGCACAGTAAGTCACACTGAGAGTACCGGGGAATCCAATTATTCAATAAGCCTAAGTCTCAACAGATGCGCGGCCGTCACTGGTGTTTTGAGGCTTGCGTACTACGAGAAACTAATTCGACAACAAGGTGAAATTGTTTTGTTGTGGTGCTGTTTGCGCCGGAGGAAATTACGCAATGATCATTGACTTCGCGGAGTTTCGTTTTTCAAATTTGTTGCTCCAACGGGTCTTGCCGCGCAGGTGGCAACTTGTGCCACTGTGATTGTGCCAACACTCGCTCGAGCACTGGCTTCGACAAACAATCAAATTATCATTACCTTCGTTCCTGGCTTTACTCAGTCCTCACTGTTGATCAACGAATCATAAAGAGGCTTGTGAACAACTTCCAATGGCGGTGGCAGTAGGGTTGAGTTCAATTAAATGAGTCCCCCAGGCCCCACCGCTTGTTCAGCCAAATTTCTTAGGACCGCTCAAACAACTATTCCTTCACCACCAGTACTGTTGGGGGCGTATACTATCGGCGTATCAACACCCGCACGATACTCTTGCTCTGCTGCAGCTAGGATCAAGGCGCTCGTGAACAACTCGTGACCGTTGCCAAGAGAGAAATGTCCAACATCTGAGTCTGTCTCGACTGAAAGAGGTTGCCTTGGCACCCGAGAAAACTTTTTTGTGTCATACTGTATGTGAGTGCTTTTATTTGATCGATGTAGCAAGTTGCCGCAAGTAGCTTGCTGTCGTAAAAGTCACTGGATCAGCTCGCGTCCCCCGCTCCAATGCCGTCGGCCGCATTTACAGGGAATCGTTGTTCCGGCCCTGTCCCTCGTGCTTGTGCAACCGTGCTTATTCCCACGCATTCTTCCCATTGAGGGGCCATTTCGATGGGATCATTGTCTAATCAAGTAATCAACGCATGAAATTTGGTGTAAGGCATGTAGCCGCAGCATCGATCCGGACCCGTGAGACGGATTCAAAATGGGGCAAGATATGGTACTGATAATGTTCTCGAACCCATTTATTATGCGAACACCTTAATGGACAGCCACCCTTGTTCCATAAGGCATTTCTCGGTGGCCTCGGTGTTTGATATCTAGCTCGTGGATGTCAACTTGAAGCGTTTTCACAGAGGTATTCTCTAGAACACCGCAGCGTTGTTTTGGTTTTTATAACAATGTCTAGGTCTCAAACCTATACCGACGTTTTATTCCACTGCGTCAACAACCACCTATCCACTCTCCTTCGTGGTAACGTATTTTCTTCTTGTAAAGCGCTGTACTTCCTGTAGCTAGTCATAATATACTATTGCTGAGTTCAAGTGCAAGGTAGGTAAAAAATGCAATGGACTCAACAAGGGAAACTTCGTTTTTTTTTTCCAGGATGCACTTTGTTCTCTGAAAACGTCGTGTGATAAAACTCAACGGTGAGTCCACGCGCTAGGTAGCAGGAGAGTTACAATTGGCCCCATCCGGCGTGCTATCACTGGGCTTATATAGAGAAGAAGTGCAGTTATGCGCAGTTATGGGGGTATTTATCCTTATCCCGGTTGGAGAATATACAATAATTGTTAGGTGGTTATTTTGTAGTAGGGCCTAGTAAATGGTTTGGCCCGTCCGGTGCCCAGCAATTAGACCGGTGACCACCCACTCTACGGGACACCAACTACGGGACACCAAAGGAGGAAGGAGCTGTAAATTCACTGATGGACTGGTTCGTCCGACTCGGGACAACTAATCAGTTAAGCAAAGGGAGTTCTGCAGCCTCGAGCAAGGCCACGAGACTGCGGGATATATGTATATCATGTCCGAGATACACAAAACGGTATTAATATATCATTCGTCACGACGACGGCCCAGCATTATTCGAAAGCTATGACCAATCCACCACCTCCATAAGCTTGCATAATGGCACGGCCTGCGTGTGTGGAGACGCTGACTGCGTCGATGACACCGAGGCTCGGTGGCTGTGCGACCGCATGGAAGGAGATGGGGAGATGGGTCTACCTGCGGAAGTAGTAGAAGGTCCATTGGAGAAAGTTGGCGCCTGCCAAGGTGCGCGATACGATGCTAAACTCATCAACGCATCTGCAATCCCCTCATCGTAATCCTCGTCGACAACACGACTGGGTCCTACTTCATCCAGGGCCATCAGGAAAAACCTACTTTGCTAATTTGAGATAATTTGAGATAATTTCCATATTGAGTAAGAATTATTGACATCTTAGTGACAGCTAGCGTTCGCTAGTCCTAATTATCTCTAATGATCTCTAATTACAGCAAAATCCAAAATGGGGGGCCCCTTGAGTAAAAATGGACGACAGCTGACCTCCAAATTTGACATGCGGGGTTCATAGTTAAGTGTAGTCTAAAATTCATGGGAAATTTGGTATTTCACAAATATATAGTTATAAAATAGTTATCCAGGGTATAAAATAGTTATTTCAGCAAAGGGCCGGCAAAGTTAAGGTTATCCCACTTAACAGAACACCCTTTCAGACTCAGCCTGTACGCCTAATGTGGTCGCAAGGGGCCTCCCATTTTGGATTTTGCTGTACCAAAGTAGGTCTTCCCTGATGGCCAGTTTCACGACACGACCGGAGAGCCGTCGCGAGGTAATGAATGGCTGTGCGGCGTCCCACGACGGCTCGCCTCTTACCATGTACGGAGGTACATGAAGATCGCGCAGGGCAGGGAGCACAGTTATGTCAGTTGGGTGTTCCCCGTCGGCCAGATCCAAAGCACGCAAGATGTCTATCGTATATTCGCCGCCCACATAAAAGTCCTTTGCACCGCCGAATGTGCGGATCAACTCCAGCCATTGTTCGCCGTCCATGTCGCCCTGCTTACTTGATGGTCGAGTCTCGTCGAAGAAGTCTAAGCGTTCTATGCGGAATAGGAATGGGGAAAAATGGCCACAAATTTGAGCCATGGAGGACACCTGCCAGTCCAGCTGCTCGCACAATACTCGCAATTCAAGTCGTGTAGGAGCGTTTGGGTGGGAGATGGAGATGGAAATAGAACTCTCAGAGGTTGAGACGTCTGCCCGAGGATACGAATCCGCTGGCAGGAGTTCTATCCGATCGATGAATCGGCCAAGTTGCGAAGCGTCCATCGTGGGTTGGCTAAAGAATGTGATATCAATATCCCCGAGGTGCGGCGCATCAATTCTAGCCACCAAGTTGTCCAAGTACTTGCTAGTTCCTCGGTATTTGAGGCGTGTGAGAGCCGGGAGAACAACCCGTTCCTCTGGTGGTGGAGGCAAACCGAGGAAGTTTCTGCGGGGAAGGAAGGAAAGAAAATGGAGCGAAAGTATTCGAAGGTGGGTCATCCCAGACAGGGCATCCGCGAACGCTTCTGGAGAAAAATACCCAACAATGGGAATTTCATGGAGTTGAAGATCCACTAGGCCCGTGGAAGAAGAAAGGAGCTGTGGGAGTGCGGGAATGACAATCCTAGTTAAGTGCAGAGTACGGAGGCGTGGTCCCGACCGAAAAGCGCTGGGGAAGGTCAGCTGTACGTTATCTCGGGACAGAAGGATAAGTTGTTCTAGTTCCGAAAATGGCTCAGAGATTGTGGGAAGACTCTCCAGGAGCGACTTTGAGATGGTGAGGCTGATGGAGCCAATGCGATCGGAGTGCTCGAGTGCGGCCATGATATTGACATCGTCCTCGGGAGCCGGAGGGCCGAGCATGGGAGACCCTCCGTAGTTTAAGACGAGAGGCAAGGGTGGCCAGTATTCTAGAGTCTTCAGGACAGGCGTCCCGTACGTACAGTAAAGTCGAAGATCTAGACCCAGAGTTGAGGTAAATATGATCCGTCGCCATCCTTGGCATACGTGAGCGAGCTCAGGCCAAGATCGTGGAGAGGCGTGTAGGTGATGACGAAATACGTGCAGAAGAACGTCGTCAGGGAGCATCTTAGTCGTGACCAGTTGAGAAATAGGTCCTGCTCCAAGCTCATTAGCACGCGAAAGAAACTGGAATTGGTCAAAGGTTGTACCTGTTCCACGAAGTTCATTGATACACGGTCGTTCGTATTCCACCGCTGTCCCATGGCCCAAGAGCCGGCGTGAGCGAATGAATGACACTACGGCCTCCTGAAAAGGCGCATAATGCGGCTTAGGCTCTTGTATGCAGAGTTTATGAAGGGTCGGTAGTACAGCTCCACGTCGCGTTCTGGAGTATCGCGAATCTAAAGCAAGCACGACGTTTGTCGAATGGTTACCAGCTACATGGACCCATTTCGCACCCCCGAAAGGGCGGATAAGGTCCAGCCATTCTTCATGGTCGCTGTCGTTCTGCTGGCTTGGTAATTGCGTTGCACCGATGCGTAGATCTTCCACACCGAGAAGGAAAGCAGATAAATCATTACAGATTTCAGCCATGTACGACAACTGCAGAGCTAATTTCCTGCAGGATACCTGCAGCCCAAAGCGCGTTGTTTGCCCTGGTTGGGTAAAAGAGATGGAGATGGCACGCTCAGTGGATAGAATGACTGCTTGACGATGTGACTTCTGCATTTCTATCTGGCTGATGAACCGTCCAAGTTGCGAGGAGTACATCGGGGGTCGACCGAAGAATGTGATATCAATATCCTCGAGACGAGGTGCACCGATTTTAAACACCAAGTTGTCCAAATACCTGCTAGTTCCTCGATATTTGAAGTGCGTGAGAGCTGGGAGAACAACCCGTTCTCCTGACGGTGGAGGCAAGCCAAGATAGTCTTGTTGGCGCCGGGGGGTGAAGGAAAGGAAATGGAGCGAGAGTGTTTGAAGATGGGTCATCCCAGACAAGGCACTCGCGAACGCTTCTGGGGGAAAATACCCAACATTAGGGATTTTATGGAGCTGAAGATCTATGAGACCCTTGGAATGGGAAAGAAGCTGCGGGAGTGTGGGGATGGCGGCTCTAGTCAAATGCAGAGTACGGAGGCGTGAGCCCCACAGAAAAGTGCTGGGCAAGATCAGCGGCACATTATCTCGAGGCAGAAGAACGAGGTCTTCCAATGCCGAAAATGGTCGCTCGACTGCGGGTAACTTTTCCAGGAGCGAGCTTGTGACGGTGAGGCCGATAGAACTGACACGATCAGATTTCTTGAATGCGGCTATGATATTGTCCTCGTCCTCTGGAGCCGGCGGACCGAGAGCTGGAGGTCTCCCGTACTCCACAACGATAGGCAAGGCAGGCCAGCAATCTAGAGCCTTTACTACAGGCGTCCCGTGTACACAGAACAGTCGAAGGTGAAGAGTTCGTTGAGACGCAAATACGACGCGTCGCCACTTGCGGCATATATGCACAAGCCTGGGCCAAAGTCGTGGAGAGGCGTCCAGATAATAGCGAAATATCTTCAGAAGCACTTCGTCGCAAAGCTTCAAGACTACGACTTGTTGAGAAGAAGAACAAGTTAGCGAGTGGCGCAAGAACCCAGCTGGAAGGTGTACCTCTGCCTTGGTATCCGCTCGGGGTGGTAACGGATTGAGGGGGCAACGTGAGTCGGGCACGTCTATTGAGGGATCCACAACATTAACTGTCCATCCGCGGTTAAGCGCCGAAAGAGCTAGAACACTTACTTTGGAGACCGCATGATGGCTATGTGAGAATGAACCGTGAGGGCAGCTATTGCTTGCGTATCCTTATGTATAGTATGAGGCAAGGTATGGGGAATATGAAGTCATCACACCGACTAGTCGGCTCAACGAAATTTGGGACAACACGCGGCTGCGTGACCGCGTACACGAGCCCACCACATTGGTTTGAATGATAAATTACTGTGAGAACCAACGTGTGCAGTCCCAGTCCAGTTATATCAATAAAAATCCGTATAGTTCCGTTAGTTATGAGAACAAGTACCGAGCCAACCTTACCTTGGGCCTTCCTGTACTTAGACCAGCCACTGCCAGTGCCACTGACAGCCGATGTTCGTCGTCGCGTGCCAGTGGGCAGCAGTGCTCGGCCATGTCTGGGCCAACAAGCTGGAATCAGCGCTTGACAGGAATACGTGAAAACACGCTTTGTTGGGTCCCACCCGAAAATATGAAAAGTATGTACCATGCGGCAATTGACCCCTTTCGCAACGACCACTACCTCATCTACCAGTGCCCCTGATTCCATGGCGCGCGTCACTCGGACCCAAAAAATCATGGGAAAAGCCATACTTGACACAAGTTTTGACATCCCCCTGCGGCCATCAAAAGCTCGCCCTGCACCTCCCAGAGTTTCTACAAGACATGCACCCCGCCTTCAAACCAAACGACATGAACCCCCTCCATCTGGGAGCCCCGACTGGGGACTTTTCCTGGCGGGTTATCGCCTAGAACAGCAAATAAGGTTAGTCTATACGCACCCCTTGACGTGTTTCAAGTTGATGCCGAGCACTCCAATCTCACCCACACGTGTTTTACGCATGCCTCCATCGTGTATAAAGCATTCTATTGCCCTTTACCGTACTTCAAAGAAAAGAGAAACACGCAGATGAACACATGTTCTCACTGCCACAACACTCCCTGTATTCTAACGACCACCTGGTCCCTGTCTTCAAATCTTCAAGATTATTAGATCCTCCGCCCCGCCCAGTCACACGTCGCCAATGGATCCCTTCACAGCTCTGCTGATCCCAGTTCTCGGAAATTCCGTACAGAACCCGCCCCAGCGTAAGGCCAGCCCAGGCTTTGGGCTCGAAATTACTCATTCTCGGCATTCTCGGCACTGGTATCGGTATCGGATTCCATCGACGCGTGACTTGACAATTCCCGACTCGGTTTCCAACGGCATCCCACCAACAGTCTCGCCACCCCATCGATATTGGTTCACTTTCTCCCATCCCATCTCACCCTAATGCGCACACAGCTCACTTATTCCCTTCTCGTTCCCCGTCGCTATTTATCGCGCTTGCTCGGGCCCTCTTTCGTTGCATCGCCAATGGACAGGGCCAATTTCTCACCACTCATAGATGCTGCGCGTCCTCGTGCCTCGTTTGGCCTTTATCTATCTCTGCTCGACATACTCTCGTCTCCAGCTTCTTGAAGCTATCAAGACGCTTCGCTATCATTGATCGCATCGAGCACGCTACCCATTGACTCTTTGTTCTTTGATTCCTGTAAGTTAGTCTGGGCTGCTGGGGGGTCCAAAGTTGATTACGGTATGCATGATGGTTACTTGGGCTTTTCATCTTTCGTACCCTTCATGTCAAACGCTGCGTCGCAACTCACACGCCGACAGCGCGTCGTTAGTTTTCTCCGCAGATCTGTCGAAAGAAGATAATTCAATACACTCCTGCCCCCTGAAATGGAAAAGCTTCTGAAAACTCCAGCGGGGACTAGAAGGGTTGTCAGATAACGTTCAAGTCAAAGAAATGAAAAGGCGCACGACCGACCCCCAGATTCCTAATCCAGATACACGCCGCTCCGTATATGAGCTGCCTCTTGGCCACGCAATTTTGGCGCGTCTCAGGAACCCACTTTATTATGTAGCCAGCAAGTCAAACAAGTCTCTTGATGGTGCCTCCGTATAAGTTACGCCGACCCCCTCATGGGTTTATCTCGTTCCTTGCCTCAACGCCCGTCTTT
The DNA here is from genome assembly GCA_025766275.1 of Lactarius indigo. Classification (NCBI taxonomy): domain Eukaryota; kingdom Fungi; phylum Basidiomycota; class Agaricomycetes; order Russulales; family Russulaceae; genus Lactarius; species Lactarius indigo. The sequence continues at coordinate 399,485 of JAFKAC010000016.1, read as the reverse complement.
CGGATGCATCGTGGCGTAAGTCCCGTCTCATCGCTACTCCTTATGTAATATACTACCGAAACCAATATATCGCTCTGTTCCGCGGCATGTTCTAAACGAGGAAACGATAATGGATTGTTGAAGGTCGACGACTCCGGCGACTCGGAACGGGTGTTTCCGGAGGTTACCTAGTCACAACCGGCGATATCAAGGGCAATATGATGGATAGTGGGGCGTTACAGCAAGTTGTGTTGCATCAATGAATAGACGATTGAAAATGGCCGCATAAGTAACTGTAACGATAACGTCCCTTGATACATAATGGAAAAGCGTACATCGTTCAACGTTCAAATTCTAGTAATATAGAAGTAGCTATGGCATACGGCACTGAGAGCAAACAATGCGGCGATTTTGGAAAATGGAAACACGTTCGCGTCACCGCGGGACGGCAACAGATCACAATGTATTACTGATCCAATATCCCAAATTTCTGAACCCTGAGATTGCGATTTCGCATTTGAGGGTGAGGAGATGCAAGATCCCTTTGTCTTGTGTGCTGGCCTTAACCAAGGAAGGATTCACCCGGTCAGAACCTCAGAGCACCATGCACTAAGTACTAGTAGGTGCGCTCGCTGTTAGAGTCTTTTGTGGTAACTTCTGCGTTTCTGATTCCATGGTTATGGCACTGATTCCGGCAGAAGAGTTCTGTTGGCGTGTGAACACCTAATGAAACGCGGTCAGCCTAGAATGTAAAAGCCACGCGTCTGGATCGTACGGGTAATGAACGATGCACTGGTACATCCTGATGACCGAAAGTGCCAAGGCCGACGTCTCCTATAGCCCCAGTGAGAGTCTGTATGTACGAAGCCGAACTAGCGGAGCTGAATGATACACGGTTGTTCCTGCAAGCATATGAGAAAGTAAGGAGCGAGAGGTCGAGTGCAGATAAAATCGATGCTTACAAGATGAAGAAAAACGAGATTACGTACAACTTCCCAAGTATGGATTCGAACACGACGAACCAATATTCTCCTCTTTCCTAGAGCATGTGGGAGTCATTGGCCTATTGCGTTAGATCAATAATATGGAAGGGAAAAAGGCGCATACAGGCCATAGGCTCGTGAAGAGCAAGTAAACGACAACGTAAGCAATGGCGCATAAAGTCGGAGGAACGGCGGCTTGCCACCCGATGACGATAAGGCGCATGACACGCTGAAAAACTCTTTTAGGCGACAGAGTGACTTGAGAAAATGCAGGATTTACCCTGCGAATGCGTTCTGTATGCACCCGTTTGAGCAAGTTTCGCAGGTGGTAGATCCCTGTGAAGAAAGGCGGTTAGAACGTGCAGTACATTAGTAGTGTAGGATTTAGAGACGCACGAATGCTGGTGATAACAATGTCCAAAACTTGCGAAGCGGGTCAGCTCGGCGAGAAGGTAAGTTCCCAGCATATGAACTAACTCGCAGGGGGCAATACCGAACAAATGACTGCAGTCGCTTGTCAGGTTTTCCCCGCAAAATGTGATTGTATATACTCACAGATAGGATAGATTCCGAAACGGGCGCTTCCCTTAGTTTCGAACAGTGTCCCGTGATGTTCGGCTTCATAAATTTTTACGATCGCCGTGATTCTACCGGCTACGGAGAGGGCGAGAAGAAGGACGAGCGGCCACTGATGGAAGGAGCTGCTAAGCGCACGTTGGGTGAGAAGCGTTGGCGCAACCACGCACAACAATCCAGCGGCCGCGTGTGAGAATCTGAGCAGGTTTTAAATACTTAGTGAAAGAGTCAAAGGCAATAACTAACTGGCCAACACCGCCTTATTAGATATGCCTGGACCGGAGCAGCCATAAGTGACGTCTACAAGTGCTGTCAGGGTCACCACTGCAAGGGTTGCAGGCGCTGATTGACGCACAAAAATAGGCTGTGTGTTTTCAATCCACGTGAGCTACGTGGCACAGTATCAGTAAGTGCGGTACCCAATACGCGTGTAGCGGAACTCACATCGTACGCATGTAGAACGTGATTTCTCCACGTAGCCACTATGAAGGTGCAACTCTGAAATCTGCACATATGGGTAGACAGTTTGGGAACCGCGGACCGGACTAGTATGGGAAGATAGCATACAGTGTGGCTACTGTCACGAAGACCGCCAGGGCGAGGAGACCACGAGAGTCACGGCCCACATGGTCACGGTCGAGAAATGTCGAGAATTGAGAGATCACGAAACCCGTCAGTACTCCCTCAGCAAACAGCCCGAGGACCCCTGGGCCAAACAGATCAACTTGACCAATCTGGTATGAAGATGCAGGATCTGCCATCGATGGAATGACATCCAGGTGATTCTGGGTTTTAGGAATAGATGACTATGGCAAGCTGAACGGAAGAGTCTTTAAGAGACTCAAAGGAATTGAGTATTAAGCTAGCTGAGATTATGTGCTGTACCAGTAACCGGGGCAATACAAAGGACCCATTTTGATTTGGTGTGGCCCACCGGTGCTAGGATACGGATACGGGCTCTCCGCCCGCGGGGTGAGCCCGCGTCGCATTGAGGAGTCGAGGGCAGCCCGACCAGATGTCGGCTTTCATTTATGGTGGCCATCACGGCATTTGTGAACCGAGGACTTGCTGTGCGGTGAACTGCGGACGGGAAAGTTCGGTTCTCGGGATTTGGACGAATCACCGAACTGGACCCTCGGTTCGGGTTCCTTTCCGTCCGGTTCGGGTTCGGGGGTGTGTGGACCCCGACGTGGTTGACGTCACGTGGACACACGTGAAACAGTAAATTTGGTGCGTTAAGACGGACAGACTCGGAAACGACTTGGATGTGCATCATCCCTTATTCATAGACGTAGCATAAAATCCCACTGGTCGTATCCATCACATCGCCTATCAAAACCTCCGGAAACAGCCCATCCGCCAGCATCACCGAACTCAGCTGCACATGCGAAAACACATACAAATCGACTTAGTTCTCTTCTAGAACTTAATGAGTGTAAAGCCTTACATTGAGGAATGGAGGAGCGCCGGTGGGGTACTTGTTGTATGACTCAACGCTTTGGAGAGCTTGGACAGAGCCACCAAAGAAACTCTCGGCATTTGTCTGGTTGCGGTGCTGCCAGTCGTACCATAGTTTGTCGATCATCTGCCGCGGAACAGAGTGATACGTCAGTTGACGTCGTATTACACAAGCAAACGAGCTCACTGCATGATGCAGCCAAAAGAGAGGGTCTGGGGCAAGAAAATTAATACACTGAGAAATTATTCGGCGTGTTTTGGGCTTACCATTAGGAGCCCATTTGGGACCAACTATGCAATTCGAGGAGTTTTGTGGACAGCTTCCGGCTAGATCGCTGAAAATATTTGATGTGAGATGTGTTGAAATTATACGTGACCAAGAAGCAGTATACTACTCACGCGCCAACAATTAAGTGCACGGCGCTGTGTGGACCCTGATGTTTTTTTTTTTTTTTTTAAATCCATTTACGTGCGCCTCAGGGCCAATTACCCTACGTAGCACGATACTTTGTATCTTTAACAGATATGTAGTTCGCTGTAGCATAAGTTTCCGTGTATCATGTTTCCCCCCCGCTCCCGTGAGGGAGTGGCTTGGCTTCCCGTCAAGCGTTGAGTTAAGTGGGGCGGCGGAGCCGCCTTGGCGTGCGTTGCTTGCTATGGATAAGGGTCTTGCTTGCGTTTGGTAGTGTATGTGGGCTTGCTACCACGTCTTCCGCTTTGCTCAACGTGTCTTGAGTTGGCCCGTGGGACCAGGCGAGTTGTGGGGATATGTGAGGATGGTGTGAGGTGGTTTTTGTGGTGCGTGTTATGAGAGTGGGGTGGCGAGGTGTATGATCGTGTTCCTTCTTATCCGTCTCTTCCTTCCTTCCTTACTTCAACTTTCTCTGCTCCTGTTCTGCTCCCCTTCGTTTGCCTACGCTTGCTTCTGTGAATTCCTTCGAGAATCTGCCCGTTTCGTGAATGTATTTGACTAGGGGGATTAACGTTTTAGGCTCGCTTAGTAGCTTTGCATATGTTCCCTCCAGCGCTCTTCTCCCCTTTAGGAGGTTCCAGCGCTCGTGTGCGAAGGCCGGGCAGTCGAGGATGAAGTGCTGGGGTGTTTCCGGGCTGTGTCCGCATGCGGGGCAGTTGTCACTAGTCGTTCTTTTGAATCTGAATAGATAAGCGTTGAGTGGGAGGTGGCCCGATCTCAGCTGGAATAGCCAGCTTGCGCCTTGTCTAGATAACTTTGGGTCGCTCGTTAGCTTAAGGAATTTCTGAGAGGGTAAAGAATCGTCTATCTGTTTTAGTCTGTGCGCCCGTTGTGATGTCTCCCAGTCGTTTTTCCACCAGGTTTTGAGCTTATCTTTAAAGCATTGTCTTGAGGTGGATTTGTTGATCTTGAGGGGTTTGCGAAGCTGTGGTGGGAGAGCGCTGGGAGGCGACGTCTTCCCTTCTGCAGCTTTCTTTGCCTCCTCATCCGCCTTCTCGTTGCCTTGTATATTTACATGTCCTGCAGTCCATCGAATTGTTAGCGATAGTTTTTTCCCTCCCTTAGCGCGAAGTTTCGCTGCTGTGGTGTGGAAGAGAGCGGCCAGGGAGTGTCCTGACTTGCTGCCTGGCGAGGATATCGCCGAGATAGCTGCCTGGTTGTCTACTCCTAAGGCGATGCTGGTTTTGTTGTTCTTCTCGGTTTTTATTAAGTGGAGGCCTAATAGTAGTCCAGTCAGTTCCGCCTCGAAGACGGTATGCTGATCCGCTGTGCCCAGGTGGTAGTGTAGCGTCCTTTCTATTTTGTCCTTCCTGAAGAGGGTTGCTGCTGCTCCTACTAGTCCGTCGTGTGCTGAGCCGTCTGAGTATACCTTGATTACCTCGGTACTTTCCTTGTCAGCTTTGATCGACGTCTCCTTGTCTTTGGCTATGTCCAGTCCAAAGGGGCGTTTGTGTGATAGGGCCGGGTCCCGTCCCACAGTAGGTATCTTCTCGTAGAGTTGTGGTTTGACCGCGAACGACTGCATGAGATAATGTAGAGGGGCTTTATGTCTTTTGACTTTTCCCATTGCGCACTTCTTTGCGGGCCCATGAAGCGGGTGGTCCTTAGGGAGAGTGGCGTAGCGAGTAGCTGCCCTATGAAGATGTTTTTCAGTTTCGAGTTTTAGCGGGAGGATAAAAGCGTGCGCGTCTAGGACGTCCGTGGGCGACGTCCTGAGGCCACCAGTAATTGCCAGGGCTCCGGCCCTTTGAATGGTCGTGAACTTATTCCCGCGTCTTAATATCCTGTCGGTTTTCCCGTTTGGGTTGTTTCGGCCTTCTGCGCTTCCCCAAACGTCGACCGCGTAGAGTATACGGGGGACTGCGACGCTAGTGTATAATCTCCTCGCGTATTTGGGCGTGATACCCCAGCTTGGGGCGGCCACTCTTCTGATCTGGCCGGCCCATCTCATACCTTTCTCCAGGGCGTGATTGTATTGTGTACCCCAGGTGAGGTGCTGGTCGAGGTAGATACCCAGATATTTGGCGCTCTTTGATGGGGTAATGGTGGTGTCTAGAATCTGCATGGGGTTTCTTTCCTTTTTGCAGTTCTGGTGGGCGAAATCGATCAGCGCCAGCTTGCTGAACTCGAAGCGCGAGTTGTGGGCGTTGGACCAGTCGATCGCGCCCCCATCTCTTGTCATCATGTTCGCTAGTGTCTCATGTGTTTCCGTGAAGTTATCTCCGGTGGCGATTAGGATTGCGTTGTTGATGTAAGCCATTGCTGATTCGCTTTCGCCGTTTGGAACTTCTAGGATGTCTGCGTTGTAGAATTGGTATAATATCATGGACAGGGGATCTCCCTGTCCTATCCCATTGTTGATCGGAATGTTATCTGAAATGTAGTCATCGAATTTCAGCGTAGTGAAGCGGTCGCGAAGGAGGTTTTGCGTAAATTTCACTAATTTGTTGGGAACGCGACGCATTCTCATATTATGGATTAGTCTGTCGTTTACCGCGTTGGGGAAGGCGCCCTCTATGTCCAGGAGGAGCACCGATACTACTTTCTTTCTTCTCCAAGCGTCTTTGATCCGGAGCGTGAGCATGTGCATCGTGTCCGTTGTTGTGCGGGCTGGACGTCCTCCCTAGTGGTGTTGGGGGAGAAGTTGGTGTGTTTCGGAGTAGAAAGTGAGTTGTTCTGCCATAATGGACGTTAGTACTTTTGCGAGCGTATTGAGAAGGGCGATGGGTGTTACGCTCCACCGGTGTGAGTCTGACTTGGACGTAAAGAAGGCGTAGTCAACTTAACGAAGGTTAAATGAATGGGGACCACGTGTCAACCCAACGCTAGCTGAACAGGGGCACGAAGGCGCACACTGCAGCTGAAGGTGAAGAAGTACTATCCCTTGGTGGATAGAAGTGGAGGCACACTTGGTCGGAGGCCAAGGCAAGCGAGAGACGAGTCAAGTGGTGGATTGAAGAAGACCAAGATGGGGACTCTTGGTCTTCTGAGACGACTACTTATACAGGTACACGCGGGCTTTAAAGCGCCGCTAGAACAGTAGGTAACAAATAGCGTAACTAGCTCGAATGTAACGCCGTCACGACGTTAGCCCGACTTGAGCTTCGATGAGGCGACTCTGCGACTTAGCTAATCACGCGCGATGGCGTATGGCACGAAGGCAGGCTCCAGATGTTCGAAGACACTGGTGAATGTAGACGGCTTTCCTTAATAGGCGAAGCGAACAGTTCGAAAGGAATGAGACAAGAAGTGACGATTGAAGAAGACCAAGATGGCGTGTCTTGGTCTTCCACAGCTACCTTAAACACACGTAGAGCAGGCTTTCAAGCGCTGCTATGAGTCACAGTAAAGTAGCGTCCAACGTATCGCATAAGTACCGCAATCCTAATACTACTACTACCTGTACTAGGATCGAGTCATCTGCAAACACCTAACTCCTTCGTAAACTCCGAGTCCGTGACTAATCTACCTTACCGCCGTAGTCACAACCGGTACAGTAAGGGTCCAATGCGTGCAATCGTAACATCACCCCCTTTTCAGCGTGAGACCCCAGACTCACCGAAAGTCTCGCGCCGCCCATGTAGACTGCTCGTCACTAATCCTCTCAAAAACGTTGGCCCGTTCCAACCAGTAAATGCAGTCTTTCTTGTCGTCCCTTGCCGACAACCGCATGGCCTGGAGTTGACGGATGTGGGCCACGAGCCGTTCTTCTTCATATGCGGCTGCACGGTAACGTGTCACCTCCGCAGTCAGGGACTCATCCCCGATGCGGCTCAGCGCGCGGTCCGTGATCTTGTCGGAGGCGAGGATGACTAGGTCCTCATGGGCGATGAAGGTGTGTCCCGCGGCCAATAGCATCGGATGGGCGTAGAGGGGTTTGCCGTAGAGATGGGGGGAACCGGGGATGAGTCCTAGCACAAATGGATTCGCACCTCCTACGATCTGCACATGACTGGCGTTCCTCTCTACGCCGTCAGGCCCGGTGATGGGGAAGTGAATGTAATGGGGCTGTCGATTCGCCCTGAACCCCTCAGGCGCAAGGACCTGCGTGGGGTCGTCGTCGTGCGTGATGGGGGTGTGAAGTGCGATGCCGGGCAGTCGCACACGTCCTCGAGACATGGCGGTTCCGTCGGTGTGAACGAGCCATGGGGTGATTCGGGAATTAGTAGGGTGGCTGTGCGTTCGAAGGAGGGGGTGTCTGACCGGGTAGTAATCCTCGTCGTCAGCGTGAGCCTCGTCGTGAGGGAGCGCTGCCTGCGCTGCCGCAACTCGCTCAACCTCTTCTGCGCTAAGCGCAGTTGTTCGTCGGCCCACTCCTTCGCCACTCTCCGCCAGTCCTCCGCTGCTTCTAACTCCAGTTGGGTCTTCGAGGGGGCGGTCGGCAGGGAGAATTCCCCGCGTGCCGATGAGGTCGTCACCTGGGGGGATAATGGCAATGGGTTCTCGATTGCCGTTGTCGTCTCGGAAGATGTGAGGGACGGCATGCTGCTGCTCGTCGTCGGGCTGGTGAGTCGGGTCGGGGAACCTCTGTAGGACATTAGCCCATTCTTGAGCGGTGATATGCCCCGTTCGCATGTTTGCAGGTGTGTACGGAGTGAGCTGGACCTGTTGAACCACGGTTTCTTCGTCGTCTTCGATGAGGTTGGCGGTGTCTTGTGCGACTTGGTCGAGGAGGATCGCCGTGGTGACATGTCTGAGAGGGGAAGTGGGCATAGAAGTACGAGAGGAGCGAAGGTGGGAGTGATACTCTCCCTGACCGTCTCCAGACTGGCTTTTAAGGCGTCGTATAGTCGTTCGGCCCGCTTGGTACTCCTCTATCGCGTCTGGGGCGAATACGTCATCCTTATCGACCCACTGATTCTCCGAGTCCGGATACCCCTTTCATTTGATGAGGTATTGGAGCTTTTTGCAGCGGCCGAAATGCCGTGAGTCTAGAATAGCCTCGACCTCGTATTCTTCCTCTCCTTCCACAAGATCCGGTGGTGGTCGCGGGAAATTTTCGCCGTGCATGGTCGTGCTTTTGTACGGCGTGAGAAGATCGATGTGAAACACTGGATGGATGCTCCACTGCGTGGGAAGCTCAAGTCGATAGTTATAAGGGGACATCACCTGAGTCACTTTAAACGGTCCGTGGCGTCGCGCCGCCAGTTTCGCTGTAGGTTGATTGGTTCGTAAGTGTTTTCCTTCTAACCATACTTGGTCACCGACCCGATACCGTGGGGTGTCTTTATGTCGGATCCAGCTGTCTTGTGCCTTTTTGATAAGGGTCTGGGCGAGTTGACGCGCTTCCTTCAGCTGTGTCAGTCTTGTGATCATGTTTGGAATAGGGGATGGCTTATCCGTCCAATCAGCCGTCGGGTTGTATCCCATGAGAAGCATGAATGGCGATTGTTTCGTATGCTCATGGGGCCAGTTGTTGTGAGCGAATTCTGCTATGGGGAGGTACTCCGCCCAGTTATCTTGGCGCTCGTTAGCCCAGAACCACAGGTATTGCTCAAGCCATTGATTGGTCCGCTCGGACTGCCCGTCCGTGCGTGGATGGTAGGCCGTTGAAATGTTTTGTTGGATGCCTAGTATGCGGCACACTTCCCGTGTGAATTTGGAAGTGAACCGGGGGTCGCGGTCGCTGATGATTTTACGCGGTAATCCGAATCGCTTGAACACGTGATTGACGTACAGAATGGCGGTCCCTTCCGCTGTCACCTCCTCGTTGCATGGGATGAATATGGAGGCCTTGCTACAGTCGTGGTCCGTGACGGTCAAGATGCTGTCATACGACTGCGAGGTCGGCAATTTGGTGATGAAGTCTAGGGCAATGGTGTGGAAAGGGGGAGCGTCCGTGGCTGGGGTGATTGGGTGTAATGGAGCGCGAGCGGGTCGAGTGTTGACTTTATTTCGCTGGCAGTCAGCACATCCTGTGACGTACTCGTATACATCTCGGCGAATGCTTGGCCACCAGTGGTGTCGTTCTACGATCCGTTGTGTCCTGCTTATTCCGGGGTGTCCGTGTACTGGCGGGTCGTGATGATCCTGTATGATGGCCCTATACGCCGTCATTGGTCCTGTAACCACCAGCCGTCCATCCTTGTACCATTCTCCCTCTATCTTTTTGAGGCAATGGGCATCAATCCACGTCTTGATTACGGCGGGGTCTTGTTGTCGTCTCAGTTGTTGCATCATGGGATGTATTTCCAGCGCACGCGCGACGTTAGTGGCTCGTATGAATACTTCCGGAGGTAAGACGACCACACCTTGGTTATCTTCTTCCCCCTGATCGTAGTCCGGTCGTCTCGATAGCACATCCGCTCGGCCGTTGTTTTTCCCTTTGATGTGATGAATTTCGAAGTCGTATTCCATCAATTCTAACACTTCTCGAGCGACCCTTCGGCTAATCTTTTGCGGCGTCTTCCAATACTGCAGGTTCAAATGATCCGAGAATATCTTGATCTTGTGTGGGGATCCTGCGAGTAGGGGGCGCCAGTGTCAGAGAGCTTTTACAATGGCGAGGAGTTCGAGGTCATAAATGTCGTAGTTGCGTTCTGCTTCGCTCAGCGTTGCAGAGTAGTATCCTATTGGGTGCTTGCGCCCGTCACTTTTTCATTGTAGGAGAACTGCGCCCACCGCAAACCCGGAGGCGTCGACCTCCAGCTCAAATTGTTCTTGTAGGTTGGGGTGCGCCAGCACTGGCTCTTCGGTTACGAGGCGTTTGAGGGTCTTGAACGCGCGATCCTCTTCTTCTGTCCATCGCCATTCAGCATCTTTCCTTGTAAGTCGATTTAATGGTCGGGCGTGTGTGGCGAAACCTCGGATGAATAAGCGGTAAAAGTTACAGAAGCCCAAGAAAGAGCGTACGTCCCGGACTTTAGTTGGTGTCAGCCAGTCTTTGATGCCGCGAACTTTTACCGGGTCCATGCGAGTTACCCCCTTTTCAAGGATTACCCCCAGGTAATCCATCCGAGGTTGGTGGAAAAGGCACTTCTCGAGCTTGAAGTAAAGATCGTGCTCCTGGGCAACACGAAGAACATCCGTGACTGCCGCGACGTGGTCCGTGGAATCGTGACCCTCACGCGTTGCAATCCCAATGTCGTCCATATATACACGGATGATGGTGCCACGAAGTTCGTGTTTCGCGATCGTATCCCGGTAAATGTGGTTCATCATTGTCTGGAATGTTGCGGGCGAGTTTGTGAGGCCAAAGAACATAACTGTCGGTTCGAAGAGACCGAATTTGGTTTTGAAGGCCGCCTTCTCCTGGTCGCCGTCCTGGATGCGAATGTTGTTATATCCCCAACGGATGTCGAGCTTGGTGTAAATGTGTGCGTTACTGAGGTCGTATATGAGGTCTTGAATAAGGGGGAGGGGATATTGGTTGCGTATGGTATGGGAGTTAATCACCCGGTAGTCCTGTACCGGGCGTAGTTTTCCGTCCTTCTTTTTAATAAAGAAAAATGAGGATGCATACGGGGAAATCGAAGGGCGTAAGTATCCTTGCTTAAGTTTTTCGTCCAGGAATTCCTTGAGCTTGCCCTCCTCTTCTTGTGTCAATGGGTATATTTTGCAGTCTATAGCTGACGGAGTATTTGGTTTGAAGTCAATGGCGTGATCCCACGGTCTTGGAGGTGGGAAACGTTGAGACGCTTCTTCGCTGAAGAGCTGTCGAAACGCTTGGTAGACCGCTGGTAGTTCTATGGGTGGTTCTTCTTTTCTTGCCTGGATTGCTAATTCGGTGGACGTGGTAGCGCGTAAGTGTACGCTTTCTTCGTCCAGTTCATTGGCGATTTCTTCCTTTTGGTCATTAGTGAGGGCGGCAGCAATGATAGTACGCTGATGGAAACTGTCCTGCGTACTGATCACCACCGGCATGATGTCCTCATGTATTGCCGCATCGCGCCAATTAATGGTTGGTTCATAGGTGGCCAACCATGGATATCCCAACACGATTTCTTCGGTTCCTAGGTCCGTGACGAGGAACCGCATTGTCCTGTGATATCCTTTGGCGTACACATCAAGGTCGGTATAATGAGTAATGGACCCAGCTTTATTTTCTGTCTGGTCGATGTTCCAGATTTTTCGTGGCTGAGCCAGTGGCTGTGTACCAATGCCCATTTTCTTTATGAACCTCGGGTTCATAAAATTGTCGGTGGCTCCGGAGTCCACCAGTACTCTTATGTCGGCCATTCGGTAATTCGTGCGTATCGAAACTGGAATTCGAAGAGAACGAAAGCGCGTCATGATTACAGAATTACAATTTAGAGCCCTCACCCAGGCCGATGGGTTCAGGCGCTCCGAAAACCCTCTCTTCCCCATAAGTCCTGCAATATCAGGTCCTTCACCTCGTCTGGCGCGTTGGCGACCCCAGTAAGCCACTCTTTGGCTCGTTCTTCGGCGGTTTTGCTAGTTGAAGCGGCCTGTATCTGAGCCGGCGGGGTTTCTTGTGCGTAGTAATCTGTCTCCGCTGCGCGGACGGTAGAGGGTCCGGCACTTTGCTGCTGCCATTGCCGGGGCTGCCTAGGATGGGGGCAATTTCGTGAGAGATGACCCGGCACGTTGCAGTTGTAGCACAACACCGTCCTTAGGTCTCGTCGTGACCCCCCTCTTCCTCGCCCCCTTGCTCCGGGTCCTCCTCTTGGTGGAAAGGGAGGTAGGCCTGTATAAGGCGGTTTTCCATAGTCGATTTCTTCCGACCCTGCTAACCTTGCTTTTGTTCGGTCCGCGGAAGTGTCCATTGCCCAAGGATTCGCGAGGTTTTGGGGAATGGTCCACCCGGCGTTACCCACTTTCTTCGGCTTGGTGTCTTTATACTCATCCACCCGAGCTCGGATATGGATGTAGTTGCGTTGTCGGCGGAGTGTCGCCCGCTTCCATTCGTCGAACGTTTCCGGTTCGTCCAGGTCGTACGTTTTTTCATACAGCTTCTTTGGTAGTCCCTTGGTGAACAGGTCGATGGTCTGGGGGTCGTTAAGTCGGTATCCCGCCTTCCTAGCGGCTTCTTCAAATTCATTGACGTATTTGTCGATATCCCCGTCGACCATCTTGAGTCCCTTCCTTAGAAGCGCTTGAGCTTGTTCTCGCTCGAGGGTGTTAACGAACCTTTGGTTGAATCCTTCTGCTACTGCGTTCCACAGATCCCTTGTGTGTTGGTCTATTCCTCGTTGTACTTGACGGTTAAGCCACTTGAGATACGAGAGCACCCATTCGCTGACGGATACTCCTTTTATGTAGGACAGGAATAGGAGGCTTCGTCGGTAGTCGTTGCGCATGACTGAGGTGTCGAGGTTCATTCCCCAGTATACGTGCCATTGCGTGAGGAAGGAGTCTACTTTAGTGCGGTCTCCATCAAAAATTGTGGGAGGTTCACCGGTCAGTTTCTCGTGTCCGTGTCCTCCTCCCCCTCCTCCTGGTGGACCTCCACCACCGTTTCCGTCTGGAGGTCCTCCTCCTGGTGGGTTGTTTGGGAGATCCGGTGGGTTCCCCCCTCCTCCTGGGCGTCGAGGGAAGTCTCCTCCTGGCGGTCCTCCCCATCCTGGCGGAGGGTCTAGTGATAGTCCTTGTCGTCGTCCATCCCGTGACGGGGGATCCCCTTGATCGGGTCCGATAGCCCGAAAAATGGCTGCATCGTCTGCAGTCATGCGATGCCCTGTTTCTGGGTTAATGGGCATGAGGTTGCGTTGTGATTCTTGTCTAATTGCTTCCGCTGCTTCTCGTGCCGCTTGCTCCCTAACTTGCATAATTTCTTCGGCCGTCATGGTGGTAGTTGCCATTTCTGCTGCCGGTGATCGTACGTGAATGACCTCTGGTTGGTCTGAAATGTGTAGAGACTCAGCTTGTTGGATGGTGTATTGCTCGATGGGCCCGACGCTTGCCGGCCGATTTTCTTCACTTTGCTCGTCCTCTTCGGTTTCCTCACTGACCGCTTCTCCAGTAGAGTGTTCCCGTAGCTGGCCGTCAATGGGCCCCCAGTCAGCTCGTGAGTTGAGCTCGTGTGCATCGATATCGCACTGATATTGCCTTCCCGCAGGTCTAATGACGTCCCAGCGGTGGTCTATGGGGTTCCACGTAATTTCTACCCAACACAGGTGGTCAAAATTGAACTCAACGGGTCTGAACCTTGTAGGTCCGTTGAACTCCACAAAGTATCCGGTTTCGTCTCCTCGGTCCCTCCACCTGGCTGCTCCTAAGAATCGAGTTGGTACGTTGCGATCTCCTCTTCGTTCTAGATAATAAGGACGAAAGTTCGTCCACTGGTCCCTAGTATTGATAGTCGCCACAATGAGTATCTTGGTCTTAATGTAACGCCGTCACGACGTTAGCCCGACTTGAGCTTCGATGAGGCGACTCTGCGACTTAGCTAATCACGCGCGATGGCGTATGGCACGAAGGCAGGCTCCAGATGTTCGAAGACACTGGTGAATGTAGACGGCTTTCCTTAATAGGCGAAGCGAACAGTTCGAAAGGAATGAGACAAGAAGTGACGATTGAAGAAGACCAAGATGGCGTGTCTTGGTCTTCCACAGCTACCTTAAACACACGTAGAGCAGGCTTTCAAGCGCTGCTATGAGTCACAGTAAAGTAGCGTCCAACGTATCGCATAAGTACCGCAATCCTAATACTACTACTACCTGTACTAGGATCGAGTCATCTGCAAACACCTAACTCCTTCGTAAACTCCGAGTCCGTGACTAATCTACCTTACCGCCGTAGTCACAACCGGTACAGTAAGGGTCCAATGCGTGCAATCGTAACATCGAACCCTAGTACAGCTATCCTAGGAATGAGTCATACATGAGTCACAATCACATGCGACCTACTATGCTGACTGATACGTCGTAAGAGTCCATGACTAATGCTAATACCAGGCCGTAGTCATAACCGGCCACGAGTCACTCTTTAACAAGTCCATACTGTAACATCACCCCCTTTTCAGGAGTGAGGCCCACCTCACAAGTCGATGGTGTCCCTGCTAACCTGTCTTACGGCCTCGATCTCATCTTCAATCCTAGGCAGGGCGTTAGCGCGCTCCAGCCTATAGATGGCGTCCATCTTGCGGTGGTGGACGACCCCCTTCTCCTCTTGAAGACGCCGGATGCGCCCTTCGAGCTGGTCTTCGGCGAACGCGAACTGTCTGTAGCGACGTACCTCCTCTGTAAGCGTAACGTCGCCGATGCGCTGGAGCATGGCATCTGCGGGATGACGATCTCTGAGTAGAAAGAGATCTTCGTGCGCAATGAAGGCGCGGTTGTCGTGTGGGAGGTGTGGTGTGGCATACAGGGGTTTCCCATAAATGTATGGGGATCCAGGGACTAGTCCGAGAACGAAGGGGTCGCCGGCCTTGATAATTTGTATGTGCGAGGCCTGTACTGTAAGTCCGTTGGGGAGACGGACCGGGAACGGAACGTAATCGGGTCGTCCATTGACCCGGAACCCCTCAGGGATGATGATGCTGAGGGCGCTGTCGTCTGCTCCGAGTGGCGTACAACGAGCAGCGTGGGGCGCTGTGATGTATCCCCTGTGCATAGGCGCTCCGTCTGTGTCGACGAGATAGGGAGTAGCCTCTGCGGCTCCAGGGTGCTGTTCGTAGTCAAGGAATGGGTGTCGTGAGGGGTAGTAATTGTCATAGAGGTCGTCATGCGTAGCTTGGTCCAATGCTCCCTCCGCTCCTTCGCCATCTTGCGCCGCGAGGCGGCGATATGCAATTGCTCGGCCTGCCATTTCTGCACTGTCTCCTTCCACTCCTGCTCGTAGTTCTTCACCGCGTCGGGTCCCTTCAGAGATCGTGAGAGCCGCTTGAAGTTGGAAGAGTTCGTCTTCCGTGATGGTGTGGGTTGTGGCTCCGGTGTCGGGGTCAACGATGTTGTACAGTGGCGGAGGTGTTGGTTGAATTGGTGTTGGATCGTCGGAGACCACTCCCGTCGTGGGCATAGGAAATCGTCGCAGTGCCTCGGACAGGTCTGCACTGGCTTGTCGTTGTAACGTTTGCTCTTCTGCGGGTCATTCGCTGCGAGATTGCTGTGCAACTTGTTGATGAGCTCTTCGCTGTTCAGTGGTGGCGGGAACAACAATATTTGGGGAGACGATGGGGGCGATGATGGTTTCGAGGAGGTCAAGGTGGTCATTGCGAGGGATGGAGGACATGAGAGGGGATGGTGACTTATCGCGTTGGATGGCGACCCTTATATGCACTTCTCGTTCGGGGTTGGAAGTTTTGAACTCCCGAATGGCTTCGTCAGCGAAGACGTCATCCTTATCGACCCACTGGTTGTCCGAGTCGGGATAACCCTTCCATTTGACAAGGTATTGCAGCCGACGTCTTCTGCCGAATCGCCGAGAGTCCAGAATCTTCTCGACTTCGTATTCCTCCTCATTATCGACCAAATCCGGTGGTGGGCGCGGATAGTTTGGTCCGTGCGTGGGTGTTTCACGATAAGGTGTGAGAAGATCTATGTGGAAGACATCATGGATACTCCACTGCGTGGGAAGTTCAAGGCGATAGTTGACGGGAGACATCACCTGGACGACCTTAAATGGCCCATGTCGTTTGGCAGCTAGTTTTGCAGTTGGTTGGTGCATATGTAGGTGGCGCCCTTCGAGCCACATGAGGTCTCCTTTTTTGAATTTGGGCGTATCTTTATGTTTGACCCATGACTTCTGCGCCCTGAACATGCAGGAGAAGGCGCGTTCCCGTGCCTGTTTAAATTGGTCTAGTCTCAACGATACTTGAGGGATAGGGGATGGTCTATCGGTCCAATCAGCGCGAGGATTGAATCCTGATAAGAGGAAGAAAGGAGACTCCCACGTAGTCTCATTAGGCCAGTTGTTATGCGTGAACTCTGCCATTGGTAGATAATGGACCCAGTCATCTTGTCGTTCGTTAACCTAGAAATGGAGATATTGTTCAAGCCACTGGTTTGTTCGTTCTGATTGGCCATCAGTCCTAGGATGATAAGTGGTTGAGATGTTTTGGCTGATGCCAAGGATTTTGCATATCTCTCGCATGAACTTTGACGCGAAGCGAGGGTCTCGATCACTGATAACGCGCGAGGGGAGTCCGAATCGTGGGAATACATGGGAGACGTACAGGGCTGCCGTTCCTTCGGCTGTTATCTCTTCATTACAAGGGATAAAGACCGCAGCTTTGGTACAGTCGTGATCTGTTATGGTAAGAATAGAGTTGTACCCCCTAGAAATAGGGAGTTTAGTGATGAAATCCACTGCAATAGTTTCAAATGGCAGGGCTTCTGGTTTGGGATAGATGGGTTGTAGAGGCGCTCTGATGGGGCAAAGGTTGACTTTGTGCCGTTGACATTCCGCACAGCCTTTGACATAGTCGTGAACGTCGTTCTTCATTTGTGGCCACCAGTAGTGTCGTTCGGTGAGTTGAAGGGTGCGTTTAATCCCAGGGTGACCATAGACTGGAGAGTCGTGGTGAGCGGCGATGATGGTGCGCTTGTCGTGAATGCCACCGGTGACCACCCGACGTCCGTCTTTATACCATGTTCCTTCGATGTCTTTTAGTTTGTGAGCATCAACCCAAGGTTTTAACTTAGCTATGTTCTGCTCGTAGATTGGGTGTTCCGGGGTCATTTCCACTGGTAGGATTTCTGGTCTCCAATGTGGATGTCGCGGTTGTTCCGTTGTAGTGGCACGTGCAAAGACGCTTTCTGGTAGTACTGTCACCCCTTCGTTGTCGTTCTCCCCCTGGTCGTAATCCGGTCTTCGTGATAATGCGTCAGCACGTCCATTGGAGGTGCCCTTGATGTGGTGAATCTCAAAATCGTATTCGGAGAGTTCGAGTACTTCCCTGGCCACACGCCTGCTGATCTTCTGTGGCGATTTCCAGTATTGGAGGTTGAGATGGTCGGAAAATACTTTGATTTTGTGGGGTGAGCCCGCTAGAAGGGGCCTCCAGTGGCGGAAGGCTTTGACGATTGCTAAGAGTTCAAGGTCGTATATGTCGTAATTTCTCTCGGCTTCGCTGAGAGTGGATGAGTAGTAGCCGATGGGATGTCGTTTGCCGTCTGCCTTCCGTTGAAGAAGGACTGCTCCCGTGGCGAAACCGGATGCGTCAACTTCTAATTCGAATTGCTGTGTGAGGTCCGGGTGCGCTAAGACAGGTTCGCTGGTGACGAGGGTTTTAAGGTCTTGGAATGCCTTTTCTTCTTCGCTTCCCCAGTGCCATTCAGTATCTTTGCGTGTGAGTTTGTTGAGCGGTCGTGCTTTGGTTGCGAATCCTCGTATGAAGGGGCGGTAAAAATTGCAGAATCCAAGGAAGGAGCGAACATCCTTAACTTTGGTTGGCGTTGGCCAGTCTTTAATGCCCGAAATTTTGACGGGGTCCATGCGCGTCACCCCCTTTTCAAGGATTACCCCCAGGTAATCCATACGCGGGGAGTGGAAAAGACACTTCTCGAGTTTGTAGTATAGGTCATGTTCCGCGGATACGCGGAGAACATCTTTGACTGCGTTGATGTGGTCCGGTAAAGAGTGATTAAGTCCCGTAGCGATGCCGATGTCGTCCATATAAACCCAAATAATGGTACCCCGTTTTTCATGCTTTGCAATAATATCCCTGAAGATGAAATTCATCATCGTCTGGAACATTGCTGGGGAGTTGGTTAAGCCGAAAAACATCACCGTTGGTTCGAACAATCCATAGCGTGTCTTGAATGCTGCCTTTTCTTCATCTCCCTCTTTGATGTGTATATTATTGTATCCCCACCGAACGTCAAGTTTGGTGTAGATATGAGCATTGCTAAGGTTGGTGATAAGATTGGAGATGAGGGGAAGAGGATATTGGTTGCAGATGGTGACTGCGTTGATTTTTCGATAGTCTTGAACGGGTCGTAACTTTCCATCCTTCTTCTTAATGAAGAAGAAGGACGAAGCATACGGGGATTTGGAAGGTCGTATATACCCCTTTTTCAATTGTTTGTCGATCCATTCGCACAACTTCTTGTCTTCTTCTTGTGTCATAGGGTATATTTTGCAGTCAATTGCATCGGCCGTCCCGGGTTTGAATTCGATGGCGTGATCCCAGGGCCTGCTGGGTGGAAACCTGTCCGATGCTTCTTCACTGAAGAGACGTTCAAATTCGCGGTATTCGGGGGGTAACTCAGCTTTGGTAACATATTGTTGCGCAGCGATAGCGAGGTCGGTGGCAGTGGCTCTAATTCGACACCCTTCTTCGAATTGTTGCCGTTGTTCGTCTGTGATAACACAGGAGTGTACGACTTCATAGTCGTCGTTTTGAGCGGTGGCCGCCGCGATTGTCGTCGTCGTTTTAAGATAGGGGTTGGTTGAGCGAATGATAATGGGAAGCATATCTTCATGAATAGCGGCTTGCGACCATTTGATATGTGGGTCGTAGATGGCGAGCCAGGGGTATCCCAGCACAATGTCTTCGTTGCCAATATCTGTAATCAGGAAGCGCATTTCCTTATGGATTCCTTTAGTTTGGACATCAACATCGGTATAATGAGTGATACGCCCCGACTTGTTTTCTGTATTGTCGATATTCCATATTTTCTTCAGGACCTCGAGTAATTTTGTCCCAAGTCCCATCCTTTTTGCGAAGGAGGGTCTCATGAAGCAATGAGTTGCTCCCGAGTCTACTAATGCGCGTATGTCGGCCATTGCGTAACTGGTGCGAATCGATACTGGAACTCTCATAGAACGGTAGCGAGTCATGATTACACTGTTACAATTAACTGCCCTCACCCAGGCCGATGGGTTCAGGCGTCCTGAAAACCCTCCTTCTGCCATAATTGCTGGAGGATAATGTCTTTTACGTCGTCCGATTCTCCTGCTACTCCATTAAGCCAATCGTTGGCGCGCTGTTGAGGGGGTACATCCTGGACCGCCCTAGTAGCAACTTCAGGTTCTTGCTGATGGTAGTCGGTGTCGATGTACCGACTAGTAGATGCTTGAGGTTGATAGCTTCCTCGCGGTTGTCTACAATCTCGCGCCATGTGTCCATCCTTCTTACAATTGTAGCAAGTAACTGGCCTTTGGTTATTGCGTCCTCCTCCTCTCTGTAGGAATCCTCCTCTCGGTCGATATGGGGGACGAGGAGCGAGTATATCTTCAGCGCCTGCGAGTCGCCCTCGAATCCGGTCTGCAGAGGTGTCCATTGCGTTTGGATCTCGTGGTAGGTTCCTTGGTTGCCAGGAACTTCTTGGTGGTCCCTGCCATTGTCGCTGTTGTCGCTGCCTTCCTTGTCCTTGTCCTGAAGGAACTCCCTTGTTTAGTACTGCTTTGAGGTGAAGGTACTGTTGTTGACAAGTCGTGGCCGCTTCCTTCCATTCGCGATAGTTGCGAGGGTTGTCGAGGGTGTAGACCTTTTCGTATAGGTCTTTTGGTAGTCCGCTTGCGAATAGATCGAGCGTTTGCGGATCGTCGAGCCTGTACTGAGCGCGGCGTATTAACTGTTCGAATTGGGTGCAATACTCATCTAGATTGCCCCCAATCATCTTGACTCCTTTCTTAAGCTCATATTGAGCCTGCTCTTGTTCCATTGTGTTGCGGAAGCGCTGCATGAAGCTGCGTGTAACTTCGTTCCATAGTCCTTCGCTGGTTCGGGGTATGCCGGCTTGTATCTGACCGTTGAGCCAGGTGAGCATTGCCAATACCCATTCGCTGACGTTGACGCCTTTGATATAGGATAGAAAAAGTAGGGCGCGTCGGTATGGTGTGGCCATTATGCCTTCGTCTGCGTTCATGCCCCAGTAGACGTGCCATTGCGTGAGGAATGCCTCAACTTTGGCACGTTCTCCGTTGAATACTGTGGGTGCTTCACCAGCTAGTTTATTGCTTGGAGGAACAATAGGACCTGCACCTGGTAACCCTCCTCCTCCTAGCGGTCCTCTGCCTGGTGGTCCCCCCGGGAACCCTCCAGGAAATCCTCCGAATCTGGGTCCTCCTGAAGGGGGTCTTCCTCCTCCTGGTAGGTCGCCAGGGGGTCCTCCTCCTCCACTGGGAGGGTCAGCGACGTCAGGGCCGATTGCGCGATGGATTGCTACGTCATCTTCTGTCATTCGATGACCGGTGTATGGGTTGATGGGAGCCAAATTAGCTCTAGATTCTTCTGCAATGCGTCTCTGTTCTTCTAGGATTATTTGATCCCTTGCTTCAGTGGTGAGCAGTAACTCCTCTTGCGTGACCGTGGTAGTGGCCATTGCAACTGCTGGGCTACGGATGTGAATTACTTCTGGTTCGGGTTGGCGAATGGTAAGGGACTCAGTTCGTTGTATGATATGATCGCCAATAGCTCCCAAGCTGGCTTCTTCCGCTGGTGTTGTCCCTCTGCTTGGAGAGTGACTTTCCGAGGCTTCTTCCCCGCTAATCCCTTCGTCTGTATGTTCTTGTGCTTGTCCGTCAATAGGGCCGTAGTCTGCGCGACTATTAAGTTCGCGTGCGTCGATATCGCAGTTGTAGTTTCTTCCTGCTGGTCGTACGATGTCCCAGCGATGATCTATGGGGTTCCAAGTAACCTCGGTCCAACAGAGGTGTTCAAAATTGAACTCAACAGGTCGGAAACGGTTAGGGCTGTTGAACTCTACGAAGTACCCTGTGTCTTCTCCTCGTTCTCTCCACTGAGCGGCTCCTAGGAATCTTGTTGGTACATTGCGATCTCCTCGTCGTTCGATATGATAGGGACGAAAAGACGTCCACTGGTCTCTGGTTGAGTACGCCACGATGAGGATCTTGGTCTTAATGTTACGCTCCACCAGCGTGAGTCCGACTTGGACGTAAAGAAGGCGTAGTCAACTTAACGAAGGTTAAACGAATGGGGACCACGTGTCAACCCAACGCTAGCTGAACAGGGGCACGAAGGCGCACACTGCAGCTGAAGGTGAAGAAGTACTATCCCTTGGTGGATAGAAGTGGAGGCACACTTGGTCGGAGGCCAAGGCAAGCGAGAGACGAGTCAAGTGGTGGATTGAAGAAGACCAAGATGGGGACTCTTGGTCTTCTGAGACAACTACTTATACAGGTACACGCGGGCTTTAAAGCGCCGCTAGAACAGTAGGTAACAAATAGCGTAACTAGCTCGAACCCTAGTACAGCTATCCTAGGAATGAGTCATACATGAGTCACAATCACATGCGACCTACTATGCTGACTGATACGTCGTAAGAGTCCATGACTAATGCTAATACCAGGCCGTAGTCATAACCGGCCACGAGTCACTCTTTAACAAGTCCATACCGTAACAATGGGCCTATAGGCCTTGGGGACGTTATATCTCGGTTTGCCCGGTTTTCTTAGTACAACCATCGTGAAGGTCTTCCAGGGAGCGTAGTACCATCCCTTGTTGACTATAGCATTGTAGATTGTCCAGAGCCTGTTGACGAGGATGTTAGCGCATTTGATCAGGACGATGTTGGGAATCCCATCTGGGCCTGGGGCCTTGTATGGGCTTAGCCGTGCTATGTGCTTGTGTATTTGGTCCTTGGTGATCGCTCTGAGAGTGTCTACTGGAGGAGGGTAGTCTGAGCTGTATATATTCGTGAGCATCTCTGGGGGCTTTTCAGGGAAAAATATCTTGGCCAGCGCATTGCTCTTGTCAGGGTTTCGGGTAATGGGGTTTACGCCGGTGTCATCCTGGGTTATTAAGCTTGGGATTCTTGTCTTGCCTCCGTCGCTTGCTGGTGCCGATATGTACCGGTGCGCCGTCCAGATGTCTGGGTCGGTAGCTCTTTCGAGCCAGTCTCTCCAGTGATGCTGCTTCGTGTATTGCATAGCCTTGGCGTATCTTTTGCGAGCTTGTTTGTAAGAGGCATGTATTTGATGTTCAGGGCGATCTCTGAGTTTGTACGCCGCTCTGCCGAGTTTCTCCGCTTCTTTGCGAAGGGATTTGAGTTCCTTTGTCCACCAGCGTTTAGACCTGCTGTTGATGTCTATGGTGGGGACTTCAGCGTCAATAGTTTCCTGTATAGCATTAATTAGCCTGTCGCATTCTGCAGTTAGATGTATTTGAGAGGTTATCTGGTTGGGGACGCCCATCCCCGCGATTCTTTTCTCCAGCGAGTTGTGGAATGCGTCCCAGTCGACTTCTTTGAAGTTTTTTGTGGTCTGTGTGGGGGATTTCGTTAGCGTGGACCCTGATGTATCTAGATCAGGACTGCCGACAACCATATCCGTTTCTCACTCACAGCCTCGAGCGCCTTCTGGAACCCTTTGTAGTCTGGGATTTCGAGAATTTTTTCAACTGCAGGGGCCAGGAATGTCTTGTTGGCTTCCAACGTGGGATCCGTGAACCCCACGAACGGAATGTCGAATGGTCGCAGCGTGAAGTTGCGACGTACGATATGCGGAGAGGGATATGAGAGATGGAGCTTCCTAAAGCCACCATCAGGTACGCTGTAATCGGCCTTCGGAACTCCCCAGCCGCCAAGTCCACTTTTGGGATTTGAGTCATTCCAGAACGACGATTCGAAAAAGTCTGGTGCATCTACGAATAATGGGCATTTAGACATTGGGAAGGACAAAGGGAAATGACCTATGGTCCAATTCCAATATGGCGACACTCCGTGATACCCGCACCTGTACTTGAGAGCTTCTTCGAAGACATGCAAGTACCAGCGGTGCCAAGGAAAGAATTGCCCGGTGAAGTGTATCTTAGTATTCAAATCCATATGGAGATACACGAAGTCTGTCGAAGAATTGTTATCTATCACCTGTCACTGGTTGGTAAAAGGGATATGGCGAACCATCATAATAGGAGCTTGACGCATTGACCGGTGGAATGAGTGATACCGAACGTTTCACCGCAGGAGTCAGAGCCGGGTCGTGTGGCAAATGTGACAAGCACTATAGTCAACGCCGTTGAGATCACGAAAATCGGCACTGTGAGCTTCACGTACATTAACAGCTCGAATCCATTCCGTTTTCTCTCGTGTTCTAAGTACTCTCCATTCCTTGCGTACAGCCGGCTTGATGCAGGCCTTCTCTTGGTAAGTAGAAGATGCGCCAACTACCAAGGAAAAGATAGAAAGCGAGACCAAGAAAGCCCCAAGAACGAGCATAGCTGCACGAGAAAGTGTGGGGTAAAGGCTGTCCTATTTATTGCTCGTGACCGGAGAGAATGCCATGTATGTGATGCAATCCAACCAATAGCCCTAACCGGTGGAAGGTACTAACGAGGTTCTTATTTGAATGTTGTCCGACGACCGTGGGCGTATGGGCGTAAGAGTATTTTTTCAGTGACATTGTTTTCGGAGAGGTGAGGCATCTGTGCGCATGAAGCGCACTTCAGCACGGAGAATCGAATTATCCTAGTCCCGGGAGACAACCAGGTATGATAAGTGATGGGGTATAGTCCGATAACCGGACAACGCTCGATTAGAACACGCCTCTATGAGGGAACCCGGCGTGTTTCTACAAAAAATTAACATTGAGTTACATTTCTGGACTCCAGGGAAATCAGAAGGGCCGAGAAGGCCCGTATAACTCGGTCCTAAGGAAGACACAAGGGCCCGCAAGTGGTGCGTCCGCGTAGTCCACTCCACAGACAGCTGTACACAAGACCAGCTAACTGTTAGCTACCTCGACGGGCCAGTCTCTTGTGCCTCTGCCACGTTCTTTTGAGCAGCTAGCTTCTGCACTTTCACGTCCGCGGCTGAAGGATATTTGCACAGCGATACTCTATGCCAGCACAACTCTAAAATGGGCCGAAAGAGTATCGGCTGATGGGTGGTAAAAAATTCGTCACTAGCGGCACAAGAAAAAAAATGAAGATGACAAGTGGCGTACATGGCGGCGAGAGTATGAAATGCCGAGGACTCAAACTCAGGAGAATGGTGCTACGCGACCACGTGAGAACTACGTTGCGGCTGTCTCACCACCACCTTCAATTATCGCTCCTTACTAACCTGTAGAACCGCCAGCGGTGGATCTTAACATAATGGAAGTTGATCCAGCATCACCAATGGGCCCACAACCTTACACTATCCTTCGAATTAAACGCAAGCGCAACGAAGAACCTCTGGATGCGTTAGGCAAGCCCTATTCGTGTCGTCATTCTACATAGCGTGAATGAAGGCGAAAGCGCAGTCATCGAATCTACCGTACGCAGAAAGAAGCGTGGAGGGCTCGACGTGTTTCAGTTTGCCGAGACCGTGGAGCCCGAGGCTTGGGGGGACCGCTCGAAAGATCTCCAGGTGCGTCGCCATCGACCTTTGTTTGTGTTCTCGTTTCAGAACAATTTTTGGTCTCCTAGGACCGCATTTCGGCACTGGAACGGGAGCAAGCGTCGAAGGCCGGAACTCCACCAGTCCATGATGACGCTCCTCATCCTCCACATTCAAGGCGACCAGACTTGTCAAGACAGTATACGGTTGTCCTTGACGATACCTCTCCAACCCCCGACCCAGCGTCACTGTGAGAAAGCCACTTCTTCCCCGGGGATAAGCGACTTCCACTGATGCATCTATGCTAGCCCTTCTGTCCTCGGGGAGGACAAGGGGCAACCCGAATTTAAGCTGTATGACGCGGTTCTCACCTCTGATGCGACCTCGGCCGTAGACCCCGAGATGGAGAAGTTTCTGCCTCTCCTCCAGGAATACCTCACTAGTGCGTAATAACCCACCTCACTACACCGGGCGCTGTGATCCCAACGAATGTATAGTTCACGACATCAAACCATCAGCTTCCCGTACGTCGGACTCTACTGGTACCCTCACACCCTCGGGCTCGCGTTCTGCGCCCATCGCAGTTTCTGCACCAGCACCAATTCCGCCGAGGGATGACCCTGACTTCGTTTGGGACGTGTTCTACCATCGTGCGGGACTGACCAACGAATACGATGCTGCCGCAAAAGTTGCGACATTGTACGTAGACCTGATTTCCTCTTTCAGACTGCTGGCAGTCAGTGAACCCCAATGCCGCAGGACGGGTTTACCCAATTCATTAGCAGATGCGTATGCCTCCGCATCCGAGTCAGAGGAGGAAGATGAAGCAGATGAGGACTCGAATGGTGCACCGCATTTACGTTCACAGAGTTTTCATCCCTGACTGCAGAGTTTTTGGACGCACAGCGGAGGAGTACTATAAGAACGACTACCCCGACGAGGAGAGTTCAGCTTATGACACAGAAGGCAGTGGTACGTCTCCTCAAACACCCCACTACTTTTTTTCCCTCTGGAAGCAGCGACGCTTGACTATCTACAGACTTCTCCCTTGACGACTCTAACGATTATCACGACTGGCGCTAAAGCGCCATAGCATTCGATCTTGGCCCGGAGACGGGATTTTTTTAGTGGTATGCATTTCGTCAGCATGGTTCTTTGCGTTTCATGTACTTAGTCTCAGTCCGCCCAATCGTACATAAAAGCGAACCTAGAACTGTGGATTAGCTAGGTCCACGGCGTTGCCAGTCGTACGGCTGTAATGAGGGTTCTCCACTTCTCGCAGACAGAATGTCCGCCGCCCTGCGGAAATATCGTCTTGAGTCCGACATGCACCATTTCGTAAATCTGGCCTCAAAGAAACCCCACAGTCACTTCGTCATATCATCCGCAACTGGTGCTCTAAACTAGAATATCCGAGACGGCCTCCTCGAGTTCGTAACGTTATACGGCTATATGTTATATTGCGTACCTCTTTTTCGTGTACCATTGGTTCGTCGACGCAAGCAGCTTACAGCTGGTTCCATAACGATTGTCCACTGCCATTTTGAGAACATAGTCGGTCATTTAAAACTCGAGAGCGGGATTCATAATAAGTCGAGGGGGAAATTCCCAGGAAATCGGGTTATCTCACGGAATTAGGGTTATATAATAGTTATCTTGAAACAATTGGGGTTATGGAATGGTTATCTGTGCCATCTCGGTGGCGGAGTTACCCATTCAAACCTCGCCTATGTCCAAAAAATGGTCACCAGGGGACAATCGTTATGGAACTAGCTGTAGGCGCATGCACGAACCACCACCAACGCGCCACACATATGTGCTCGCTCAGGCTACGTACCCCATGTTTGAGCCTCTCACCCGTCTAGGCGTACGGAAAGAACCCCAATGGGCCAGCGCTCCTATACATGGCTCCGTCGTCCGCTCCTCGGCCGCTGTACCACAGGACTTCAGTCTTGCCGTGGCGACCCTGTCCTGGAGGCGAGCTTGCTGACGGATGCTCTACCAATGAGTTCCTAGATAGCGTCACTGTTCAAAACCCCAGAATGTGAGCTTTCGCCTCTACACATTCCCCTACCAATTTTTGTCGACTTACCATTTCCTGTACCGCCTGTCTGACCAACTACTCCTCCCAGCGGATACTATCGACCGGTCGTTTGAGAACTTTCATTGGAAGTCTCGTTGGTGAGCATCATAATCTTTATCATGACCGTTAACACCGCAATCTTCTCACGTGTTACTCTCCAACTGGGGTTCCTTGGGAAGAGAGAGCTGCTACCTCTTTCGACGTCGATTGGAAGGAGGTATTTAGGACCACTGAGTGGCGTGAGCAGCCTGATATCCTTCCCTCTCGTTCCGATCATCTCACCCAGTCTTTTACAACGTTTTACTCAAGTTCAGATCCTCTTCTTCATCACTATCCTGCAACCAATGGCCAGGGCCGACCCCATGACAACTCTTCCGAACCCGGCCGTTGGGGGTTCCACGAAGCGAGAGGGAAACTAAGCTTACCAGTACGAATCTCAAGCCCCGAACTCAAGTCTGCCATGCCCATCGCCGTCCGCCTGCACTTTTGGCACTGGCGCCGACCCGACCTTTTCTTTCCTACCTCCGGATACTGCCAACACCATCGACGACACAGGCGATTCCCCCGCTACCCTTGCCCAATAATGCGTCAGGCTCGAGCCACCGGCAACGCCGCGCATCGCATACCTGCCCCCTGCCTCCGCGAGAGCGTACCTGCACCGGTCTGGTTGCAGAGCGCGACAACTCTCCCACATAAGAGATATCTGTTGAGCCAAGTCTTCCCAGAGCGTCGACTTTTCTGGCCTCTCCGCCTGCTCTCCTTTCTGCACGAAGCGCCCTCAGTAGTCCCGACGGACTCCCCCCTGTCGACGACGACATCTGGGCGTGCGCAGTGAACATGCCATTCCTTCCTATGTTCCAGAAGACGTTGACGACCGACAACAGCGCTACGGATCACTCCCAGACAGTCTACCTCGCCGCCGCCAAGTTGAACGACTTGCACGACGGCCGCTGCGACATCCCGCCCATCGATGGTTGCAAGAAAGTTTCACGTGTACGGCGGGGACGGCAATCTTATCTCCTGTCAGGGTCACCACGCGCCTGGTTTTGGTCGTGTCCGGGCCGAAGTGACTAGTGACCTGATGACCTTTCAAGAGGCCTGCGCAGTTCTGGTGCGCAAAACCCGCACTCTTGAATTTCTCTGCTGCAGTTTCGACGGAAGCGACGACGGTAGCAACGCGATGGCTGCGGCACGTCAGCAGGTCGCGCTTGTGGGCCTTGGGATGGGCGTCGGTGAGTTCGATCTCCGACCGTGCTCGTCTGCACTGGCGGAGACACCGAATGGGTTCAATATGGCATCAGGAAAAACCTCCCGTGATAATTGTGATAATTAATAATAATGACTAGCAAACGCTAGCTGTCACTAAGTTATGATGTCAATAATTTTTCTCAATATGGAAATTATCAAAGTAGGTTTTTCACCAGCTGAACAGGAGGAACCCATTCAGACTTACGGGGAATGCCCAACCTCTGCGTGACGGGCATCACGCTCGAGGCACAGCTGCTCATACCAAATGGCCGCTGCTGGAGACGATTTAGGCAGCCTGGGCCAGGGGTCGGTGCGAACCTTGGCATGTTCGGGGATCTATGCGGCGGCTCCGGACCAGACGCTCGCCCGTCCCGGGTGGTGGCGGTTCCCAAACCATAGTAAGGCGGTGCGAATGACGAGCAAACTCATGACCCTGCGGTGCCGAACGACGTGGCCGGGTGGCCGCGCACGACTCCAGCTGCACAACTACACGTCAAACTTTGAGGGTATGATGTGGAAGGAGATGGTGATGATAGACGAGCAGGCACTCGAAGCGCGAGGCGTCGCGGCGGCTCCGAGTCGGTGCGCGTAGGAAAATGCTCAAGATCTTCGAAGTTGTTCGCAGGAAGATGAGCCTCCCCCTCCATCTGCGCCGTCATCGTCTGGCGGACCTGTATCTGCTCGACTGGCAGTGGTTGTGGAATATCCTCCGCATAATACAAAGGAAAAATCGGTTTTCTTTTCTGGATGTTGTTGCAAGCTAAAATGCAGCATCACGCCCTCTCTTCACCTTATGTCCGCCCTTTTTATTAGCACTGTCTCTGGACTTGTGTGATTTCTATCTAATTTTTTTTCGCGAATAACGTCAGGATTGTCACTTTTCTTTTCATATAGGTGGTGGTAAGTTAGTAATGAGGGGCCTTTCCTCAATTCCTACGCACCTCGAGTTGCCGTTCATGCACAGGGCATACAGTAGTTGTATCCCGGCGCCTAGTCAATGATTACTTCCTTTTCTTCGCCATCTCTATTTCTTTCTTTTGTATAATATAGGTGACTTTAAAGTGTGTATGATACAAGTATATATTTTGTACATCACTTCTGGACCAAAAAAGTTTTTGTTTTGTTCCCGAGAGCATCGCCTGGGGTGCGACTTAATTTGAGCTCTATGGCGGTGCAGCTCCGAATCGGGATGCGATACATTTACGGTTCGGACGCGATATGCATAATTGGCAATCTCTCGATATTGTCATCTTATATATACAACGGGCAAAGGTGGAATCGTCTGCGTACGGAGAAAAAAGACCAGAAAGAAATCAAAGGAAATTGCTGTCAGTTGGCTGGGCTATCACGTATCTTGGGGAAGGGTAGATACAAATGTGGGAAGGATCCAACGAAGAGGGATGGGGTGTCGTTAGGCCACGCTGGGAAATCGTTGGGTGTCGGAGTCCCTAGGTATGGTGAGTGTGGCGCCGTGATCGTGGAGAAGGGTCCGGGGGTCCGGCGCGC
Source organism: Lactarius indigo (assembly GCA_025766275.1). Lineage (NCBI taxonomy): Eukaryota > Fungi > Basidiomycota > Agaricomycetes > Russulales > Russulaceae > Lactarius > Lactarius indigo. Next base: position 370,052 of record JAFKAC010000016.1, on the reverse strand, counting down.
AGAGAACTGTGCCGGTTAACGAGACTGTCGAGTTGGATAGATGTAAACGAAAGGCCCCAAATGAGTGCATCATCGCGTGAGACTTTACGGTGCTCGCTTCGAGGTGCTCTCGGAATAGTTCATTGTATCCCGTCTTGCACTCGAAGCTTCCGCAATGCGAGCACACGATCCGATATCCATGCTTGTCTATAAGGTGATGATTGAGTCCTTTCTGTTCTCTGAAACTGGCGTGGCAGATCTGGCATTGCTTAAATGGGACATTAACTTGTATGGGGTGGCCCAAGCGCGATCGTAAGGTGATGAATGACAGTAGACCTTCCCACGACGGCTCATCCATCGCCATACGATTCTCTATACGAAGGTAACGCAGGGAATGGAGGACGGTTGTGTCCCCTCCATCGACTAGACCCAAAGCACACAAGATAGCTGTCGTAAGTTCGTCAGCCACCCGAAAGTCTGTTGTGCCACCGAATGTGCGGATAAGTTCTAGCCACTGTTCACCATCTACGTCTTCTTGCCCACTTGAAGATTGGGTCATATTGATGTGTAGATCGTCTACACGGAATAGGAATGGGGAAAACTGGTCACAAACTTGAGCCGCAGCGGACAACTGCCAGTCTAATTGCTTGCACGATATTTGTAATCGGAGACATGTAGAAGCGCTTGAGTTGATAAGCAAGATGGAAATGGCATCTCCGGAGGTTCGAACGTATGCTCGATTGAGCGGGGTCTGCATTCCTGTCCGTTCTATGAATCGGCCAAGTTGCGACGCGTCCATCGCGGGTTGGTTAAAAAATGTGATATCAATATCCCCGAGACCAGGCGCATCGATTCTCGCCACGAGACTGTCCAAGTACTTGCTGGTTCCTCGATATTTGAGGGACATCAGAGCAGGGAGAACAACGCGTTCCCCTAGAAGTGGAGGCAAGCGGAGGTAGTTTCGGCTGGGTGGGAGGGAATGGAAATTGAGTGAAAGTGTTCGAAGATTTGTCATCCCGGACAAGCTATTTGCGAACGCTTCTGGGGAAAAATACCCGGCGCTAGGAATTTCGTGGAGCTGAATATTTACGAGGTCCTGGGAAGGCAAGAGTAGCCGCGGGAAAGAAGAAAAGGCAATCCTGGTTGAGTGGAGAGTGCACAGGCGTCGGCCCCACCGAAAAGCGCTGGGGAGTGTCAGCTGCATGTTATCTCTGGACAGAAGAACAAGCTCTTCTAGTTCCGAAAATGGCTCAGAGATTGCGGAAAGTTTATCGAGCAGCGAGCTGGTGAGGCTGAGGCTGATGGAGCTAACACGACCAGATTGCTTCAGTGCGGCAATGATATTGTCGTCGTCCTCGGGAGCCGGAGGATCAAGACTTGGAACCCCCCCGTACTGTATGATGATAGGCAGAGCTGGCCAACAATCTAAGGCCTTCAAAACGGGTTTTCCTGGCGTAAAGTAGAGTCGAAGATTTAGACCCAGAGGTGAGGTATGTACGATCTGTCGCCATATTTGGCAAACGTACGTGATCGTAGGCCAAGTTCGTGGGGCGGCATCCAGGTAATGGCGAAATATTTTAAGAAGGACGTCATCGGAGAGTATCTCAATCGTCACCTGCTGAGAAAAGGGTTCTACTCTAAACGAGTTAGCGAATGGTGGTGTGGAAAAGCGTATGCACTGTACCTGTTTCATGTGGTTCACTGATGTGGTACAGTCGTTCATATTCCACCACTATAGGGCAGCAAGAGAGCCGGCGTGAGATCATGAGTGACACTACGGCCTCCCTCAAAGACGCATGACGTGGCCCGGGCTGCGCTATGTAGAGCGTGTGCAGGGAAGGTAGCACAGTTCTGTCCCCCCTCCCCGGCAGGTGCAAAGCACGCACGATGTTTGTCCAGTGATTCCCATCGAGATGAAACCGTTTTACACCTATGAATGAGTCGAGGAGGTCCCACGACCCACTATAATCACTATCCTCCCGTCCTAATGGTCGCGTCGTAGTGATGTGCAGATCTTCCACATTGAGAAAGAAAGTCGAAAACTGATTGCAAACTCGTGTCATGACCAATAGCTGCTCGCTCAATTTCTCGCATACTACTTGCAATTTAAGGCAAGCAGGAGCTCCTGGCTGTATGAGAGAGATGGAGATGGAACGCCCAGAAGATACAATATGTGCTCGACGGTGTGACTTGTGCATTTTTATCCTATCGATAAATTTGCGAAGTTCTGGAACACCGAAGATGTTTTCATTTGAGAGTGTGAATTCAATATCTCCGAGACGAGGAGCAGCAATCCTGGCTACAAGGCGTTCCAAGTACCAGGAAATTCCACCAAAATGAAGGCAGGTAAGAACAGGAAGAAAAGCTCGTCCCAAGGGTTGTGGGGGTAAGACAATGAAATTGGCGGTAGAGAGGAAATGAAGTGAAAGTGACTGAAGCCGAGTCATCCCAATCAAGGCGTTCGTGAGCGCTTCTGGTGGGAACTGCCAAGAATCGAAAACTTCGTGAAACCGAAGGTCCACGAGATTCATGGAAGAATGAAGAAGCTGTGGAAGTGCGGGAATCGCGATCCTAGTCAAATGGAGATGATGAAGGCGTGGACCCCACCGAAAATCGCCGGGCAAGGTCAGCGGCACGCCATCTCGAGACAGAAGAATGAGGCCCTCCAGTTCCGAAAATGACCTCTTGATCGAGGATAGCTTTTCCAGAAGTGAGCTAGTGACGGTGAGGCTGATAGAACCAACACGACCAGACTGTTTAAGTGCGGCCATGATGTTATCCTCGTCCTTGGGAGCTGGGGGACCAAGCTCTAGAGATCCTCCGTACTGCACGGCGATAGGCATTGTGGGCCACTGGCGTAGAGTCTTCAATACAGGGGTCCCGTAGGTGCAGAATATTCGAAGGTGTAGAGTCTGCTGAAATGAAAATACGATATGTCGCCATCTGCGACATATGTGCACAAGCCGAGGCCAATGTTGTGGAGAGACATCGAGATAATAATGAAATATATTGAGAAGTTGATTGTCTGAAAGCTCCCCGATCGTGACTCATTGAGAAAATGAAAAAGTCAGCTGGAGGTACAGGTATTGGCAGGAGGTGTACCTATTCCAGGGAATTCGCTTGGCGTGGTAACGGGTTGGGCGCCGCGCGATCCGTATCGGCCACGGGGATGTGTATTGAGATATCTGCGACATCATGCATCATGATTGACTGTTACGCCTTGAGGAAATAAAGACATTTAGGTTACTTACTTTAGAAAGGGCATGAGGGGAGAACGAACTGGGCAGCTCTTGCTGGTATATCTTTATTGCAGAACACGAGGGAACATGTAATTATCCCACGCATCAGTCGGCTCAGGCTTTGGACGCTGCTTACATAGTGCTCACACGCGCCGGCAGCGAGACGCCCATTACAGAACACACAGCGTTGTCCCGCAACAACAGCCGCAAATCCACCGCATCCGCAATCGTCTCTCGCGGGTAACTGAAGTTACTCTCCTTACTGTAGCGCGCTTTCAAGAAGAGATAGTCACTTCCTCTCTCTACCTCGACCTCAAAGGACGTGCTCTCGCCATCGAGAAATCTGGATCGCAATCCCCCCGACTCCCTGTATTCCGATGACCCTACTTGATCCTTTTCTTCGAGCTCTCTGCGGAATAGCGCGCATTGGGCTTTGCGGGGGTGTTTAGATCTGCTCATAGCCTGTCACATGATCGCCAAGCAGATCCCCTTCCTGGGTCGTGCTTCTACCTTTCTTGTAACTACCCAAACCGCCAATCGCCTACCTTTTGGCTCCACATCAGCTTGCCTCTCTCTGGATATCGTCAACACCGTCGGTCAGCTGACTTATCCTTGCGCTATCCCCGCCCAATCGTCAAACTTAAAGTTGGCCACGCGCCGGGGCCGCATCTCTGTGCCTACGCTGGGGCCTGGCCTGGCTCACTTGGCCAGATTGCAGAGCACGATAAATCCTGCACGGTACACCGGAAATTTCCCCAGAGCCCCTGGTGTCCCACATGCCGAGCACTGGCGTTCCCAACGCTTACGGTGTTGCTCTTCGCGACAGTAGCTATTTTATCAAGAGCCAGGGTCATCGTGCTTCCGGTAGGGGGGGTTTCCAAGCTCATAGAGAATAACCTACGCAATGGCGGTGGTGGAGGTAGTGCCTATTCCGATACTCAGAAACCTACGCTCTGGATCACTCCGGACCGTTCAGTAGAATCGATCGCGGGCGATTCGCGGCAGTAGTTCAATGGCTACAGCCGCGCATTAGAATGCCATGCTATCGGGCTTCGGGATGGAGGGTCGTCAGTTTTCAACGTCCACATAAGGTCCACGTGTGCCGCGGAGCTGCGTGCGCAATAACGCCGTATCGCCACAATTCGCGTCATGCCCCGCTCCCGTCTGTCTATTGCATTCTACTTATGCCGGTGTCCGCTGTGATTTACTTGTAACCTTCCTATTGTCTCGTCTGTGTCCTGTGGTTTTCCCTCATGTATAGATAAATCTCGGGTCTCGGAATCCATCCATCCACATCACTTGCCATTCCCGAAGCCCCTTCGTCTGATGTCTCGCATGAACGTCGACTTGCACATCGCACCCGCGCCGATTCTAGCTCAACGTTCCCGCCCTCTATCCCCGAACCGACTTCGTACTTATCCAATATTACCTCACTTCTAATTGTCTATGTCTTCCCGTCGGGACGACCTTCTCTTATACTCGCACAAACCTCATTCTTCACGCCCCGCTTACTGCCTTCCCAAAGAAGAATTCCTGCGCGGCTCGAGCTAGAAGATCATACTGTAACGACACTGGTAGTGGGGGATAAACTTACTCTATTTGATGTGCCACGCTATCGTGGATACGACATGAAGAAAAGGAAGAGCCCTCTGCGTCACAGTTTTGGAGGGATAGAGATCGCGTCTGCATACTGGTCGTGGGGTGAAACCAAGGCGGTCCGACCAAGTCAGACACCTCTTCTCACCCCTGGGCGCCCTTGCCAGTGGCACCGGAAACGTCGTGCAGAAACTAATTATCCATGTCCAACTGGTAAACCCACTGACTCCAATCCAGCGCATCAGTAAAATTACCACCGCTTCTATTTTTGCTCCAAGAGCACTTCGGGAAGACCGATGTGTGCGGGGTCAGCTGTTTGGAGTCGTGGATTATCTATTCACCCGAAAAAGATCATGTTTTCCTACGCAGCAGGCCTCGGTAGGTGGGGAATGCCTTCTTGGAGAAGAGACAAGGCACTCTCATCTACGATCTGTGGCAAGGAGCTGCGGAGGAGGCCACTTCGAGGGGGATAACTGCGGCAGTCACATCAGAAGTTTTTAAAAAATTACCACTTACGTGCTTTTATGACGCTAATAACCGCAACTGATTTTCATGTTACAAACAACTTGAACCGAAGTTGGACTCGGACGACACTGGTCCAGACTGGCATTTCCAGAAGTTCTTCGTTTTGTTTGATTTATGCCTGATAAAGTAGACGTGTGGACGTCCTGGTGACGCCGGATCAATATCTTCTGTAGATCGAAGAAATACCCTTTGTGCGGTTCTTGAAATTAGCCTTTTGCGAGCACCAGTCTCAGCAAGGGTCTCAGGCTGAAGAGTAGATAATGTCACGTGTTTGTACCGTGACTGCGCCAGACTCGGATGAGCCCTGGCAACGCTGGTCGGGATCGCCGTCACTGTTCTGTTGCTTCGCAGTACCTGCTTCGGATCACTAGTGTGGAGTATTCCACTTTCTGTTGTGTACACGGTTAAAGTATCCACCCGCAGCTACTTATTGTTGCCTGGGCGGTGTTATGGAAGCCGTGCCAGCCTTTCTGACGTCCCTCGCGTCTACACCCTATCCCAAGTTGGGCTGATTAGCGTCCTGTCAAAGTGCGCCGTCACGGTGTGCTCCGTAAATGTGCTCTCATTGTGCGCTGTCCGAGTATCGGACAGTACTGTATCCCCTCTTTTGTCGTTCCTGGCCCTCTTCTCGGACTCAATGACCATCCACTATGCAGTGTTTCGGCTCCACCCGAGCCATATGTACCTCATCTCACCGGTTCCCAACCCCCGGCCAGATTTATAGCCCCACACCCACGATTTTTGGACGTCATTCGGGTAGCCGCCAGCAGGAATCCCGCTTCCCTTGTAGAATCAAGTGCAATATATAGTTGGGAACTTCAGTCTCCATCCGTCATCTTACTACGCCCCTTCCTCGCCTGGATATGCTCGCCCTGAGGGTTCTCTTCGTCTCTCTCGCTATCGCTTCGTCCGTGGTTGGTGCTCTTTCAAAGAAATCCTGCACCAAGCCGTCTGTCCGCAAGGAATGGAGAGCATTTAGCACCCAGGAGAAAGCGGCATGGATCCGAGCAGTCAACGTATGTGTGAACACAGTACTGACTTGCGTGGTCTAATGGTGTTGGCTCCAGTGCTTGTCACATTTGCCACACGACCCTGCTTTGACCGCGACTGTGGATCCCTCAGTATCACTCATTCCGCCAATCAATGCATCGGGCTCTTATTACGATGGTATGTCGTTATCCTTAGAATAGATAATTGGCATATTGACTTTCCGATAGATCTCGTGTATATCCACATGGATTTGAACACTCGAGTACGTCCAAACGGGTAAATACTATGATCGACGCTCGAATCAACGTGCTCTCCGATAGATCCACTTTACCGGGCAATTCCTTCCTTGGCACCGCTGGTACGTGTACGTCCACGAACAAGCTCTCAAGCATAAGTGCGGGTACAAGGGGGTGTCTCCGTATTGGAACTGGACAATTGGTCGCTTCCCTCAGTCTTCCCAACGTCCAAAAGCTGACGATTTGTAGATGCCCCTGACTTTTTCGAATCGTCGTTTTGGAAGGACTCGAATCCTCAAAGTGGACTGGGCGGTTGGGGCGATCCGAATACCGACTACAGCGTGCCCGATGGAGGTTTCAAGGCTCTTCATCTCTCATATCCTTCGCCTCATACACTGCGCCGGAACTTCACACTCCGACCATTCGGGGACTTTTCTCCATCGGTATTCTTTACGGAACCCCAGAAGGAGGCCAACTCATCGTTCCTAGCCCCAGAAATTGAAAAACTCCTGGAGACGTCAGCGGGGGACTACAAGAGCTTTCAGGAAGCATTTGAGACGTTTGAGGTGAGATGAAAAAGACCGACTGCGTAAATTCTAATTCATGTGTGACGTCAGGGTCCACATGGCGCCGTACACTTGATCATGGGGGGGTGAGTTTCTGCTTCCCGCCCACCTGACTTGACCCTTCTCACTCCAAACCCATTTATGGCAGCGATTTAGGGGGCACCTGTCCAAAAAACGCTCCATCGAACTGCACTGCGGGACCGACATGGTCCCCTAACGGTGAGCACGTCTGCGCCGCACAATTTCCCTCCACGAGTTAATCGTCGTGTCTTTCAGACCCCCTCTTTTGGATGCACCACGCCGTAAGTTTCGTGCCACTGTTTGCTCGTGCTATGTGATGCCGCTTTCCCTAACGTTACGCTCTGCTTGGCGGCAGATGGTTGACAAGGTATGGTATGATTGGCAACACAGAAACCCGGAGAACGCCAAGAGTTTCTTTGGTGGTTCCGTCCAAGCCCTCCAAAGCTGGGACACATACAATCAGTTCCCCAACGGCGGTCCTCCGTTCCTCAACGTGAGGTTTTACTCTTCGTGTTCTGAACATTGGAGCTAAACCAACGTATTTGTTTAGCTGAGTTCGACGATGCCGGCGGATGGATTGTTTCCGGAAGTCACAATCAGGGATGTGATGAATACGACCGATGGGATTTTGTGCTATGTCTATGAATGAGGGGATACATTTGGAGAAGCTACTTTATGTCAGCTTCGTCGGGTCGCTGAGAGGGATCGCATGCGTCGGGTGCAGTGCAGGTGATGGAAGCATGGGAGGCCTGGGCTTTGACGCCAGTGAGAGGCGATGGCGGGGGTGTGTCTTTGAACTTACTACTGTAGATCTGTGTTCCTAGTAAGGACGCTTATAACGACGAGGAACATTCGGTTTTGTTTTTACAATACAAACAGGTTACTCTCCCCGGGGATAGACAGACTAACATATATGCGCCGGTAAATTCAACACAGTATACATTATCACTTATCCCCAAGAGTACAGCATCTCCAAGTCGTGTGATGGTATTGAATTGAGCGTTTGGGCACTATCTTCGAGGACAACCAGATATAGTACGATCCGAAAAGCAAGGAAAAGCGCCGAAAGGTCGTGGACTCGTCGGAAAAATCACGCTTTCTCAACGTGGGGAATGCAGAATGTCACCAGACAGCTCAGCGCTCAGGTCTCGGCCTGTAACGCTTATTTCTCTGCCGGTGTAGAAATGCAGTCCTAGAGAAGAAACATACCATGAGAGAGACAAACAACCATCGACGCAGATGCAGACTGGCGTGAGACATCATGATGACGAAAGCAGTCCCTAGTAAGCCACTAATCACTGCCTGTGGGCACTGGCGGCGGCCTGGGCACTGGCTCCACGGCTTCAATTGGAACACCACCTTCCGCAAATCCTCCGAGCTTCCTTCTGTGCGGGGTCAATTCTGTCACGGTGCCTTTTCCTTCAATCTCTACAATTACTGTAGATCAGAAGGACGACATCCCTGGCCTTGACAATACAGACCCAGGCACACTGGCAGGACCAGCGGCTTGAGCCTTGTTGACTAGAGGTTCTTCGTTTTGTCTGACTTACCCTTGACCCAATGACCTGGGGTAGTGTCTTGGCGATTCAGAATCGATCTCTGTCGCATTTTTGTATACACACCCTTCGTATGGTTGTTTACTCCCTGCAAGAGTGGCACCAAGAGCGGCACTAAGATAATTAAACAGAGAAGGTCACGTGTATGCGCCGCTGACAAGGCAGACTTCTGTATTCGCAACTGTTCGCAGGTTCTCATCATAATATATTTAGCCCTGATGTTCCTCTCGAGTTGGGTCACATGGGACGAACTTCGTGATCTCTACCCTTAACTGGGCTCTGTTTTTCGTCTTGGAGATTGACCGGCGGAAAAAAAGTAGGCTTGTTACTTGTGTCTCCTGATATCGTGCGGGATATCGTGTCCCATTTTGGACTACTAACTAAATAATTGATAGCGGGGAATTCCCCATTCTGCTGGATGGGTCCAAAACAACTCGTGGGTACTTACTTTTTCCAGGACACTGTTATTGATGCCGTGCCTTTGCGTCCACGACCTCTCCCAAGTTTGGGGTGGATGGCGCCTTGTCAATGTGTGCCGTGTAAGGTGTGCCCCGTGGACGTGCTCTAATTGGGCGCTGTCCGACAATCGGGCAGTCTCTCTCCTTTATCATTCCCGGTCGGGCTCAATAATAGTGCCCTATGCGACGTTTCAGCCCCGCCATATACACTTCATCGCTGGTTTACAAAACGCCAGGACTGATCTGTACCCCTACACCCACGATTGTCGGACGCCACCTGGGTAGCCAACCACAGGAATTTGCTTCCATTATAAAGTCAAGTGCAATAAATTCTGGAATCTCTTTGCTTCCCTTCCTTGCACGTCCATGCTCGTCACTAGGGCCTCCCTCGTCGTTCTCACTATCCTTTTGTCCATAGTTGGTGTTCTCTCAAAGAGCGCCTGCACCAAGCCATCTGTACGCAAAGAATGGAGAGCATTTAGTACCAAGGAGAAAGCGGCATGGATACGAGCAGTCAATGTACGTGTGAAGCCCACAATACTGACTTGCATAGTCTAAATGGCATTGACTTTAGTGTTTATCACATTTACCGCACGACCCTGCTTTGACCGCGACCGTGGATCCCTCAGTATCACTCATTCCTCCAATCAACGCATCAGGTTCCTATTACGATGGTATGTCGTTGTCCTTAGAATAAATAGCTGGCATATTAACTTCCCAACAGATTTCGTGTATATCCACATGGACTTGAATACTCGAGTACGTACAGTGGGTAAACTTTATGATCGCCGCTTGAATCAACGTGTACTCCGATAGATCCACTTTACCGGACTATTCCTTCCTTGGCACCGCTGGTACGTGTATGTCTACGAACAGGCCCTCAAGAGCAAGTGCGGGTACAAGGGGGTGTCTCCATATTGGAATTGGACAATTGGTCACTTCCCTTAGTCTTCCTGAATGTTCAAAAACTGATGACCCGTAGATGCTCCTGACTTTTTCGAATCCTCATTTTGGAAGGACTCGAATCCCCAAAGTGGGCTGGGCGGCTGGGGCAATCCGAATACCGATTACAGCGTGCCTGATGGAGGCTTCAGGAAGTTTCATCTCTCGTATCCTTCGCCCCATACGGTACGCCGGAACTTCACACTCCAGCCTTTTGGAGACTTGCCCGCTTCGGTCTCTATATTCTTTACGGAACCCCTGAAGGAAGCCAACTCGTCGTTCCTGGCCTCTGAAATTGAAAAACTCCTGGAGACGCCGGCGGGAGACTACAAGAGCTTTCAAGCCACGTTTGAAGGATTCGAGGTGAGAAGGAAGTGGCTAAATATAGATTCCTAATTTATGTGTGACACCAGGGCGCACACAGCGCTGTGCACTTGATTATGGGCGGGTGAGCCGCCACCTCATGCCCATATGACTTGATCCTTCTCATTCCAAACTACCTATTTAGCGATTTAGGAGGTACCTGCCCGAAGAACGCCCCGTCAAACTGCACCCCAGGACCGACGTGGTCCGCTAACGGTGAGCCCACCTACGCCGAGAAATCTCCTCCATGAGTTAAATCTTTGTGTCCTTTAGACCCCCTCTTTTGGATGCATCATGCCGTAAGTCTCTTATCATGCTTTGCTCGCATCCTGCTGCGTTCCCTAACGTTACGCTCTGCTCGGCGGCAGATGGTTGACAAGGTATGGTACGATTGGCAACACCGCAACCCGGAGAATGCCAAAAGTTTCTTTGGTGGCTCGGTCCAAGCTCTCCAGAGCTTGGACTCATACAACCAGTACCCCAACGGTGGGCCTCCATTCCTCAACGTAAGGCTTTACTCTTCGTATTCTAAACCTTGGAGCTAAACCAACATATTTGTGTAGCTGAGTTCGACGATGCCGGCGGATGGATTATTTTCGGAAGTCACCATCGGGGATGTGGTGAATACGACTAGCGGTGTTTTATGTTACATCTATGAATAGGAATGGATGAATGAGAAATTTTGGAGAAGCTATATCCAAGGTTATATCATTTGTCCAAGTTACGTTATACATGGGGCTTCTACTTTTCTCACGTCCGCCATATCTTTCCGTTTCCCAGGCCATATACCTGCACAGTACAACTATCCTCCCCCCTGATGGGATGACAGTTTGTCCGAATCTGAGATTGCCATCTGCGAACCGCAATTTGCCGATGGGCGAATTACCCGTGACAGGTCTGTGACCATTCTGGCCTCTTAGCGTTCGTGCATGAAGCGAAACTGTCGCGCGATCCTCGTATCATACAGCGGATCATCCTCAGAGAATGAAGAAGAAATACCACCGCCGCCTCCCGTCAAGAAGCGCAGACTTCCCGCACTAGCGTCGCACCTCATGCCTGTCGTCCCGCTCGACGACCCGTCGAAGCACCAGGGTCGCACACGCGCAACACCGCATGTCGAAGGCCAATGGGCCGCACACGTATACGTCTCGCTTGTACTCTGCGGTGCGTTGAGAGGCATCGTCGAGCGTGCTGTATCCATAGCGAAGCAGGAGGTGGCTGGCGTCCGCCTGCTGGGTGGTGCCGACTCAGACACGAACCCGGACTCCGTCGCAGCCGTGCGCGAGCTCCACGTATCGCTAACACGGCCGTTCTTTCTGCGCGCCCATCAAAAGGAAGAAATGAAACGTGCCGTGAGGGATGCCGCCAAGGCACATCCTCCGTGAGTCCCTGCGCCATCACACTCCTCTCATCGTCGAACTCCACTCCCTTTACATCCAGTGGCCTCCCTCGCTACCAGGTGACTGATATACATTTTTGTGTCTTAGATTCACGGCGTCGTTTGCCGCATTTTCGAATCTCACAAATGACGAGCACACCCGGACTTTTCTTTGCATGGAGGTTGGCGCGGGTCACAGTGAGGTATGTCTTCTCTTCTGGCCGTATCCACCTGTGTTCTGAGAACTGGTGGTATCGCCCAGTTACGTGCACTCTCGGATACCTTAACTCCAACCTTGCTTTCGTTCCACCAGAAAGAGTACTACGAACAACCTCGGTTCCACGCGTCCTTCGCCTGGGTACTTCTCGACAGTCAGCCCCAGCCTACACCATCCCAAACTCCAGAGCCCCCGATGCCCCTCCCCGCTTCACCGTCCTTAGGGGATCGCCCAAGCGAAGATACAAGTCTTTTCCCCACTGTTCCGCATCTACCCGAGACGACTATACCCGCGCTGAATGCCAGCCTAGGCTCCCAGCTTAAGGGCTCTGCTGGGATCTTCGAAGTAGGGGAAGTACGTATCAGAATCGGGAAGGATGTATTTGGTTGGGAACTATCGAGATAGTGTGCTGCCTGCGCTGCGCAATTTGCAAGGGCTTTGACGTGGTCTTTCCCGCGACACCGCCTCAGCGCTTCTATCTCGGTGGACTTAACCGATGCTACGAATACCTTGCCACGAAGAGGTTGCCTTTCCCTATGTACCTGGAACGAAGTAAGAACCAATACGGTACTCCATCTTCAACGAGGTGTATACTTCTTTGAACTTAGTTTGGCCGGCTCGGTGATCTTGGCCTTGATCGTAGCTGGGTTGTGCTCTGCACGCTCTGAGATGCATGATAAATGGTAAAGAGTCATCTGTTGCCCATCCTCGTCGTTATTAGTGACGGAAGACGGTTGTGATCACTCGGGAACCGTCGTTCCGCCCAGAACCAGCGGGACAGTACACCAACTTTCAATGCGAAGATGACACTCGATCACAATTCTCTCTTTTTTTTGGATCCATATCTATCCTGCGATACATAACTCGATCACAATTCTCCTGATATCGTTTACACCCCCAAAGATTAATGTATGTTATCATATACTATCGTTTTGAGCATGGCGCACCGAACGCCGCGACGCCCGGCTATTACCATCATCTCCTTCCGCGTCATGCCAGCCTGGCGCCAAAGTTCGGCGTATACTCGTGCGGCCTGAGCGTGAGCAGCCACCAGGCCACTACCGAATCGGAATATGTTATTCGCACCGCCATTCCCCAGGGATGCGACCTCACCTGTCCACTGGCATTGCCGCCACCTATACCAGGGAAATACGGCCGCGCGAGCTGCGCCATAACGATGCCGTTCGACATCCCGCCAGTCTCGGAGAAAGCGACTACTCATCCCCGAAGCCTGCTAGCGTAGGATGCCGATGGCCGCTGCTGTGGCAATCGCGTTCCTCATTCGGCGCAAAACCAAGTGGATTAAATACAAAAGAAAGCCACTGCATACGTCAGAGTCAGGGTGGGTAATAAGTAAGTAAAAGAGTTATACAAGGGAATATGTGCCAGTGGCACAGGAATAGCGCAGAAGCGAGGCAAGGAGTCAAAGTATGGGAACGAGGCACGCGGCAATTAAAGTACGAGGCGTCTGAGACCTGGCCGAGGTGATTAAATTGTGCGGGTTCGGGCTCAGCACTCGGGCTGGCCTTACAACGTTCTATTGACAGAGTGATCGTCGGACCCGCCGCCGGCCTTATACCAGCGATCCGTGTTGAATGCTGCTTGGGTCAAACCAGAGCTCCATGTCTCCGAGTGAGTCAGGAGAATCAAAATCGCTGCCGTCGTTCGTAAACATCTCAGACATATCAAATGGAGTGTCAGCTATGAAAACAGGGCCAATTCCAACCGGCGCCTTGAGCTTGGTGAAGGGCCCAAAGATATCTAAGGCACGTAGGTCATTGTCCTGGGTACCGTGACTGCCGGAATAGGATTGTAATGCAGGATTCGAGATAAGTGTATCGGCGTGTGCGACTTCAGGGTGTTTGCTTGCGAGGTGTTCACAGAATCGATCATAGTATCCCGACTCACACTCGAAGTCGCCACAATAGGTGCACACGGGTAGATATGAGTGATTGTCTAAGAGGTGCCCTTTGAGTTCTTTCTGCTCTTTGAAAATGGAAAAACAGACGCGGCACGAGTATTCTCGTGCGTGTACCTCTATGGGGCGGCCAGAGAGCCATCGCGAAGTGGTGAATGACTGTACAGCATCCCACAGTGGCCCATCCACTGACATCGTCTCCTCTATTCGAAGGTTACGCAGAGCAGGGAGTACCTGTATGCCGGTTGTGTGCACCCCATCTCCTGGACGCAGAGCATACAAGATGTCCGTCACGTGCCTTTGACTGCCAGCTAGACGAAAGTCTTTTGCGCCGCCGAATGCGCGGATGAGATCCAGCCATTGTCCACCACCAATGTGATTCTGTCCACTTGATGGGTGTGTCATATTCATATTGATGCCTAGATTTTCTACACGGAATAGGGAAGGGGAAAAATAGTTGCAAATTTGAGTCATCGAGGACAGCTGCCAATTTAACCACTCGCGGACTATTTGCAATTCGACCCTGGTAGGAGCTCCTGGCTCGGAAAGACAGATGGAAATGGAACCCGCGGAGGCTTGAATGTTTGCTTCGCTGAGCGACGTCTGCATTTCTATCCGCTCGATGAATCGGCCAAGCTGCGAGGTATCCATCGTGGATTGACTAAATAATGTGAGACAGATATCTCTGAGACGCGGTGTATCGATTTCAGCCACGAAGTTGTTCAAGTACTCGCTGGTTCCTCGATATTTGAGGCATGTGAGAGCAGGGAGAACAACGTTTTTCCCTAACTGTGGAGGCTCGCCAAGGGTGTTCTGGTGGGAGAAAGGAAGGAAAAGGAGTGAAAGTGTTTCAAGATGAATCATCCCAGATAAAGCGTCAACGAACGCATCTGGTAGAAAATACCCGACATCCGGAATTTCGTCGAGCTGAAGGTCTACGAGACCCGTGGAAGAATAAAGGAGCTGCGGGAGGGCGAGAATGGTGACCCTAGTCAAGTGCAGAGTACGGAGGCGTGTGCCCCACTGAAAGACGCTGGGGAGAGTCAACTGCATGTCGCCTAGAGACATGAGAGTAAGCTCTTCTAGTTCTGAAAATGGCTCAGAGATCGTGGAAAGACTCGCCAGGAGCGAGGTTGTGATGGTGAGGCTTATGGAGCTAACACGATTAGACTGCTTGAGTGCAGCCACGATATTCTCCTCGCCCTCGTAAACTGGAGGACCGCGGAAAATGGGACCATGCATGGCACCCCTTCTGTGAGCTTCGTATCTTACGACGAGAGGAAAGGGTGGCCAATACTCCAACCTCTTCAAGATAGGCGTCCTTTGTGTGCAGTAGAGTCGGAGATGTAGAGCCAACGGTGATCCCAGGACGATCTGTCGCCACCTTCGGCATACATGCGTAAGCGTAGGCCAAAGTTGCGGAGAGGCATTCTGGTGATGACGAAATATGTCCAGAACAACGTCATAGGAGAGCATCTCGATCGTGACCTGCTGAGAAAAAGCTCCTGCTCCAAGCACATTATTACGCTATAAAAACTGGCATTAGACAAACACTGTACCTATTCCACCGAGTCCATTGGTCGACGGTTGTTCAAATTCCAGTCCTATAAACTGACCCGAGAGCCGGCGTGAGTGCACGAAGGATAATACGGCATCCTGCAAAGGCGCATGACCCGGTTCAGGCTTCTGTATGCAGAGTTTTTGTAGGCCTGGTAGCACGGTTTCGCGCCGCATGTCAGAGTGTTGTAAAGCAAGCACGATGTCTGTCGAGATCTCGCCAGCTAAACGAAACCATTTCGTGCCTCTGAATGAGCGGATGAGTTCCAGCCATTGTTCAGTACGATCCGGCCTACTTGACAGTCGCGTCGCCGTGATGCGTAGATCTTCCATACAAGAAGGGCGAGTGGAAAGCTGATAGCAGATTATTGCAGCCATGGAGAACAGCTGTCGGCTTAATGGCTCGCAGCACACTTGTAATTTAAGATAGGTAGGAGCTGGTTGAGTTAAGGAGATGGTGACGGAACGTTCGGAGAACAGGATATCTGCTTGATGATATAATTGCTGCATTTTCGTCCTGTCGATGAATGCGCCAAGCTTTGAAGCGTTAAAGATGGGCTCGTCGATGGTTGTAATTTCAATATCCCTGAGACTAGGAGCGCCGATTCTGGTCAGATAGCCTTCCAAATACTTGGCGATTCCTCGTAAATCAAGGCGGGTGAGAGCAGGGAGGAAAACGAGTTCCCAAAACGGCGGGGACACGTCAATGAAACCTGCAGTCGGAGGAAAGTGGAGTGAAAGTTCTCGAAGCAGGGTCATCTGGGACAAGGCATGTACAAAAGCCTTCATTGGGAGGTACGCAACTTCGTGAAGCCGAAGGTCCACGAGTTTCTTGGAAGAATAAAGAAGCTGGGGGAGTAGGGGAAAGGTGATCCTAGTGAAGTGGAGACTACGGAGTCGTGGGCACCATCTAAATGTGCTGGGTAGGGTCAGCCTCCTACCGACTTGATCTTGAGATAAAATAGCGAGGTCTTCGAGTTTAGATAAAGGCCCTTCAATTTTGAAAAGCTTTTCCCGGAGCGAGCTTGTGACGGTAAGGCTGATAGAGCTAATACGACCAGACTGCTTCAGTGCGGCGATGATATTGTCCTCATCCTCAGGAGTAGGGGGATCGAGTGCCGGAGATCCCCCGTATTCCATGACTATAGGCAAGGCTGGCCAGAGATCTAATGTCTTCAAAACAGGTGTTCCAGGAGTACAGAATATTCGAAGGTGTAGAGCCCATTGAGATGCGAATATGATATGTCTCCACTTGCGACATACGTGCACGAGCCCGGGCCAAAGTCGTGGAGAGGCATCCATATAATGACGAAATATGTTTAGAAGTACTTCGTCGGAAAGCTTCCCGATCGAGACTTGTCGAGGAATGAAATTTAATGAAAAATTTAGCGAGTGGACCAGGCACTAGCGGAAGATGTACCTATTCTAGCCTGAGGGCATTCGCTGGGCGCGGGAACGGGTCGAAGGGGCAATGTGAGTTGGGCACTGGCACGTCTATAAGGACACCCGCAACATTGACTGTCACTGACGTCACCCATGGTAGAGCACTGAAAAAACTTACTTTGGGGGGTGCATGAGAGTCAGGGGATAATAGACGGGGCAGCAATTCAAGATGTTAGTGTACCCTCCGAGTCGGGCTCAGCCTCATGTAACACGCAAGGGCGAAGTTCCCACGCTATCTAGCTGGACAAGATTTGGGGTGTAGCCTGTAGGGGACGGCAAGCTTACTCACCGCATACACGCGAGAGCAACGTGCCCATTCCATGGCGGCCATTGCTATACACATCACTGTCCAGTATGTCGAGCAAGATGTCGAGTGTCGAGGGTGGACTATTGCTGGTAATCCACTACTAGTAAGGCCCCTTTCTTCCCACGTAACAACGGCACCAACTCGAGACCCGAACCGCCAATTACTTGCCTTTGACTTTACCTCCTCTAACCTATATCCGGATACTGCCAACACCTTCGGCAAACTAACAGATACACCCGCTACCGCTACCCAACAGCGTGTCGAACCCATTCGCTGAGCCCAAGTTTTCGCCCCCCAATCTAGACGGTGGCTCCACAGACTCGCTTTCCCCTGTCGTTGAGGGGAACTGAGCAGGCACTGAACACGCTGTTGATACGACAATGGCCAACAATAACACTGCTAGTCCTCGCAAACGGCTGACGGCAAGCCGGGTGCCATCCGCTATGATCGACGCCATCACCAACAATGGCGTGCATGGTGATGATGATGATCCGGTAGAGAGTTGCCATACTTCTGGCGGCAACGTCACGGTGTCCAACGTCGCTCATTCGCCCGCGGGTGCGGCATAAGAGGAGGAGGCAGCGCAGACCTTACTCTTTTGATCACTCGGTCTGAGCGATCAAGAGCACAAGGTCTGGGTGGTGAGAATTTCGGTGGAAGCGATGATAGCAACACCGCGATGACTACAGCTGCACATCGGTAAGGTAGCAGGCTTCGAGGATGAGCACTGTGAGTACTTTAACCCCCGTCTGATACTGTAACCCGAGTGTTCCCGCCTGCGCATCTGGACCGTGACCATCTCATTTCGTATGAACTGGCGTTCCTTCTTTCATCTTCATCCTCTTTTCATGCCTTGACTAACCCTTCAGGGCCTTCGATTCGTAGGGATTACTTCGTATATCTTCCGTTTACTTTGTACTAGCATAAATATTCCAGTTTCCCGGGTGTTCTGAATATTCTTGTTTTGCAGCGACTAATATCTGTTATTCGTGCGCGTGTCTGGGACATTCGGGCAGGAATTATTGTAGGCTTTCCGAGGATTACCGCACGCCGCGCAGTTTGCGCTTTCGACTCTCGTAAATCTATACTCAACTGCAGTACGCCCGGCTGCATGTTCGGACCGGGAAACATAGGTTCAAAGCGTGGGAATGCGGGGAGACACGGGAATACGGCGCTTGGCCTTGCTTTCCCCGCACTTCGGTAATAGTGGCGGCAGCACCGCTCGCTACTTTGCCACAGGCGTGACCTCTGTTCGGGACTATTTGGTGACGTGGATGATCGCTATGGAGGTATTGGTTTTCTCTGAGTTGGCCTCCCAGGGATCTGACGCAAAGTCATTTCAGCGAGGGCCCCGAGTGGGGTCTCGCTGGGGCAAGCGCTGGGGCCGAAGGACGGTGAGCTGATCCTTGCCTCAGCGGTTTGATGGGGACTGCTGATGGAAGCATGGTCCCAGGTCCGGAGTGTCTCAGGGCCTGCCTAACCGGAAGAGCAGGTGAGAAGCTCGAGCTTGTAAAGACGCGGCGCCGAAGTCTTACTTAGCAACTGTCGTCTTTCCCACAATGGGTCCGACTGGAAATTTACGCTACTTATCCTCGGCGCGGATGATCGGTTGGTCCTAGCCATCATAGCGACTCCCTACTCTAGGGTTGAATCCACCCGAAATCCATGGAAATGCCAATTGAGATGACTCGGCCGCGGATGGCCTCTTCCTGGCTCAGCGGTGGACTTTAAGAACCCCGCAAGGCTTCAGAAAATGTTCTTTTCATGCATTCTAAACTCTTTTTACGTGCGGGTTTCCCACTGGCAGTCACAGTTGTTCTGGTCGTTGTTCCTGTGAGCATATAATTAGCCCTCAATCTGCGCATACATGTTACTAATCAATTTGTTTACAGTTGATATCCGCGACCTCATCCCCTTTGCGACTTCCTCGAAGGGTACCTAACTTTGATGACCCTATTTTTCAACGACGCGATGTGCTTCCTCAAGGGTGGTCGTCACTTGGGTGCTACACGTGGGTCTCCGCCCACTGTGCTTCTATGATAGAGCCCACTGCCTATTAAATCGCATTAGGGACGACCCTTCACGGCCCACGCTCACATCGGTAGGGAATAGGGATTCGTTCAACATGACGGTCGAGAACTGCGCTAGGTTTTGCGATAGCGGAAATTACATTTACGCCGGCGTCGAGGACGGCAAAGACTGTCGTAAGTGCGCCTCTTGACGAAGTTCCCTCCAGTTCTGTGACTCCTCTACACCAGATTGTGGAAACATCACGACCGTCGGCGCAACAAGTGCCCCGCCTGGAGATTGTAACTCCCCATGCGTCGGCGATATTAGTGAGACCTGTGGTGGCACTGACCATCTTAACCTTTATTGGAGTGGTGCGACACCCCCGCCTCAACCTACCTTTGTTCAAGCCGTGAACCGGTGGTATTACGTCGGGTGCTTCAAGTAAGCATATACGCTTTTGCCCCTTTGTTTCGGAAGCGGACCTGTGACGTTTCGCAAAACAGCGACTCGAATGACGCGAGGGTTCTAACCGTGCAGAAACCCGTTGGCCAACACAACAACAGCGTCGAACGTTGCACCGATGCGTGCAAGGAGGGCGGCTACAGTCTGGCAGGTGTGGAATTTGCACAACAATGCTGTGCGTATTTCGCTTCGTCTCTTTGGTGAACTTTCCTCTCTTGACCAAATTTCGCTCTTCAAGGGTGCGATAATAATATCAATAATGGTGGCACGCAGATCGATACAAAGAATTGCATGTTGGCTTGCTCCGGGAATAGCTCTGAAATTTGCGGTGGAGCAAACAGTCTCGTCATGTACGTCGCCGATTAGTAGCGTTTAGGTCCCCGCTTCGCATGGGAAAGTGGAAGGGTAGTGGGTGTTTTGCGCTTGCAGTACTGTAAGTGGTTCGTGACATATGCCGCCTCTGCAAACCTCATCTCCACCGATATCTTTCTGCGTACACATTGCGCAGCATACGACTACGGACGCGGTCACTGTACTGGTATAGCAACGAGACCACAGATGGCGCAGTTCAGATGGCGCCAAGAATATGGTCGTAGAGGAAGGTTATTGAGTAGGTACTCCATGGCAACGCCCTATGTGGTAAAGGGCGAGCCGAATTTTATACATATTGAGCCTGCAACGCAGTCTGGTTCGACGGGTTTCCATACTAGAAACCACTAACTGATTGCATAGTCTGGAAGGTTCATGTCAAGCGGGACTCGAACAAAGAAGAGAAAAACCTGAGACACGCACAAAAGGAGATGCGGTGGGACGGTCCAGGATGCCCAGCTCCTCTGGGGAGAAGGGCATCCGCGGAACGACGAGTGTCCGCAACGGGATCAACAACAGGATGATCACGGGGAACCCGACCGCGGCTGGCAAATCAGCATCAGCCAGCCCGGATACTCATTTCATGGAAAAGCAGGTGGCGCACCAATGGTCTGCGTGATGGCAAAGGTCGCGCCGAACGCAACGAGCTGCAGCCCGACGAAGAGCAGGATGCGCGACTTACGCAAGCGACGGAGCGGTTCGCTCGATGGCGTTAGGGAGCGATCCGTGAGGAAGTAGAGGATCTTTTGAGTGATGCCGTTCCCAGAGAGCTCATCGAGACCCATATACCAGCTAAAAAATAAAAGGCACCGCGATTCGTCAGCCCTCCCGATAGATCGGCGGAAGCGCCACGCACAATAGGCCAACGATCACGCCTCGGTAGCGTAAAGTATGTCAGTGTACAGAAGTAGCAGTGGGGAAGAGGGCGTATTCACCCTGGGGTACCAGATTGAGGACGTGCAGGAATGGCCCGGTGAGCAGTACGAGACATAGCGAGCCCTGCGCGAGATTCGACACGCGCTGCTCGACCACAGCGACGGGCACCTCGCGTGGCTGTTCCTTGATGCCGTCACGGAGCTCTTCATCATCCTTAGTTTTCGGCTCGAGGCCGTGCACGAGAAGCGCGCGTGTGTGAATTGGCGCCTGCGGGATGAGCCCATTCGGCGCGGGCACCCCGAGCAGGCCCGCAAGGAACGTGGTCACCCCGAGCAGCGCAAAGTCATAGTGGAAGCCCGCGGGCTTGCGTAGCGGGAACTCGGAGCCCTGTGCGATCAGCGACTGTGCGCAGCGTAGTAAATTCGTTAGAGAGACATATATAGGGGAGGGAGGAGAGGACATACGGAGACGTTGTGGTCGAAAAAGAAGAGCACCCAGAGGAGGATCCCGAACGGAAGCGCGAGCGCGACCCACTTCCCGTCGAGTTGCCAGAAGCGCACGAGCCACGAGCGGCCGTGTGCGGGCTGGAACGCCGGGCCGACGGGGAGCGTCAACGGACGAACGGTATGAAAGCTGCCCCAGTACGCGACCGCGGAGGACGCCACGAGCGCGAGCGGCATACCGTAATCAGCACAGAAGCGGCGCACGTGCCTGTGGAAGAGCGCGGATTGGGAAAGACATTTGAAGAGGAAGGCGGTAACGAGCATGAGGAGCGCCAGGATGATGGAGGTGAGCGCACCAGCGGGTGAGGAAGCAGGGTCGTTAAACTGGTACGTGAGGACTTGTATGCCGAATTGGAGGTACGTCCAGGCCACGTAGAAGCCAAAGGCTTCGCAGGAAAAGAGAGTAACATACTGCAAGAAGTTGCACCCTGACAGAATATCGTGTTAATGCCTGTATCGCACCCACTCAGACGCCGGACGGACAATTAAGCGCGGCTGTGATCCAGTGGAAGATTGCTCCCCACAAGTAGACCCAACCCATGAAATGCAGGTAATCAGGTGAGTCGGTCCGACCTTCGAGGATTTTAAATATGGTCTGGTTCAGGACGGAAATAGGGCCTTGAACGTTGAGTGGGTCTCTAGGAAATGCGTAGACGGTGCGACAATAGACAGACCTGTCACGCCGGCGATGCATAGAGGCTGAGCCCCAAAGACAGAAAAAACAAACGATGCCATGAAGGAGGAGAGCAGGACCTCGGATACGCCGTATTGACCAGTAACGACCGTCAAGTGCAGGGAAAATGCGATTCCGGGGAGAACGCTGACATTACGACGATCAGAGTGACACGGGATGGGGGGGTACGGGGAGCACAAAACGGAAAGGTTCAAAGGAGAAAAAAAATTAAATCAAAACTCACTTGGCAAAGAGAATGAGGGCGGTCGCAGGGAGAACTCTATAATTCCAGGCATCCTTCCAGTCACTCAAGTACCACGGAGCGCGCGCACGTATATCCCGCACGATGCCTGCGCCGATATTAACCGGGAGCCACGCCCGCAAGCGAGACACGATCGCAGTCCGTGAAGTGCCATGGTGCCCATGGGATGTCGGGTTCGCAGAAGCGTACGTCGCAGGTGCAGAGGAACTCGTAGCGCTTTTCTCCTCGCCTCCGCCGCCCCGCGAGCTCGGCGCTGTAGTTGGGAGTATGGGCGGAGGCTCTGGGGGTTCATGCGCAAACTCAGAATGCTTTTCGTCCGCGTTGGACATGGTGGGAGGTGGCAAAGCCGAGTTATATAAGCGGTGCTCAACGCCATGGAATGGCCTTGGCTTGCAGGGCTACCGCGGGCCCCAGAAAAAATTTAGTCTGCAAGCTGACGTCACCAGCACAACTGACCTGACTGGTTCATCACTGCATCACCCTTGCCATTACCCTTAAAAAAATCACAATTCGCGGTTCGTCAAACTAGCGCTATCCTTATTCGCGATGTGAGAGCTCGACGTTTTCCACGAGGCAATCCTTTTGAAAAAAAAAAAGGTGAACCATGCGTAAGTGTTGATAAGATACTCACGTGAATGGAGACTCAGTGGAGCATAACGCATACACCAAACACCGAAATGATCCGAGAAATGCGAAACTTCCTCGGGAGAAACTCTATCTATCAACACTTTTCCGATACAGTAGGAACGGCAATGTGTACAGATGGTTTGCGCCGCTCACTCGCGCTCATCATCAGTAGGCGCCGGAGTAAGCCGTGGCGACGCATCTTTACCCTCCACAGAGCTGAGGACACCATTCAGGCGGCCTATATAGCCTTAATGGTGTAAGTTACTCTAGTACTGTAGCATGAAAGAGATTAAGAATGGGGTGAGCGGCGGCGCTTCTGAACCACATGTTGAAGCGCTACAAATAGAGCTAGCTGGCAGCTAGTGGTAGAACTGTAGGTGAGGGGTTTAGTCGACTCTTCGACATAGAAGAAAAGGGAGCTCCGAGTTGCCCGCGATATTCGTGCAAGGTCCGACGTTTTAGCGCCCAAAAATGACAAACCGGCTTAGAGCAGGCGCTACTATATGTCCGAAACCACTTCGGGACTGCGGGGCGAACCAATGGGGTGCCGCGTAATTACCACGACCAATCAAGATCCGGATGATGGTGTCCTGCGCGACCACGACCACTGTTTCTCGCCGCCGCCGGCAGCAGGAGCTGAAAAGGTACCCCTATGCTCCCAACTCACAGAACGGGGACCCCAAATCTACGCAACGAAGAAAATTGCCGCGAAAGTAACTCTTATGGACCCAAGCATGGACCCCTCGCGAAGAGCCGCCTAGACGCCACGCGCTACAAGTGGAACCTACTAACCCATTGCATAAATTTCACTTAGGGGCGAGCGTCGTAGAGCGCCCAGCCGCTGGAAAAACAAAACGGGGTACTGTACCGACACTAGCCGGGCGGTTGGCTTAAAGTAGAAGATTGCGCCGTGCCTAGGGACCTGCAGCGCTGCGACGATGAGCGCTATGTGCGATGTGCGCAGGCTGCCCGTGTGTAGTCGACTTGCGCTTCAGGATACCATTCTCGGATGGGCCCATCAAGGAGTTGCGGGAAGGGAAATCCTCGAAAAGTGGGCTGCGGCGGACGCGAGGGTGGGAAGGCCAGGTCCCGTGCCGTCGGTACTAGGTGTCAGTGGGTAGTACGTTGTGCTGAAGTGGCCCGGTAGGGGTCGCGGAGGGCGCGACGAGGTACAAGGTCAGGCGACGTACAGTGATCGGCGCAGAAGCGGTGCATGTGCTATGGAGCAAGAGCGGGACTCAAGGGTGGTGGGAAACATAGGAAGCGCGATGATGATGACCAAGACATGCGTGCAACTGAAGCATCGCTGAAATGCGAGGAGAGGACAATGGATGCCGTACCACCAAGCGCGCCGTACAGCGAGAAGAGTCGCACCCTAAATTTCGAGAATGTCAGAAACTGTTGGAACTGGATGAGGAAGTAACAAGTGCCGGGCGCAGCATCAGCCAGCGGAAGACGGTAGATATACAGTACTGTTTGGAGAATCAGATGGCGGTGATAAGCTCATAGATATCGGATCACGGATTTCCGACCGATGGACCTGTTACGCCATCGATCCCAGGGTCTGGGCCCCGAACACGGAGAACGTGAACGTGGTCATAAAACAGAAAAGGGAATGTCACGTCACATTTCCGTCTCAACCAGGTGTAACAGGAACGGTATGACACTGGGGACGTGTTCGAAAACTTCCCTACTCGGACTGTTTCCATAGTGCCCATTGGTGGCCTCTGTCCAATCGTTTTGATGCCGAGCATACGAACATGGATATTGTAAAATCCTCACGCACGTGTTACAGTAATAGAATACAGTAATCGTACTGGGCACCGTAGTATGCTATTGCAATCGATCAAGTGTCGCGGTCATCCAGTAGATTATTCCTTTTGCATCGGGGTACCTTGCGCAGCTGACCCAGTTATTACTGCTGCGGATCCACTGGTGTCAACGTGGACTTGGTCCTTGTCCAGGATGTGAGTCCACGGTCTGGCGTCTCGCATGTGGTTGAAAAAGGGTGCTTCTCAGCCAAAGCGAGTGTCAAAAGATCAAACTGATATATCCCGGGCCGGGAAACACCGGGAATACGTGCGCTTTAAAATTCAAATTACCGAATCGGACACACGATTTTTCCCACACTAGTGGGCCCTGTATTGCCAGCCAGTGAGCCACTCTCGGCGTGGTACTTATGAGGCTTTCGTGCTCTCTCTCTCCTGCTTTTCGATCTTCCCACTTGACCTGACTCACTCTACTATGGCGACCCAGGATTCCAAAGATACCTCTTTCCTGCAGAGGGCCCGCCAGTTCTTTCTAATCCTCGGTGGCATCTATGTCTTTCTGGTCGCACTAGGGACGACCCCTTTCGTGCAAAGAAAGTAAGCTGGATACGACCGCTCATCTCGTTCTGCACCGCCTGACCACCTTTAGCCTCCTCTACATGCACAACCTGAGGCTCCCTCCCTTTGCCCAATATGACATGCCAGAGAAGTACGACCTCGCGCGTGAGTCCATCACTCCCCTCATATCTGGGTTCGTGCTGACGCCCACCTTCATTTCACCTTTCCCCACCTCATGCGTGCGCGCGACCAGCCTTCAAAACGCACAATGTGCGCCTCCACACCGCCGACAACGAGACCCTCGGCGCCTGGTTCACCTTCTCGGATCCGTTCTACACCGCAAATAAGGCGTCCCTCCTCGCATCACCTTCCTCTTCCGCGGACCCCTCGTCCTCCGCTCCTACCACCGACGTCGACGCGCACATCCGCAACGCGCTCCGCGCGCATCCGACGGTGCTCTTCCTGCATGGCAACGGCGGCACGCGGGCCCTGCGCTCCCGCGTACAGCACTACCAAGCCTTCGCCTCACGCCTGCGCGCAAACGTGCTCGCACCGGACTACCGCGGCTTTGCAGACTCGACCGGCACGCCGAGCGAGGCGGGCCTGTCGCTCGACACGCTCGCCTCGTGGGACTGGCTGCGCGCGCACGGTGCTGCGCCTGAGAACGTGCTCGTCGTCGGGAATAGCCTCGGGACCGGCGTTGCGGTACAATTCGCTAGCGCGCTGCAGGAGATGCAGGAGCTCGAGCGCGGAGGAGAGCCACAGCGCCCGCGCGGGGTTGTTCTGCTAGCGCCGTTCAGCAGCATTGAGACGCTGCTCGATACGTATTATATTATGGGACTCGTACCACTGCTCGCCCCGCTCCGCATATTCCCTTTCGTCTCCAGTGAGTCTTTTCTTACTCGCTACAGTAGTCGCTTTGCGGTTTCGTGCCTCGGGTCCGACAAAGACCCCTCACACGAGCAAAAAAAAAAAAACGCAAAGACCAAAAAAGGATAAATTGCGACCGCTGACCTGGCCCCTTCCGACAGGTTTCGTAAAGCGCTTTTTAGTCCACCGCTTTGATTCCCTCTCCAAGATCGTGGTAAGTTCCCGGCCCTTCCGCATTCCCGTTTCTCCCGTGTGCTGTTACTGATAAATTGTCGCCGGCTGCAGTCCCTGAAGGTACCGTTGTTGATCGTGCACGCGGAGGACGACTGGGACATCCCGCACGTGCATTCCGAGACGCTCTTCGACGCCTTCCTCGAGCCGCACCTGCCCACACTCCCGGAGTTCACCGCTGCGATGGCGGGTGCGTCGGAAGAGGTCGCGGAGCGCATGACGGCGCTCGCGCAGGAGCGCGTGGCGCTGCGGAGCGAGCTCGTCGCGGTGCGCGATATGGCGCGCGTTGGACGTGCGGAGGTGTTTGCGCGGAACGCGGCGCATGGCGAGGTCGTGTTTCTTCGCACGCGGTGGGGCGGTCATGATAGAGTCGGACTTGTGGAGGGCGTGCAGGATTACATGGCGGAAATGTTCCGCTTGGGTTGATTGATACGTTACTCGTACTACCTTTTTTTTTCGTTTTACATGGTAATGCGGCATACACACGCTCGCGTTTATTTATTTTTGTTTGTAAAAATCGGGGACCGTCACTGAACTCGGTTAGCGTGTGCTCATGCGATTATTCTTGGCATATATCGCGCAGGAGTACTGGACCCTCACCGTGATGGGTATGGTGGTGTAGAATATTGATGACTGCGATGGGTGGGTGTCGTAGGGGGTTCCACTGGACCAATATACCATTCCTTGTAACCAACGTGGACTTGACCTGAGACCTGCTTTACGCCCGGGCGAGCTGCCTGATAGACCACTGGCATTTTAACCGCGTGGCTGTTTGTCACCAAAGCTCTGGCTCGGAACAACGTATTTACACTGTAGCACCCCACTTTGTGAACAGGGCTGTCAAAAGTTTGCAGGGTGCAGGGTGCTAACAAAGCACCCTGGCCGCGCTTCCACTCGGATTCCCTCGCGGATTCCCCGCGCCCCTCTGTCAGACTATCTGACATAGTACGGGCGGCTGTGCTTGTATTTTGTGCTCACACGACCACCATGTCACACGACCAAGTAAAATGACTCAGATGGTGTGTGGCGACCTACGTAACTAGTCACATGTATGCATGCGATCTGCACTGGCAGAAACCACGCAGTGCCGGGGCCTTGCGTCCTGCGCTTTGCGCCACTCCCACTTGTTTTCCAACGAAAATTTCCAGCGGGAATAATTGCTTCTGCTTCTGCTACCACTGCGCTCGTTTTGCTACGCACTGTTCATCATATGCACGACCGCCCTCCTGGTGACGTCCCTCCCTGGTATGTTTCGGCGGGTCACGAGCAGCGGGCGTATCATGTCTTCAGGCACGGTGACGCCAGCGAGTCCGTCGAGCTCTGCTCTGGGGTGATCGCCCCAATGCCTTATCAACGTATCTATGCCATCGGATTCGGCGCTTGCCGGTCTCTTCGTTGAGCCACAACACGACCCTTGCCGGTGCTAGCCGTTAGTGATGTGTACAGCCATCAAGGAAAGAAGCGCAACGCAAACGCGCGGTTCCCGGGCGCTGCGAGGCTTCACGCGTTCTATCAGATACACACTGACAGGGGACTGATATGTGCTTGTTTGTTTTTGCTTCGGAAAAGGGTCTCCCCCCCCAAACGTCATGCGTCTTCTGTTTTTCTCTGTTTTTCTCTTGGGCGCCTCTGAGGGTGAACTAACAGAAAAGGCATCATCGGGTCGTGTGCTACCGGCGGTGGCCTCACGGTCGTCCTGCATTCAAATTCGATCGACAGCCGCTACTGTTTTCCACGCTACAGGACCAAACAGATGTTGCGATACCGGGACATCTCTCCCTTCTTTCCGTGGACCGCGCTTTTTGCTAGGTTGCGTGGCGTCTTTCTGGATTTTCTATGCATGTTTGCTTTCTCGGGTCCAGGAACGCATCGTAGTGGGGCACTAATAAACCCCCCAACGCTACGCGCGAGCTCTCGGACCCCACCATCTTCCTACTTTCCCCCCCGTTTCTCCCACCCCCCACGCATACACTAACATTTTCTCACGCATCCTTGCAAAATACTAGATGACGGCGGTGGTTCGAGTTCCTCTTGCTAAACGCCTGGGCTTCCTCTACAAAGCTCATCGGCTTTGTATGGTCCTTGGTGGCATCTATGCACTCTTGGTCGTGCTCGGAACGACGCCATTCGCGCAGGGACAGTAGGTCTTCGTGCCCTTTTTACGGCGCCAATTTCTCAAAACTGGTCGTGTGACACTCAGACTTATCTTTATGCACAATCTCAAGTTCCCATTTTTTGCGCAATATGACATGCCAGAGAAGTACGACCTTGCCCGTGAGCAATTTTCCGTCGCCTCACAGAACAACTGAGCTCGAAAAATAATGTATTTGACTGCAGCCTTCAAAACACACAATGTCCACATTCACACGCCCGATAACGAGACCCTCGGCGCTTGGTTCACCTTCGCGGACCCATTCTACGCCACACACAAGGCACACCTCCTAGGTCACTCCAGCGTGCCCACATCGAATCTCTCTTCACCGTCTCCACTCTCCTCGCGCGACGACCTGATCCGCGCGGCACTGCGTGCGCACCCGACCATCCTGTTCCTGCACGGAACGACCGGGACGCGCGCGATGCGTATCCGGGTCCAGCACTACCTCGCCTTCGCCGCGCGCCTCCGCGCCAACGTCCTCGCACCGGACTACCGCGGCTTCGCAGACTCGACCGGCACGCCGAGCGAGGCGGGCGTCGTGCTCGACGCGCGCGCCGCGTGGGATTGGCTGCGCGTGCGTGGCGCTGCACCCGCGAGCGTGCTCGTCGTCGGCAGCAGCCTTGGCACCGGCGTTGCGGTGCAGTTTGCTAGCGCGTTAGAGGAGGAGGAGGCTGCGCGCGCCGAAGATAAGAAGACGAAGAGCGGTGTTGCGGGCTGGGTGTACCCGGCGCCCCCGGCGGTCCGCGAGAGACCGCGGGGCGTGGTGCTCCTCTCCCCGTTTAGCAAGCTCGAGACGCTCCTCGATACGTACTATATCCTCGGGCTCGTACCGCTGTTCGCCCCGCTCAGGACGATTCCTTATCTCGCCAGTGAGTACAGTATCTCTTATCTCAAATTTGCGGTCACACGAGCAAAAAAAAAACAACTGACTGGCTTGCTTTGTGGGCGCCAAAAAAAAAGATTTCATCAAGGGGTTTATGATCCACCGGTTTGATTCGCTAGCCAAAGTCGTGGTATGTGCTCTTCGTCCCCCCTTTCTGAGGCTTCCTCCCACGGCTCCCAAGAGGGAGTAAGGAGTTTCTTTCCTTCTGGGGAAGGCGCATTGCGGTTTCCCGCAAAAACACACCCCTATGTTTCGTCCTCCCGCCAGCATGTCGTCCCCTTCACGCTGGTGTCTCGGGGTGTTCGGGTTCCCTTTGATGATATACACGCTGACGTACTGTACGACCTTCTTCTTCTTCTTTTTTTTTTCAGAGTCTGAAGGCGCCGCTGCTGATCGTACACGCGGAGGATGACCTCGACATCCCAGTGTGGCACGCACAGATGCTCTTCGACGCATTTCTGGAGAAGCACCTGCCAGCACTGCCAGAGATGACCTCCGAGATGATGGCGGTGATGGCGCCACCGGACGAGGTGGCGGAGAGCGTCACGGCGCTACTGCAGGAACGCGCGGAGCGGCGGCGGGAGCTAGTGCGCGTACGCGAGATGGAGCGCGTCGGACGTGTGAAGGTGTTCTCGAAGGACCGGGCGGACGGCGAGGTCGTGTTCTTGCATACGTGGTGGGGAGCGCACGACGTTGGGCTCGTAGAGGGCGTGCAGGATTTCATGGCGGAGATGTTCGATATGGATACATCTTCGGCACGCAAGTCTATATAAATCGCCTGATTAGACAACGATTTATCTCTCGCGATTTGGCAACGTTGCCAGGCAATGCCAGCGGGTATAGTATAGCAGTCTTGTTTGCGAATTTTAAATTAATTCGTTTCCTCATCAGGGCATCATCTTAGAAAACACCCCACCTGCTTGGAATACATCTCATCCACGGAAAGAAACTCACGAAGTGTATGCTGGGCTCAGACCGTTCAGCTACCTATTTATTCTCCCGCCGCTGGACGTCACGGAGGCATCTTAGATATGTCCTAGGATATTCTGTAAACTGCGCTGCACGTGCCCGGTCTGGGTCTACGGCCCATACCCCGGGGTATAATCGATTCAAAAAAGAAAGTGTATACTGGGAATGCTCTCCTCAGAGGCGCAACAAAGTCCTTTGATGGCCTTGGTAGTCTGAGTCCGTCGGTGGAACGCAAGGTGAAACGACCATCCAACGACCATTCCCATAAGATCCTCCGCTTTCGCCTCTGTTTAGTAGACTACCTAATGCACTCTTTCTCCTTGTCTTTCCCGAAACATTACCGTGACTACGTAAGAGAAAACCGTCCCGGCCGCCGCTGACACCACTCCTGCCCCGCTTTCTTCCGCTCCGCCACACCCGAGGGCAAACCTAAGGAGGAGAACGGAGACGACCTCGCCGCCACAGCAATTCTCGTGCTCCTCACTCCTCGCATCCGCCACGGTACAGACCTCACACGCGAACATATTGTGTGCAGAGCCTCTTGACCTCTGCACCAAGGTGTGCCACAACTTTCTCTATACCATGTCACATAGAAACACGCTCATGCCCACCGCGGCACATCGGCATTCCCTGAGTGTTGGTATATATGTAATCGCACGCTTCCCCAAAGGCCTCAAAATCATCCCACAGAATGATGCCTAGCTAGCGCACTCACAGGCGCACCCCCTTCTCCTTCGCAAACCTGCTGACGCTGGTGCGTTCGACAACTCTAACCTCGGCACGCTGGGCGAGCCTAGGTTTGATTTCATGAGCAACTTGCCATCTCCTTCGCACCCCCCCTGCCCACGCCACCCCCACCACGTGCAACTGTAACTTTTACGCACTGGATGTCTTCCAGCTTCCCAGCTGTTTGGGGGGTACTAACACGACACTGGTCAAAGTAGAAGGTGAATTATGAAATGCTTTGACACAAAATATAGCCTCGAATTCGTCTGCTGTCCCCACTACGGTTGTGTCGATGGAGGAAGTGAACGAGGCGGTCTACGAATATGAGTATGAGCAACTTGAAATGAGTGCACTGTCTAGTCCAACCCTGGGGTCACTGTTACACCTGCTGGACATACACCTTCTGTCGTACCCAGGAATCTCGGCCTGTGAAGCCAAGCAGTGCCTCCGAAGGGGCCGAGGGCCAAGCCCTCGCAAGAAATGTGTTTCGGTCGACGTTGACCCACTCCAGTCTGAGGCCATCACAGCTACCTCAGCCGCAGTCATCGCCGCCACACGCCACAGAAGAAATTGGATTGTTGG
The DNA here is from genome assembly GCA_025766275.1 of Lactarius indigo. Classification (NCBI taxonomy): domain Eukaryota; kingdom Fungi; phylum Basidiomycota; class Agaricomycetes; order Russulales; family Russulaceae; genus Lactarius; species Lactarius indigo. The sequence goes on along the minus strand of JAFKAC010000016.1, from coordinate 338,236 downwards.
AGGCGGCACAATCTGTATTGATAAAGATGTATGGCAGCCCTCCTAATCTCTCACTCTCGCCGTCATCTTCCCCCATGCCTTCTACGCGCTTTCCGTTGAATCCTCGTGCTGTCGCCGGCAGTTACCTAATTCATAACCCTCTATCCGTAACATTTTTGTTGAGCAGTCTCTGCTCAGTGTACTCGTACTACCAACTGGATAGCCCTTCGCCCTCGCCCACGACTGATACACTTCAAGTCCAGCTGTCGCCTTACGCCCTCTCTCTGCACACCGCTCCTCCGCGTACACATTCCCCTTCGAACCCAGCTCCAGCACCCAAAGGCAACCCTGAACAACTCGTGCCCGCCGATCAACTATTTCAAGAGATCATACAGTACCACGAAGCTAATTGTATCATGGAAGCTGCAGCTGCATTCGAGAGAAGCGCGAAAATGCCAGGAGGGAGTGGCGTAGGCATGTTGACATGAGGGCTTACATTGCGGCGTGGTTGGGGCTACCCAAAAGACGAGGTCTTCGGATTCTCCTAGCGGCGCCGTGCGGCAGAGGCAGCCGTTGGCAACCTCGAACATGCCCGCACGGGAATTGACGCAAGTGCAGCACGGCGAGCTGGTCCTCGCGATATACGAAGCCAGACAATGCTTCTTCCAAGGATGGGGCACGAAGAAAGATCAGAAAATGGCAGGCCGTCGTGCCGTGCACCAACTTGTGAACTGAGGTACAGGGTGTGGGGTTGGAAAAGCGAGAGCATGAGGTCAAGTATGAGATGAGTGATGGGATGAGCAAAGCGCGACTTAGAATAGACACTTCAGTTGCTTTCGAGATCGAAGACTCGGCAACCGGATAATATTCAGAGTAAGGAATACCTTTCACATAATAAGGGAGGCCGGGAAACACATACTAATTGACACGACGAAACAACTAGCAAAACAAGCACATGGATTATATCTTTACTGTAACAGATGCCCAACGAAATATCATGGCCATTGGCCCCTCGTCTCCTTTCGATGTGCCTCAAAAGATGTTGGCCATTTCAAGCATGATGATAACTTGGAATTGGCCAGACGGGCCCGGTTCCAGACGGATCAGGCTTACATATGCATCTGGGTTATTGAGGAAGTGGCCTGCCAGACGCCTCCGACTCTCTGTGATCGATGCGTCAAGTATCGGAGCCTGGAGCAACCCCACATTAAGAGGGCCTGCTCTTTCTTGGACAGGTGCATAGCGAAAGTTGTCCTTAGTCAAGATCTCAGCGATGAATGTGAAGAAGGATTGTAACACGCACGACAGCTTCTGGGGCGACCCACTGTTCCTGCATATGGTGTGGTCCAATCATGGGAGCTTCAACAGGATTGTTGACGCCTTTGTCTTGATCCACATACGGAGCAAAGGTATTCTGTAAGAGAATATGCAATCAGATCTTGTGTAAAATTTTGCCATGATATAGGCAGCTCACATCATAATCCCTTGGATGCTGTTGAGGGTACACGGTTTGTGGTCCGCGTTGCATATCGGAACACTGTGGACAGGGGCAATTCTGGGTGGCAGCATTTGCGTCCTGTCTGGGTGCAGGTGTATTTGGTTGAACAATGGGGCCCGGATGTTCTGCAGCAGGTGGGATCTGTGGGATCGGGCACCAAAATGAGTGTTCATGGATGCAGGTATACAATAGGCTTGTACCACATGACGGCGCTCTGGATCTGTAGAAGGGATGGTCCTTTGGCTTTCCATCTGAGAGAATTGAGACTGTTGCAGTACGGATGAGTGAGCAAAGGATCTGAAAGTAACTGTTGGGTTGCAGGGGGGGGTACTGGGGACGTGCCATAAAGCTCCAGTCTTAAAAACCATGGCGTCTACCTTGGCGTCTACCAACCTGAGGCTGTCGCAGGGGGGCGAACATTCGATTCAGATGAGAGATGGTGTGAGTGAGCCAAGCAGCAGGTTCGAGCAAATCTCCTTTTTGATAGGATGGAGGGACCAACTACTTACTGTATCAACGTGCATTCGCCATTCTCGGAGATTCTCGGAGAGGGAGCGACCGGCTGCTTGGCGATACATGCCCATCTATGGTTCTTTCACCTTTTCTCTCACCGGACTTCTGTCCTATTTAGGCCGTGTCTTCGGACGCGTAACCCATTCCCTTATATGTGGCTTATTGACTTTTTGCTTTTGGTCTCTGTTTCGGACCTACGATTCGGGGTACCTCTATTTACCGTGTTTCTTAAATGTGTTTGGTTCGCGACACGACCGGTCTGTATTTCTGATACGCACCCCGGAATAAAAACGGATTCAAAAAAAAAAACAAAAAAAAATACATGCCCATCTATGATCTATCCAATCCCAACCATAGCCCGGTGACCATCTGTATATGGAAGGTACTATAACCGGTAAACTTGGATACAAACCAGCACAGCTGTTTCTCGTTAAATTGATGGTATGGTAATCCCCCTTATTCTTACTGTCGCCTGAATGAATCTGTATTGGTGTGAAGACGATGGATATACCTCCTCTCTGAGATACCCCTGGAGTTACACTGCACCTATGAGACACTTTCCACCATCCTCAACGAGACTCATGGACGATTGTCCAAGTAACCTAGGCAAGTCTATGGGATTTTCTGAGCCTATGTCGAGTCTGGAGTCCAAGAACCTCAACAAGGAGGAAGCAGGGCTTGCCTTGGGGCTTTCCAGAGGCATATTAATCGGGTCCGAGATACGGCCAAGTTTACCGGTCTCCAGCTTGACGGCAGAACGCATCCGCCAGGAGGTCTTGCAGTGATAACACGCAGCCACGGGAAGGACTCGGACGAGGTGACAGCTTCTAGATGGAGAACACCACTATTCGTTGCACAAAGCTACAAAATTTAAAGTAGTTCATACAATATATTCTGTTGTCGACACATACATCTGTATCACTGCTTCCATCTGAGTCGTCCTTCATCACCAAATGCTGACCCTCACATGAATCGGCCCTGTCGTTCCTCTACGGGTAGCGAATCCTTGTGTGAACCAAAATTCACGAGGATTTCGAACAAAACCTCGAGGGCTAGTGATAACACCTAGAGCCTATTGGCCGTGGTCAACACGAGACGTGCCCAAGCTACCTGGAGCCGAAGATGTAAAGGACAAAGTATCGTGACGCCAAAAAAAAAAAGTACGGTGACAGCAGAAGAAAGGGTTCCAGAAAAAAAGGCAACATGATCTCCCTAGCTTAGTTAGAAAAGCCGAAGCGCTGAACCTAATACGGAGTTGACTCTGGTGCTTGCTCTTTAGGCGCGTTCATTAGACGCGTTCGTCCGACTGGTCAATTTGTGGATTACGATTTCTGCGCGGGAAAATGACGCCATACGGACTCAAACTCAGCTGTATCAGTATTGATCTTACACGCCAAGGATAAGTGATGATCGATGAGCGCTGAGCCTGTCTTTCCTGTTTTTTTTTTTCGGGAGCCATACGCCACATACCGACCCTCGCCGACAACGAAGCCGTCTATGATCCCTACTGGAATGTGTGGAAGTGATTTCATTTCATCTGGCTAGATAGAGACGCTGTATGACGCAAAGAAGTTGCAGGCTATAGAGGGATATGTGGATGATAAGTACTCAGCAATAGGAGTAACGTTTACAGTAAAGTACTACACAAGTGTGTAGTGCACCAAATAAGATCTCCGACTCAGAATAAACGATGTAGATGAGGGCAATAATTGCATTATACGGAAAGGCGTAGTGTGCACCGAAAAGAATGAAGCTCATGACCTGAAGATAAGAGGAGTAAGGAAGATACCCTAGAGAAGAAACGGTAATCGACCTACCCAATACATCCGACCTACATCTCAATCACATCGAGCACTGCGGGACGCGATGTTGGTATGAGCTGACTGACAGAATATGTCACAGATTTTGACTCCGAGATGCTTCCCTGCTCCGTACTATCAGCGCTTCTGCCCACAATGACGAGGACCGAGTATTTAAAATGGAGCGGTCGACTTACCCCACGCCGTCTCGAAGGAGGGAACTCGGTCAATGGCACATCCGGCATTGACTGTGACCCGGTGAGCTGGTCCGCCATCGGAGTCGCGAACAGGCGCGAGATGGTGGACAGCACTGATCGGGAGAGTGTGGGCTGGGAGCGAGAAGGCGAGAATGGCTGCGACATCAGGGGGTGCCTAATCTGTCTCCTTGGGCGGGTACGTGTGTGTGCGTTGGGGCTTTGTCGCGGGAGTGCGAATGGGTTGGAAAAACGGAGCGCGGACGGTGTTTGTTATATAGGAGGGATTAGGAGCCAGGAGCCAAGCTCAGCCTTGAACCTGCCCTGGGCTCGGTGAGTCGGGCTTGGGGATGACATGTTGCGTCACTGTCAGCCGGACCAAGTCGGAAGCATCGGGTAAGCATCGCTCCCTGCATCGGGTCACCGAAATCGTGTTCGTGATGACTAATTGTAAACTTGGACATTTGGTCCCTTGTTGGTTGGATCGCTGATCGCCTGCAAGATCGCCTGTGTTCTTTCGATTCGCCTGTAGCGGTGACCAAGAATGAGCGTGATTGAATCAACGCCAATCGTCTCGGGCGGGAGAGGGCTTGAGGCTGAGGTGCAACCAAGGGTGCAACGACCTAGGGTTGGCAACAGTTCGGCGACCGGCCTAACTTCCGAGCTCCCGAATGCCAAATATAGATACTCCTACGTCACACTCACTAGAAAGTTAGTAAGCCTTAAGTCCCAGTGGGAAGTCCGTCGATTACGTCGATAAACTCGGATTATGGTGGATTTAGTGATTTGCCGGCCCAGCCTGGAAGCCGGAAGCCAGCCCAAGCCAGCCGCTGGAAGCCAGGCCGAGCTGGAGCCGTAAGTCAGGCTTTTGCGGCCTGTGGCTCAGGCTTGAAATTCTCTGGGCCGGGGGATACGGCCTGCATCTCGGCTTCAAAATTGCAGGCTACAGGCCGAAAAAAAAATAAAATCAAACGACTGCCAGTCACAGTACATGTTGCCAACCTCCTCACAGTATGTATGCCCCCATCCTCTGTATGCTGCCCCTCTCTGATTCACCATCTAGTCGTCAAGTTCTCCTAACTTTTGAGCTCTGTGTCAGTGTGGCTCATTATTTTAATTCTCCAGATTTCTGCACTTGTGTGCGGCACTATTGGCTCGAATAAAACGTGTTCCCGACTCATGCGACTAGTTATATGAAGTTTCGTGTCACGCGCAAACATGCATGACCATTTCGACCACCTTCAACCACCCAACCTCGTTTCTGTTCCCGACCCCACCGCATGTCCACGCACGTTTAGCCCTTCAAGAGCAACATGTCCCTAACTATTGCAAACCAATATACGACGGCGCACGTCCCGCGGACGCGTGCGCAACACCTTGTGATGTATCACATGCCCCAAGACCTGCACATGTCTTGGGTCTTTGTTCCTCTCAAAAATTTCTAAAGCCACGGCCCAAAAGCCGGGCCAGCCCAAGCCATGGGTGGCGGCTCAGGCCTCACATTTTCCAGGCCTAAGCCTCTCAAAGCTGGGCCTAAGCCGCAGCTTTCAGGCCAAGCCGGGCCGGCAAATCACTAGGTGGATTAAATATATTTAGCAATGATTACCTACGAATTACCTCGAATGTAATGTATGTCAATCGACACTTACTCGACACAATCGACGTGCGAATGGCGGTACACCTGCATCAAATTTATGTGATTTCGAGTCCAATCCGAGGCTTGGGTGCCGTGTATACCACTCGATTCCCATGCCACCTAAGACAAAGCCTAAGACCAGTCGCAGGTCCGTCGTTCGTCGTAAGCTGTATGATCAATTGGAGGCATATCTGCGGCGTATCAATGGTATCAAGGCGAGTAATACACCTTCCACATCCTTGGCGCAACCATCTCTGCCAGATCGACCGGTGACTCCATGCGTTGAGGTGGACTCGACGAACGCAACATCTTCTGCATCTGCACCAGACCACAGCCCTTCTGTCGACAACGGTGCCCAGCCAGATTATGCTCCTCTGTCCCCTGAGCCTTACCAACATGAGGAAATGAACGCCAACAGTCCTATTACTCGTGACTCTGCTGAGACACCTCAGACTGCTCTACGAACTTCTGGGACAGCTGTGCCTCGAGAACGGATACAACCCGATCCGCTGGAGCACTCGGAGGACGGCCATGATGCGCCCATCCATCTTCCTGATCTGCAGACGACACAAGAATTCATCGATATGTTACGCATAGCGGTTCTCGAGGACAGTGGAATGTGCCCTCCAGAGATCGATAGTCTACGCAACCCTGTCCAGGAGCCAGATCTGGCCGATCCTTCACCTTTGCTACGTTCTATACGGCATTTCGTGAACAACTCTAGTGCTTCGCGCGACCACTATGACACTACTCGGGAGATCGAGCTCCTCAACAACCCCAAAAGCGAGTTCTTAAGCTTCGACCAAGTGAAGCGACGCATTCGCTGGCTCTCGGGCGTTGTACCTGTAGAATACGATATGTGTATGCGATCCTGTGTGGCATATACTGGTCCCTATGGCGAACTGGAATCTTGCCCGCGCTGCAGCATCCCTTGGTACATCCCCGGGACTACTAGGGCTCAGAAGCGGTTCTCGACCATCCCGGTTGGCCCCGTTATACAGGCACTCTACGGTTCTCGCGAAATTGCTAAGCAGATGCATTACCTTGAGACGAAGCTGGCTGAGAACCTCCAGGCGGCGAGGGCAAACGGCGGAAACCTTGCTGTATACGATGACACGCCTTGTGGTCGAGAACTTCTTGATGCCTGGAACGAAGGTCGCTTCAAGGCATCGGATGTTGCCCTTCAGCTTTCTATCGACGGTGCTCAGCTTCGCCCCGATCAGCCATCCGAAGCCTGGGTCTTTATCTGGGTCTTTCACAACCTCCCTCCGGACATGTGCTACAAGAAAGCATTCGTCATCCCAAGTGCCATTGTCCCGGGTCCTTATAAGCCCGCGGACATGGACTCTTTCCTATTCCCCTTGCTATATCACATAGCCGCACTGCAGCGCGAGGGTCTCAGAATATATGACGCTTTCTTAGACCAACTAGTCACCTGCTCTCGTCCTCTGGTACTTTTTGGAACTGCCGATAGCCCCGGCAGCGCTTCTATGTCGGGTATGGTTGGGCACAGTGGCCGATTTGGCTGTCGCGTATATTGCGATATGCCAGGGCGGCGCCGCACTGGCGATTCACATTATTACCCTGCAATGCAGGCGCCTCTTGATTACGACGTTCCTGGGTGCTGCCATCCTGACGTCACCGCTGCCGATCTTGACGTTTACCGCAACAACCTCCCTTATAAGTATTCGAAGAACTTGTGCTATCTACTTGGAGCGGACACTCTGGCTGACTACAGGACCCGTCGTCTTGAGGTCGGTCTCTGTAAGCAGACGTTATTCAGTGGTCTCCCTTGTCAGCCTATCCCGGTGCCCAGCGTGTTTACTATGGACATCATGCATCTTACAGTACTCAACGAACCCGACCTATTCTTGAAGCTATTCACTGGTAAACTGGATGTAGGTGACTCCGACGAAAGGGAGATGTGGGACTGGGCGGTGTTCTACAAGAATACCCCGTTGTGGAATGCACATGGGGATACCGTGGCCCAAACAGTCCCATACATCCCTTCGTCGTTCGGGCGTGCTCTGCGTGATCCCTCCAAGAAGATCAATTCGGGCTACAAGGCTTGGGAATATCAACAGTACTTCTATGGTCTAGGCCCAACTCTGTTTCGGCACCTTTTACCTCGGAAGTATTGGCTTAACTACTGTAAGCTTGTCTCGGGTGTGCGCATCCTCCAGCGCCATAGCATCACCTTTGAGGACGTTCTCAAAGGGCATCGTCTCTTGATGGCTTTCGTAGAGGAATTCAAAGACCTCTATTACCAACGCATGGAGGCGTGGATCCATTTCGTCCGTCATAGCATCCACATGCTGACGCACATGGCTCCGGAGACTATTCGCGCGGGCCCCCTTGCTTGTTATGCTCAGTGGACACTCGAAACTGCCATTGGGAACTTGGGTCGCAAAATCAGACAAGACCGGGACCTGTATGCCAACCTCACACAGCGGGCCATTCTACGTGCCCAGATTAACTCACTTCAAGCTCGCTTTCCTGGAATTCAGTTTGAACTTCGTGGGCAACGTGGAACGTCTCTCCCGAGAGGCGCGCGTGAGTTTGAAGGGTGCGGGGGGTATGCTTTTCTCCCTCGTTGTGAGGAATATCCTACACCACTCTCGGACGACGAACTTTCGGCCTTGATGCCATACTGGCGCAGGCAAGGGTGGCCCAATCAAGACACATGGTGTAAGGCCGTCTGCAGATGGGCTAAATTACGGCTCCCGAACGGACAAATGGCGTGTTCGGTCTGGCAGGAGTCACGCATATTATCCAACGTTCGGCGTGCTTCGTGTGTTGAGGTGATGAACACCCTTTTTCTTTGTCTTTCCGTTCTGAGAACGATTATATAGATCGAATATAATTCTACGATGCGTATAGCGAACGTAGAATTCTACTTCTACATGCGGTTCGGGGAATCTCGTCATCCCTTGGCAATGGTAACCCTATTCTCTTTGCCGGACAAGGACGTCTTCTCCGATTCTAGCGAGACGGTTTATCTCTGTGACCCCCTTCAGAGTCATGTCGTCATTCCCATCACCGCAATCCGAAGTGTTGTCTCAATGTTTCCCGAATACAAAGTTGACGAGGATGGTACAGAGAACACTGGAAAGTTCTCGCTAATGCGGCACGCATACTTAGAGGTTACAAAATATCCGGCAGACGCAGACGAGGAGGATGAATCATTAGAACATAGCTGATGCGTTACAGTACATGTTGTCGCATTAAAATTTTGATAGGTACAACGAGTATTCTAACATGATGTGTTCGTGTTCAATTTGATGACAACCCTCACTGTGACATGCGATGAGCTTAGTTAACGCAGATGCTGAGATTGACGCGTAGGAGTACACTGTTATATACATGCGATCGGTTTAAGGAGCAACCCTATGAGCGAGTCAAACGTATAGTAGGGGAGGAGTGACGGAGGGGGCAGAGAAGACAATGGGACAAGCGAAACACGGACATGGGTGTGGAAGGAAGGGGAAACGGAACGTATGGACTGGAGACAGACGATGTATATGGATGAGGGAAGAGGTCCAGAGTCCAGATATTATGTCATGCAGGAGCTAACGGGGTCGCGTGGAGTAGACAGGGACGACGCATGCAACTGTGAGGAAAGGCAAAACAAGCATATGGGCAACGTGGAATTATGAGCATGCGAGGCATACGAAGAGCAAAATACGACACACCATGGTATCCTCCTCTATATCCAATAAGGGCGACGTGGGGCTCAGTGTAGTTTGGTACACCCAGTGTCTTGTAGACGGCAAAGGAGGGCCACGTCGTTGATCGGGCAAGAGGCCCGCCCCAAGGCAGCGCCATGGGAGGGCGGATGGAGGGTGTTTGAGTCAAGATCTGCGCCCGGTATAAAAAGGGTGATGTCCGAAGGAGGATGTTGGTGATGAAGAGAACGATGAGGAAGACACAAATGACGACGAGAGGGAGACAGATAACAGCGGGGAACTTGGTGGCGAAGGTGTAGCAAAGTCGGATTAGAGTGGGTATATACAAGGAACGAGCTGACGCATGGCAATCGTGAGGGAAGCGGAGTCCCAAAAGTAGCAGGCGGCACCAATTTGACTTTGAAATGAGTGGCTGAGGTGAGACAAGCTGCCGGAACAGACAAATGGTTGGTCGGGCCCAGCACCCGTTGCGATGGCATTGTTTAATACAGTACACTATGTAGCTTCGAATCGTTATACACAGTAGTACGTTAGTCAGAACTGGTAGGATAATTAATTAATTTTCCTTTTTTTATTTCTAGAATCTTGGTCGTCTTCTTCAAGCTGCTGGTCAATGTCCTTGCGTTTTGTGGGCACGACGGGGTCAACGTCGGCAAGTGTGGTGTCAGCATCATTAGAGTCACATTCTGTCTGGATGCTTTTATCAAAGAGGCGTCGCTGTGAAGGTCAGTCGAATGAAAAATAAGAGTCTGGAAACAACGTACATCCTTAGGATACGTCGTTGGACGCTGATTGGGCCTATCAGAGTGATACCTGAGAACGTGTCCCCAGGCCGTAATCCTGTAAGGACGCGGGGGGAGAGGCGGAGTCAGGAAGTCTTCCTTGCAGTACGGGAGTTCCTCGGCGCCGAGTTCGACCCTTGAGACTGTGAGAATCAGTGAGAGAGACAAGACAAGGATGGACTCACCGCTCGCGCAACAATTGGTTACGCTCCCAGAGGAGGTGGGACACAGCACCATTGCGCACATGCAGAAGGTCTCGCAACGTCGCCTCATGGATGGTTTCAATAGACAGGGCTTGCGCGTGGCTGATTGGAGTCTTAGACCAGTGGTAGATATGATCGGACGACTTGGATACAACCACAGCTTCAGGGGACTTGTGTGCATTCTCAGATTCAGAGGACATGGTGTGGTGAGCGAGCAAGAGAACTACGAAGGGAGGTGGAGCCTTGGGGGCATTTATAGATGCCAAAGCCCCAAAAGCGCGACATGCGATCGGGTGGGGTATCGTCGCTTTTTTTTTTTCATCCCCACTCCCACCCCTACCAATGTCCACGTATCTCACTGGCTTCGGGAATGGCCTCGAAAGTGGCTCATTTGGCGACGTTGGACTCCAAGCACACGAGAATCAGGGCCAGTGGCAATTCAACAGCATCGGGAACGGTGCTGGCAACAGACAGAGCGCTTTCGGCTCACAAGCTGTACAGGTGAGATGAGAGCATACATTTCGCTCCAGCCCCATACTAACTGTGTCCCAGAACACAGACGTTATCCTGGGTATAGTCGCAGGTGCCTCCGAAGCGACGTTAGAACGTAACGCGTTCTACGTGGGGCTCAAGACGATGGCCAGCAACCGAGCGACAGAAGTGGAAGCACTCAAAGGGACAATCGAACAGAAGATCCAGGAGATCGTCGGGTGCAAAAAGGAGATCGATATATTGAAGGCTCGATGTGAGACCCTCGAGTACGTGCAACGGAGAAAGCTTGGGAGTGCTGTCGTTGCTGATACCATTGGCCCAGAGGGACGATCGATAGATTCGCGAGAGATTATCATTCTCTCAGGGACGCAGGCGACGATACAGGTCCCATCGCATTCATGACAGACCTTGGACCGATGCCGACGCCCTGGAAGAGAGACGACAACCCCGATGTAACGATTTGGATGAAGCGCGAGTACACCCAAGAGGTACTGGCAGCCAATGCCCGGAAAGGGGAGACAAGCGGAGATCCATCAGATACAGCCAAGACAAAAGGACGAGTGGGTCGCCCGAGCAAGAAAGACCAAGGAGAAACAGGCCACAAACACATATACCTCCAAGACCGTGATGGTATCCCAATCAGTGTCGAGACGCTTGGCAAGATGAGCGTCAAAGCAAGATCCATCTGGGACTTTCTCCTCAAGAAGAAGATGGCCACCCCTACGTTCGGCAAGTTGCCGTGGGACGCGTGGGACTTGTACGCACGTGCCATGCTCACAGACCGTCAATTCGACTTCCTTCTTTTATGTGACGACGCGACATGGAAGCTTCGTGAGTGGTCCACTCAGAACTACCCGGGCTGGGCCGGCAACCGGGGACTCCGAACGAAGATCCCCAACCAGGACGCGGGTAAGAATGAAGATGCCCTGAATGACCCCACCTTGATCAGGATGAAGTCAAGCGATGGAACGAACGATCCCAACGACAACATACAACCAGCTGACCGTGTATTAGAGGGCGACAACAACAGGATCGCGGAGACGACACTGGAACCCAACGATGTGGGTTTCCCAGAGGCTGTCGACGATCCCGATGAGGGCCCTGGCCCATTAACACAACCGGTACGTGGTGTCTTCATCCCCCCCCCCCCCCCCCCCCTACGACGCTAACACACCTTCTAAGCCCCAAGGGCCTGTGGTCTCAGAAGAAAACCCGGCCCCATCAACACAACTGGTGCGTCGCATCCTCCCTATTCTCGACGGCGCTAACATACGTCCCAAGCCCCAAGGGCCCATACAATCGGTCATAGCCAACCCATTGTAAGGGCCTTTATCTAGCGCCGTCCCACATATCTTACATACCCCCTTTTCCTTAGCGCACCCACAACCTCGAATTCGCCGCTAGGGTCTCACGCAGGAGTGACGAGGATCAACCCATCCCCCACCGACCCAGCTTCCTCAGCACCCGTTCAGGTGAGTACAAGTCTATGACGCGAGCATTATCTCAGACGTCCAAGGATCCCACAACGACCACACAGACACATGCAACACCGAGCGACGTACCCAGAGGGGCCTCAGCTGCGGTACCAACGGAAACCCACCCTGGCCCAGACGTCCCGTCTCGACTCATTGGAACGACACCACCAGGTGGGAGTAGTACCACTGCAACGACCAGTGGGGCGATTCCACCTCACCCTCGAATCAAACTCAAACTCAATCCTCCAGTCAAATCGACGGCCACGCGGGAGGATCAGGACCTCGCCGCACCTCCAATGCCATCTGAACCGACGCAGACACCAGCACCTGGTCCATCTGATGGCCAGACTCCCGATCCAGTCCATCCCGACCCACCCCCCATAAATCCAGCAATTCCCAACCTCCGTCTCGAGCGAGCCATGGCCAATGCAGAGAAAAAGCGAAAGGCTGAAGGCAAGACCACGACTGCAGCATCGAAGAAGCAAAAGACTGCAAATGGTCTAGCCGAACCTACCAGCACGATCACTATCAAGTGCGTTTCACTCAGGTAGCATCCAACATACTAACATTTCATCTTCAGAAACATTTGTATGCGCCAGTGGAATGAACGGCAACCAGGCGGTCAAGGTCTCGCCACCGACTTTGACGCATACTTCAAGGGGCTATCCGACGTAGACAAGGAGGTGCGTTCATTCACACAAGCATGCGCTGACACAGGCCCATTACCTCGTCTCCCTGCGACCAGCCGTTCAAAAGGGAGATGCGTACTGCCCAAGCTGCCGCGGTGAGTACTTATCGTCTTCGTAGCAGCACATATTGACGATTCTCTTTAGAGGAAGGCGAAGGCAACTTCCAAGAAGCCCAGTGAAGCGCCATCAATCAACTGACCAAACGTATGTGGGGCACGCGACTCAGAGCCTTCTTATGCCCCTCCGCTTGTGCTGCTGGTATCAAATGCCCTGGCTCCACGATTCCGTCTTGCACGCGTTCGCAGTCATCCTGGATCATCTCTCTTCTGCTTCTCAACTCTCTGTGCTCCTGCCGCTTCGCCTGCGTTGCCTTATGGACACCATATGCTTGGATGCGGCCTGGACAGCCCAACCCAGCCAAACTCTGTAGTGGCTCTGGGGTCAAGTCGGTCTTGTGTCTTTTCGATTACAGAATCGATGTTTTTTTTTATTAGAAATCAATTATTAATGCGTAAAAATTGATTGCAATCGTGAGACGGAAAATCGATACTGTCAGACTAGGTCTACAGTCATTCTACAACAATCGCCTGCAATCGAAAGGTGGCGATTTCGGATGATTTATGTCAATTCAACTGGGATATCGAGTGACTGGCCCCTGGTAAATTTATTTCGATTTTCCTCGAATATCCGTGATATTATCGATAGCAATCCAAGAAAACGGAGGGTTTATCTAAATTTTATCTAAAATCTTCGACTATACATAACATTTAACCGACTCTTGGATTTTGTTTGACATAATCGATGTCATTCGAATATAATTCACACGAATCGACGGACTTCCCACTGGGCTTAAGTCATGGCAAAGCGGGGATGGGCGATCTTTTCAGCCTTGCACACTCTGCAAGTGCAAGCACGACAACTCATTTCGATGCGCTCTGTGTGCTCGCAGCATCATGGAGGCGTCATGATAAGGTCCCGACTGGGCGCGAGAAGTGTGGTGCGGGGAGTGCACTACCCTTGGCGCTACCAGCGAAAAGCTTTGGCAAAACCTGCCTCCGAGTTCCAGAGGTAGACCGCCGATTTCGACCGATGGTGCCGCGGACATGAGAGAGTATTTCCTTGCACACCCGTCTCCGATATAACCCCATCGTACCTGGCACATCACTCCGGTGGTGCTGGGCCAAGGGTCAACTGACCTGTTTGGTCGATCCCTTTAACGTTGTCATCGGTCTCTGCAGCCCCTTGCCAGGCTGTTACAATAGATTGAGCAACCGAAAGGCCCCATCCCGAAATAACCAGTCCCAGTCCCACGGACGAAGTGACTTAGATCTCGGAGATGTGCGCGCTCGAACGGGCTTAGTAGATAGGCCCAAAGTTGGACCTGGAAGTGTGTAATTGCTCCCGTTTGGTGTACGTGCCAGGAACATAAGAATCCTGGGCACAGGGATAACGCTACTCCGAGTTCTCTCCTAGTCGTCATCTGTTATTTACCGACTCTCTGAAACCTTTCCCCTTCTCAGATGGCAGAAGATTGCTGATGTATGAGACCAGTCGAGGTCTTCGGGGACGTGAAGTGGGAGTTCTATCTTTGCCTAGGCAAGACTCGGACGTTCAACGGACACTTAGCATTTCTACGCTCTCGACCCCCACAAAGGAGCGGACTTCATTGTCCTTCCGCGACCTTGCTCTAGAGCGACCCTATTAGCGGGTTTCGTCTTCCCACTGTCGTCTCACTGATGACATCCTCTTCGACGGCGCTTCCCTCCCTGCTAATATCAGGTGCGATTGTCGCCATTGGCGAGCGCAGATGCTCAGTTTTTCCCCTTGTATCGTCCTACCGCTGTGATCAGTGTGACAAGAGTCGATTGCAATACATTAGGTCGTATCCCAGCTACGAACATTCCACCCCATCTCTTTGAACAACAAAACATTCGGGCATGGCAGCCACTGATAACAGCATCATAGGCGTCAAACGGACTTCCAGCCACTGAGCCCGCGCTGGTCGACCTGTCCCTCCCACACGTCGGTATCGGTGTTGTGGCGCCACACGAAGCGGCGCGAGGAGAGCCATAGCGACACCGTGCGCAAGCTGGGACAGAACGTGTGCAGCTCCGTGACGAGGGTGCGCTGCAGCGCGCCGGTCGGGAGCGGCATCCAGGTGCCGAGCTCGAACTCGAGCATCACGAGCGCCTCGAAACGTGTTAGCGCCTCGTGCACGGCAGTGCGCTGTAGGGACGCGCAACGACGGCGCAGCGATAAGCGACAGAGCAACCAAAAAAGAGCAAACGTCAGTAGATATGCCAGGCATGCGGAAATAGAGAGGGGCTAGGGCTAGACTGCGGAATGGAGGGAGAGGGGGGGGCTTACCGGGCCGGCTGGCAACGGGAGTACGCCGAGGTATCGCAACTGCGGACAGTGCTGCGCGGCGAGCGAAACAATGTCGGCCGCGCACGCCTCCGGGACGTCAAATAGGCTCAGCGAGCGCAGGGTCTTGTGTGCGCATGCGAGACGCGGAATGAGGCGTAGCAGATGCGCGTCTCGGCCCGTGGCCGGCGCATCGGCACCGGAATCGCCGAGGACTTGCAGGTGCGTGAGCGGGTTGTGTACGACCGCGTGTGCGAGGCGCAGCGGACACTCGGCGGTGGCGAGGAAGGGCAGATCCATCTTCTCGGGTTCGGTCTCGGTCTCAGTCTCGGGTTCGGCAACTTCCGCCGTTGGGTGCGCCACATCGCCCGCGTTGGCTCCCTCGCGCGATCTTGCACCAGCAGGGGCCAGCGCAGGAGGAGAGAAATCGTCCGCGAGCTCGAGCACCAAGAGCGTTCGCAGCGCCGTCTGGGTGCGCACAAATGCCGCGGCTTGGGCTTCCAAGGGGAAGCAGAGGCGGAGGTCGCGCAGGCGGAATGACGGCGCGAGTGGCAGGACCCACGATAGTTGCACGCCGCGCGCATCAATGGCGAGGGCGTCGAGGCGTGGAAGGGCTTCGAGGGCGCGCTGAAGTGCTTGCCACACGCGCGGAGGGCCGGGCCCGAGGACGAGTCCACGGACATGTGTGGCCAACGCAGGTGTACGTGCCAATGTTTCGCAAGCAAGGAGAGCAGTGGGGGGGTTGGTGAGAACAAGAGAATGGTACAGGCGCCGAGTGGCAGACGAATGAAAGGACTTTGTAGTAAGACAAAGGGAAGGAAGGTCGGCGACGCGTGCATACGACGTTATAATTGAGACAACGACGGGGTCATTCAAGGCAAGGGCTGCAGGAAAAGAGACCATTACGAAAGGTGGCGATAGTTGACTCTCATCCCGGACATAACAGCGACCGATTTATTACTGTAATAGCGTGAGATGCGATACTTACACGAGTACGTCAAAGAGATAACAAACAGAATGGAACACAACAGTAAAAATAATGCCCGCTGGCTGGATTGAACAACCGACCTCATCATTACGAGTGACGCGCTCTACCACTGAGCTAAGCGGGCTTCCCTATTAAGTAGGACATTGTGAGTCGTGTACCACCTCATACCCATTGACAAATCACGACAAAATCCAGGTCCAGCCTAGCCACCCACACCACTCACTCATACCCAGTCAAGCACCCTTTTCTTTAACATCTCCTACCAGTATAAGCTGCCTAAATTCATACATATACCATGGCGGACCCCACAAAAGCAGAGATGGATCAGGTCTTCAAGGTTCTCAAGACTGGCAAGGGTAACAAGGTGTGAAAAACTTCGCTGTATTTGTGATAACAGCTGATCTAGCTTTTAGATGTGCTTCGACTGCCAAGCTCGTAACCCGACGTGGGCTAGTGTTACATTTGGCCTGTACATTTGTCTCGATTGTTCCAGTATACACCGCAATATGGGTGTGCATATCTCCTTCGTTCGGTTCGTCCCCGGCCCCGTCCTACACATGTACCGTGCCATCTGACTCCATGCTTCCAAGTTCAACCAACCTCGATAGTTGGCAGCTCAACCAACTGCGAACAATGAAGGTCGGTGGCAATGGTTCTGCCACCGACTTCTTCACGCGACATGGTGGCTCTTCGTTACTCAGCGACTCTGATGTCAAGAAGAAATACTCGAGCCGCGTGGCCGAGCTTTACAAAGAAGAGCTTATACGCCGAGTCAAAGAGGACATAGCCCAGTGCGCCGCGTTGCAATCGTGATCGACTACCTACTGCTCACCGCGCAAGTTCACCCACACAGGTTTCCGAACGGTATCGTCGTCGACGGCGTAGATACCTCTAAATCTGCCGCTCAACCTGCTGCTGCAGCCGAAGAAGAGGACTTTTTCTCGTCCTGGGACAAACCCGCGCCCAAAGCCAAGCCCGCTTCCCCAAAACCCGCCGCACCGCCGTCCATCGGGCGCACTGTGTCCGCCCCTACCTCCGCTTCCCCCTCGCCCGCCCCAGCTGCCGCAGCACCGCGCACCGTCACGTCCTCCTCCCTGCGCTCGAACTCCTCCGCAGCCACCAGCGCGCGCACACTCACCTCGAGCAGCGCTTCGTCCACAGGCACGGGCGCAGGTGCCGCGCGCCCTGCAAAGAAGGGCCTCGGTGCCAAAAAGGCCGCACCGGTGGACTTTGCGGAGGCCGAGCGCCGCGCTGCTGCTGAGGCTGAGCGGATCCGCCAGCTGGGCTACAATCGCGAGCGCGAAGAGGCCGAAGCGCAGGCAGCACGCGAGGCCGCGGCGCTTGAGCTGAAGAACAAGAACGCTGCCGCTACGAGTGCGGGCGCTAAACAAGCGGCCACTTCCGGCGCCAGTTCTGCGGACGTGGAGAGGCTCGGAATGGGTGTGAAGAAGCTTGGTTTTGGTGCGTTGCCCCGCGCTCAACCAGCGGCACCGAAGACGTGTGTTGTTTTGCTTTTTTTTTTTTGCGCCCGGGAATTGCCGGTATAACTGACGTTTTTGTCTCGACGGACGTCATCTTTGGCCTAGATCGTCCGCACCCGTCGCAGACGACGCGCCAACCACGGCCCGCGACCGCTTTGGGAGTCAGAAGGCGATTTCGAGCGATATGTTCTTCGAGCGGGGATCGTATGACCCCGACAGCGTCGCCGAGGGACGGGCGCGACTCGCGCAGTTCCAGGGCGCCACGTCCATCTCTTCGAACCAATATTTCGGTCGCGAGGAAGAGGAGATGGTCGCGCAGGGATCGGACGGAGGGTTGCTGGGTGATGGCAGCCTTGCAGGCATCGAGACCGCCGCGCGCGACGCTGTAACTCGCATCATGGCCAATCCTGACGTGCAGAATCTGGGTGAGAGCCTACGTACTGGCGCCCTCAAGGTATGTGACCTTTCTCGAATACAATGCGGGGATATCCGAATCACTGACGCTGGGGATTGTTGTCGCCCAGCTCTCGGACTATCTGGCACAGATGTCAGAGCGCTAGGTTTGCGGGTCCAGGCGCAGAATCTGTGGGTGTGGCATGGACGAGGAGCTAGTCGATGGCGTTCTTTTTTTTTTTCGATCGAGACATTGGTTGTATGTCATCCTTGCCTAGATGATTCTGTACCCACCCAGCTGCGCGCTGTGAATCTGACCCACCCAGAGCTTCGAGTTTCTGATATACCTTTCTGTGATGGGGGCGCGAGGTCCGCACGCGTGCGGTGTACGGAAGCTGCGCAGTACCACTGGTAAACCTACAGCATTGGAAATTCGATTGATCGTACTCGGAAACCCCCGAGACAAGTGTTCCTGTTGGCTATGCTCCACTTTCCTACTTCGCTCGACTAGGGGCAGAGCGGCACGTCACAATAGCTGAAAGAGGCGCCGGCACTAAAGTTGGTCTTGTGCGTTGTATGCTCCTTCTGGTGCTTGGGTTGTCTATACACTAAATAGCTTGAATGATGTCGACTTCCAGCGCTTTGTGCATGCCGATATTTCTAGACTCCTTGTAGTTGTCTGGAGCGTGGATGAACAGTGAGGTAAGGGTCTTTAAGCGAACCTAACGCCCTCTTTACCGGGGAGCACGACCTCGTGTACACTTTCCTACGCCTCCTCCAGCTCACCAAGCTGGCCTCCAAACGGGAATTCGGAGTGCCTCATGGTGTTACCACTCCTATGGAACACTGGCTTGCCGAACTCTATCAACACCTAGAACACCCTGATGAACACGACCTGGTCTCCGAACACGACCTGGACCCGGCCTAATCGGCCGCCCGGTAACTTAACTTTTCTCGTATTGCTCCTCTGCCGTCATCTTTTCCTTGTGCGGTATGCTACTCTTTTTCTTACAGCCTAGAGTATCTACGTTTCCCCTGGGAGGTGACGCAATTGTCTCGTAACTTTATCACTTGGGTGCACGTGCTTGTCTACTTCTCATAAATCTCTTCTCTCTTTAAGCCCTTAGTTGTCCCTTTCCTGTATGCACAGATTTTTTTGGCTCTCCCTTGGTCCTTTTATTTGGTCGTTTCACATTCTTTAAAAAAAATCCGTCACATGCAGCGAAGGTGAAGTCGAGATCGTATTTCTGCTACAGATGTATGACCCGCGGCGAGCGGAAATCCAGACCTCCCCCCAAACCCCCCGCTGATAGTTATCTGGAAGATCGAGTAGGAATGAGCCAAGGCCCGGGTCGAATAGGGCTTTCGTGGAATCCCTCGGTCTCAACTGTCCGAAGCGGCAAGGGCCGGAATTACCGGCAAACCCCCTGGATGTTCAGCGCAGGGCCTGGCCCGCGGATCCACCTCGACGACTTCGTCAAGTCGACAACTACCGTGCTGGTTAGTATTTTCAAGACACAGTGTTGGAATTGAGTTGGCTTTCCCGTCCCAGCGGTACCTTGGGGTAACCCCGGCATTCGTAGGAATCGCTCTTTTATCCGAATTTCAGTACTAGGCAAGGTACTAGGAATCGAGGATCCTTGGTGGCAAAAAACATCAGGCGCCTAACGCGTTCGCCTGACCCCGCAGATCTCCGCCCCTCGTCGTAGTCTACATCGGGTACGCCTGATAAAAATTGCATGGAAGACGTGGGTATTCGAAAGCATGGAGCAAGGGACTCGTGTTACAGGCGCAACGCCCCGCGCGTGCCAACTTACCACTCCTTGGCTGTTGCAACCCATTGCGGACTGTCTTTTTGTTCTGATTACGGAGAGTGCCGTTTTTCCTTCGAAAGCCCCAATCCCTGGAATCCGCATTAACACTCGCGTTTTTAGGCGCTCACTTCTGTGCTCTGGTGGGTCGTTCTATAAATTTCCCCCAGTACCCGTTTTGTTTTCGTTTGGAAAACCTCCTCATCTCACTCAACAAAGACTATCCAATGGCCCATGGAAGACGTGAACACCCGAAAGACGACCGCTCCAACGGAGAAACAAATCCTCGTTCCACAGAGGCGTCTCAGTACCACCCTTCCGAGAACGAACACACGGAAGTGCCGTCGCAGAGTATGGTGAGAATTCGCGACGGTCCTCGACGTAGTCGTCCTGACCACCCACACGACTTGCTTGGAGCCCCCACCTGCTGCTCCGCACTACTTTGGCTATGCTCCTTGGAACGCTCCACCACCGCATCCCGGCGCTCAGGAACCGTGGTATGGGGTACCGGGTGCCAATGGTGGTGTCCCGGGCCATGGCGCTTGGCACGAACCGCCACGACACAATTACCCCCCCGTTCCAGCAATGGCATGTCTGTTCACCGCGATGGTTCTCGTCGCTAACGCACATTGCACTTCTAGAGCGCTGCGTTGAGGCACACAGATCAGGGAGCAGGAGGCGCCGGTGGAGCCGTTCCATACCACTGGGATAACGGGAACCCTGCAGGTGCAACATGCGTTTACGCCCCACCGCTCACTTCCGTAAGTTTTTCTCTCTACACGCCGACTCGGTCTCTAGTCGCCTGAAATACGAATAGAACTCTCAGCCCAACGGCGTGGCGGGCCCTACACCGGCGGCTAACGTTCACTCCGTAGTTGGTCCAGGTCCGGACGCGCAACCTTATACCCCCAGTATCGATGCGCCTGTTTCCTCAGAACCTCTCATGTCCCTGGCAAGGAGCCTCATCCTCGATCCGGGGACCCGTGTTAAGGTACTCAACATGGAAGCGAGCGGGCGTGGTGGTTTAAGAGTAACCATCACACTTGAGACGGCGGACACCGTCTGAGATAGTTGGGATAAGGTTGGGAATGGAGGTTGTGAAGTATCCAGATGATCAAATGCCGTCTAGACGAAATGACATGTATTCTTCTCTTCGCGGGACCGACCGAATTGCGAGCAACCGATGAGCCAGAAGCATGAGTGAGAGTGTCGCATTAGGGGCAATAACCTCTCCTCTCCGTGCTGATAAAAAGTAGTCGGCGCAGCTACTAGTATCGAGGACGACACGTCCTACGTTTTCTCTACCAGCGTTTATTTCCTAAATCGGGCGGATCACAAGGATCATAGGATCACGCCGATCACGGCCATTGCCACCGTTGTGCTGTACTGGGACAACTGACATCGACCGTTGTGAGTGACTGTATTCCCACACACTTATAGTGAGCGAGTGCAATATCTCGGGTCCTAGCTCTTGTGACGAAGATCCAAATTTTACCTGTCCTATCTATTGGACGTTTTTCCGCCCTTGCACGATTCCTCCCCATTCTTCCCTCCGTCGGTTCCAGGGGCCAAATTTTCCCCCTATATTATAAAGTCCGTACGCAATCCAAATCTGGGTTCCATTTCAAGTTGAGACGACTCGGAAAACGGCCCACTACTTGGATCTTTCAAGTTTCTACTTCACCCCTTAATGTGAAGCAGATACGCCCAGCTTTACCCGTCTCGCACGGCTACTCCCTCTCCAAACTTCCGTGCACGAAGAATGGGTGCTAAGAAAGACTACGCATGCACTGGCGTGGGTCAACTGTAGCACACCCATCGCCCACGGTGGTCGTACTTCTGACAGGAAAATCCAACCCTATTTACTTTACTCATTCCCAATCATTCCCCTCCCCCGCCCTTCCAAGAATCGTACACATCACCGGTCAAACATCATCCTACCAAAAAAAATAATTATGTGCACATGATATCCGAGCTGCTGAGTAGTCATACTATTTTTTAGTAGTAACGTGTGTCACCCTCGATAGACGAAGAAAAAAATATTGATATTTCTAGCCTGCACTAGAGATTAAGGACTCGTAGGTTCTGCCAAAATATGAAGGACTCCGAAAGAGTTCCGACTTGGAAGCGGTATGTTGGGAGTAAATGCTATACAAATTAAATACAATAAAAGTGAAGCGGACGAGTGGGGCGGACTAAGCTAAGTGAAGAAGCTGCGGAGAAACAGTCTCGGGCAAGAGTCAAGAGTCGCAAGACTGGATATTTGGTTCAAGATGGAAAGAGAGGGTCACTAGTGGTGATGGAAAGAGTAGAAATTGGAAAATTGGAGGGATGGGGCAATGATACAAAGAAGGGCGGCGATGGGAAGAGGTGAGAGGGCGGTGGGTATATCTCAGGGGCAGGACGATGTGGAAAGTCCAAAATCGCGAAATCAAGAAGTTACATAATCACCACCCAGACTGCAGCGGCAACCCCCGAAGCCGAGTTTTTTTTTTTTGGCTCCGCACGCATGATCTCTCTCTGCTTTTCGGAGATCCATCTCCTTTGATGTTTCAAACGCGTTCACGTATCCGCCAGCTGTCACTGTAAGTGCTGTAGATTAAGTGTCCCCCTTACATACAAATGTTTTTCGCTCGGTTTTTTGAGAGTCGGTCTTTGGTTTGAGTCGCACGTCCCGGGGAATAACTAAATGGATTCAATAACAAAGCCACCCGGTGGGTTTGGTGCGGCAACTCCCGAAGCATTTAGTGAGATATACGATGCTGTAAAGTACTGGTGTAACCAACGGCAACTCTCGGGTCTTGAGGCGTACAGTGCGGAATATCTCAGGACTTTATCGAGCTGACAGCTACTCGTAGACACACTGTTAGGATTGACTTGGCCTCCCTGTCCCAGCGGAATCTTAGTGGGACCTACTCGTAAGAATTGCTGTTTCATCCCAACCTACGGTGCTGAGTTATCTCACCAAGCCATATTGTGTATGTTATGTATTGGGCGCCTACTCCTGACACCACAGATCTTCGCTACTCGTCGCTCTGCATTGGGTACACTTAAGGTATTTAGCACGGGACTGGCGCGGGCGGCGCAACGCCGTGTACGTGCCACAGTGCTGGCCTGCCACTGCTGAGCGCTGAACGTGGAACTGTTACATGTTACATGTTACAGCCCATTATTATGGCTTGCCGTCTTGTTATGAATACAGGGACTGCCGTTTTGCCTTGGAGCGCGCCAATCTCTTGTCTGGGGATCCGCGCAACCATTCGCGATTTTGGGCGCCGTTTTGTTTTCTGGCGGGTCGTTCCGACCACGCAAAATACGACCAAGTGGGGTGACTGCCGTGAATTATTTGCTCGACAAGTACTCGTTCTGGGAAGGCGACAAGGAAGTGCTTTCGCCCGGTTTGGTCCCTCATTGGTCCACAATTTCTTCTATGTGTGACACATAATTTGCCCTCTAGCACCCACTTGGTGCTTCTGCCAACCCCCCACTGGCTCCGAACACCACAAAGACACTTGGTACATTGTCCGATACGATGACCCAGGACAGGTATCAAAACACCGGGGGCGGTAGTAACGTATACCAATACCGTCGATCTCAATCACCTGAAACGGCATCGCGACAGTACTCCCTCCAGTGCGAGTATCTAAACGTGCATATTGAGGTGAGATTGATTGTGCCCAGCACTCACTTGACTATGCGCTTCCGGGCTGCGCCTCCCTCACATTTACCTCGGCTGCGTTCGGTGTGTGGCTAGTCTAACGAGTACTCTATGCTATGAGTGGCAGCAAGATCTGCCCTAGCTCTATACGGTCTGACGTGATCGTATCTATCATGACTGTATATGGAGAGACCAAGGTAGGAACAACGCAAGGGGAGGTGGGCAGGAGGCCCACACGGATAGTCCGTAAAGATCGCAGGAGGCGAGCAAGACCCTACCTATTGGACACTAGAAAATGGCGATCAATGACGCACCAAGTAGCTGCAGCCTCCAGGGCAGCTCGGCCTTCTCGCTAATAATCAAGCTCCGATTAGCGGGAACGCTGCGAATGAAAAATAACTCTCGAATACGTTGTCGGTGACTCTGTAGGATCAGATCGCGTCAGGCCGTCAAAGGTACAAGATCGTAAGTTACACGACGTACTACAGTACAGAATGTGATACTGTAGTCCTCGTTACCCTTAAGACTGGCCCCTCGGCTCGGGGATTCCATATCCGCGGCCTCCCCACGCACTCCCCACGCACCATCACGATCTCCCTGCTCCCTGAGTCCTTTCGCTCAAAATCAGCCTCAGCAGCCACCACATCGCGCACGCTCAACTTGAGCACCTCTTCTACTAGTATATGTGCCGCGCCCCCCGCAAGAGTCAAGAAGGGCCTCGCGGCGAAGAAAGCAGCTCCGATGGACTTTGTGGAGGCTGAGCGCCGCGTGGCTGCTGAGGCTGAATCTTGGGTTGAACGGATTTGTAAGCTCGATCGCGAGCGCGAAGAGGCCGAAGCGTAGGCAGTACTCGACCTGAAGAACAGGAGCGCCGCCACTATTCCGCGTGCGTGCTAAACAGGCGGTATGGTGTAGATGTGGAGGGGCTCGGAATGGGAATGAAAAAAAAATGCTTGCTCGGTTTTGCAGTGCCCCCTCGTACGACTAGCGGCTACATGAGCGGCCACACATTTTTCCGCACTCGGGAATTGCCGTGATAGACCTTTTTGTCTCCAACTTGAGCTTGAACCTAGCCACCGCACGTCATCGTACTGTATCATCTTTGCTCAGATTGACCGCACCAGTCGTGTCGTGGAGGACGCGCTGACCACAGCCCGTGACCACTTTGGAAACCAGAAGGCGGTTTCGAGCGATGTGTTCTTCGAGCAGGGTTCGTTCCACGCGGCCCCTTTGATGTTCAAAACACACGACAACACTTCCGTCACCCAGTCACTGAGTAGATTAAGAGACCCCTTACGATGCTAACGTCTTTACAACAGCCGGCCTTGGTCGCATGTTCCGGGATATAACCCTTCTCAGCACGGGGATATCCGGAGTTTTGACGCTGGCGGCCGTATGACCCAATTCTCGGGTTATCTGGAACAGATAACAGAGCGCTCATTTTGGGAGGCGGCGCTGCGGAATTTGTGGGTGGGACGAGACGGAAAGATGCGTTCTTTTTTCGAGTTCTCGAGTGAGATAGTCATCCTTGACCCGAAGGTTCTGAACCAGCCGGGCTGTGTGTGTGAATCCGACCCTCTCAGAGCGCCGAAGGTCTGGTTTACCTTTCCATAATCGAGGCGCGGCATTGCGCGGGCAGGCGCGGTGTAAGGAAGCCGTCGAACTTGCCACCTAGTGACTGCAGAACTGTATTGGGAATTGACTGCTACGTTCACTTCACTACGTGCCGCGCTCCACTACAGTCAGAAAGCCCCGAGAGAAGGTATAGTGTTCCACCCTTGTCCTACTCTCTACCGCGGTTCACGTGGTACCACTGATAAGAGCTCAGATATGCTTACGCTGAAGCTAGTCCTTGCATTGTAGTATACTCCTAGGCTGCTCTGCAGTAAGTTTTAGACTCTTTTGCATGACGACATTTCTAAGTGCCTCGACACAATTGTATTGTTTTACAGGGGTGGAGTCTTCCAATTCTTACCTATTGTCCTGTCCGCACCAGATCGTTTCTCGCTCCTTTTCGTATTTTAACAAACAGAAATCCACCACTTATGCCGAAGGTGACGATGTGATCGCACGGTCACCAATCACTGATTCACCAGTCATTCCGTACCACCGTGGAAGTGGTGCAGTCCACGGTGAGCGGGAAATCCCGAATGTCTTCCAAAGCTTCCGCCGATGGTGAGCGTTAGTAAGTATAGGAGACAAAGTTGATGCACAAATACCGAGTAGTATGGGTAGCGCCTCCAGCGCACAACTCCTCGGCTCAACTACGGCAACGGCCGGAAGTAGTCTGTGACAGGCCTTGGATGGAACGTTCCGAACCAGGTACCAGCAAACCACCTCGTGCGCCTAATTCTTCAAAGTGAAAGTCTGGATGCCTGTGCTTGGCGCGCTCTTAACTTCTCCCGCCCCCGCAGATCTCCGTGACTCGTCTCGTTGCTAGGTACACACAGAAGATGTAGACTCGTAGTACATGTACTGTAGCACCTGGACCCGGGTGAGCGGCGCAACCCCATGCATGCGAGCCAACTCGGTGCCAACTTGCCACTACTGGACTGGACTGGACTGGACTGGACTGTTGCATGTGACAGCCCATTAAGGAATACAAACTTATTTTTGGTTCGGGGAGTGTCGCTTTGCCTCCGAGCGGCCAATCTCTGGTCTGCGGGAATCTGCGCAAACATTTACGTTCTTAGACGCCGTGCTGTGTCCTAGAGGTAGTTCTAACCAAGGTTTCAAACTGGTCAAATTGCTATATATCTTGCCAGCATCCACCCGGGTGTTTTCGAAAACGTCCCATCTCACACTACAAAGGCGATCCAATGGCCCATGGAAGAGGTGAATACTACCCGAGAGACGTCCGTTACAGTGCAGAAACATCTCCTCGATCCACAGATGCGTTTCAGTACCACCTTTCCAAGAATGATCACATGGAAGGGCCACAGCAAGGAACGGTGAGCATTCATGGTGGTCCCTAATCATCTTAATAGTAACCCACACGACTCATTTTGAAGCCCCAGCCCACTTCACATTACTGTGACTATGCTCCTTTGAATGCCCCACGGCCCCATCCAGGCCTTCAGGAGTCCTACTATGTGCCATCTGCCAATGATTGTGCCCCATGCCATGGCGCTTGGAACGAAATGCGACATAATTTTCCTCCCGTTCCAGGAATGGCAAGTCTGCTCCTCATTGTTGTGTTCTCGTCGCTAACTCACATTGCAATTCTAGAGTGCTGCATCTCGATACACAGATCATAGAACAGCGAACCCCGGTGGAGCTATTCCATACCACTGGGATAATGAGGACCCAGCAGGTGCAACATGCGCCTATGCCCCACCGCTCGCTTCCGTGAGTTTTTCTACACCCCAACTCAGTTCGAGTCTCCAGTTGCCTATCATACCAAATAGTCCTCTCAGCCTAACGGTAATGCGGGCCTTACCCCGGCTCCTAACGTTCGCTCTGTAGTTGGCCGCGGTCCAGATGGACAACCTTATCCCTCCGGTATCGATTCACCTGTTTCCTCAGAACCTCTCATGTCTCTGGCAAGAAGCCTCATCCTCGATCTGGAGACCCGCATTAAGGTACTCAACATGGAATTAAGTGAGCGTGGCGGTTTGAGAGTAACCATCACACTTGAGACGGCGGACACCGTCTGAGGTGGTCGGAATAAGGTTGGGAAGTTGGGAACGGAGGTTGTGGAGCATATTGATAATAAAATGCTGTCTGGAATAAATGGCACGCGTTCTTCCCCCCCACAAGACCGACTGAATTGTGAACAACCAATTTCCAGAAACACTAGTAAGAGTGTCACATTAGGGGTCGTCGCGCTTCCTCTCCGTTCTGATATTTTAAAATAAAAAAAAAGGTCAGCACGGCTACTAGTATCGAGGACGTTGCGATGACACAACCGACATTTTCTTTACCGGCATTTATTTTCTAAATTGAGGCAATCACAGGATCATGGGGCTGATCGACTAATACCCACAGCGGGGCCAGTACAAACCGACAGTATACACCTACCACCGAAAGCTTCAGGTCCTCCGAGTTTCTCAGGTCGCTGGCCAGACATTACATACTCGATCCGAGGACTAAGGTCGGCACAGTCCACATGGAGCCGAGTGGGAACGGTCTCTTAGAGATGATTGTTACAATCAAGGTGGCGGACACCGTTTGATGCATTGGTATTCAGAGAGCTTATTGGGCAGAGGTGTAGAGTGGTACAACCGGAGAATGTTCTATCGTAAAAACATATAGGAAAAGAGCCAAGTGTCGGACTCTCTTTCAGAAGTCACTGTTCCAGATGCGGCGCCAGGTCCAGCCATGATAATGAAAGTCGACCCCAAAGGGTTATATTTGATTGGAAAGGAATACGGAGAGGGGGGGATCCACGCAGTGTCGGTGTCTGTAGAAATTTTAGGAAGCGAGGGAGATCCTATCGGGCGCTGGAAAACAGGGTCAAATGACGTGCTACGGTAAGTAGCGCCATGGCTGTCTCAAAGGGCAGTGGCTGGGATCCCGGCCAAGGATCGAGTTTTGAGTTTCGGCGCCGGGAAAGCTGTGCACGAAAATAACTACGGATGGCGTTGGTGACCCTACGGGATTAGTTTATTACCGCATTACATCTCGGATCGGGTATTCCACATCCGCGGAGCCCAAGTGCTCTTCCTTGCGAAGACGATTGTTGGTTTTCTGGTGCACGGATTATCTGCCATGGCACGATCAAGACCACGATTGTCAAGACGATTGTCTGGGAAATATGAAGGACGGAAGCTGGGCCCGCCCTCCAAGCATGCTAATCAAGCCCGACAACATAGACCAAAGGATTGCCACTATTTGTGTAACAAGAGCTTAACTGAGATCGAGAACGGCAGTTCATACGTTCATACATGAAGTTGGGTTGAAGTCGTTGATTGGGATTGGGTTAGGGTTTGCGGCACGCGCCATCCGGTTTGTTTGTATTTCATCGCGGGTTCATCAGCCTCGACGCACTTACACCCCCACTCGCATCTACACCAACGAAGCGATCTATCCCACCTCCATCTATTCCACGACAACTATGGGCGAGTCGCGTTCTGACCTTCTTGCATGGCTCAACGAGCTACTGCAGATCAACTATACCAAGATCGAGCAGTGCGGTACCGGCGCTGCCTACTGCCAGATCCTCGACTCTATCTATCGTGTGTTTCTCGATAATTTCTTCAATCCTTGTTCACAAGTTTGTAACTTTACAGTGGACATTCCCATGACACGCGTCAAAATGAACGCAAGACACGAATACGAATTTATAGCGAATTTCAAAGTGATGCAGAATGTTTTCAAAGCCAAGCGGATAGAGAAGGTGCGTTCGTGTCCTTGCCTATAACACAACCTCTTTCTTATCTTTGTAAATGCAGCCCATCCCCGTAGAAAAACTAGTCAAATGCAAAATGCAGTACGTCATTTTTTATTTTTTTTTCGCCTCGCGTCAGAACCGCCACGCCGACTTTTTCACGTGCTCCCACCTTAACCAGGGATAATCTCGAGTTTATGCAATGGATGAAACGGTTCTGGGATACCAATTACCCAGGACACCCATACGATCCCGTTGCGCGGCGGCGTGGCCAGGCAACCGACACGCCTGCGACTCTAGCCCCTCTCGCGGCGCGCTCAACGGCTACCCCCGGCGCTGGCAGCGGGCGCTCTGGAGGAAAGACGCCTATCGGTGGACATCGCGCGGGGAGTGCAACGGCCGTGCGCCATGAGGCGGTGGCCGAGCTTCAGGCGCAGCTGAAAGAGATGTCCACGCACCTCGAAGGTCTCGAGAAGGAGCGAGACTTTTATTTCGCCAAGGTCGGTATTATTTCCTTCCTTCCTACGCGTGGTGGCGCGTGTTTTGTTGTTGTTGTTGTTGTTGTTGTTGTTTGGCTCACGCATGTACACTCGCAGCTGCGCGATATCGAGATCCTGGTGCAGAACCAGATGGAAGAACTAGCAAAGGATGGTCGTGAAGATGCGACGCTGAATGAGATTCAGAAGATATTGTATTCGACCGAAGTACGCAGTCCATTACTCCTTCCTACTATGTAGTTTTGCCGACAAGTACACGACAGGACGGCTTTGAGGTACCGGAAGGCGGGGTGGCTCCAGATGAGGAGGAGACGTTCTAAGCGGGCCTCTTGTCTTACACACGTATAGCTAAGCATCACAACATCAATCATACCCCGTAGTTCCCCGCCTTTGCTTTGTCTGGTCTCTAGTACCGCTGTAATTTCTGCGTCTTCGTTAGTATATTCTACCCAATTGAAGCGAGCGTGGCTGAGTCAAAATACAACCTGATCGACATGATTTACTGATAAGCTATCTCAATTGGGGTACGTTAGTTACCCTGCCCGCTGATCTTCCCCCGCGAGCCCCTGTGCCTTATATTGTACGCCTGGGAATTCCTCGGACCGGGATTAGCTGCGTCGTTGAGCTGTCGTTGAGCGCCGTAAATGGCAACTCGGCTTTTATCCCGCGTGCACAGGAGATCCACCCTTCGTAAAACCACCATCAACAGCGCGATGACGTCCACATCTTCAACAAACTCAAATCGACAACGGTGGCGTCCACCGCGACGAGACACTCCCGCGTCTGGAGAGCCCAGCAACGCCACCCACCATGCTCGATCTTCACGGCACCCCCAAACCCAAGGACAACGCTCGACACCTCGCCCAACCCACTTCCTTGCGCTCCCCATCGGCCATCACGCCAACCTCCGCAACACCGTGCAGGCCCTCACGGCCTCCTGGCTCGCGCACGACCCGCCGATCGAAGGGCTCGACCCCTCCATCGTCGTCCAGCCGCGCCGCCTGCACCTCACGCTAGGCGTCATGGCCCTCGCGCCATCCCCGTCTAGCCGTGCCGGCGTAGACCCTGCAGTCGAGCAGGAAAAGGAGAAGGAGCGCGACCTCGCTGCCGCAACGCGGCTCCTCGCGGACCTTGCTCCCCGCATCCGCGCCATCCTCGCGCGTGCACCACTGCGCGTGCCGCTGGGCAGGCTCACGGTCATGCAGCCCGACGCGACACGCGCACATGTGCTTTATGCAGAGCCTGATACTTCCTCGTCGGATGGCCGCCGCCTCCGCGCGGTTTGCGGTACGCACTTGCTTCCTCCGTGGGTTGGATTGTCGTGATTGATATTGCCCTCAGAGCTCGTCCGCGACGCATTTATGGAGGCGGGCTTTCTCGCTGCCGATCGCCGCCCACTCAAGGTACGTTATGATGCACTCTCTATACCCAGACACGCACTCAGGTTTCAATTACGTGGTACCACCCACGCGCGGTGCCGTTAGTTACACTGCACGCTCCTCAACACCAACTACCGCCGCCCGGTGCCCGGCCAGCGGCGCGCTGCCGGGCGCGTTCCCTTTAACTTCACGACGTTCCCGTCCGCAGCGCGTGACAACTCTGATCTTGGCATGTGGACGGTGGACGAGCTGCAGATATGTGAGATGGGGAGCTGGGCGCCAGATGGGGCTTATGTGCGGGTCGCTGGATGCGACCTTCGACCTGAGAATAGTTGACACAGCACCTTGAATTTGATCTCGAAAAAACCGATACAGTAGAGTTGGGTCGGTTTACGTGCTAAACTACCCCACGAGTTTGTAGGCCCAATGCGCGATTGTAAATTGGCCCGATAGTGGTGCGCAACCCAAATTCACATGATCCAAAAAAAAACTCAAAACCCAAAACAACCGTTTGACACGTGTAGATGCGTATGTAAGCATTCTCCTTGCATTCGTATTACACCACTGGGACGGGAAACTGTCCTGAGGTTAGGTGGGAAGCGACTAAGCGGCGGATGTCCTCAACAAGAAAATTTGATGGTTTTTGTCGCTTAAACGTAGTACCCAATTAAAATGAATTCTGTTGATCACGAAGCCGAGCCCCTGTATGAGTGGCCACTAAGCCTGAGTGCCGTTCCAAAATTTACTCGGGAGTCAATGACAATTGTGCCAAGCACACTTCCGACGTTGCATTTAGCATCAAAACTCAATGGATCCTCGGCAATCTCACCCAATCGTCCCAGTTTCAAGAGCCGGAGCATCCTGAGGTTGTCCTGGTGTCTGACCTGAGGACGTTTGGGAGTGGTGCTTGATCTCGATGTAGTCATCACTCGGTTGTCGTCACTGGTACATGTGCCCAGGATCTCTGGGCCATGTCCGGCCGCAGTGTCGACAATCACCCTGGTTTCAAGAGTTAAACATCCGAGGTTTGTTCTGGTGTCTGACCTGAGGACTTTCCGTGATTGTTGCTGCCGGTTGACACAGTGCATGTCCCCAGGATCGCTGGGCCCTGTCCAGCAACAATGTCATTGTGAATCCTGGTCTCAGGGCCACATTCATCCTCAATATAATCACCACTTCAACCAGGCTTGCTTAATCAGACATATTGAGGTTTGCGAGAACGAATAAATCTTATTCAAAACTAAAAAATACAGCCCATTACACATGCTCGAGAATGCCTGCCATGCTGCCAATCGCCCTGACCAAATTACCTGACACACCACCACTGGCAGTGCCATCATCTGCATCGCCTTCGCCGTCTGCACTTGTGAAGTTGAGATATGGGTTCACATTGGCATCAGACGTGAACCTTGAGCGGTCGCGTTCAATTGTCTCATCGATGTATCTGCAGTGCCAACACTCCGTGTTAGTTACAGGGACTGAAAATGAATAAGCACATACCTTGTCCACCCAGGAGAAGTCCACGGTGTTCCCAGTTGCTGGATGCAGGTGGTGAACCACTTGTCGACCATAGACCAAAAATCATGGCCCTTTGGCTGAGGTGGTGTTGGTGTTCCAGGTGTGCTTGTGCGCTTGCGTTTCTTGCCACGTGGAGGTCCAATGGACATGGCACTGGACGGCCGGGAACCATCTCTAGTGTCACCATCTACTGCGCTCTGGCTGCTATTGTCACCCTCAGTGTTACGGCCCTGCATACTGAACCCTTACTGTACCGGTTGTGATTACGGCTGTAAGGTATATTAGTCACGGACTCGGAGTTTACGATAGGAGTTAGGTGTTGGGGATGACTCGATCCTAGTACCGGTAGTAGTAGTATTAGGATTGCGGTACTTACGCGATACGTTGGACGCTACAGTACGGTGACTCATAGCAGCGCTTGAAAGCCTGCTCTTCTTGTATTTAAGACAGTCATGGAAGACCAAGACACGCCATCTTGGTCTTCTTCAATCGTCACTTCTTGCCTCTTCCTCTTTATCCTTATTCCGTCGCGTCCTTATAGAGAAGGAACGCCGCTACTAAGATCCTAGTGTCTGCGTACATCTAGAACCCGCCTTCGAGCCATACGCCTTCGAGCGTGATCAGCTAAGTCGCCTTATTGAGCTCAAGTCGAGCTAACGTCGTGATGACGTTACATTAAGACCAAGATATCTCAGTCGTGGCGACTGTCAACACCCGAGACCAGTGGACGAACTTTCGTCCCTACTATTTAGAACGAAGAGGAGATCGCAACGTACCAACCCGATTTCTGGGAGCAGCCCGGTGGAGAGACCGAGGAGACGAAACAGGATATTTTGTCGAGTTTAACGGACCTACAAGGTTCCGACCTGTTGAGTTCAATTTCGATCATCTGTGTTGGGTAGAGGTTACGTGGAACCCCATAGATCGTCGTTGGGACGTCATAAGGCCAGCAGGAAGGCAGTACCAGTGCGACATCGACGCGCGTGAGCTCAACTCACGAGCTGACTGGGGGCCTATTGACGGCCAACTACGAGAACACTCCACTGGAGAAGCAGTCAGTGAAGACACTGAGGAAGACGAGCAAAGCGAGGAAAATCGACCCGCAAGCGTCGGACCTATTGAACAATACACCATCCAACAGGCTGAGTCTCTCCATATCTCCAACCAGCCAGACGTCATTCACGTACGATCACCAGTGGCAGAAATGGCAACTACCACCATGACAGCCGAAGAAATCATAGCCATCCGAGAACAAGCAGCGCGAGAAGCAGCCGAAGCAATCAGACAGGAGTCGCAACGAAATCTTATGCCCATCAATCCCGAAACGGGGCATTGCATGACTGCAGATGACGCAGCAATCTTTCGAGCCATCGGGCCAGATCAAGGGGACCCTCCATCAGGAGAAGGGGGAAGACGAGGGATATCGATAGACCCTCCACCAGGATGGGGAGGACCACCCGGAGACGACTTCCCCCGACGACCAGGAAGAGGAGGAGGCCCACCAGATATTCCAAATAACCCACCAGGTGGGAACGGAGAAGGCCCACCAGGTGGAGGCGGAGGAGGCCCACCAGACGGAGGGGGCCCACCAAGCGGAGGCGGAGGAGGACATGAGAAACTAACCGGTGAACCTCCCACTATCTTTGACGGAGATCGCACTAAGGTCGACTCATTTCTCACGCAATGGCACGTATACTGGGGCATGAACCTCGACACCCCCGTTATGCGTAACGACTATCGACGATGCCTCCTCTTCCTTTCCTATATCAAGGGGGTGTCAGTTAGCGAATGGGTGCTCTCGTACCTCAAGTGGCTCAACCGACAAATACAACGAGGAATCGATCAATATACAAGGGATTTGTGGAATGCAGTGGCAGAGGGTTTCAACCAAAGGTTCGTCAATACCCTCGAACGAGAACAAGCTCAAGCCCTGTTGAGAAAGGGGCTTAAAATGGTTGACGGGGACATCAACAAATACGTCAACGAATTTGAAGAAGCCGCCAGAAAAGCTGGCTACTGCCTTAACGACCCCCAGACCATCGACTTATTCACGAAGGGGCTGCCCAAGAAACTATACGAGAAGACTTATGATCTAGATGAACCGGAGACTTTCGACGAATGGAAGCGGGCGACACTCCGTCGGCAACGCAATTACATCCATATTCGAGCAAGAGTGGATGAATACAAAGACACAAAGCCGAAGAAAATAGGCAACGCCGGATGGACCGTCCCACAAAACCTCGCAAACCCGTGGGCAATGGATACCTCGGCCGACCGAACGAAAGCACGGCTGGCAGGATCGGAGGAGATCGACTACGGCAAGCCGCCATATACGAACCAACCTCCCTTCCCGGCAAGGGGAGGACCGGGGGTAAGAGGACGAGGTAGAGGGGGGTCACGACGAGATCTCAGGACAGTATTGTGTTACAATTGTAACGCACCGGGTCATCTCTCACGAAACTGTCCCCACCCCAGACAACCACGGCAGTGGCAAACACAGAACGTGGGGCCTTCGAACGTACGCGCAACAGAAACCGATTACTACGCGCAAGAACCGCCACCAGCCCAGATACAGGCTGCCTCCACCGGTAAAACAGCAGAGGAACGTGCCAAGGAATGGCTCACCGGAGTCGCAAACGCACCAGACGAAGTAAAGGACTTGATACTGCAGGACTTATGGGGAAAAGAGGGTTTTCGGAGCGCCTGAACCCATCGGCCTGGGTGAGGGCTTTAAATTGTAATTCTGTAATCATGACACGCTTTCGTTCCCTTCGAATTCCAGTCTCGATTCGCACGAACTACCGAATGGCTGACATAAGAGCATTGGTGGACTCCGGAGCCACCGACAACTTCATACATCCCAATTTCGCAGCAAGAATGGGCATAGGTACCCAACCCTTGACCCAGCCGTGCAAAATCTGGAATATAGATAACACCGAAAATAAAGCTGGGTCTATCACTCGCTTTACCGATTTAGACGTATATGCCAAAGGGTATCACAGGACCATGCGCTTCCTTATCATGGATCTCGGAAGCAAGGAAATCGTTCTGGGGTATCCCTGGCTAGCAACATATGAGCCAACCATCAACTGGAGAGACGCGGTCATACGCGAAGACGTCATGCCCATCGTAATTAGTACACAGGACAGTCTAAACCGTCACACCGTTATTGCATCCGCCCTCACTAATGAACAAAAGGAAGCAATCATCCTGGAGATGGACGAAGAAGACACGTATTTGCGGGCAACTACATCCACCGAATTGGCCATCAAAGCAAGGACGGAGGAGAAACCTACAGAACTGCCGGTGGTATATCAGGCTTTTCAGAAACTCTTCAGCGAAGAAGCATCCCAACGATTTCCCCCTGCCCGACCATGGGATCACGCAATCGACTTTAAGCCTGGCACACCCTCCGCGATCGACTGCAAGATATACCCGTTAACGCAGGAGGAGGAAGGGAAACTTAAGGAATTCTTGGACGAAAAGCTTCGGCAAGGGTATCTTCGCCCCTCAATCTCTCCGTACGCATCATCATTCTTCTTCGTTAAAAAGAAGGATGGAAAGCTACGCCCCGTGCAGGACTATCGTATCATCAACTCACACACCATACGCAATCAGTACCCACTCCCCCTAATCCAAGACCTCATCTACGACCTTAGTAACGCCCACATCTATACGAAACTCGACATCCGCTGGGGGTACAACAATATCCGCATACGGGAAGGCGACCAGGAAAAGGCCGCATTCAAAACCAAGTTCGGACTCTTTGAACCAACAGTCATGTTCTTCGGGCTCACCAACTCACCGGCAACCTTCCAAACTATGATGAACCATATCTACCGCGACACCATTGCCAAGCACGAACGACGGGGCACGGTCATTCGGGTCTATATGGACGACATCGGCATCGCCATGCGCGAAGGCTCCACATCTGCCAACCATGTTGCAGCGGTCACAGATGTCCTTCGCGTCGCCCAAGACCATGACCTCTATTTCAAACTCGAGAAGTGTCTATTTCACCAACCCCGGATGGATTACCTGGGGGTAATCCTTGAAAGGGGGGTGACACGTATGGACCCGGTAAAAGTTCGCGGCATCAAGGACTGGCCAACGCCAACCAAAGTCAGGGACGTACGATCATTTTTGGGGTTCTGTAACTTTTACCGCCTCTTCATCCGAGGCTTTGCAACTCACGCACAACCACTTAACCGGTTGACGAGGAAGGATGCCGAGTGGAGATGGGGAGACGACGAAGACCGCGCATTCAAAACGCTCAAACGTCTGGTAACCGAGGAGCCCGTGCTGGCGCACCCTAACTTACAAGAACAGTTCGAACTAGAAGTTGATGCGTCAGGATTCGCGGTAGGTGCGGTACTCCTGCAAAAGAAAAATGACGGTCGCAAGCACCCAATAGGATACTACTCGGCAACGCTCAATGAAGCCGAGCGAAATTATGATATCTATGACCTGGAACTTCTCGCCATCGTCAAGGCCCTTCGGCACTGGAGACCCCTGCTCGCAGGATCCCCACACAAAATCAAGATATTCTCCGACCACCTCAACCTCCAGTATTGGAAAACTCCGCAAAAAATCAGTCGAAGGGTCGCTCGAGAGGTACTAGAGTTGATGGAATACGACTTCGAGATCCATCACATCAAGGGGAAGAACAACGGCAGGGCGGATGCCCTGTCCAGACGACCAGATTACAACCAAGGAGAGGACGATAACCAAGGTGTGGTCGTCCTACCTCCGGAAGTTTTTGTACGAGCCACTAACGCCGCGCGCGCCTCGGAAACACACCCACTGTTGCAACAACCGAGACGGACTCAGGACCCAACCACCATCAAGGCGTGGGTCGACGCCCATCAGTTGAAGCAAATTGAAGGAGAATGGTATAAGGACGGGAAGTTGGTAATTACTGGACCTATGACCGCGTACCGCGCCATAATACACAACCATCACGACTTACCCGTTCACGGACACCCCGGCATCAGCAGAACACAGCGAATCGTTGAACGACACTACTGGTGGCCGCGCCTTCGGCGGGATGTGTACGAATACGTAGCAGGATGCGCCGACTGCCAACGGAACAAGGTCAATACAAGGCCAACCCGTGCGCCACTATACCCCATCACTACAATCACGGACGCCCCCCCCTTTCACACTATCGCGTTGGACTTCATTACTAAGCTACCAGCGTCCCAATCTTATGACAGCATCCTCACCATCACAGACCACGACTGTAGCAAGGCGTCCATATTTATCCCGTGTAACGAAGAAATTACGGCAGAAGAAACCGCCATCCTGTACGTCAGTCATGTTTTCAAACGATTCAGGCTACCGCGCAAAATTATCAGTGACCGCGACCCTCGGTTTACATCCAAGTTCACTAAGGAGGTGTGCCGGATCTTAGGTATCAAACAGAACATCTCAACAGCGTACCACCTGCGGACGGATGGACAATCAGAACGAACCAATCAGTGGTTGGAACAATATCTGCGCTTCTGGGCCAACGAGCGGCAGGACAACTGGGCAGCCTATCTCCCTATAGCGGAATTCGCTCATAACAACTGGCCCCATGAGCACACGAAACAATCTCCGTTCATGCTACTCATGGGCTACAACCCGACTGCTGATTGGACGGATAAGCCCTCTCCTATTCCAAACGTCATTACCCAACTCACGCAGCTTAAGGAAGCACGACAGCTAGCCCAGACCCTTATCAAAAAGGCCCAGGATAGTTGGGTGAAACACCGAGACACCCCGAAATATCAAATAGGCGACCAAGTATGGTTAGAAGGAAAACATCTTCGAACCAATCAACCTACGTCAAAACTTGCGGCGCGACGCCACGGCCCTTTTAAAGTAGTTCAGGTGATGTCTCCATACAACTACCGCCTCGAACTTCCCACACAGTGGAGCATCCATCCGGTGTTTCACATAGATCTTCTCACGCCGTACAAAAGCACGACCATGCACGGCGAAAATTTCCCTCGACCACCACCGGATCTTGTGGAGGGGGAAGAAGAATATGAAGTCGAGGCCGTTCTAGACTCACGGCATTTCGGCCGCCGCAAGAAACTCCAATATCTCATCAAATGGAAGGGATACCCTGACTCGGAGAATCAGTGGGTCGATAAGGACGACGTCTTCGCTCCAGACGCCATAGAGGCATATCAGGCGGCCCGAACAGCCGTACGAAGGCTTAAAAGCGAGAGCGAGGAGTGTCAGGGAGAGTATCACTCCTACCTTCGATCCACTCTTACGTCTATGCCCACCTCTCCTCTCAGACATGTCACCACGGCGATCCTCCTCGACCAAGTCGCACAAGACGCCGCCAACCTCATCGAAGACGACGAAGAAACCGTGGTTCAACAGGTCCAGCTCACTCCGTACACACCTGCAAACATGCGAGCAGGGCATATCACCGCTCAAGAGTGGGCTGGTGTCCTACAGAGATTCCCCGACCCGACTCACCAGCCCGACGACGAGCAGCAGCATGCCGTCCCTCACATCTTCCGAGACGACGACGGCAATCGGGAACCCATTGCCGTCATTCCCCCAGGTGACGACCTCATCGGCACGCGGGGAATTCTCCCTGCCGATCGTCCCCTCGAAGACCCAACAGGAGTTAGAAGCAGCGGAGGCTTGGCGGAGAGTGGCGAAGGAGTGGGCCGACGAACAGCTGCGCTTAGCGCAGAGGAGATTGAGCGAGTTGCGGCAGCGCAGGCAGCGCTCCCTCACGACGAAGCTCACGCTGACGACGAAGATTACTACCCGGTCAGACACCCCCTCCTTCGAACGCACAGCCACCCTACTAATCCCCGAATCACCCCATGGCTCGTCCACACCGACGGAACCGCCATGTCTCGAGGACGTGTGCGACTGCCCGGCGTCGCATTTCACACCCCCATTACGCACGACGACGACCCTGCGCAGGTCCTTGCGCCTGAAGGGTTCCGGGCGAATCGACAGCCCCATTACATTCACTTCCCCATCACCGGACCCGACGGCGTAGAGAGGAACGCCAGTCACGTACAAATTGTTGGAGGTGCGAACCCTTTTGTGTTAGGACTCATCCCCGGCTCTCCCCACCTCTACGGCAAACCCCTCTACGCTCATCCGATGCTATCGGCTGCGGGACGCGCCTTCATCGCCCACGAGGACTTGGTCATCCTCGCTTCAGACAAGATCACGGACCGTGCGCTGAACCGCATAGGAGACGAGTCTCTGACAGCGGAAGTAACGCGCTATCGTGCGGCCGCGTACGAAGAAGAGCGGCTCGCAGCTCGCATTCGCCAACTCCAGGCTATGCGGCTGTCGGCGAGGGATGACAAGCGGGACTGCATTTACCGGCTTGAGAGGGCCAACGTGTTTGAGAGGATTAGCGACGAGCAGTCCACGTGGACGGCGCGGGACTTTCGGTGAGTCTGGGGTCTCACGCTAGAAGGAGGGTGATGTTACGGCCCTGCATACTGAACCCTTACTGTACCGGTTGTGATTACGGCTGTAAGGTATATTAGTCACGGACTCGGAGTTTACGATAGGAGTTAGGTGTTGGGGATGACTCGATCCTAGTACCGGTAGTAGTAGTATTAGGATTGCGGTACTTACGCGATACGTTGGACGCTACAGTACGGTGACTCATAGCAGCGCTTGAAAGCCTGCTCTTCTTGTATTTAAGACAGTCATGGAAGACCAAGACACGCCATCTTGGTCTTCTTCAATCGTCACTTCTTGCCTCTTCCTCTTTATCCTTATTCCGTCGCGTCCTTATAGAGAAGGAACGCCGCTACTAAGATCCTAGTGTCTGCGTACATCTAGAACCCGCCTTCGAGCCATACGCCTTCGAGCGTGATCAGCTAAGTCGCCTTATTGAGCTCAAGTCGAGCTAACGTCGTGACGACGTTACACTCAGGCTGGCCGGTTTGATTATCATCATCGTCTACTACCTCATCCCGGTCTAAGAGCTGAGTGTTCTCCAATGCAAATCGACGCTACTCAGTGAAGTCAGGAAATAGTTAAGTGTCTCCGTAAATGAACGCTTACCAACAGAGCGATGTGGGCTATCATTGAATGCCCAAGGGTGTGTCGTCCAGACCAGGTTGCAAGAAACCGATTGGCTACGCTGCAGACAAAATCGTCCAGTGTTTGA
Organism: Lactarius indigo; assembly: GCA_025766275.1. Lineage (NCBI taxonomy): Eukaryota > Fungi > Basidiomycota > Agaricomycetes > Russulales > Russulaceae > Lactarius > Lactarius indigo. The sequence goes on along the minus strand of JAFKAC010000016.1, from coordinate 297,717 downwards.
GTGTTGCTTCCAGTGACACTATCACGAAGCTTGAGCTGTGTCAGTAAACCTGGTGATGTGTTGATGCGCTGAGTTTGCTTACCATCTCACAGTATGCATTTCGCAAGCTAGAACACGTGCGCCGAATAGTGCCTGTCAGAAGTTGTTGCTGGGCCAAGTTGCCGAAAATATTGAAGAAGTTTAGCTCCTTCTGCCTCTCTTGAAGCCTAACCTGTATGTAAAGACGTGACCCATCTTGTTCGAGCTCAATATAAAAGCACTTACCTCCACGTTGATATTCATCCAGGTATACCGGACACGGTTAGGGTCTAGAAGCAACTCCCCAGAAACCAGGCGGATGTTCGTCTAAATCCGAGTCAGGTGATAGGGAGTCGCAATATGAGAACATGCGCTCACTCTCTGCTCTGGTGAGAGAGTGAAAGTTCCCTCGAGGCGGATGTGGAGATCTGCCATCATCGCACGATCATTGCGACTTGTATTTGCAAGTGCACGACACTCTTTGAGTACCGCAAAGAGGAGGGCGGTTTGGTAGATGTATAACTGCATGTGGCCACGGGACATTCCTGCTGCAATCTGGTTCATCGTCAGGGATAGTTAGCTTTACACAAGTGCAGAGCGTACCTTAGGAATAGAGTGAAGACTATTGCGGTAGTCTTCATCTGTTACCGACAAACCCATGGACTGTGCAACCGCTTCAATAAAACTAGGGCTGACTCTGGAAAGGGGTTCTGTGCGAGGGGAGAGGTCAAAATTCCCGTAGTCAGAGTTGTTCCTATGTTGGTGAGTGTGAGGAGTCCCAGTAGCCCCTTGTCAGGGAGTCATGGTACTGGGGCTGGGGTGCATGGGTTCTCACGTTGTTGGTGGAACGCTTGCCACTTGGTGCAGGAGTTGACGAGAAGTTATAGGTCGATCGTTCTCCATTCGGTGTGGGAGTTGATGGGAAGTTATAGGTCGAACGTTCTCCATTGATATTTGGTGCGGAAGGGGTTGGCGAGAAGTTGTACGGTGTTGACATCAGCAGCAAATTGTGGGGGGAGGTGGCCGTGTTGGGCTCCTGGCAGCTCATTACGTCCAACATGAAACTCCGCCAAAGTCAGCAGCAGTGGACTGCGGAGATTGCTGTGACTCATGCGGGTATGGAAACAGAAATTATGGACTGTGAGCTGAGTCGAACGAAGATAATCATAATGTACTATAGAACATCAAGACAATAGACCCATAGATAGATTTTGGCCTGATGAGCCAGCCCGACCTGTGCCCGGCCTACTACCACCCCGCCCTCTACCCAGCAAACCCCTCCTGCGCTGATTAGATTGATGCTTACGTGCATCAATCTCCTGCTGTACGCCCTCAATAATTGCTAAATTGGTATCAAAGGAAGGATTGATATGTGCACGTAGTAGATCGAAGTGTGCTGCATCATGGATTCGTGCTGTACTCATAATAAGGCTGTCTGGGCTGTTGTGCACAATGACGGGCCGCATTTGAGCAGTTGCCTGGCGTTCTTGATAGACTACCTCAGACCCAGATGCTGTACAATCGTGAGTATGACAATGATGCTGGACATTCACCGTACACAGAACGTGCTGTACATAAAGTTAACTTGTGATGGAGCGAACCAATGAAGTGTCGCTTACCAAGATGCTCTGTATTAAGAAGTCATTACTGAGCTGAACACCCGGCATCTGGTAAGGCGCAGTGCATGCTGTGATGTCTGCTCGCTGCAACAAGATGATGCCTGGCTGTGGATATTGCAGTGTCGGTGTTGCACCTGTGGCTACCAGAACTTCGCGCACACACCCAAGACTTGGTGCTCCTACGTGGTGCAAACCGGGCTTAAACAGCACCCAGTTGTTTATACAACAGGTGTCACCATTTATCAGGACCATGGATGCCGCTGTAAAGAATGTGGATGACGTGGGTGAGGGGATGAAACTAGGGAAATGGTGTGCTGTCTCGGTATGACCATATGGACGAGAGCCCCTGCTTGTCGAGCACAGCAAGACCCTTTGTAGTTGTCAGCGCATGCATTTACCCAGAAGTATATCATACACACCATGCCGCGAATCTGCATTATCTGTGCTGCTAGTGACCAATAGTTCCTTACTGAGGTACACTACTGCCATTGGGACTTGGCGCCAGATGCCTGGCCTCACCAGCATCGACCGAAATTTGGTCACAGGGACTTGAAAGCGAGTGTATATCTGTTAGATTGCTCGCTATCACGGAAGAAATGGTGGCCACCACTAATGAGATGGCGAACACGGTTGTTGTGTGCGAAGGCAATAGCGATATCACAGGGAAGGAGCAAGGCAATTTGAGTGAATGCTTTTGGCACGGATGACTGTGTTGAACGACTCGAACGATTCCGTGGCGAAGAGAACAGCTGGACCAAAGTGTCGAATGTGGGTGGGAAGGTGAAGAATAACAGTGATATTTCGGCTTGTTGAACCAGCGAGGGGTCCAGCGAATGATGCGAATAGTGAAATTCTCGTATTGCGATTTCAAGACGCGCCTGAAAATGTTTTCCTGTGAGATACAGGGAATGAATATTCTGGCGCAGTACCTACAATATAGTCAGTCAATATCTGGAATTTCGGCTTGCCAGATGATCGGAATCAAGTTGCTGAGAGAGACCCATGCGTCAAAGCACTCTTTGGGTACTAAGTCGTACAAAACTGAACTGGGGCAACTTGAGCAATGATACAGGAAGTCTCGAACCAGTCAGAGATCCTGCATATTGGACCAGGGTGTTTCCAGCAAGACTGTTTGGCACTGGCAAGCTGAAGACCAGACACGTCAAAGCAGTCGAGCCAGCATTTTGAGGACGTCCTTCTTCTGAACATTAGTGCCAAGTTGGTTGTGAACAACGTCCCGCCAGAGGTATTTGACAAATCCTAGGAGTACCTGTGTGAAGGATCTCCACTGGTGTGTCTGTGTGGGGATCAAGACCTAGTGCAAGGGGAAATGTGACACTGGATTAACAAAAGATCATGAAGACTCACCACGGATTCGCCAAACGGGACTTAGGATATTCGCTGGCAGTGTAGCCCTGAAGCGATCAAGGGCCAGCTGCTTCTCGCCCCTAGTGCCTCTGTTCTTGTACGAAAGGTACATGCGGTCGAGATACACCTCCAAAAAGGTGTCCTTGATGCCAGTGGTCGTCCTGTGTGTCCTGATCTTGGTGAGATTTCCGACCTGTCCAGCTTCAACAGCCATGGCTTCTAGCTCTCGAAGTGTATCGTCTCTTGTCCGAGGGACACCAATCTGAATGCGAGTCAACTCTTCATGAACATCAGAGGATGGCGTGGTACAAACGTTGATAAAGCGAGTTATGCGCTCCACCATATCTTGCATCGACTCATCAGCCTTCTTTCGCCCGCGGGCAACAGATGGAGAGCCATCAGCAGAAGATCCATCATCGCTTGTGCCAGGTACGTCGCCAGTAGTGTGGCTTCCATCGTTGGATGTCATCAGATCCACTGGTAACCAGTGACCCACCAGATTGTACATCGAGACCTTTGACAGTCGCACATGCGGCAAAAGAATTTCCCACCTTGTCCAATGTGGCACTGCAAATTCACTTTGCATGGGATTGTCGCCAAGGAGAGCAGCGACAAATGGTATGACAAGAACGTGGGCCTCATGGACACAATCCCATGCCCAGATCCCCTCATCCCATGCCGCCCTTGAGGGTCCATAGTGTTAACGTGTCAGCAGGAGAACAATAAATACACATACTCGAGTTGCTCCACAATGCGGTCCATCATTTCAAGCGGCGATGCGAGGTTGGATGTGCAAAGGAAATGGACATTGTATTCTTTCTGAAATTGCGCACGTGGGAGGCCAGCTGGAGAAAACAAAAATGAATAATGCTTGTTCCATTTTTTTGATTGATTTCCGGAGACATCATCACAATACAGCCAAATAGGGAAACAATACACACGTGCGCCGCTAGCGTGGACACGCCAACGATTCCCAACAGATGGTCGGGTCCTTGACCATGGGACAATGCCGCCATCTGGCTGTAAAACAGAACCTACGCGAGACATTGAGTATTCCTGGGATAAGGCAACTCACAAGCGTACCGAAAATGTGCCTTGCACTGGGTAACCCACTTGCAAATTGGCTGGAATCCCAGGTGTTGAACGGGATCAGGAACTTATCTTGCGGTACAACAATTGTCGTATACTCTTCAACAACCCACCCAGTCTCGTCACCCTGGCCAACAGTGCGAAGTGGCCAGGCATTTGCCAAGATAGAGCCACCTCGCAAGAACCAACAGTACGGCATAATGGCACAGCCATTGGCAAGAAAACACGGCTCGTGCACAAAGAAATGCAGGCCATTGATTACGGCCATGGGTGTGACAATGGTCGGATCTGCGTTGTCATGCCAGTGCTGTCCGTGCCAGTATTCACTGACCGTTTTGCCAGCGTCCTCAGGGTAAAAGTGGAGATGCGTGCGGACTAGTGGATTTGCCATTTCCTATACATATTGACTGAGTGGGAAATGCGTGCGAAGAGCAAGGAAAGAACTTTCACCTGAGATATGATATCTGCAATAGAGTTAACAAAAAAGTGGTGTCCGTGTGCGCCAGTATATTGGAGGGTGCGAATGCCACACATACTATGCAGTATGTTGTTCTGAGCCCAGATGGTCTTTCCTGATGGGACATTTGGCACGCCGTTTACCCTAAGGAAATAAAGCATTGTGTCAAGTTGTCGCCTCGAGAACACGGAGCGAGGGGTATTCGAAATAATGTCAAGCGTGGCTGCCTAGCGTGACACATCTCAATAGACTTGGACGTGATTCACAAGAGGACTTACCACTTTATTAGGCCATGGGTACCACTCGTCTGAGGCAGCACTTGGCACGTGTGTCAAATCTCTGTTATCCGGCTCTGCAATGTAAAGCACGTGAGTTATTTCGTTTAGCTGAGTGTCGACTTTGTGACTGACCGGGGAGTTCATCCTCTGGGTCAATGTCAAACGTGTCCATGAGCCCGTCATCAGAGTCGCCATCACTCTCAATGAGGGCAATGAGGGCCCTGGGCTCTTGTTTGGGCTATATATGTGAAGATTGTTGTTTGCATGAGCCTAAGTTGTAAGCGCACGCACCTCTGTGGGGATATCAAATATATTTAGAAGGCCTTCGGGATTGATAAAGGCATCGCTTGGATCAACAGGGCTCTGTGTGAGGGCGGGGTTGTGTCCAGCGTCATCGGTCAACTGCGGTAAGGACCACTGATAGGAGACGTATTCAACAGACTCCTTGTGTCTATCACTAGAAATGTGTCGGCCCAAATGGCAGCCAGGGTGTATGACGTTGTCCCTGCAAATCAGGCAAGTCCATTTGCCCGGTGATACCAACTGCCAACCTGGAGAATGAGGTTAGCATGCAGACCAGCTGAGTCTGACTGTCAGGGCCACACACAGTCTCCTGGTAATTGGGCCGGAGGGGGGTCTTGCCTTGGTGCGGCGGACATCAGCGATACTTAAAATATAATTGTGTCACCCTACACTGAGGTTAGTTCGAGGAAACACTCTGTTCATTCGGCTTACTATTTATTGGGGAAGAGGTGGAAAATCCTCAGTATCCTTTGACGTGGCACAGAAGACAGCAGGGTGTATAAACACTGGATGGCGCCCAAACTGTCCTGAGGACGTTGGCCAACACAGCTTGAGGACAGTACGAAACCTGAGCTAGTTGCCACATCACCACTAGTCGACGGCAGAAACTGGCAAATACTCGGTACAATATGCGATTGGCCCGGAAGCTTTACCCGACGTCACACCAGATCTCTCACTGAATTAAATCATATTATTATGGTTACTGTGTCCCGCTTAAGGGCATATCACAATCCTAAGTCTGATTTTGTCACGGTTAACCTCAGGACAGTTTGCTTTCCCGGTAGTGTACAGTACGGTGACTATGGTGGAAGATCCACGAGCAGTCACACCCGTCCTCAGGTCGTGCTTCCAAGTTCCCATTGTATGTCTACCTCCCAACAGGACAGCTCCGCGATTCATCCACCATGCCAGTGCACGCAAGACGAGCATGGATACGACCCCAAAGTTGGCAGGAAGGATAACAGAGTGCATACGTTGCCCGGGCTGCTAAGGCAGAGGGAAAATACACGTCGACGAGGGGCCAAAGTTGGAGATTTCTCAGTACGAAGTACTTTAAAAAACATATTACTGCCAGGGAGCGCCTTCACATTACAATCCCCCCCACCCCTTAGTGTAGCTTGTTCATGCTGCGTCCGGTCTGGGCCCACAGTCTTCAGCCGGGATATAAATGGATCCAAAAAAAAAAAAGCCTATATACCGACAGGTGAAGATGCTACTACCCAGAATTGCCGTTGTGTATTGTGTTCTGATATACGGCGCACTCAACTTGACAATACATTGGCAAAGTTTACCCTGTGCAAACCGCCGTGCGTGCTAATACCCTCCTCCCTCAGGCTTGCATGCCCATCATCAACGTCCTGACATAGCGAATCCAAGATAACTTCGACTGTGCACCTATCTACGAGAGAGCGCTGGCAGGCCCCGGGCTCACTTTATCACAGTCAGCTCTATATGAGACTATAGTTTTGAATGTCGAGCTAATGCCTCATAATCAGGAGCTGGACAGATCCTAGCACAAACCATGCTTGTCCGGCCGATTGGTTAATTCCAGGAACGAAAACCTGTCCATAAAGTATTGATTGGCAAGAAGCACGCCAGCATAAAATTACGTACTACTAGTAAAGGCAACAAAGGCAACAATGAGAGAAATGGTCGCAAGGTCTGTTGCATCCCCGTTGCATCCCCGTCACAGCGTGGGCTAAATGTAGTGTCCCGTGGGACCCCTTATCAATCCCTACAGGTTAGGGGCACCACCTCGTGTTTGCCTCGAGGCTCAATATCGGGTCGGGTGTATGATTTAGAGCAAGCCTGGAGGAACGAGGCATGGAATAGGCGCATGTTTCACCCTCCGCGTAGGTCGCTGGGAACCCGGAAATGATATACAGTATGCCAATCCCGGGTTGGAGAAATGGAAGGAAATCGGCAAGAGCCGACATATAGTAATGATCTATCCATGGCGATCTATCTACTACTTTACCTTTAACATTTAGCGCTGGACGGGGCTTCTATGCAGGTGTTGGATGCGACCTCCAACCAAAGCATAGCCCAGATACCACCCACTCCAGAACCTCCGGGTCCCGCTTTCCAGCCAAATATGTCTGCCTACCAACAGGGTTATGATACAACCATTCAGAATTGCTCTTGTGCGGGGTGTTCTGAGGTGCAGCGCGCTCAGGCCGCACCACCAACTCAGTACCCCATTGGACACCAGGACCCAAGGCACTTCGTAAGCAGCCTTCGTGATGACGATAGCGTCCCATAGCTGATCGCGTCCTCTCTCGAAAGGGCGCTGTCACTCCACATGCCAGTGTGAATCAGGACCAAGGTGTCGGCGGCCGTGTTGCCAGTGAAACTGCCTTGATTGCACCTGACCGTGCATGGGCACAGTTCGTCCCTCCGCAAACTGAGGTGCGCCCTAATATTTTCCCCGCACACGCATGACTGAGGTCTTGACATAGAGGATCCAAGATACCTTTGGCTATGCACCTATCCATGAAAGAGCAGGCCCTTTCAACACGGCGTTTCCCCGGGCTCCGACACTCGATGCGTCAATCGCAGAGAGTCGCAGGCGACTTGCGAGCCATTACCTTAACAACCTGGATACATATGTGAGCATGATCCGCCTAGAGCCAGGCGCATCTGGTCAATTCCAAGTCATCATCACGCTTGAAATGGCCAACGTCCTCTGAGACCCAGTTAAACGGAGATCATGAGCACAATACCCATGGGTACTAGGTGTGATTATAATTTGATGTTTGGTTTACTCGCTCTGTCGCTCGCGTTGATTGCCACGAGATACTTCGTGTATGTTGCTTCTTGGCTTGTGCCTCGCTTTGTCATGGTCCCGTATGAAGAATAAAATTTCGAGTTTCGAGTTCCGAGCTAATGACTTAGAGTGGGAACTAACGTACGCCAGCACAAACTGAGCTTGTCAGCTCAACAGCAGGATCAAAAACCTAGCCAAGCAGTGCACATTTATGGGTGTGGAAGGGAGAAGATATCACACAATAGCAGTAACAGAGGGAAGTCACAAAGCAGAGAGATTCAGGAGACATTCGCGCAAGTATTCGGGGTGAAGAAATCGCTTCAGGGCGTGAGTATGAAATGATAGGTGATAAGAAGGCCGGCCCAATCTGCGGTATTTCGGGCTTTCACCTGCTTTACGGAAAGATCAACATCAGCGGGGGAACTGGCGAGTGCTGGCGAGCGTCAGCTATAACGGGGGAGGGTTCGGGCCGAAGTGCCCAAGCAAGGGGGTGAGGTTAGGGTTACCATCTCGCTCGTGGTTCGTCCAAAACAAGGAGAGGTTGGAGTGCGGTGGGAAAACTACAGTATCTGAGCTTGGGCTTTTTAAAGATAGATCACCAATTTGTGTTCAACGTCAAGCGGCAACTCACTGACCCTAGTCATGGGTCACCGGGGCACAGATTCCACTACCCCCCCCTCAAGGCCTCAAGATTGACACACTGATGACGAAGCTCGCAAACTTTGGGTGCGATGGGGACATGTCACCACCCTATGCTGGTACCACCTTGCACAGAGGTCTGTACGTCTCTCCCCCACTGACATTCCTACGTCCACGGCACCTCTTTGTACTTCGCTTGACCCCTCGGTGTCCCAATCTTGCGCGCAGGCATGGGTATCGTGCCCAGCACGTTATGGGCGCTGACACGGTAGCTCTCGCCTATGCACTGCACACGGTGCGCAGCTGGCGCTGCTCGAATCCAAAGGCGAGTGTTTCTGCCACCTTCATTCCGTCTTGGTGTTACTGCCCCCCATGTGTGTGACACCGGAGAGTGGGCTCTTTGGCATTCTGTCACTGCATCGCGTTATGTTCCGCGTGGCCACGTCCGACGGGCATCTTAAACCTCGCAGGCCACACGCCCTCTTGGAAGACCACGGTGTTGGGACAATTCGCATTTGTGCCTGCCAGCGACCGTACATCTGGCAGTCGAAGCAGGAGGCCGGAACAGGCGTATCATAGAGGAGGATTCAATTCCTCCTCCTGGTTTTCCTCCGGCTCTGCCCCCAGTACATGGTGGATATATGCGAGATCTGGATCTGGGCACCACATGATGGGGGTCATATGAGTACATGAGTACGGGTGTCGATCGTGGGCAGCTCCGTCATATGGTGGGTCTGAGGTGAAGCTTGTGAAGCGAGGCACGAGCAGTGCCTTGGAGCAATGTCTTTGAGTGACTCAAGCGAGCACGTGCTCATCCCTCCTGCGTGCCGTCACCTGTCTGCCTACCTTTCCAACCGATCGGGGGAACCGGATCCATTGTTTTTTTACCCACCTACCACGCCATAGCCGTCGATGCTCACATGGTCGCTTAGGCAGGGTCCCCCCCCGCCCGTCGCGACCTCGCCTCGGCGACAGGGTCCCTCACTTTCGATCGAGAAGCGCTTCGCACTTTCGCCTGTTCTCTGTGCCCGTTTCCCCATCTAAAAAAATCCAGAATCCAACCTCTCTTCGGGTTTGACTAACCCTCCGTGCGGTGCGCGCCTCCTCCCACACTCCCGCGTCCCAACCGGCGCTGCATGGAACCTTCCCAAGTAGAAGCAAAGCCGCGACCCTCAAAGACCAAGGATGACGGAATCGACGGAATTGACGGAATGGGTGCACGTAAACGAACAAGACCGAGTTGACCGAGCGGGCGACCAAAGGCCGCGCGTACACGTACAGGTGTGAGGCGGACGTGCTGCGCGAAGGGGGAGCCCGCTGTCGTCGAGGAAAATTCATGTCATTATTGAGGTAGCGAATCCGGGTGCAGGTGACAGAAAGAAAAAAGAGAAAAGACCCAAAAAAGACGAGAAGAAACCTAGTCGTTCTGAAGACAGTCCACCTGCAAGAAAGACGTCTCCTTGTCGTCCCATTGTCCAACTCGTCGCACTTGACAAGCAGCCCCCCCGGACATGGGCCGAGCACGAATTCGGGGTACAGCCGAAAGAAGTCGGCGCCGTCAGCGCGGACAACGATGCGCGAGTGCTGTGTCACAATGAAGGCCCCAGATTCCACTGCCTCGTTTTTCTTCCCACCTCCCAACACCGCCTTCTCGTAGACATTGCGCAGAGTGGCCAAAAATGGGATCTGGTTGAAGGTCGTGCCCTAGGCGTTGGACGAGAAGACGCCATTGGGCTGGGGGCACGGCGGGAGATAACCCGGGGGTGTGTTGTGCGCCGGCTTCGACCTTATGCCGTCCGAGCAATACCCCCCTTTGTGGTTCTCGGGGGATCCGGTCAGGGCTGGGTACACGAGCCTCTTGCACCTCGGGCAAGAGGCGAGCTTTCGAGTCTGCGGTAGGAGCATTTGTAGGCGGCACGCGTGTTGGAAATGGGATAAAATGTGCAGGGACTCAGACGTACCTTCCCTTCCTGTCCCCGTTTGGTTGGTCCTCCTTCAGGAGCTACACAGCGTGGAAATGCTTGTTCCAGAGGGTTTCCGTGCCCTTCTTGGCTAAGGGGAAAGGGAAAAGAAAAAAAAAAAAAAAAAGAGGGACGGGTGAGCAACGGACTGCGAGGGCGCGCGGGCCCACATTTGAAGTTACCCGTCACGAGTGAATCGGCCACCGTCCCTTCAGCTGTCCCCAGCATGGCAACAAGGGCGCGCGGGTTCTTGAGGGCCATACTGCGGTTGTGCGAGCGGTTGGCCGACTCGAGTTCGGCGTTGAAATGGTTCGTGGCCTCGACCCACTTCAACGGCATCATTCGGAATGACGCCCACTTGTGCTGTGCCCGCAGCTTCATGGAAAAGAAAAACTTGTCGCTGCGGCCGATCGTGAGCGAATCGATGTCAACGCCAGTAGAGATCTTGAAGAGGTACTGCGAACGAGTGAGGCTGGCGCCATCTGAGGGTAGGGGGACGCGCGCTGCGTAGTCGGGGGGAGCGACTTGACAGCCTGCGCACGCCCGTCCAAAGTCCGAGTCAGGCAACCAATTCGCGCTCAACGTCAAGCGAGTCAGACACAGCGACAGTACAATGATGTTAAACCCCACAAAAATGACGAAGCTCACGAACCAACAAGTACGAGGAGGACGTGTTCTCGCCCAATGTTGGTACTGTACTGCGCAGGAGTCAATTTACCTCCCCCCCATTGACACGGTCATGATTACAGCACCCTTGTACCTCGCCTACCTCTCGGTGTCCCAATTCGTTTTGGGCATAGGCACGGGCAGGCCTTGCAGGTCATGGGCGTCGACACGGTAGCTCACATCCATAGAGGCGCTGCTCGACCCCAAAGGTGAGTGTCTCTGTCAGTTTGCAGTCTGCCATTACTGCCACTCCCCAGGCGTGTGACGCTGGGGAGTGCGTAAGGGTTTCATTGGCATCATGTTGGTGATTCCTGTTGAGAGTCTCGCATAGTCTTTGACTTTTCGCATCGGTCCCACGGACCGGCCCGCTTTTCCCGTTTCTCCGAAACTCAGTTTCAAACTCCGATTTCTTTCGTTTCACTCCTTGATATTTTTTTCACAGAACACACAAATGTAAAAGTAAATACAATAAAAAATAAAGATAAACAACGCGTAAACAACGCGTTTCTGTGTATCGGCGTGAAGCGCGTTGGGATGTCGTGTTGGGATGGGAGGAAGGGACAGGCAAATCCCACTTTCCCGAACCCCCCACTATGTCCGCGGCCGAAATTCCCACCGGTCCCCCCATTACCGAAAACAAACACGCTTATCGCATTCACAAGCGAAAGGCACGCCGCGCCGAAGACCCTGTTACGAAATGTCAACGTGGGAGCATCACGTACGATCGCGAGAAGGGGGGGATGATGCGAGAATGGGCCAACGAGGGTGAGCTCCAGGCCTGGCTGGCAGCTGAGGAATCCAAGAAGGCTATTGAACTTATTGTAAGTCAAGTTGAGTGGTCAGACTCACTGGTCTGGCGGGAGCGGCGCGTCTTGAAGTGCTCGCAGGAATACACTGGTGGGAAGCAGAACCACGAGAATATCAACCAATGGGAAAGGAAGATCCCATCGAAGAAGACGGGCTGCCGGTGCTGTCTGACGATCAAGCGGTATCCGCACACTGAGATGATCCTTGGGAAATACGAGGACCAGCACGATCACCCGCTTAGAGATGAGAACCTACGATTTACCAGACTTTCGGATGCCACCAAAGACCTTGTAATGGATATGGTTCACACAGGAATTGAAGCCAAGGCAATAGTGCATTGAAATTGGTTTTTGTTTCATTTCCGAGCTGACATTTATCGCGTAGCTGAAACGTATACGCGAGTCATGCACGCGGACACAACGCGATTACTACATTACAATGTCTGACATCCGCCGGATCCGTCGGATTGTGGAGAACAACGAAATCCGTCTTGACGATAACAACGCGATCTCTGTGCAGCTGTGGGTCACTCGGCTCCAACAGGCCGGTGGTGAGGCGACACTGAAGGACAAGCTGGATCCCCCCCCACCCGGATCTGGATTATCTCCAGATTCCTTTGTGTTGTGCTTCCAAACTAAATTTCAGAGAGACCAATTCCAAGCTCATGGTTCGAATTTTCTGTCTATTGATGCCACCCACAATACCACACAGTACACAGGGCTGCAACTATTTACCCTGATTGTGAGGGATCCATGGGGCCAGGGTACGCTTTGTGGCACTTTTCCGCTTTTGGGACACTTACTTCATTTCTGCTTGGCAGGCGTTCCTGTCGTGTGGATGTTGACGTCAAGCGGCACGGAAGCGACAATATATTTTTTTCTCAATTTCACCAAAATGCGGAGCCCAGAGATTACCCCTGCGATCATCATGAGCGATCGCAACAAGGCACAAATGAATGCGGTTCAGTCCATATACCCGGGGTCCACTTTGCTATTGTGCTGGTGGCATGTGCTCCGTGCGATCCGGATGCGCTTCCGCACGGAAGAATTCCCGCAACTTTGGAAGCGTATCCGTGAATGGGTGAAGACCCCTGACCAGTCAACATTTGACTTGTGGTGGGAGGAGATGCAGACCGACTCCTCGGCACCCCAGAGTGTTATTGAGTATCTCAAAGTCAATTGGATGCCCATTGTACCCCTTTGGTCAGGGGCATCGAGGCTCAATCGTACGATCTTTCAAGAGGGTGATACTAATATGCTTATCGAGGCGTAAGTAGACTTATCATATCAAAAACCAATGAGATCGGCTTAAATCTATGTTTTATCTAGCTATCACCATGTATGTAACGCCGTCACGACGTTAGCTTGACTTGAGCTTCGATGAGGCGACTTTGCGACTTAGCTAATCACGCACGATGGCGTACGGCACGAAGGCAGACTCCAGATGCTCGAAGACACTGGTAAATGTAGACGGCTTCCCTTAATAGGCGAAGCGAGCTGTTCGGAAGGGAGGAGACAAGAAGTGACGATTGAAGAAGACCAAGATGGCGTATCTTGGTCTTTCGCAGCTATCTTAAATACAAGTAGAGCAGGCTTTCAAGCGCTGCTATGAGTCACAGTAAAGTAGCGTCCCACGTATCGTGTAAGTACCGCAATCCTAATACTACGACTACCTGTACTAGGATCGAGTCATCTGCAAACACCTAACTCCTTCGTAAACCCCGAGTCCGTGACTAATCTACCTTACCGCCGTAGTCACAACCGGTACAGTAAGGGTCCAAATGCGTGCAACCGTGACATCACCTCCTTTTCAGCGTGAGACCCCAGACTCACCGAAAGTCTCGCGCCGTCCATGTGGACTGCTCGTTGCTAATCCTCTCAAAAACGTTGGCCCGTTCCAACCGGTAGATGCAGTCCCTCTTGTCGTCCCTTGCCGACAACCTCATGGCCTGGAGTTGACGGATGCGGGCCGCGAGCCGTTCTTCTTCATATGTGGCTGCGCGGTAATGTGTCACTTCCGCAGTCAGGGACTCATCCCCGATGCGATTCAGTGCGCGGTCCGTGATCTTGTCGGAGGCGAGGATGACTAGGTCCTCGTGGGCGATGAAGGCGCGTCCCGCGGCCGATAGCATCGGATGGGCGTAGAGGGGTTTGCCGTAGAGATGGGGGGAACCGGGGATGAGCCCTAACACAAATGGATTCGCACCTCCTACGATCTGCACATGACTGGCGTTCCTCTCTACGCCGTCAGGTCCGGTGATGGGGAAGTGAATGTAATGGGGCTGTCGATTCGCCCGGAACCCCTCAGGCGCAAGGACCTGCGCGGGGTCGTCGTCGTGCGTGATGGGGGTGTGAAATGCGACGCCGGGCAATTGCACACGTCCTCGAGACATGGCGGTTCCGTCGGTGTGAACGAGCCATGGGGTGATTCGGGGATTAGTAGGGTGGCTGTGCGTTCGAAGGAGGGGGTGTCTGACCGGGTAGTAATCTTCGTCGTCAGTGTGAGCCTCGTCGTGAGGGAGCGCTGCCTGCGCTGCCGCAACTCGCTCAACCTCTTCTGCGCTAAGCGCAGTTGTTCGTCGGCCCACTCCTTCGCCACTCTCCGCCAGTCCTCCGCTGCTTCTAACTCCAGTTGGGTCTTCGAGGGGGCGGTCGGCAGGGAGAATTCCCCGTGTGCCAATGAGGTCGTCACCTGGGGGGATAATGGCAATGGGTTCTCGATTGCCGTTGTCGTCTCGGAAGATGTGAGGGACGGCATGCTGCTGCTCGTCGTCGGGCTGGTGAGTCGGGTCGGGGAATCTCTGTAAGACATTAGCCCATTCTTGAGCGGTGATATGCCCCGCTCGCATGTTTGCAGGTGTGTACGGAGTGAGCTGGACCTGTTGAACCATGGTTTCTTCGTCGTCTTCGACGAGGTTGGCGGCGTCTTGTGCGACTTGATCGAGGAGGATCGCCGTGGTGACATGTCTGAGGGGAGAAGTGGGCATAGAAGTACTAGAGGAGTGAAGGTGGGAGTGATACTCTCCCTGACCGTCTTCAGACTGGCTTTTAAGGCATCGTATAGTCGTTCGGCCCGCTTGATACTCCTTTATCGCGTCTGGGGTGAATACGTCATCCTTATCGACCCACTGGTTCTCCGAATCCGGATATCCCTTCCATTTGATGAGGTATTGGAGCTTTTTGCGGCGGCTGAAATGCCGTGAGTCTAGAATAGCCTCGACCTCGTATTCTTCCTCTCCTTCCACAAGATCCGGCGGTGGTCGTGGGAAACTTTCGCCGTGCATGGTCGTGCTTTTGTACGGTGTGAGAAGATTGATGTGAAACACTGGGTGGATGCTCCACTGCGTGGGAAGCTCAAGTCGGTAGTTGTAAGGGGACATCACCTGAGTCACTTTAAACGGTCCGTGGCGTCGCGCCGCCAGTTTTGCCGTGGGTTGATTGGTTCGTAAGTGTTTTCCTTCTAACCATACTTGGTCACCGATCTGATACCGTGGGGTATCTTTATGTCGGATCCAGCTGTCTTGCGCCTTTTTGATAAGGGTCTGGGCGAGTTGACGCGCTTCCTTCAGCTGCGTCAGTCTTGTGATCACGTTTGGAATAGGGGATGGCTTATCCGTCCAATCAGCCGTCGGGTTGTATCCCATGAGAAGCATGAATGGCGATTGTTTCGTATGCTCATGGGGCCAGTTGTTGTGAGCGAATTCTGCTATGGGGAGGTACTCTGCCCAGTTATCTTGGCGTTCGTTAGCCCAGAACCGCAAGTATTGCTCAAGCCATTGATTGGTCCGCTCGGACTGCCCGTCCGTGCGTGGGTGGTAGGCTGTTGAAATATTTTGTTGGATGCCTAGGATACGGCACACTTCCCGTGTGAATTTGGAAGTGAATCGGGGGTCGCGGTCGCTGATGATTCTACGCGGTAATCCAAATCGTTTGAACACGTGATTGACGTACAGAATGGCGGTCCCTTCCGCTGTCACCTCCTCATTACATGGGATGAATATGGAGGCCTTGCTACAGTCGTGGTCCGTGACGGTCAAGATGCTGTCATATGACTGCGAGGTCGGTAATTTGGTAATGAAATCTAGGGCAATGGTGTGGAAAGGGGGAGAGTCCGTGACTGGGGTGATTGGGTGTAATGGAGCTCGAGTGGGTCGAGTGTTGACTTTATTTCGCTGGCAGTCAGCACATCCTGTGACGTACTCATATACATCTCGGCGAAGGTTTGGCCACCAGTGGTGTCGTTCTACAATTCGTTGTGTCCTGCTTATTCCGGGGTGTCCGTGTACTGGCGGGTCGTGATGGTCCTGTATGATGGCCCTATACGCCGTCATTGGTCCCGTAACCACCAGTCGTCCATCCTTGTACCATTCCCCTTCTATCTTCTTGAGGCGATGGGCATCAATCCACGTCTTGATTGCAGCAGGGTCTTGTCGTCGTCTCGGTTGTTGCATCATGGGATGTATTTCCAGCGCGCGCGCGACGTTAGTGGCTCGTATGAATACTTCCGGAGGTAAGACAACCACACCTCGGTTATCTTCTTCCCCTTGGTCGTAGTCCGGTCGTCTCGATAGCACATCCGCTCGGCCGTTGTTTTTCCCCTTGATATGATGAATTTCGAAGTCGTATTCCATCAATTCTAATACTTCTCGAGCGACTCTTCGGCTAATCTTTTGCGGCGTCTTCCAATACTGCAGGTTTAAATGATCTGAAAATATCTTGATCTTGTGAGGGGATCCTGCGAGTAGGGGGCGCCAGTGTCGGAGAGCTTTTACAATGGCAAGGAGTTCTAGGTCGTAAATGTCGTAGTTGCGTTCTGCTTCGCTCAGCGTTGCAGAGTAGTATCCTATTGGGTGCTTGCGCCCGTCACTTTTTCGTTGTAGGAGAACTGCACCCACCGCAAACCCGGAGGCATCGACCTCCAGCTCAAATTGTTCTTGTAGGTTGGGGTGCGCCAATACTGGCTCTTCGGTTACGAGGCGTTTGAGGGTCTTGAACGCGCGATCCTCTTCTTCTGTCCATCGCCATTCGGCATCTTTCCTTGTAAGTCGATTTAGTGGTCGGGCGTGTGTGGCGAAACCTCGGATGAATAAGCGGTAAAAGTTGCAGAAGCCCAAAAAGGAGCGTACGTCCCTGACTTTAGTTGGTGTCAGCCAGTCTTTGATGCCGCGAACTTTTACCGGGTCCATGCGAGTTACCCCCTTTTCAAGGATTACCCCCAGGTAATCCATCCGAGGTTGGTGGAAAAGGCACTTCTCGAGCTTGAAGTAAAGATCGTGTTCCTGGGCGACACGAAGAACGTCCGTGACTGCCGCGACGTGGTCCGCGGAACCGTGACCCTCACGCGTTGCAATCCCAATGTCGTCCATATATACTCGGATAATGGTGCCGCGAAGTTCGTGTTTTGCGATCGTATCCCGGTAAATGTGGTTCATCATCGTCTGGAAGGTTGCAGGCGAGTTTGTGAGGCCAAAGAACATGACTGTCGGTTCGAAGAGACCAAATTTGGTTTTGAAGGCCGCCTTTTCCTGGTCTCCGTCCCGGATGCGAATGTTGTTATATCCCCAACGGATGTCGAGCTTGGTGTAAATGTGTGCGTTACTGAGGTCGTAGATGAGGTCTTGAATAAGGGGAAGGGGATATTGGTTGCGTATGGTATGGGAATTAATTACCCGGTAGTCCTGTACCGGACGTAGTTTTCCGTCCTTCTTTTTAATAAAGAAAAATGAGGATGCGTACGGGGAGATCGAAGGGCGTAAATATCCTTGCTTGAGTTTTTCGTCCAGGAATTCCTTGAGCTTTCTCTCCTCTTCTTGTGTCAGTGGGTATATTTTGCAGTCTATAGCTGACGGAGTATTAGGTTTGAAGTCAATGGCGTGATCCCATGGTCTTGGAGGAGGGAAACGTTGAGACGCTTCTTCGCTGAAGAGCTGTCGGAACGCTTGGTAGACCGCTGGTAGTTCTGTGTGTGGCTCTTCACTCCTTGCCTGGATTGCTAATTCGGTGGACGTGGTAGCGTATAAGTGTACGCTCTCTTCGTCCAGTTCATTGGCGATTTCTTCCTTTTGGTCATGAGTGAGGGCGGCGGCGATGACAGTATGCTGATGGAGACTGTCCTGCGTCCTGATCACCACCGGCATGATGTCTTCATGGATTGCTGCATCGCGCCAATTAATGGTTGGTTCATAGGTGGCCAACCATGGATATCCCAACACGATTTCTTTGGTCCCTAGGTCCGTGATGAGGAACCGCATTGTCCTGTGATATCCTTTGGCGTATACATCAAGGTCGGTATAGTGAGTAATGGACCCAGCTTTGTTTTCTGTCTGGTCGATGTTCCAGATTTTTCGTGGCTGAGCCAGTGGCTGTGTACCAATGCCCATTTTCGTTATGAACCTCGGGTTCATAAAATTGTCGGTGGCTCCGGAGTCCACCAGTACTCTTATGTCGGCCATTCGATAATTCGTGCGTATCGCAACTGGAATTCGAAGAGAACGAAAGCGCGTCATGATTACAGAATTACAATTTAGAGCCCTCACCCAGGCCGATGGGTTCAGGCGCTCCGAAAACCCTCTCTTCCCCATAAGTCCTGCAATATCAGGTCCTTCACCTCGTCTGGCGCGTTGGCGACCCCAGTAAGCCACTCTTTGGCTCGTTCTTCAGCGGTTTTGCTAGTTGAAGCGGCCTGTATTTGAGCCGGCGGGGTTTCTTGTGCGTAGTAATCGGTCTCTGCTGCGCGGACGGTAGATGGTCCGGCATTTTGCTGCTGCCATTGCCGGGGCTGTCTAGGATGGGGGCAATTTCGTGAGAGATGACCCGGCGCGTTACAGTTGTAGCACAACACCGTCCTCAGGTCTCGTCGTGACCCCCCTCTTCCTCGCCCCCTTGCTCCAGGTCCTCCTCTTGGCGGAAAGGGAGGTAGGCCCGTATAAGGCAGTTTTCCATAGTCAATTTCTTCCGACCCTGCTAACCTTGCTTTTGCTCGATCCGCGGAAGTGTCCATAGCCCAAGGATTCGCGAGGTTTTGGGGAACGGTCCACCCGGCGTTACCCACTTTTTTTGGCTTGGTGTCTTTATACTCATCCACCCGAGCTCGGATATGGATGTAGTTGCGTTGTCGGCGAAGTGTTGCCCGCTTCCATTCGTCAAACGTTTCCGGCTCGTCCAGGTCGTACGTTTTTTCATACAGCTTCTTTGGTAGCCCCTTGGTGAACAGGTCAATGGTCTGGGGGTCGTTAAGTCGGTATCCCGCTTTTCTGGCGGCCTCTTCAAATTCGTTGACGTATTTGTTGATATCCCCGTCGACCATTTTAAGTCCCTTCCTTAGAAGCGCTTGAGCTTGTTCTCGCTCGAGGGTGTTAACGAACCTTTGGTTGAATCCTTCTGCTACTGCGTTCCACAGATCCCTCGTATGTTGGTCTATTCCTCGTTGTATTTGACGGTTAAGCCACTTGAGGTACGAGAGCACCCATTCGCTAACGGATACCCCCTTTATGTAGGACAGGAATAGGAGGCTTCGTCGGTAGTCGTTGCGCATGACCGAGGTGTCGAGGTTCATTCCCCAGTATACGTGCCATTGTGTGAGGAAGGAGTCTACTTTAGTGCGGTCTCCATCAAAAATTGTGGGAGGTTCACCGGTCAGTTTCTCGTGTCCGTGTCCTCCCCCTCCTCCTCCTGGTGGACCTCCACCATTGTTTTCGTCTGGAGGTCCTCCCCCTGATGGGTCGTTTGGGAGATCTGGTGGGTTCCCCCCTCCTCCTGGGCGTCGAGGGAAGTCTCCTCCTGGCGGCCCTCCCCATCCTGGCGGAGGGTCTAGTGATAGTCCTTGTCGTCGTCCATCCCCTGACGGGGGATCCCCTTGATCGGGTCCGATGGCCCGAAAAATGGCTGCGTCGTCTGCAGTCATGCGATGCCCTGTTTCTGGGTTAATGGGCATGAGGTTGTGTTGTGATTCTTGTCTGATTGCTTCCGCTGCTTCTTGCGCCGTTTGCTCCCTCACTTGCATAATTTCCTCGGCCGTCATGGTAGTAGTTGCCATTTCTGCTGCCGGTGATCGTACGTGAATGACCTCTGGTTGGTCTGAAATGTGTAGAGACTCAGCTCGTTGGATGGTGTATTGCTCGATAGGTCCGACGCTTGCCGGTCGATTTTCTTCGCTTTGCTCGTCCTCTTCGGTTTCTTCACTAACCGCCTCCCCAGTAGAGTGTTCTCGTAGCTGGCCGTCAATGGGCCCCCAGTCAGCTCGTGAGTTGAGCTCTCGTGCGTCGATATCGCACTGATATTGCCTTCCCGCGGGTCTAATGATGTCCCAGCGGTGGTCTATGGGGTTCCACGTAACTTCTACCCAACACAGGTGGTCAAAATTGAACTCAATGGGTCTGAACCTTGTAGGTCCGTTGAACTCCACAAAGTATCCGGTTTCGTCTCCTCGGTCCCTCCACCTGGCTGCTCCTAAGAATCGAGTTGGTACGTTGCGATCTCCTCGTCGTTCTAGATAATAGGGACGGAAGTTCGTCCACTGGTCCCTGGTATTGACAGTCGCCACAATGGGATCTTGGTCTTAATGTAACGCCGTCACGACGTTAGCTCGACTTGAGCTTCGATGAGGCGACTTTGCGACTTAGCTAATCACGCACGATGGCGTACGGCACGAAGGCAGACTCCAGATGCTCGAAGACACTGGTAAATGTAGACGGCTTCCCTTAATAGGCGAAGCGAGCTGTTCGGAAGGGAGGAGACAAGAAGTGACGATTGAAGAAGACCAAGATGGCGTATCTTGGTCTTTCGCAGCTATCTTAAATACAAGTAGAGCAGGCTTTCAAGCGCTGCTATGAGTCACAGTAAAGTAGCGTCCCACGTATCGTGTAAGTACCGCAATCCTAATACTACGACTACCTGTACTAGGATCGAGTCATCTGCAAACACCTAACTCCTTCGTAAACCCCGAGTCCGTGACTAATCTACCTTACCGCCGTAGTCACAACCGGTACAGTAAGGGTCCAAATGCGTGCAACCGTGACAATGTACTCAAGTCAAAGTGGCTAGATGGGAAGCGAAATCGGCGTGCCGACCATCTCATACATGTTCTCGTAAATGATATGCTTCCGCATTACATAGCCCGCTTTGATAGCCAGGGCATGGGTTTCCAAGGACTTGACTTGGCCAACAAGCGTCGCAAGGAAATTGTCGCGCGAACGCCGGAGATGAACGCCGAGTCTATACGCGACCTCGGCAATGATCGCTTTAGTGTGCAATCTGAAACGGACTCTTCACGCGTGTACCTGGTCGATCTCGGCAAGCGGTCTTGTGACTGTCTGGACTGGCCCAGGGTTGAGCTGTGCAAACACGTTACCGCCGTGGCCCATTTCTTTGGGCGCGATGATCAGCAAATTGGAGTGGTGGAAAATACAGTCCCCAATGCCCCCCCGCCGACTCGCGAAGGCTCGCCAGATGCGCGAAGCGATACAAGTGCCGCAACAACCTCGATTCTGGAGAACGTAATCACCGTCTCCAGGGAATTCCTGAACGACAGTGTTCCTTCCTCTCCAGGCACCGTCCGAAGTCTACGGACGGTCGAGGTGTATCTCACAGCCGTTGTTCACAACTCCCGCTCCTCAGGCAGTCCACTCCCGGAAAAAGAGGTAATCCCACCTAATCAACATACATGGACTGAGACGGCAAAGCAAATGGGTGCCACACGATGACGGAAGAGGCCCGAGCCCAGCACCACATCGTCCCCCGAGCCCCCAGCATCAACACGTATTGGGGACCTCAATCGCAAGCGACCGCGCGTGAAGATTACAGACCCGTACGCTGGTGGGGTCAGCTCTGGACGAGATGCTGCCCCAGACGCGCGAACCGCTGCCCAGAATGCTGAAACGCGCGCGCGCGCGCTGCAGTCGCTGCCAATGGCACTCTCTCACAACCCCTGAAACGCGGCCGCAATCGTGCGTGCGCCCCAGCCCCAGCTACACCCCCACTTCCTTCGGACCCGCCATCTACCTTGCCCCCCGTCGCATGGTACATGGCCCGCGACTTGCCTGGTGCGCAGGCCACGGTGCACAACGCAGGGGTTCCCACTTCTGCCTCTGCCACTGTTGCAAGGAACCCCCCCATACAGCCCCTAGAACGCCACCACATGCACGCTGGATCCTCATCTGTTCCCCCTCCCTCCGTCTCCCCCACGTGGTACCCCGTTCCTGCCGCTTACCCTCCCAGAACGTACGCGCCCACCCCATATCGCTCAGTATACCCTGTATACTGGCCTTATGGCCATTTCCCACCAATCCAACGCCCACAATAGAGTATGTAGACTGTATTTTCGTGCGCCTGAGTGTATATAGAACTGTAGCACTTTACCATAATATATACCCCTGTTATAATCTCAGTTTGAGTATGCCGAAACAGTTTTCCGTGCTCGCGGCGTCATACTTGTCGCTTGCACATACTTCGAGGCTCCTCCACCTCACCAGCGTCGTCGGTATCGTCGCTACCAACAGCTCCCGTCATTCCAAGCCCACCGACTTCACCGGCGTCGTCATTCCCAGCCCTCCGATCATACAACGCTTGCTACGCACAATCTTGCCATCGATCCTCCCAATCACACCTTCTCTGCTTTTATTTGTTTGCTACATCGCGTTCCCTTTCCGCTCTCATCTTCTCTGCTTTTATTTGTTTGCTACGTCGCGTAATTTTCCGCTCTCATCTTCTCTGCTTTTATTTGTTTGCTACGTCGTGTTCCCTTCCGCTCTCATCTTCTCTGCTTTTATTTGTTTGCTACGTCGTCGATTCTCTCCGCTCTCATCTTCTCTGCTTTTATTTGTTCGCTGCGTCGTCTTTCCTCTCTGCCCTTATTGTTCAACCACCCACAGGCATACCCAGGACCTGACCGGCCTGACCCCACATCTACTCCAACCTCAGCTGAATGTGGAGCGGATGGGACGTTCAACTGAACGTATCGTCCTTCCAGTAAGTACCACCACTCTTTTTTCCTTCCGTCTCTACTGACATTCGTCCACCACATTTCTAGCCACCCGATGCAGGTGCCCTGCTCATCTTTATTAGGTGTCTCGTTGCAATCGAGGCGCGTTGGATCCCTCGGGCGCAGGGGTGTAGCCTATACATCCAACCCACTCTTATCGGCGTCTGACCCTCGCCCGGCGTCTCGGCGTCAACACACACAGCACTCTACGTCATCTCCCCAACAGGCCCATATATCCACGATCTTAACGGCAGGGATTCAGGCATCCCAACCGCGGTAAGTGTCACTCACATTTTTCCCTTCCACGAAGTCGAAGGCCGTCGCTCCGCCCCAGCTCTCGCCTACTCGACCCTTCTTCTCAAAATCCAGAAGTCTACTCATGGTCAATTTGCGTACGTGACACGGGTTGTCTGGTAATCGTCTTAATTTTTTTTTCTTTCTTTTCGTCTTCTGACGTGAATTTTCATGATACTCTCACTCTCTTGGCCCATCCCCCTCGAAACAGAGGCCCACTCATGATCAACTTGCGTACGAGACACGAGCTGTCTGGTAATCACGTACTCTTTAACCTCTTTCTTTTCTCTTACATGTACGTGTTTTTCTTTCGTACGCACTTCGCTCTACTCACCACCGCGTTTGCCACCACCCTCTGTTCCCCGTACTTGCCTCCATTCACCGCACTCACCACCACGTTCGCCTCCGTCCTCCACACCACCCTCTACTCTTCGCACTCGACTCCATTCCCTACACCATGTCCACTTGTCTCCGTTCCCCTCCTCACTGTTCTCGTCCTTCACTTCCATTCCCTTCACTGCTCTCCAACTCGCTCGCTGACTTAATTGTATTACCAAACAATGTATTCATGTGACTTTTAATTATCTAATAGTAAATGTTGGTTGTCCGGGAGAATAACATGTTCTTTATTAGCTAAGAGATAGGAATTCTTTTGGAGCGAAAATAGTTGTTTGGGCGGGGATTGAACTTTGAGGCCGGTCCAGAGCGGACCGGTCCGTGGGACCGATGCGAAAATTAGCCAACTGTCTCGCATGGCAACACTTGACAAGCACCTAGAAAGTCGCAGGCCGCAGCCCTCCTGGGAGACTACGGCGCTGGGGCATCTGCCAATGTGCCTGTCGGTGAGCTTGCATGTTTGATTTACGGTACAGGATGACCAATGCTACGGCACTACAGTGGCAACGTAACACTTCTAGAAAAGGGGAGGAAAAGGGAGAAAATGATGTGCAAGACAAGCTTGGAGTCAGGCGCCATTTTTCCGCAGAGAATCACGCCCCCAAAAAGGAAGGTGCCAAGTAAGTCACGTTTTTTCTGTCATCACAAAACGGGCTTCCCCGAACAATATTTGAGCTCAGTTAAAAAAGCAACTTCCTTATTCGTGCATATGAATCTCATATGTTTTTTTGAGATATTCCCATAACTTAACACAAAGATAAATATATTTTTATTATCTAATTAGTCTACATCTCTTTTTTTTTCTAAGTCGTACTATGGCGCGCGAAAACGAGCGGGCGCAGTAAATGCGCCCGCAGGGTGTCTCTCCCTCCCTCCTCTCCTCCTCTCCGCGTCGCCCCCCCTCCCCTTCCCCTGCATCGCGCGCACACCCCGTTCGCGTGCAGAAAGAGGGCGCACGAAGGTGAGTCGCCCGCCTTCCCTTCCCCCATCCCCCGCGTTGATTGCCGCCCCTTTGCGCAGAGAAAGGGGGCGCAGGGGGGCACGGGGTATGCTACCCCCCTCCCCTTCCCCTCCCTCCACGTCCGCGCCTCCCCGTCTGCGCGGAAAGACGGCGCACGAAGTCACGCGCCCCCCCTCTCCCTGTTCCCCCTATCCGCGCCGCCCCATTAGCGTGGAAAGGGGTGCGCGCAAAGGTACGTTGCCGCCACCTCTTCCGGTTGCCACCGGGCCTCTCCCTTCCCCCGTAGCCGCGCCGCCCCATTCGCGCGAAAAGGGGCGCGCACAAACCGCCGCCGCCACCCCTACCTCCCCCCTTTGCCACCTCCCCCTCCCTTCCTCCCTGTCCGCGCCCGCAATTTCGTGCGGAAAGGGGGCACAAGAGGGCACGTCGCCCCGCTCGTGAGGGAAGCGGGCGAACGACGGCACGCCGCCCCCCTTACCCTGTCGCCCCCGCTTCCCCCGTGGCCGCCCCACCCCGTTGCCTCCCACCTCGCCTCCCCCCATGACTGCGCCGCCCCGTTCGCGCAGAAGCGGGGTGCACGAGGGCACGTCGCGCCACTCCCCTCTCCTTCCCGGCCGCGGCGCCTCGTTCGCGCAAAAGGGGTACACGAAGGTACACCGCCCCCTCCCCCGTCGTCGCGGCGCCCCGTTCGCGCGGAAAGGATGCGCTTGAGGGCAAGCTGCCTCGGTCCTGCGGGGCGGCGCGAAAAGGACAAGAGGGGAAGGCACCCTCCACCGGTCGCGTCTCCTTCCCGCGCCGCCCCGTTCGCGCGGAGAGGGACGCACGAGGGCGAGCCGACCCCGCTTCCCCAGGGCCCACGCGTCGCGCTGCAGGAGGGCCCGCAGACACCCTGCGGGCGCATTTACTGCGCCCGCTCGTTTTCGCGCGCCATAGTACGACTTAGAAAAAAAAAGAGATGTAGACTAATTAGATAATAAAAATATATTTATCTTTGTGTTAAGTTATGGGAATATCTCAAAAAAACATATGAGATTCATATGCACGAATAAGGAAGTTGCTTTTTTAACTGAGCTCAAATATTGTTCGGGGAAGCCCGTTTTGTGATGACAGAAAAAACGTGACTTACTTGGCACCTTCCTTTTTGGGGGCGTGATTCTCTGCGGAAAAATGGCGCCTCTTGGAGTCAACGTGTGACGGTGACACCGTGACGGTGCATGTGTAGCAACGTACGTCCCGCCTTTTCCAGCCAATCCCGATCAGACACCAGGCAAGAAGTCTTGAAAGGGAGCGTTGCGTCGGGAAGTGATCGTTCCCAATTTGATGCACAAGGGGTCATCTTGGCTTATCGAATTTTTATCCGAGATAAAGCACACTTTTTGCATCATCGTTGCTACTCGAGGCATTCGCTGCCAGTGGTCCCTCATTCATGTCAAGTGAGTATGTGTTACTTCGGGCTCGGGCCATCCTCATCTCTATTGTCATACTTTGCGTTTTCACATGTAATTCGTTTCGTGAGAAAACTGCCTTAATCACCTTACACAAAAACGTCAGAGCACAGCAATCTACACAAAGCAATTTTCTCAGAAAGTAGTAACTCTCTGTAGAATCCTAAATCTAACCCTGTGCGACTTTTGTAGTTCTTTGACCCCCTTGATCTGCATAAGTGCTCGACCCTGCACCTGCCGTACCTCCTGTGCGATCTCAGGGTGCCCACGGGAATACGATGGGTGTGGTGTTGCCGCTGTGTGGATGCTCCGAGTCATTGCCACTTGTTGACTAATCTGGGCTCGAATCTGGGGTACAGTCTTGGCACTGTAGTTTCCGATTGATTAGACTGATTGGTCAAACCGGCCAATCAAGCTTGTCAAGGATAGCCCTGCTATAGGCGTCCGATTGGTTGGTGGTCGCCGGCCGTTGAATTAACCCGGAGACCGACAGCCTGAGAAGTTAACCGTCACCAACGAAAGGTAACAAACCGAGTCCGCCAAGTTCAGCTTAGCTCAGCAAACGGAACAGATTCCCACTCCTGTCCCGCCTGGGGTGAAGATACATCCTACACCTCTAAGGGGATCTTGCCGTAAAGTTTGTGGTGCCACAACCACCCCACCTTGCGGTTCACCGGTAATCAAATAATAGTTTCTCATATTGGAATTTGGTCTCGCCATCGCTCGCAGCAAAAGACTCGGTTTTTTGAGTTCATGAAATTTATATAAGTAACAGCATACGAAATCCCCTCAGACCAACGTTCCCCCACCTCCCTGAATCCTAAACAATTGCAGTCAGACTTCCCGCTCGCCTCTGTAAGACGAATTCAATGGAAAGCCAACTGACGATTCCACCTATGGATTTACAACCCAGTCATGTGAATAGAACTATGCATGTTCCATATTCCAGTGCTTACTTCAGTGCCACATTCTCCAGATCCCTGGCCCCTCTTTCGGACCAAACATGCCTACGTACCAACAGGACGGAAGTCCTACCGTCCAGAATTGCTCTTGTGTGTGGTGTTCTGATGTGCGGCGTGCTCAAGCATGTCCGCCGACTTGGCACCCTATTGAACAACAGGATCCAAGACATTTTAGCGTAAGAGCCCTTATAGTTATGATGATATGATCCCCACAGCTGATTGCATCCTCTCAAAAGAACACCACTGCTCCGCACCTGGACCAGGATCAGGGTGTCGACAGTCATGAAACTGCTATGATTGTACCTGACCACACACGGGCACAATTTGTCCCTCTGCAAACCGCCGTGCGTACTGATATTCTCTCCTACAATACGCATTGCTGAGGTCTCGACATAGATGTCGCAAGATAACCTTGACTACGCATCTGTCCATGAGAGAGCAGCCCCTCCCCCCAACATGGGGTTGCCACGGGCCCCGACACTCGACGCATTGATTGCAGAGAGTTGGAGGCTGCTCGCAGGCCGGTATCTCAACAACCCTGATGCACACGTGTGCACAATTCGCCTGGAGCCAGGACCATCTGGTCAATGCCAAGTAGTCATCACGCTTGAAATGCCCAACGTCCTCTGAGGCCAAGTCGAACGGAGGCGATGGTGTGATGATGTGTTGTACCTCCTTTTGTCGCAGTGGCATCCCTATGGAGAATAGAGTTTCGAGTTTCGAGTTCCGAGCTAGTCACTCAGTGCAGGAACTAACGTGTGCCAGCGCACAAACCGAGGTTGTTACTAGCCACTGGTTAACAGCAGGAGCGAAAATATAGTCCACGTTAATAGGTGTGGAAAAGAGAAAGTGGAATAAGAAATCACATAAAAGCAGTGACACCGAGAGAGGTCGCAAAGCGGAGATACTCGCGAACGAACTTGACGAAGGTGTGTGATTGGGCTGGCAAATGCCGTGGGTAGTCACGAGGTCCTATGTATCCAATCAAGTTGGCTCGGCAGTGCTCCGAGACCACAAGCATTCAAGTCCCTCAACGGTCAAATTGGCATGAGATCACTGGTTGAGACCATGATTTTTCAAAGTCCCCGTTGGTTTAATTTTTTGCACCAAAGTCAGAGGACGATGGAGGAACCCGGCCTGGCAGAGCCCTACGTGTCGTCGTCGAGGCAAGGGTCGAGGTCGTCGTCGTCGGTGACTTGGTGACGTTTCAATAACGTCCAGCTTTCTTCCCACAGCACGTCATGATGTGAATCAGAGTCTTGAAATTTATACTGCGCTCGCTTGGGGGTCCAGAACGCATGAGGAGGGAGGGTCCGAGGGGGCAGTGCAGAGAGAATGATTTTCGTGCGTGATGGTTTCTTTTTTTGTCTATGCGACTACAACTTGGATCCGATTATTTCAAGCGCAGATTCGTCATCTTTTTTTCTCGGGGGCTGACTTTATAGTGCGGGCATCTTAGACACCGTTTGGTCCCTGCCTCTAAATGGTCCATTCATGCTCTCGTTTTGAACGGTAACTCGATGTTCACATTCCCCACATAGTAAAATCAATACCTCTACTGCTTCACACTTAGGTCTCTCCCTCCCTTGCATGGTCAGGTTTCTGTTCTGATCGATAGCACTTTCACATTCTTGGTTCTTGGTTTTTGTCTTCGCCGCGGCGTGCGCATATCTGTTGCTTACGGATAATCCACAACACTCCAGGTCACAGCACATGTCGATGATAGTCGTTCTAATCTACTCGCTTCAAATTTCCCCAACTCAACTCCTTAGACGTTCTCGTCAGCGCGTTGTGGTTACCAAATATTTTGTCCCCACATGGCCCAGAAGATACTCGCGCAAGTCTCGTGAAGATGTCGCTCCGACCTATCTATTACAAGTCCCCTTGTCGTTTTCTACCGCGACGGTAACTGCGCTCCAATGCGTGCATCAGATCTGGCACCTGACGTCCAGTCGGCCAGCTATTCTGTACGGTCTACGACAGATCCGTATTTACCTACAGCTTGTCGGGGGAGGCGGGCTTTTTGTCACCGGCGTGCATCAGAACGCGATTTCCCTGTTTTGCTCTCGCTTCGTACTGGAGCGGTCCTCAACTTGGCTCCGGTGTTTCGCCCATTGACTGTTTGACCGCACTGCTAGTGGCTCTGGTCTGCAGTGAGGCAAATTCCGTTCTTCCGGCCAGCACGAGCCACATCTTCCAGGCTTGCGTGGTCTATCGTAATTGAGTCACGAGAAATGCGGGTGAGGTAGTGCGGGGCTTTGTGTGATCCTTGGAGAAGAGCCGTGCATGTGATTGTTTCTCAACTGTTGTAAGGACGCTGAGGGGTCCCAGGTGAGTTCGAAGGTGGAGGTGTTCCACTCCAAGAGAAGGGGGTAGAGGTAGCGAGAGTTGTCCTTCGAGTGTCCATGTTTGGACCTGACTTCCAGGGCAATCACGCAGATTTTCAAAAGGGAGTAACCGAGCACTTTATCATCCAATATCCCCATGAGCCTGGGAGTGTGGGTTTTAATATGGTGGGAGTAACTATCGAGATAAGGTAAAAAACGGAAATAGAAAGGTGAGTCAACATAAAAGAGGAAGGAGGTACGGACAAAGACCGCGTGGCACATGCGATTGAGGGTACGAAAATGAACGATTTCGGGCCCAGCCCGACGGCTGACCTTACACTGCGCACGATTTTTTCTACGAATCAATCCGAAATGGTAAGTTATATAATAGCGCAAAGTTCCGACAACCAGACACGTGGTCTGGGGACTGAGTGGGTCCTCAAAGGCCTCAAACTTTGAATGCCGAGTAGCAGATACCACGATGTCACAGAAATTGATACCGGTCAAAACCCGACCCACTCGCCCCCTTTGAGCTGTCTTCGTGAAACCCGCGTCTTATATACACAGAAATCGGGACGACAACATGGCAACATTTTGCAACTGTACATTCCTATCTCAGAGACTCGAAAACTATTGTGCGACAGCGAGGACTCGGTGTCCCAGCGACGAATAGGGTTTCACAAATCATCGACCGTTTCGAGCACAATGCAGACCTCGAAACGGCCAGCGGGTCCTGACTCGATACGAAGCATATTAACGCGCGTGCCTGGACTATTGATAAAATGATCAGCAAGGATCCTCAGACCATCAGCCGGCGGTACGTTGGGAAGAGGCGCCTGGTAGGGAAATGCATCTGGTCCGTGAAAATATTGGGGAGGGCCAGCCGCGGGATATGCGGGTGCGTAGTCGAAAATGCCATTATGATCCTCTTGAACCTCCTGCGACGAGGTGAGTGCCTGATCGAACAGAAAAGAAGAAAGTTAAATACTGACCGGTGCGAAGACCTGTGGGTGAGCTAGGACACCTTGGGCAGCTCTTCCGTCCTGGGGCATGTCCATGTGGGGAACCACAGGGTACTGGGTAGAGGTATCACCGTCACCGTCAGACGGGAAGCTCGGTAATATACTAACAGATATCACTCACATCTGGCTGACCTTGGTGGTGTTCCGCAACGTAATAGTGCGGTGGGGGGTGGTGTGGATCTTGCATCAGACCTTGTATAGCCACGTTCTCCACTGGCAGAGGGACTCCCTCCTGATGGGCACGCTGCTGCCTGTCGCCAGCCGGATGCGGGATGGACTAAAATGATACCCATGTGTAAGTGCATCTTGGGGGTTGAAGGAAGGTTTGGAATGAAAGACTGACAGCAGCGTTCTGCGCTACATGGCCGTGTGGCTGGTGGAGAGGAGGACGGGAGAATGTGTTTGCTGAAAGGTTGTCGGCTTGTTGAGGCAGAACGCGATCAGGCATTTTACAAGGCGCTGGACTCCAAGCACTTATCTCAAGAGCTGGTCTTATAACGCTGTCCCATACCACGTTCACCAATGAGCGGTTTTGTTGGCAGACGCCTTAGGTCCATTGTCCTCCCACACCTGCTGCCAGCGCTCACTGCCGTATATGATCTAAAGGCGGTTTTCACTTGTCCGAATATCCCAGATCGGGTAAGACCTGACCGGCGCTCAAATGACCGCCCCTAAAGTGGTTCATCCCGGTAGTTTGGTTCTCGCTCAGCACCGCCACTCGGACACTCCTTGATGCTTACAGTAGTAGGGTCAATCACACACACCACACTAATGGTTCATCCCAGTAGTTTGGTTCTCGTTCAGCACCGCCACTCGGACACTCTTTGTTGTTAGTCGGGTCAATCACACACATCACACTGCCTAAAGTAACCCGAGGCGGCAGGAATCCAGTCGACACCCGATTCAGGTCAGGGTGGTCCAGTCGACCAGCACGCGCTATCAGTAAGCCAATCGGGAAATGTCAAGTGAGAAATCACCATACCTCCCAGCCCATCACATCTTTCATTATCTCCTTTTACCGCGCCAATGATGCCTGCTCTCGTCGGTATGCATTGCTGTCGCCCTCCGCCAGCAGCAACGGCCCAAGGTGGATGCGTGACCAGATCTCCTCGCGCTGCAGCTCCCTGGTGTAAAAAGAGAAGAGAAAAACGCAGTTGCATCTTAATCAGTCATTTTTTCCCGATTTCGGTCACCACAACCCACGGCCCGATCCTTCAACATGATAAGGCCAAAACCGCTGTGTCACGCGGCGGGATCCCATACAGCGCCACGTTCCCCGTTGGGCTCGACATATCATTTGACACGTTTTTCGTCCCCCACACCGGGTCCGTTCACACAATCGCGCTTCCTTGGAAAGGTACGCGCCTCTTCTCAATGTTTCCCTCTCCGATACGATAGAACCCATATGCACACAGGGCGGTCACACCTCCAAGAATGGCTAACCCACTCGGCTCGCGCAATGGAGGATTCCGTTTACACATCACAGCTTCAAAGCCCCCCGTTGGGGGCATATCCCTATGAAAGTCGTCGTTGGTAAGAGGGCATGACAAGATCCGACGCATGTGACTGTCTGAAAAGGGTAGACACTAAGAGAGAAACGCATGCTATGGTTAGCTCGAAATTAACGACAGGGAGAAACATGTGGGGTAGAAGACCCATTGGGAGATGATAGTGAACAGTCGCGTGTATGTGTGTGTGTGTAGGACTCGAACACGTCGATGGAGAATCGCACTTTGCATGTTTGGGAACGATAGCACACGCGACAATTCCCACTAAATCGATGACGTGAACGTACCGTGGAGACGAGTGACAACTTGAATGCATCGTGTGTACTGCCTACAGCCTCAGTGCGAAGTTTCGCTCTGTAGAACCCGGAGCTCCTTCCTATCTACTGAAATTGCCTGCGATCTGAGTTCTCGAGCACCTGTTCTAGTCGCAGCGTCCGGTCGGCCCTGGCGGTTGTTTTGTGGGATGGATTACCCTCGAATTGGTTTAATATTTTTTGAAGCTTTTGAAGCTAGCATCCTCTATTTCGAAAGCGCGATTCTCGTCTGAGTCCTTGTGCTCGTCGGTGGTCTACTAGATTATGCCGTAATATCGCTGGTGTTTCCTTAGTGTCTTGTCTCATAGTTGTTATCTACCTCGTTAAACTGGTATTGTCGTATGTGGCTACACTCATTCAGTGAAGATGACCAAAGATTTCCATACTGTGTCGGATGTGTTGGCCCGAGGTGGCATTCGCATTTGATCGGGAATCCGTTACTGGACCTTGCTCGTGTCTGCCATACGCTTAGGAGGGATGCCAGTAACTAGGAGGGAGTCAAGGCGACCAGGATCACGTGGCAAGTTTCCCCCCGCCACAAGAAGCCTATTTTTTTTGGCGGGACAGGACCTCAGTTCTACCCTCACCGGCTTTACCAATGGCACAATGACATCTTCGGAAAGACCGTGACGTCATCCACCGTGACGCTATCGCACCTGGCGAGTCGGGCGCCGCTCGTCACCAACGCCCCGTCTGACGATCCGACACACTTTCTCGTGCTACTGTTGACCATCACACCGACCCCCGCAGCACCGTGCGGCCATTCACAGCCTCCTGGCTTGCGCAGAACCTACCAATCTATGCGCTTGGTGCTCTCATCGTCGTCCAGCCCCGCCGCCTGCTTCTGACACTCGCGTTATGGCCATCCGCACCGTTACTGCGGCGTCATGGACTTCACAGTGGAACCCAATTCAGAGAAGGAGCATGGTCTCACCTCTGCAGCGCGGCTCCTCACATTTCTCGCTCCCCACATCTACGTAGTCCTCGCGCACGTGCTGCAGGGTAGGTTCGTAGTCATGCTTCAGACCCGACGCGCGCACAGGGACTATATGAGGAGTCCAATCTTTCTTTAGATGACCGCCTCCCCCGCGTAGTTTATGGTGCATGCGGATTGGACTTTTGGGAGTGATCTTGCCTAGAGCTTATCTGCGATCTGTTATACAGAGGCGAACTATGTTGCTACTAATTCGCCTACTCAAGATATGTTACGACTCTCCATACCTCTCTACACACACTCGCAATCGCCTCTGGTGAATACACCTCGTCGTCTATGCAAGGCAACCACGGCTATACTGTGCGCTCTTCTACACGAAGTACCGTCACCCGATGCCCGGTGGCGCGTTGTTGGGGACGTTACCACCTTTTTTTCCCCACCGTCCGCTGCGCGATAGCTCTAATCTCGGCACGTTAGACGGTAGAGGAGCCGCAGCTTCGTGAGATGAGGAGCTAGGCGCCGCACGCGGTCTCCCTGTCTGCTGCTCGGTGGACAGCTAGGAACAACCTCGTGGTCACTGCCGGACCCGACACCACGGCGCATCACCTCACCTCCTCCTCCCACCTCATCTCTGACAGCCTTGCGACCTTCCTCTCTGCTGACTCTTCCCCGCTCCCTGTCCTGGCCAGGGAGAATTGCAAATGGTCTCGCCTCCTTGTCAATGGAATTCCCACTGGAGCCTCCCCTACACGCGGGCCTTACACCCCCCCCGAACTCCATGCAGCTCTCCTGGCGGATAACCCCGCTTGTCGAGGCTTGAGATTCACACAGCCCCCATCATGGGTGCGGGCACCGAGCACCTACCAACCCGGATCTGTGTCTTCCTTGGTGCTGACCTTTGAGGATCCCTCAGGGGACTCACTGCGCTCGCTCTTGGCAGACAAGGTCCTCTTTGCCTTCGGGCACATTGGGGAGTTGAAGCGCTGGAAAGCCAAGCCTAGGAGCAAGGCTTCCGCGAGTACGGCAGCTCCCTCCTGACGCGTCTATCACCTTTCACCCCTTTTTCACACCATCCACCATTTACGTATAGCACATTCCCCACCCCTTCTTTACCACCGGCCTGGGCTTCTCATCCTGGCCTGGGCCACACACGCCTTTTCCTTCGGTACTCTGGGCTTCCTCTGGGAGGTGCCCATTCGCTCCCTTGACCCCACATCTAGCACTGTCTTTACCTCTCGTATATCTCCATTTTTACCCTCCTACTCACTCTCGTCCCCCATCCCCCCTCCCCTGTCATTCGCATTCTATCCAGGCCATGAGTCCCCTCTTATGGGGATGTTTCCTGTTTACCTAGTGGAGGTAGTATAGCGTGTAGCTCGGCGGCGGAGGGTACGGGTGGAGCTGGGGCAGCAACATCCGGCACGATCGAGTGCTCGGTGACTGCCCTATGGGTTTACATACAGAGTAGCGGGCTGGGGGTGGAGGACCGGTCTTGTATTACTTACTGCCCCGGAATAAAACTGATTCAAAAAAAAAAAAAAAAAAAAAAAAAAAGAGGAGCTAGGCGCCGGTCGCTGGATGCGGGCCTTCCACCAGAGCAAGGCTGACACAGCACGTGACTTTGGCCTCGATGTGAACTGATGTCGTGTCAGTAGTGTGTCAATATACTTGCTTGAATTCTAAACTTTCCAATGGGTGGTCCCTCAAGTAGACTACTATGTAAGTTTCTCAAGCTTCTCAATATTGAGATCACCCTACATTAATTTTGGGCCCCCTACTCTCCTTCCAGGACTAAGATGTTTGAGAGCCGTCATCCCAATTTTTTGCGCAAAAGTCCGGGCCAGTGGACGACCAGCTAAGTCCAACCCAATCACCTCCTGGGGGAGCCATCTTTGCGAGATCTAAGCTCAGTTCATTTGGACATCGTCGCCTGTCCATATCGTCGTCCAAAATAGTAAAGAAATATATACAGAGAATTCAGAACGATACTCAGACAACAATATTACATATTCAATTCCTAGCTCAGAAGGTCGTAAACTGTTGTATATGTGGCGGCGAGAACCATGCGTAACAGCAATTAGTAGAGCCTTACGAGATATCAGCCATTTAGAACACAATCCAGACCTCGAAGTGACAAGCAAGTCCAAGGTCGATGCGGAGCATATTGGTGCGCGTGCCTGAATTTCTGAGGTAATGTGCAGTAAAGATCCCTCAGCCCACCCGCTGGTGACGTGTCGTGAAGAGGCACTGGGTAGGGAAATGCTTCGGGATTAGGAAAATAGTGGGGTCTGGGGGCGCGTAACCAAAAATGCCATCATGATTCTCTTGAACCCCCACGCTACGACGACGACGCAAGGCTCTCGTTGGTCCAAAAAGAAATTCAATACTGACCGGAGCGAAAGCCTGCACATGAGCTGGGACGCCTTGTTGCAACTCGTCCACCCTGCTGCACTCCCCGTGTATGGAACCATGGGGTACTACGCAGGTGTCAGCTTCAGATGGGAAGCTTGAAAACACACCAACTGATGTCGCTCATATCTGGCTGAGAATGATGGCGCGCTGCGCCATGATAGGGGGGTGGGAGGTAGTGTGGACCCTGCGTTATTCCATGCATAGTCACGTTCTTTACTGGAAGAGGGACACCCTCCTGATGGGCATGCCGCTGCCCGTCATGGGCTGGGGTTGGATCTACGTGGGACAGGCACCTGTGCATCTATGGTGAATGGGAGGGGGACGATGCAGAGTGGACGGCTGACAGCCGCATTCTGCACCACACTGCCATGTGGCTAGTGGATAGCAGGAGGGAATATGTTCGCTGAAAGGTAGTCGAGCTTGATGAGACTGGACTTGATGATCGGACATTCAATAAGGTTCGAGGTGATGATGACGAAAAGTATGTCATCCATTCTGGGCCCGTGGTAACCAGAAGGGGGTCCTGCCAGAACTATCATATCAGCAACGGAGAAGTATGAGTCGAGGCAGTGAGCTCGGCGAGGCACATCAAGTCACTTTCCAATCCAGCCCGGCAATCCCCGGATCTCGTTGTCACCGCATCGCCACTGACTACTGTAAACGTCGTTAGTACAAGACCCTTTTGCCATTACTGTACCGTAGTTACACTGTAGGAACATAGAACGTTGCCGTGACATGCTTCTGGGTTTAAAATGAGGTTATATATCAGCTCGACATTCTGAATGACGGCGGCTGCCTCATATTCCCCCTTTTTCTTGGAAATCCTTCCCCTCAGCCTCCGTTTATAATGTCTTCTGACCACCAATATATTCACATCTCCCTTTCCAACCTTTCCATCCCTGTGTCTAACGAGGCCACTATCATAGGTGAGTGTCCTCGTCCCACCGTCGCCGTTTTGGTAATGTACCAATTTGTGAGTGCTTAGGCGCCTCCAGTGATTCACAAGATCAAAGTCCGCCCACGCAGAAATGCGGCTCGTCACGACCAGAGTCCAATTTCGACGATGGATCTGACACTTTATTCTCCATGTACAACGAAAAGGCTTTGGAGTTTGATTCCAAGCTCATCCAGAACTGGAGGGAGGACGCGAATAACGTTATGCTCCTTGTGCGTCGCCATCGTTTCTTTTCATTACGTATATCAGGTCTGACTAGACCACTGTATGATAGAGTGGTTTGGTTTCAGCTGCGGTCGCAGGGTTCTTGTCACAGTCTTACCTATCATCTCGGACAAGCTCTCAAGATGTCACAGCCTTTTATATGACCGAGCTTTATGTGCTTCAGGCCGTGGAGGCTGGTCTGGACAGTTCCGATTTTCCACTGGATGGAACACCGGTTCCCATAGGCCCACCAAAATATTCACACTTTCTCTGGTTCTTGAGCTTGGTGATAAGCCTTGGGTGCGCCGTGGGTGCAACCCTGGTCCAAGAATGGCTGCGCCGATACCTGCTCCTGACCCAACCAGGGTTCAGCCCGCATAGGTGTGCGCGTATTCGAGCATTTATAACGGACCAATTTTGGGAGTTTGTTCCGATATTCCTCACCTTCTTGAACATATTCTTGCACACATCTATTTATCTTTTCCTCTTTGGGCTCGGCCTTCTAACTGCCAACTCCGGGGATTTACCTACTGCATTGGTTCTCAGTATTTCTATTGCGTTCTCGTTTATTCCTTACCTTTATATCAGCGTGAAACCGATCTCTCATCCCAATTCTGTACTCTTTACCCCACTGTCATCGATCTACGGCTGGTTTACTGCCTGGCTTTTCAACGCTTCAGACGAAAAACCCCCCGCTGTCCGTCTAACGCCACACCGTGCAGCACAGAAGTTCGAAGAGCTTGCCTCTACTCGCACCTTGACACTCGACACTGGAGCGATGTCGTGGCTTCTCGATTCTCTGACTCACGAACAAGAGCTGGAGCGGTTTCTAACCGGAATCCCTGGCTTCTACAAGTCAACCAGGGTAGAAGATCCGGCGCAGGTCCTCCGAGCGGCAAACACGGACACATCCCCCAAGGCGATTCTGGCTTTCATGGACCACTCCTTATCTTCCGACCTCATCTCTGATACGACAAAGCAGCAGCGAATCACAGCCTCCCTCAAGGCGATACAGACCGATCCGTACCTCCTTGAGCGCACTTTCTATCACGCCCTCTGCTTCACAGAATCTGCCATTTTCAAGTCCGTCGACTTTGTCCTTCTGGCGGACCAGCACGCCAACGACGACGACCCGAATATCCGTTCGCTCGCGAGGTGCATCATCGCAATCGCCATCAACCGCCTCGAAGATTACCACTCGGACGAGCGTTGGGCCGGCATCGTCCAGCGAAGGCTGAACTGGTCAGAAGCCGTCTTTGCCGAACACCGCGAGCGGGGCGACAGCGTCAAACTTCGTAACCTCGTCCGGCTTGCATGGGAGTTGAATACCGCACGCCCCGGCTCTGATACCCCAGAACTGCATGAAGCGTTTGGCAACTCACTGCGCGCGGCGCGCCGACTCAATGTAGATACCGCGGCTCCCGCGCTCCAGAAGGAATTCTGCGACCTTTGGAATCAGCTCGTGGTCGCGACGCAAGTCCAGTGCCAAGACCCAGTCCTCAGTTCGAACGTGATGCTTATCCTTTCCTTCATCTACCCCATTTACGTCCCTTTGCATAAAGGAACCGAGTCCCAGTCGTCGGCATTGTCGGCTTCGACATGTGACCTAGACCCTGTTCTTCGGGATCCATCTTCCTATTCCCAGTGCACTGTCTCTTCCCATCGCACCATCACTTTCGCGAATTCGAACACGGACACTCCTGTCGTTCATGATGCCGGAGATGCCTAAGAAGAAATGATACACATATGACGGATCGCTTCCTAATTGGTCTGGCCCTGGAGGCTTACTCATTCCCCTCCTTTTTTCGCACTTCGACACGACAATTCTTCCCGCATCCCTCCCCATATTTCACGTAACTTCGGTTTTTACCCCCAAAATTAACTGGGATAGTGTCTGTATTTGTATCAGTACCGACTAACGTGCTGGTGTGTATTTGTGTTCTGTTCTAACGGGCGAATGGGAAGGTAGTTTCTTGTATGAATATTGGGAATGGGCCTGGAGTTCATAAAATGTTGCGATACGACTTGATTCGTTACTTGTACCGTCACTATACAGGAAGCATGGTAAAATTGATGGAGATACTTTGCTAGACTTCGACGTCGAGTAGCAAGCACCGCGACCTTACGGAAGACGTCGTCGATCTCTCTTCGGGTTCGACCTGACGCCACAGTTGCCACCACGACTTCCCAGTGACCGTCTCTATACAAAGCCAACGC
Organism: Lactarius indigo; assembly: GCA_025766275.1. Classification (NCBI taxonomy): domain Eukaryota; kingdom Fungi; phylum Basidiomycota; class Agaricomycetes; order Russulales; family Russulaceae; genus Lactarius; species Lactarius indigo. Next base: position 258,817 of record JAFKAC010000016.1, on the reverse strand, counting down.
CCCGCGAAATCTGGACAAGCTTACTATTTTCATAGGGCCATCGTCGTCCCACCGCGGCTGACCGTAACAGCACAAAAATTGCGTGACTTAATATTACCGAAAATGAAAAGTAACACAGCTATAACAGCTACAAGAGCATATTGACGCGCATCTCGGAAATGTTCAGGTAATGGCGAATGCGATTTACCTGACCATCCGCCAATAGCAAATGAAGAAGAGCGGGAAAGAGAAGCCTGGTAGGGCCATGTCTCGGGGAAAGCTCCATGTTGGGGAGGCCCAGTGGTGACATATGGAGGAGCGTCGTTGGAAATACTATTCCAGATATCTCGAACTTGCAGCAAAGGACCTCGTCAGACAAACATTCGAAGTCTGAAATCTAACACATCTAGACGAGAGGGGGGGCAAGGGACGGGAAGAGGAGGGAGCAAGAGGCTTATCTTTGCGAGTCACTGCCTTGCTCTCCGTTTTAGGTTCAGTATGGCGCCGGGAGGGAAGGGGGACCGGCGCAAAGTGCAGAGAGGTGTACTAACTTCTGTGTATAACATAGAAAACAACCAAGCTGGAGGACTGTATAGAGAACGAGCTGAAGCACGCAGTGCTTCTCGATCGGGGATGAGGAGTCTGCGTTTCCAATGCGAGGTCGTGACGGGCGGGTGGGACCCTCCCGGAGCGAGCTGATGAAGGTCAGAAAACTGATCGATCCAATTACTGGGCATGGAGGGTGGGCGAAATAAAAGTGTTCTGGTTCCTTGAACCAGTTGAGAGCTTGGGAGGACCCGGATGCATGCATATGTGGCACAGAAAAGAGGAACGAGCACGTGCTGCCTCGTCCGGATCCGACGACGCCACCAATGAAAAAAAAACCTCCTTTTTGATTTTCATAACTCTCTACAGTACTGTATGCCGTCGCTCCTGCGTCGCTCCGGCAGACACCAGCGAGGGGTGGTTCTGAGTGAATTTTTTAGGTGCTAAAACCGAACTCCAAAGGCCCCACAGTGACCGCGTGCCTGTTTCGGAGACTTCACAAGATGATGGCCGGATAGGGACACGCTCAATGACGCTGACTGTAGCTTGGTTTCGACTTGATTTCCAAGGACAGACCAAAAACTCAGCTCCTCTTGGACGTTTTCACTCAATCCGGTACGACCATCCTGCCCAATTCTTCAATATAAAGTGGGCTCTACAGTCAAGTACGAACCGGCAGAACTTTCCTCGATGTCCAAGTCCTCCCAATGTAATTTACATGTCCAGACGCTAAATAAGCTCAGGGTGTTATACTCAACGAATGGCGCAACAAACCGGGCACATATCTTAGTTAGTTGCCTATGAATTCCAAAAAAACTGGAACAGGCCATTGCGGGAGAATGTCTTGGTGTGGCCATAATAAAAAGTGCTCGCACATTATGTACGGGGTAGAAGTCATAGTTGCAGAGGCGTTGGTTGTTCGGAATCACTGGGGGACATCGGATGACATCTAGACATAGCCTCGTGTTGTTGATGCGACACGTGGACCATCCTCTGCGCCTTGTGATAGCGCCGTCCTAGCTTGCAAAATCGGGTTCGGAGTCCACGTTATTCGCTACTCTGGTGAGATAGCGGAGAGACTGGGGTTGCACAAGTGTGTATGCGCCGGCCGAGGTTTGGGTGTGCAATCCCTGCTCAGATGAGATGGCGGAGCCCGGAATCGATAGCAAACTTGTTTAGAGAGACAAGTACGCTTGCGGGAATGAGAAAAGGAGTCAGTAAACCTATTATTGCTGAGCAGAGGAAGTTGATGGAGGAAGAGGACACTGAAAGGAGGGGCGCGAAGGGGAAGGAAGATGACGTTTCCCACACACTCAGCGGGGATTGAAACTACCGATGTGGGGGATCTAATCACGGTATGAGATAGATCTCAGATATCATGCATCATGCCTCGGTTATCTCTGCCGCACCAAGAGGTCTCAGGTGACTTCACCAACATAACTTGGGGATATGTTGACAAGAACCAAAATCAAAGCCCCCTGATATCCAGACCGCATTGACACAGAGACAAGGCCCCCGTGCGTGGCAACCCTACTATTTCTCGTTGTAGGAGAACCCGAGCCCGAAGATGGGCGCCATGCCTGCGTGAGCGCGGTGGAGAAAGATTTCCTCTGTCCTCTAAGGAAAGTTGTTAATCGTTGCTTCTACGAGCAACCCAGTAGTGCCGACGTACTGAGATGGGCAATGATTGGTATACTTCAGGGAACCAAATTGCAGACGAACGTCACACTAAGGGACCTGAATATATTGCCAGCATGCGTACCACCAACTCGAATCCCAAGAGACGACAACACAAAAGAGGGGAGGAAAGTGGGGTGATAAAAATTCGAGATGATGGCTGCGTCGGCCGTGCTCTCGGTATGAGACTTCGTCAATGGCAATTTCCAGAGGCGCCCGATCCCGGTAAATCCGATCAAAGAAGTTTTAAAGAAAAGGTAGTTCGGTGCCATTTTTGGCCTTCAAAACTCCGGTTTCAGATACACTGTATTGCTTGACTCCCCACCACACGGCGCCCATATGACGTCCGTCCGCAGCCCTACTAGAAAGAACTCCTGACTCGCTGTCCTGTATATGCCCCTGATGCTTCCAAGCTCCAAAAGCTTCCTGGCGCTTGTCTCATGGCTTACCAAGTCAAACGCCACCGAAAAGAATCTCAAATTGTTCACGCTGTGCGTTGCTGTGTTCTCAGATACTTATCTTATGACATCGCAGATAAGGGCATTTTCATCGTTACTGTCACGAAAAATTTTCGTGTTCGACTATGTCGTACCTTGGTCCCTGTGACAGTCTCTGGCCCACCGTCCAACACACTCTCATATACAGAGAAAATGGAACGACGACATGAAAGTAATATCACATATTCCGACTATCGATTCCTGGCTCAGAGACTCACACACTGCTATTGTATAGGTTTGGTTACGGCTCGAGCCCCGCGTCCCAGCCATAAATGGCACCTCACAAAATATCCGCTATTTCAAGTACAATCCAGACCTCAAAATTACCAGCAAGTCCCGGCTCGATGCGAAGCATATTGACGCGCGTCCCGGGGCTGTTGACGTAACGGCCAGCAAGATTCCTCAGTCCATCAGCCGGCGGTGCGTTTGCAAGAGGCGCCGGGTAGGGCAATGGCTCAGGTCCAGGAAAATATTGGGGACGGCCAACCGCGGGATCAGCGGGTGCGTAGCCAAAATTTTCCTCATGATTCTCTTGAACCTCCTGCAATGAGGTGAGGATTAGGTTAGACAGAGAAGAGTCGTCAATGCTAGCTAGTGCAACTTCCTGCGGGCGAGCTGCCAGTGGGATACCTTGGACAACTCTCCCGTCCTGCTGCATGTACGCGTGCTGGGCTACGGGATACTATGCAAAGGTGTCACCGTCAGAGGGTGAGCTTGGTAGTATAGTAACAGACGTCGCTCACATCCGGGTGACGTTGATTGTACGCTGCATCGTAATAGAGCGGTGGGAGGAGGGGTGGATCCTGAATTAAGCCTCGCATGGCCGCGTTTTCCGCTGGCAGAGGGACACCCTCTTGATGGACTTGTTGCTGCCCACTGCCATCATAGGCCGGGAGTGGAACCTAATAAATGATACAACTGTGTAAGCGCCTATTGCTGACGTAAGGAGGATGATACAAAGTGGAAGGCTGACAGCAGCGTTCTGTACTGCATGGTCGTGTGGCTGGTGGAGAGCAGAACGGAGGAGTGTTGTTTCGGCTGAAAGGTGGTCGGCTTGTTGAGGTCGAACCAAGGGTCGAACTTGATGATCAGGCATTTGATATGGCCGACTCAGAGCTGGAGAACTGGCAATCTAGTTTGAGAGAACAGAAGGGAGGACCCGCTGGAATATAATTGAGCATAGGCGGACCGGCTTTTATAGCGAAGCGGGGTGCGCAGTCATGAATGAAGCAAAGGGATGAAGAAAATACATGAGAAAAGAAAATATGCCGTCAGTGACCGGTGACATGTCACGCGTCACAGCGGATGGAGTGGCCAGCTACCTCGGTCCTTGGGCCAGTTCAATCTTTTCGTCAGGCACTCGCACAGGCACATCCCCTCTTCTCCTTCCTCATGTCCGTTTCAATAAGCGTCCATATCTCACCTTTTCTCTCGATTAAATGAGATCCATTCTCTGCCGATTCTTCCCGACAGGTAGGGCAATACTACTTCCCACCATTCGCTCTTGTCCCCCACCCGTGTCTCATCACCACTTCCGCCTTGCGCCTCTCGTCCTCCTACCATTGATTACCCTTAGCATGTATAGCACCACCGAGTTAGGCTCCCATCACTGTGATCAAGGATTCAAATTTACAACTGCACGAGGCTTAAGGACAACTTCGGGTCCCTCAAGTTCAGTGATCATGGCCCACGCGCGGCTACCGGTCGTCCCAACCACCGCCGTCCTCGTACCGTCTACTGTACATCTCACGTTAGGCGTCACGGCCCTTGCATCGCTCCCGTCCTGCGGGACCTTCGTGGGCCCCACAACCAGGCCCGGGCAGGAACAAGAACATCGCTGGACGTTCCCTTCTCCTTCGGGGAGTTCCCGTTGACCTCGCCTCACGGCCTTAATGTTGGCACGTGGATAGTAGATGAGCTGGGGATACGGGAGATTGGGGGGGGGGGGATGGGACAGGGAGACGGACGGGGCTCCTGTACGCCTCGCTGGACAGGGCTTTCGACCAGAGCGCATGTGAATTGATGGTTAAACACTCCCGCGAGTGAACGATGTGGCTGTTAATTCCATGAAGTGGAGCGGACGATTCCCGAAGCCGAAAAAAACTGCACAGGGTCAGGAAATGACAGATATATTCGAAACGAGGCATTGAATGAGGCCATCGCGGGCAAAATCATTGGACTGTCTCCTCCGTTGCCTTTCCATTCCTGACGATCTCCTTTCCGTGCCTTTTGAATGTCTCGGGTGGGAATTGCTAGAATTTCGAGGGGATTTCGTACTATGTCCGATGCGCGCCGGCATGTACTGGAGAGTCGAGACCAAGCTCAGAAGTTGGAAGTGGGGCGCTATTGGAGTCGGATGCCATTGACGCCCTGGTTGGGAGTTGTGATTGACCACTCAATATCGTCCACTTGTGCAGACTCTTGGGGGTTGCGCCTTGAAAAAGCTTATGAGTTGTATGATAGCGAGAACGAGGGTGAGATCTGTGAAAACTTGATCAGACCTCGTGACCTTAACCCCACGGGATTTCCCATGACCCACGTCAACCCGACACCACAACATGTCAGTCTGTAACGCTACGAGCACTTGTCGTCCTGGGTGATCCGCTGGTTTCTCAGTTCACCTGTGAGTATCTGCGTCTTTCTCTCTTACTTCTTGCCACATCGACTACAATGGATTGACTTGTTCCTGATGTTGACTTGGCTGGCTGAGCACGGACTTACGCGTGGGTTCTCTGGGGTCTTTGTGTGCTTGCGTGCCATGCACTGAGGTACTCGCACGAGACTCTAGTCTTTATAAGGAGGAAACTGCGGAAGTATGAGGTACCAACAAGGGCACAAACCAAGAAACGCATACAAAACACGACAAAGACAGCAGAGTAACATGAAATCCATCATCATAGCGATAATACTAGCTATCAATTTCCATTTAGGCATGATTTCAAAGGGTGCTGGCCATTTCAAGCACGATGATTACTTGGAATTGACCAGACTGGCCTGGCTCTAGGCGGATAATGCTTACGTATGCATCTGGGTTGTTGATGTAGTGCTCCGCTAGACGCCTGCGGCCCTCCGCAATTGACGCGTTGAGCATCGGAGCTGGGATCAAGCCTATGTTGAAAGGGCCCACTCTCTCGGGGACAGGTGCGTAGCCGAAGTTATCTTGGATCTCCTATGTCGAGTTCTTAGCCATGTGTATGTGGAGAGAATATTAGTGCGCACCGCAGCTTGTGGAGGGGCAAACTGTGCCTGTGAGCGGACAGGTGCGACCAAGGCAGTTTCGACATGATTATTGACACCTTGATCTTGAGTCACGGATGGAGTAGCTGCGTTCTTTGAAGAGAAGATGTGGTCAGATTGGCGTGGCATTGGCATTATATGGCTGCTTACATCGAAAGGCTGTGGGTCCTGTTGTTCGATGGGGTACCAAGTTGGTTGTCTGCGTTGTGCGTCAAAGCACATTTGGCAGGAACAGTTTGTGATGGTAGCATTTGTTTCCTGTATCGGTGTAGGTGTGTTTGGTTGAAAATTGGGGTCTGGGAGTGCTGCCGTAGGGGGCACCTGGAGAGTGGAATGAGCCCTGGGAGAAACAGAGCGCTTAGATTTGTACCACGTGATGACCCTGTGGGTTTGTGCCAAGGTTTGTGTGCGACATGGTCCATTGATTATCCATCTGGAACTAGTACGGAGACGATATGAGCAAAGGGTCTGAAGGTTGCTGTTGGGGAGAGGGGCACCGTGACTGAGGGGTGATAGCCATAACCTTGAGTCTTTAATACCACGGTATCAGCTAAGGCGCTGCATAGAAACCCCCCGGTGTAACGTTGTCATGACGTCAGCTCGACTTGAGCTTGGTGAGAGGCGGTAACAACTTAGCAAATAGCACGACGGTGCGGAGATCTGTACTCCTGCCTTGGTGAATGCGCAAAGGCACACCGGCAGATCCTCTTGTTGACTTATCGACTGTTCTCGAGACAGCGAACTTGAGTGCAAGAGAGAGAGAGAGCGAGAGAGAGCGAGAGAGAGAGAGAAGCAAGTGATGATTCAAGAAGACCAAGATGGTGTATCTTGGTCTTCACAAGACAGCTTAAATACAAGTTGAGCAGGCTTTGAAGTGCTGCTATGAGTCACAGTAAACTAGCGTCCAATGTATTGTGTAAGTAACTCGAACCCTAATACTACTACTACTAGTACTAGTGGCGTCCATCCTCAGTCAGCTATCGTACCGTATCTCCTATCGTGCTACCATATCACTGTGAGTAAGTCCACGACTAATATACCTTACCACCGTAATCGCAACTGGTACAGTAAGGGTTCACAGATCGCAACAGCCAGTCAAAGTGCGAGAACGTAACATCACCCCCTTTTCAGTGTGAGACCCTGACTCACCGAAAGTCTCTTGGCAGCCAGTTGCTTTGTTCATCGGCTATGCGCTCCAGCGCGGTCGCATGCTCCAATCGATAGATGGAGTCACGTCGGTCGTCTTGGGCATACTCAATCATTGCACGGAGTTGAGCCACTTGCACTCGAAGTCGTTCCAGCTCGAAGCTGGCTGTGCAGTAGCGTGTGACTTCTGCCGTGAGGGTCTTGTCGTTGATACGGTTGAGGGCATGGTCGGTAATCTTGTCCGCGGCAAAGATGACGAGATCCTCGTGCGGGTACGTGGGGTGGAGTGCGGCGGATACGTGTGGTTCGGCGTAGAGGGGCTTACCGTAAATGTGAGGTGAGCCCGGTATGACCCCCAGTATGATGGGGTCCGCTCCTCCAATGATCTGGACATGTGATGCATCCCTCTCTACTCCGTCAGGTCCGGTGATGGGGTATCGAATGTGATGGGGTCGTCGGTTTGCCCTGAACCCTTCAGGCGCAATGACGTGTGTGGGGTCATCGGCAGTGGTGAATGGACGGTGGTTGGCGGCTCCGGGTACGCGCACATGTCCTCGATACATGGGGGACCCGTCGGTGTTGACGAGCCATGGCGTGACAAGGGGATGATCAGGGTTGCACTTCGTTCGTAAGAAGGAATGTCTCGCCGGGTAGTAATCTTCGTCGTCATGGCCAGCCTCAGCTGCCGCCATTGCTGCCGCCGCTCGCACATCTCTCTCAGTCGGGCAGCTGCCAAGTCCAACTGCTCCCTCTGCCACTCTGCTGCTACCCTCCTCCAGCCCTCCAACTCGTACTCCAGGAGAGTTTGAATGCTCGTCGTTGCGCGGGAAAATTCCGCGAATGCCGATGAGGTCGTCGCTTGGGGGGATGATGGCAATTGGTTCATGCTCACCATCATTGTTTCGGAAGACATGGACGACAGCGGACTCATCGTCAGGTTGTTGAGTGGGGTCCGGGAACTGGGCAAGGACGTTTGCCCATTCTTGCGCGGTGATACGGCCCTCTGGCTGGCCAATAGGTGTGTACGGGGTGATTTGAGTGTTGGGAACTTCAGTGTCGTCGTCGGTGAGAAGGGCCCTGGCGTCTTCTGCAAGGGAGTCGAGGAGCTGCGCTTGTGTGACATGTCGGAGAGGTGAAGTGGGCATAAGATTGTTGTGAGCGGGTGAAGTAGTGATGGAGCGTGTAACGTCGTCACGACGTTAGCCCGACTTGAGCTCGATAGAGGCGGTAACAACTTAGCGATAATCTCTCTTGCTTGAAGACGCGGAGGTCCAAGTCGTAAACTCTGGTGAATGCGTGGAGGCACACCTAAGGTCGTTGCTTGGCGATGAAGTCGAAAGGTAATACAAGTAGAGTCGAATAGAATAGAACAGAAAACAAGTGACAATTCAAGAAGACCAAGATGGCGTATCTTGGTCTTCACAAGACAGATTAAATACAAGTCGAGCAGGCTTTCAAGCGCTGCTATGAGTCACAGTAATGTAGCGTCCAACGTGTCGCGTAAGTAGCTCGAACCCTAATACTACTACTACTAGTATTAGTGGTGTAGTCCTCAGTCAGCAATCTGCGCGCAATCTCCTATCGTACTCGTATCGCCTATCGTAAGTCCGCAACTAATCTACCTTACTGCCATAGTTGCAACCGGTACAGTAAGGGTCACAACCGTATAGTCCGTACGAATCAAAACGTAACATCACCCCCTTTTCAGCGTGAGACCCCGACTCACTGAAAGTCCCTTGCCGGCCAATCCCGCTGTTCGTCAGCGATGCGCTCGAGTGCAGTGGCATGCTCCAACCTATAGATGGAGTCTTGCCTATCGCTCTGTGCGCATGCGATCATGTCTCGCAGCTGCGCCACCCTGGCCCGAAGTCGCTCCAGCTCGAAGCTGGCCGCGCGGTAGCGCGTGACTTCCGCTGTGAGTGTCTCGTCGTTGATGCGGTTGAGGGTGCGGTCCATAACGCGGTCCGCAGCGAAGATGACGAGATCTTTGTGGGGGTACGTGGGGCACAGCGCGGCATTCACGTGGGGCTCGGCATAGAGGGGCTTACTGTACACGTGGGGAGAGCCCGGTATGACCCCCAGTATAATGGGGTCCGCCCCTCCAATAATCTGGACGTGCGAAGCGTCCCTCTCTACTCCGTCGGGTCCGGTGATGGGGTATCGAATGTGATGGGGTTGTCGGTTTGCCCGGAACCCCTCAGGCGCAATAACATGCGCGGGGTCGTCAGTGGCGGTGAAGGGACGGTGGTCGGCGGTGCCCGGTACATGCACACGTCCTCGGTACATGGCGGACCTGTCAGAGTTGATGAGCCAGGGTGTGATGCTGGGATTAGTAGGGTCGCCTTTCGTTCGAAGGAAGGCGTGGCGTGCCGGGTAGTAATCGTCGTCGTCATGGCCAGCCTCAGCAGCCTCCATCGCTGCCGCTGCTCGTGCATCTCTCTCAGTCAGGCCGCGGCTGAGTCTAACTGTTCCTTCTGCCACTCCGCCGCTACCCTCCTCCAACCGTCCAACTCGTACTCCAGGAGAGCTTGAATGCTCGTCATTGCTCGGGAAAATTCCGTGAACGCCGATGAGGTCATCGCTTGGGGGGATGGCAGCGATGGGTTCGCGCTCACCGTGTTCGTCTCGGAAGACGTGGACGACGGTGGATTCGTCGTTGGGCTGTTGCGCGGGGTCTGGGAATCAGGCAAGGACGTTTGCCCATTCTTGTGCGGTGATGCGGCCCTCTGGCTGGCCGACAGGTGTGTACGGGGTGATTTGGGCGTTGGGAATCTTGGTCTCGTCGTCTTCAGCGAGGAGGGCCCGAGCGTTTTCTGCAAGGGAGTCGAGGAGGATCGCTTGGGTGACATGTCGCAGAGGGGAAGTGGGCATGAGAGTGGAAACGGTAGAGCGAAGGAAGAGGGGATGACTCTCCTCAGCACGGGCTGAACCCATTTTAACCGTTGCCCCGTGTGCTTGCGCTTCCTGATAAAGGCGAAGCGCTTCCGGCACAAAGACATCATCTTTGTTGACCCACTGATTCTCCGAGTCTGGATACCCCTTCCACTTGACGAGGTACTGGAGTCGCCTTCCTCTGCCAAAATGCCAGGAGTCCAGAATGGCCTCGACTTCGTATTCTTCTTCTCCATCGATCAGCTCGGGTGGTGGTCGTGTGAAACTCTCCCCGTGAAGGGGGGTTTGTTTGTATGGCGTGAGAAGATCGATGTGGAACACTGGGTGAATGCTCCACTGGATAGGAAGTTCTAATCGATAATTGTAAGGGGACATCACCTGTGTCACCCGGAATGGTCCGTGGCGTCGTGCCGCTAATTTCGCCGTGGGCTGATTGGTTCGGAGATGTTTGCCCTCTAGCCACACAAGGTCTCCTATCTTGAATTTGGGCGTATCTTTGTTGCGGACCCACGCTTCCTGTGCCCGTTTCATGAGACGTTGGGCGTCCTTCCTGGCTTCTTTCAGTTGCGTCAGTCGCCTTGTGACCTGGGGGAGAGGAGATGGCTTATCAGTCCAGTCCGCTTGTGGATCATATCCCATTAATAGCTGAAACGGCGACTGTTTCGTGTGCTCATGTGGCCAGTTGTTGTGCGCGAATTCGGCGATTGGTAGATAAGCGGCCCAGTTATCTTGCCGCTCGTTCACCCAGAAGCGCAGGTATTGTTCCAGCCATTGATTGGTTCGTTCGGACTGTCCATCGGTGCGTGGGTGGTATGCCGTCGATATGTTTTGTTGGATGCCCAGGACCCGACATATTTCCCTAGTGAATTTCGACGCAAATCGTGGGTCCCTGTCACTAATACATTTGCATGGTAATCCAAAACGTTTGAACACGTGAGTGATGTACAGGGCAGCTGTCTCTTCGGCTGTTATTTCTTCTCAGCACGGGATGAAGATAGAGGCCTTGCTGCAATTGTGATCCGTGACGGTCAGTATACTGTCGTATCCTTGTGACGGTGGGAGTTTGGTGATGAAGTCGACGGCTACAGTTTGGAAGGGTGTGGCGTCCAATACTGGCGTGATAGGATGTAACGCCGCTCGTATGGGTCTCGTATTTACTTTGTTCCATTAGCACTCCGCACAGCCTTGCACGTATTCATATACGTCCTTTCGCAGTCGCGGCCACCAGTAGTGTCGCTCCAGGATTCGTTGCGTTCTTGCCACTCCAGGGTGGCCGTGTATTGGCAGGTCGTGGTGATCGTGTATTAGTACTCGGTATGTCGAGGCAGGTCCGGTTATTACAAACCTGCCGTCTTTGTACCATTCTCCCTCTATTTTCTTGAGGCGATGGGGGTCTACCCATGTCTTGATTACCTCGGTGTCTTGTTGGTGACGTGGTTGCAGCAGGTTTGGGTTTGCGATGAAGGTGCGTGCAATGTTGAGAGTTCTCACGAAGACTTCGGGGGGTAGGACAACAACTTCGCTGTTGTCGCTTACCCCTTGGTCGTAGTCTGGTCGTCTTGATAGTGCGTCTGCTCTGCCGTTGTTCTTTCCTTTGATGTGGTGAATTTCGAAGTCGTATTCAGAAAGTTCGAGCACTTCCCTTGCAACCTGTCTGCTAATCTTCTGCAGTGACTTCCAATACTGCAGGTTGAGATGGTCTGAGTAAATTTTGATTTTGTGCGGGGCTCCTGCAAGCAGTGGTCTCCAGTTTCACAACGCCTTGACTATTGCGAGCAGTTCTAAGTCGTAAATGTCATAGTTTCACTCCGCTTCCGAGAGCGTGGCCGAATAGTAACCTATAGGGTGTCGCTTTCCGTCCGATTTTCGTTGTAATAGTACGGCTCCTACCGCATATCCGGAGGCGTCAACCTCCAATTCAAATGGGTCTTGGAGGACCGGGTGTGCCAGCACCGGTTCTTCGGTTACGAGGTGCTTGAGGGTATTGAACGCCTTGTCTTCTTCCTCAGTCCATCGCCATTCTTCGTCCTTTCACGTCAGTTTGGTGAGTGGTTTAGCATGTGTTGCGAAGCCGCGGATAAAAAGTCTGTAAAAGTTACAAAAGCCAAGGAACAATTGAACATCTTTGACTTTGGTTGGCGTTGGCCACTCTTTGATGCCTTGAACTTTTACGGGGTCCATACGGGTCACCCCCCTTTCAAGGATTACCCCCAGGTAATCCATCCGCGGCTGGTGGAACAGGCATTTCTCGAGCTTGAAATAGAGGTCATGTTCGCGTGCAACGCTCAAAACATCACACACGGCGTCGATATGGGCTGTCAGGTCGTGGTCAAAATGAGTGGCTATGCCAATATCATCCATATAGACACGTATCGTAGTTCCCAGGCGTTCATGCTTTGCGATCGTGTCGCGATAGATGTGATTCATCATCGCTTGGAAGGTGGCAGGGGAGTTGGTGAGGCCAAAGAACATGACCGTAGGCTCGAAAAGACCGAATTTGGTTTTGAACGCCGCCTTCTCCTGATCCCCGTCCCGAATGCGGATGTTGTTGTAGCCCCAGCGGATGTCGAGTTTAGTATAGATGTGTGCGTTACTGAGGTCGAGGATGAGGTCTTGGATCAGCGGCAGCGGATACTGATTGCAAATGGTGTGTGAATTAATAACGCGATAATCCTGTACAGGGCATAGTTTTCCGTCCTTCTTTTTAATGAAGAAGAAGGATGAGGCATACGGGGAAATGGAGGGGCGTAGATAACCCTGTTTCAACTTCTCGTCGAGGAAGTCCTTTAATTCGCTTTCTTCCTTTTGCGTCATGGGGTATATCTTACAGTCGATCGCCGCCGGCGCCGATGGCTTGAAGTCAATGGCATGATCCCAAGGTCTTGATGGAGGGAAGCGGTGTGAGGCCTGCTCGTTGAATAACGTGCTGAATTCTGCATATACCGGTGGCAGCACGGCTGCCGTTTGTTGTTGTTTCGCCGATATAGCCAACTCTGTCGAAGTGGTGGCTCGTGTGAAGGTTTCCTCCTCTAATTCTTGAACAATCGCTTCCTTTTCAGTGGTAATTAGAGCTCGTATGGCGGGTGCGGTAAGTAGTTCTTCAGTAGTAGCCAGGACTACCGGCTGCATATCCGGATGCATTGTTGCTGTTGCCCAACTAATTGTGGGTTCAAAAGCGCTCAGCCATGGATAGCCCAGTACCATGTTTTCGCTGCTGAGGTCTGTGACCAAAAAGGTCATCTTCTTGATCTGTTTGCGTGTTTTCACCTCTAGGTTAACGTAATGAGTGATTAACCCAGCTTTGTTTTCCGTGTTATCTATATTCCATATCTTGCGCAGCGTTTCTAATGGCCATATCAGGACTCCTGCCCGGGCCGCCATTCCTGGTTTGATGAAGTTGTCAGTGGCTCCAGAGTCCACCAACGCGTTTGTTTCAGTCGTTTGGTAATTCGTTCGGACAGTCACTGGAATTCGTAGCGATCGGTAGCGTGTTGTCACAATTACAGAATTACATTGTAGAGCCCTCACCCAGACTGACGGGTTCAGGCGCTCTGAAAACCCTCCTTCCCCCATAGATCTTGCAATATGAGGTCTTTCACCTCGTCCGTGCTGTTGGCTACTTGTGTTAGCCACTCCTTCGCTTGTTCTCCTGCCGTTTTTACCGCCTTGATTTGCGGTGCGGGTGTTGCGCTGGGTGCTGGCGTCACATATCCCGGCAGCGATGGCTCATACTGGGATGTGGGGCCCGGTGATCCCGGCCATTGTGATGGCCAGGCGGTCTCCGTCATTCTGCTGCTGGATGGGGTGTTCTGCCACTGTCTCTGTTGTCGGGGGTATGGGCAGTTTCGTGAGAGGTGTCCTGGAGCGTTACAGTTGTAACAAAGGACGTTCCTTAAGTCCCTTCTAGATCCGCCTCTTCCTCGTCCTCTGGCCCCAGGGCCCCCTCGTGGTGGGAAGGGTGGCGTTGGCCAATCGTGATGGGGTAACTTGTTGAAGTCGATGTCTTCGGATCCGGCCAACCGTACTTTGGCGCGGTCGGCGGAGGTATCCATCGCCCATGGATTGGTCTGTGGTAAGTTCTGTGGAAGGGCCCATCCCACGTTGCCGGTCTGCTTCTTCGGCTGAGTCGTCATATTCTTGTACTCATTGAGCCTCGCTTTGAGATGGATGTAGTTTTTTTGTCGCTTTAGGACAGCCCTCTTCCAATCATCGAACATTATTGGTTCATCAAATTGGAACGCGTTCTTGAATAATTCCTTGGGCAGACCTGACGTGAACAGGTCGATGGTTTGGGGTTCGTTGAGGTGGTAGTGAGCTTTCCGTGCTAGCTGCTCGAAGTCGTTGACATACTTGTCAATGTCCTCTCCTACCATCTTAAAGCCTTTTCGTAATATGGCCTGCGCCTGCTCCCTTTCTAATGTGTTTTCGAATCGCTGGCTGAAACTGTCAGCCACAGCGTCCCACAGGCCTCGGGTGTAGGGGCTAATTCCTCGTTGTATTTGTCGATTGAGCCAGTTCAGGAAGGATAAGACCCATTCGCTGACTGCTCCTCCTTTGATGTATGAGAGAAACAGGAGGCACCTCCTGTAGTCGTTTCGCATGATGGGGGCGTCCAGATTCATGCCCCAGTAGACATGCCACTGTGTGAGAAATTGGTCGACCTTAAGTCTGTCTCTGTCAAAGATGGAAGGTGGCTCGCCGGTTAGCTTTTCGCTGGGGTGTCCTCTATCCCCGGCACCTCCACCACCTCCTCCTCCGTTGCCGCCACCTCCGCCTCCCCCTCCTCCAGGCGGGGCGTGGGGCGGTCCTCTCGGTGGTTCGGTCCTTCGCAGGTCAAATGGAATGCCTCCTCCAGGTGGCGGCGGTGGGTCGTCTCCCGGCCCTCCTATCCCTGGGGGCAGTTCCATTACTGGTCGTCGTTCAGACGGGGGGTCTCCCCTGTCCAACCCTATTGCTCGAAATATTGCGGCGTCGTCTGCAGTCATTCATACGCCCGTATCGGGGTTGATGGGCATGAGAATATTGCGGGCCTCATCCCTTATTGCGCGCGCTTCTTCGATAGCCACTTCTTCCATGGCTTGCGTCAGCGTTGCCATAATAGCTGGTGATCGGATGTGAATTGGTTCTGGCTCTGTGATGTGAGCGGACTCAGCTCGTTCGATAAGGAGATCTTGTATTGCTCCTCTGCTCGTCTCTGTTTGGTTTGGCTCTCGGCCTTCGCTTTCTTCTTGACTCTGTTCGTCTTCTTTGGACACTACTTCTCCGGTGGAGTGTTCTCGTACTTGCCCGTCAATAGGGCCCCAATCAGCTCGACTGTTGAGCTCTCGCGCGTTGATGTCGCAACGATACCTAGCTCCAGCTGGTCGTATGACGTCCCACTGGGAGTCTATGGGATTCCAAGTAACTTCTACCCAACACAAGTGATCGAAGTTAAACTCAACTGGGCGGAACCTGGAAGGTCCGTTAAATTCCACAAAATATCCGGTTTCCTCTTGTCTTTCCCTCCAACTGGCAGCTTGTAAAAAGCGCATGGGGACGTTACGTTCTCCTCTTCTTGGGAGCGAGTAAGGACGGAAGCTTGTCCACTGGTCTCTTGTTGTTACAGCCACGATGGTATCTTGGTCTTAATGTAACATCGTCACGACGTTAGCTCGACTTGAGCTCGTTAGAGGCGGTAACAACTCAGCAATGGTTCTCAAGGGAGTCCTGGCTTGAAAGCGCGAAGGCCCAAGGCGTATATTCTGGTGAATGCACAGAGGCACACTGAAGTCGTCTTGCTTGACAGATTGCGATGAAGTCGAAAGATGGCACACGATAAGAGAGAAGAGAAGAGAACTAGAAACAAGTGACGATTTAAGAAGACCAAGATGGCGTATCTTGGTCTTCACAAGGCAGTTTAAATACAAGTCGAGCAGGCTTTCAAGCGCTGCTATGAGTCACCGTAAAGTAGCGTCCAACGTATCGCGTAAGTATCTCAGTCCTAATACCACTACTACCAGTATTAGTGGCATCCGTCATCAGTCAGCTATCGTACCGTATCTCCTATTGTACTACCGTATCACCGTGGTTAAGTCCACAACTAATCTACCTTACCGCCGTAGTTGCAACCGGTACAGTAAGGGTCACAACCGTATAGTCCGTACGAATCAAAACGTAACAGCATGGAAGTAGAGGTAGAGCGAAGAGAAGAGGAGGGATAACTTCCCTCAACCTTTACCCCGCTCGTTTTAACCTGATGCCCGTGTGCCTGTGTTTCTCAATATTGACGAATTGCTTCCGGTGCAAAGACGTCATCCTTATCGACCCACTGATTCTCCGAGTCCGAATAGCCCTTCCATTTGACAAGATATTGGAGACGTTTCTTCCTGCCGAAGTGCCGGGAGTCCAGAATGGCCTCGACTTCGTATTCCTCTTCTCCATCGATCAGTTCTGGTGGCGGTCATGTGAAGTTTTCGCCGTGAAGGGGAGTTTGTTTGTATGGTGTGAGAAGATCAATGTGGAACACTGGGTGAATGGTCCACTGCATGGGAAGCTCTAGGCGATAATTGTAGGGCGACATCACCTGTATCACCCAAAAGGGTCCATGGCGTCGCGCCGCTAATTTTGCTGTGGGCTGATTGGTTCTAAGGTGTTTTCCCTCCAGCCACACAAGGTCATTGACGCGAAATTTGGGCGTATCTTTGTTGCGCACCCATGCTTCTTGCGCCTTCTTCATGAGTTGTTGGGCGTTGCCCCTGGCTTCTTTCATTTGTGTTAGCTGCGCGGTTACTTGTGGAATAGGGGACTGCTTATCGGTCCAATCAGCTCGTGGGTCGTATCCCATGAGTAGCTGAAACGGCGATTGTTTCGTGTGTTCATGGGGCCAATTGTTGTGCGCGAATTCCGCGATTGGTAGATAAGTGGTCCAGTTATCTTGACGCTCGTTTACCCAGAAGCGTAGATATTGCTCAAGCCACTGATTGGTTCTTTCTGACTGTCCGTCAGTGCGTGGGTGATATGCCATGGATATGTTTTGCTGAATCCCCAGAAGTCGGCATGCTTCCCTCATGAATTTGGATGTGAATCGTGGACCCCGGTCACTGATGACTTTGCGCGGTAACCCGAACCGTTTGAAAACATGACGGACGTACAGTGCGGCAGTCCCTTCGGCCGTTATTTCTTCTCAGCATGGTATAAACACGGAGGCTTTACTACAGTCGTGGTCAGTGACTGTGAGGATGCTGTCGTACCCCTCGGATACTGGGAGTTTGGTGATGAAGTCTATCGCTACGGTCTGGAAGGGGAGTGCTTTGAGTACCGGTGTGATGGGGTGTAAAGCCGCGCGGATGGGACGCGTATTGACTTTGTTTCTCTGACATTCGGCGCACCCCTGGACGTATTCGTAGACATCTTTTCGCAATCGCGGCCACCAGTAGTGTCTCTCCAGGATGTGTTGGGTCCTCGCAATTCCCAGATGTCCGTGTATGGGTAAATCATGGTGGTCGTGAATTAGCACCCAATGTGTTGATGCGGGTCCCGTAATTACGAACCTGCCGTCCTTGTACCATTCTCCCTGTATCTTCTTGAGTCGATGGGGTTCTGCCCACATCTTAATCACTTCCTCGTCTTGTTGGTGTCGTGGTTGAGTTAGGTTTGGATTGAGGGTGAGTGTTCTTGTCGTATTGAGGGCTCGGACGAAGACCTCTGGGGGTAACACCACTACCTCGCTATTGTCCTCTATTCCTTGGTCGTAATCAGGTCGTCATGATAGTGCATCGGCCCTGCCGTTGTTTTTTCCTTTGATGTGGTGAATCTCGAAGTCGTATTCAGAGAGTTCGAGTACTTCCCTAGCGACGCGCCTACTAATCTTTTGTGGCGATTTCCAATACTGTAGGTTTAGGTGGTCCGAATAAATCTTAATCTTGTGAGGAGCCCCCGCCAGCAATGGTCTCCAGTTTCTTAATGCCTTGACGATGGCTAGTAATTCTAAGTCGTAGATGTCGTAATTTCGTTCTGCTTCGGAGAGGGTTGCGGAATAGTAGCCTATGGGATGTCACTTTCCGTCAGACTTCTTTTGCAATAGTACAGCTCCCACCGCGTAACCCGATGCATCTACTTCTAGTTCAAACGGGTCCTGGAGTACGGGGTGCGCCAATACCGGTTCCTCGGTCACCAGGCGTTTGAGGGTGTTGAACGCGTTGTCTTCTTCTTCTGCCCATCGCCATTCTTCGTCTTTGCGTGTTAACTTGGTGAGTGGTTTGGCGTGGGTTGCGAAGCCGCGTATGAACAGTCTGTAAAAGTTGCAAAAACCGAGAAAAGAGCGGACGTCCTTGACTTTCGTCGGCGTTGGCCAGTCTTTGATGCCTTGAACTTTTACGGGGTCCATTTGGGTCACCCCCCTCTCAAGGATTACCCCCAGGTAATCCATACGCGGCTGATGGAACAGGCATTTTTCTAGCTTGAAGTAGAGGTCGTGTTCCTGCGCAATGCGCAGGACGTTGCGTACAGCTTCGACGTGGGCGGCTAGATCATGGTCGAAGTGAGTGGCAATGCCGATGTCATCCATATAGACACGTATCGTGGTTCCTAGACGTTCGTGCTTCGCGATCATGTCACGGTAAATGTGGTTCATCATGGCTTGGAAGGTTGCGGGGGAGTTGGTAAGGCCGAAGAACATGACTGTTGGTTCAAAGAGGCCGAATTTGGTTTTGAACGCTGCTTTTTCCTGATCACCATCCCGAATGCATATGTTGTTGTAGCCCCATCTGATGTTGAGCTTCGTATAAATATGGGCATTACTGAGGTCGAGAATTAGGTCTTGGATTAGCGGCAATGGGTACTGGTTGTGAATGGTGTGAGAATTAATGACTCGGTAGTCCTGCACTGGGCATAGTTTTCCATCCTTCTTTCTAATGAAGAAGAAAGAAGAGGCGTACGGGGAGATTGAAGGGCGTAGGTAGCCCTGCTTTAGCTTTTCGTCGAGAAATTCCTTCAGCTCTCCCTCTTCCTTTTGCGTCATCGGGTATATCTTGCAGTCGATTGCAGCTGGTGCGGTTGGTTTGAAGTCGATGGCATGGTCCCAGGGCCTCGCCGGGGGGAATCTGTGCGACGCCTGTTCGCTGAAAAGTTTGCTGAACTCGGTGTAGGCCGACGGCAGCTCTACCGCCTTTTGTTGTTGCTTTGCTTGAATGGCCAACTCCGTTGAGGTAGTGGCCCACGCGAATATTCGTTCTTCTGGCTCTAGTTCGAGCGTGATTTCGTTCTTTTCGGCCACCGTCAGGGCTCGAATAGTGGTACTAGTTAGCAGGTGTTCCGTAGTAGCTAGTACTACTGGCTGCATGTCGGGGCGTATAGTTGCTGTCGCCCAGCTGATAATAGGCTCGAAGGCGCTGAGCCAAGGATAGCCCAGCACCATGTCTTCACTGCCGAGGTCGGTTACCAGAAAGGTCATCCTTTTTACCTGTCCTCGTGTTTTCACCTCTAGGTTAACATAATGAGTGATTAACCCAGCTTTGTTTTCCGTGTTGTCTATGTTCCATATTTTGCGCGGCGTTTCTAGCTGCTGCACCGGGACGCCAGCCCGGGCTGCCATGTTTGGCTTGATAAAATTGTCGGTCGCTCCAGAGTCGATCAACGCGTTGGTTTCAGTCGTTTTGTAATCCGTTTTGACAGTCACTGGGATTCACAAAGATCGATAGCGTGTTGTCACAATTACAGAATTACATTGTAAAGCCCTCACCCAGACTGACGGGTTCAGGCGTCCCGAAAACCCTCTTTTCCCCACAGGTCCTGAAGGATGAGGTCCTTTACTTCATCCGTGCTGTTGGCCACTTGCGTGAGCCACTCCTTTGCTTGTTCTCCGGCTGTCTTTGTTGTGGTAACCGCATTTATCTGCGGTGTTGGGGCTATGCTGGGCGCCGGTGTGGTGTACCCTGGCAGCGAAGGTTCATATTGTGACACGGGTCCGGGAGATGCAGGCCACTGAGGAGGCCATGCGGTCTCGGTCATGCGGCTACTTGATGGGATAGCTTGCCATTGTCTCTGTGTGCGAGGGTGCGGGCAATTTCGTGAAAGATGTCCTGGAGCATGACAGTTATAGCAAAGGACGTTCCGTAAGTCCCTTCAAGATCCCCCTCTTCCTCTCCCCCTTGCTCCTGGGCCTCCTCATGGTGGAAATGGTGGCATGGGCCAGTCGTGATGGGGCAGCTTGTTAAAATCGATGTCTTCTGATCCTGCTAGTCGCACCTTGGCGCGATCTGCAGACATGTCCATGGCCCAGGGGTTTGTCTGGGGTAGGTTTTGTGGGAGTGTCCATCCTGCGTTTCCGCTTTGCTTCTTTGGCGGCGTCGAGGTGTTCTTGTATTCGTTGAGCCTGGCCTTAAGGTGAATATAGTTTTTCTGCCGTTTGAGCACAGCCCTCTTCCAGTCATCAAACATTGTTGGGTCGTCGAATTGGAACGCGTTCTTGAATAGTTCCTTCGGCAGACCCAACGTGAAGAGGTCGATAGTTTGCGGTTCGTTGAGGCGGTAGTGAGCCTTCCGCGCGAGCTGTTCGAAGTCATTGACGTACTTATCAATGTCTTCCCCCATCATTTTGAACCCTTTTCTCAGTATTGCTTGGGCTTGTTCGCGTTCGAGCGTATTCTCAAACCGCTGGCTAAAGCCATCGGCCACTGCGTCCCATAAGTCTCGAGTGTAGGGGCTGATCCCCCGTTGTATTTGTCGGTTGAGCCAGTTCAGGAAGGATAGAACCCATTCGCTGACTGCTCCGCCCTTGATGTAAGAAAGAAACAGAAGACATCTTCTGTAATAATTGCGCATGATGGGGGCATCCAAGTTCATCCCCCAGTAGATGTGCCACTGTGTCAAGAACTGGTCTACTTTGAGTCTGTCGCCGTCAAAAATGGAAGGTGGCTTGCCGGTTAGTTTTTCGTTTCCTCCTCTTCCGGCGTCCCCGCCACCTCCTCCTCCACCTCCACCACCACCTCCTCCTCCGGGCGGTCCGGTGGGTGGTCCTCTTGGTGGTTCTGTCCTTCGTAGGTCAAACGGGACGCCTCCGTCTTGTTACGATTTTCTTGGACTCGCTTCATTCCTTACCATTATTTCCTTCCCGCACTATATGAGCCCTGTACGATTACGCGGACTTTACGATTACCTGGTTCCTATCACGCACCTTGCTTATCGACGTTCTCCTTTGATAAAGCTTGACATGTGCCAGTTTCCGACTTGTCCCCTCTCACGCGCAACCCCACGTGATTCTCCTTTATTCTCGATATATCCCTACCTTGTTCCCTTTATGTTCACTCCTTTCTTCCTCGGTTTGGCGATGGCGCCATCTGTTTGTGATGGCCATACAGTACGATTTCTATTTAACCCTAGTCATGCCTAGCTTGTACGGTAGACTAGACTTCTTGTGTAATACTACACTCGTCTCCGCGAAGTCTCCCTGTTTCCGACCTTCGTCTTCGCTAGGCCTTCGAGTCTTAGCTTCCCTCTACAGTCCAAGTGACGCACGTCCTTGTGACTCTTGTGCACCATTTCTACTGAAGTCGAGCCTTCGAGCTTTGACTACCGAGCGATTGACTGACTTAGTACAGGTCGTACTCAACGCCCCTGTAGTGGCGTTACATTAAGTCTAGTCTCCACAGTGGCTCTCACCAGCCGAAGCTGAACACAGTTCGTCAAAGAGTACCTGGAGCGGCATCCTTACGACGACCTAAGACCTTCTATCAAAGGAACCGCTCTTTGGAGGAACACTCCACACGACGAAGGGTACTACGTCTACGACCCCGATAAACTCACATACGAACCAATCGAATATATTGAAGATCAACACATCTGGGCCTACGTTGCCTACTCCGATTCAAAGCACTCCTGGTACTCCTATAAACCTGTCCCTGCACACCTAGGCCTAGGACCAGGGAAAGGACAAATCAGCGCCATCGAGGCTGATTCCGATATCGAAGAACCATCTTCCGAACCCGACTTAGACAACCCAACCCTTACGCCCACCATCCAACGACCTGTGGACTTCGCATCATATGCCAACATGTCCACCACCCAACTCTCTACCACCCTCACCTCCTCGCAACCAACTGCAGGGTCCTCGACAGCGAATCCTGCAAGTAGTGGAGGATATCCTGTGGGAGGAAGTATGTCGACAAGCGGAGGAGGCGCTGCGGGAGGCACAGGAAGCCATCATGGAGGCGGTGCGCCTGGAGGTGGAGGCGGTGCGCCTGGAGGTGGAGGCGGTGCGCCTGGAGGCGGAGGCGGCGCGCCTGGAGGTGGAGGCGGCGGAGCAGCAGCAGGTCCCGCCGCTGGAGGACTCCCCCCACCGAACGGGCGACTCGGAGGAAACCCCCCACCAGAATTCACCGGGGATCGAGAAACCAGCAAAGCTTTCCTAAACGCCTTCGCACTCTACCGCGGAATGAACCCAAATGTCCAACAGTTAACCCTCCCTTATTCACGCGCTATGACCCTCCTCTCGTATATCCGAGGGCCATTAGTAGACGACTGGGTCGAAGAACAAATACAGTGGCTAGCCGACCAATTAGCGGGAGGAGTAGCCATGAATGCCGAAAACCTATGGAACACTATCGAAACAAGGTTTACCCAGGCATACACCGACACTACTCAACAACAAAAAGCCCGCCACGCCATTCAGAATTTACGAATGGACAAAGAAGACATCGACACCTATATAGCCAAGTTCTCTAACTTGGCCAATAAGGCAGGATACAACAAGGATGAGGCCACTACTCTGGAAATTTTCCAGAAAGGCCTCCCAAATGCGCTAGTCATAAACGCAATCAAGTTCCACCACCCTGTAGACTGGGATGATTGGAAAACGGCGGTTACGCTCCAGCAAGCAGAATATCTTCTCCTCAAAGATAGACTCACCAAAGGAAGAACGGACAAAAAGGGAGGAGCCTCCCGCGACCAATGGCTGAACGCTCTCAACAAAACTAGGGACCCAAACGCAATGGACGTCAGCCGAACCCGCGCCCGAGCAGCAATGACGGAGGACGAAAAGAAGTTACTTCAGAAAGAAGGAAGATGCTTCCGATGCCGAGGACAAGGACACATCTCCAGGTTCTGTCCTCAAAAAACAACCACTACCGTTAAAGCCGCAAATACAAACGACCCTACCACCGCCACTATCTCAATGACTGCGTCACGTCCCCTTTCCAACGAGGAACAAGCTGACGCCCAAGTAGCGGCCTTGTTCGCCCAAACACCCGAAGTATGAGAACTAATGGTGGACAAACTCTTCGGACAAAAGAAGGATTTTCTGAACGCTTGAACCCGGCGGCCTGGGCTAGAGCATTAAAACTTAGCGTGTACAATAGCAGATTCCGATCTATGCGAATTCCAGTA
Source organism: Lactarius indigo (assembly GCA_025766275.1). Taxonomy (NCBI): domain Eukaryota; kingdom Fungi; phylum Basidiomycota; class Agaricomycetes; order Russulales; family Russulaceae; genus Lactarius; species Lactarius indigo. The sequence continues at coordinate 235,484 of JAFKAC010000016.1, read as the reverse complement.
CTTTTCAAATCTGCTCACGCGATGGCCGAACGAAATGTTTTGGTAGACTCGGGCGCAACAGATAACTTCATAAGTGCAAACCTCCTGAAACGACTCAAAATAGCCTGGCTACCTACCGAATGCTCCATCAAGATATGGAACGTAGATGGAACCCACAACCAAGGAGGAGAGATCACATCTTTCACCGACCTCACCGTTAAAACCGGAGGAAAGACCCAAAACCTTCGATTCCTCATTACGGATTTAGGAAACGACGAAGTCATACTAGGATATCCCTGGTTTACGGCTTTTGAACCCAAGTTCCACTGGCGAGACGCCACACTCGATGAAGAATTCCAACCAGTGGTCATCACCAGTCTGCACCTGTCCGACGAAGCCATGCCTCTTGAAGCAACTATCAAGGCATTGGAGACGTATCAACTGGACGAGTTAGCCTGGGAACGGCTACAAGAAGAGGACGAACCTTGTATCCGGCTGCGAAAAACGACAACAGCATCAGAATTAGCACAGCAAGAAGCGGCCAAAAGACCCCAGAAAACCTTTGAAGAGATGGTCCCCGAAGAATACCGGAGGCATCAGAAAGTTTTCAGTGAAGAAGCGTCTCAGCGCTTCCCCCCTTCACGCCCGTGGGACCATGCCATCGACCTAGTTCCAACTGCCCCTGAAACAATGGATTGCAAAGTATACCCACTCACAATCCCAGAAAACGAAAAACTAACAGAATTCGTAACCGAACACCTGGAGAAGAAATACATCCAACCGTCTAAGTCCCCTTACGCATCTCCCTTCTTCTTCATCAAAAAGAAGGACGGGAAGCTACGCCCGGTACAGGACTACCGCCGCCTCAACGAACTAACTGTAAAAAATCACTATCCACTCCCCCTAATCCCCGAACTTATCGACAAGATCCGAGAAGCAAGGCTTTACTCGAAGCTTGATATCCGATGGGGATACAATAACGTTCGAATCAAGCAGGGGGATGAATGGAAGGCGGCGTTCAAAACAAATCAGGGGTTATTCGAACCGCGAGTCATGTTCTTCGGCCTCACCAACTCCCCTAGCACCTTCCAAACCATGATGGACACGATCTTCCGGGAGTTAGTGTTGACAGGAGAAGTGATCGTCTACATGGACGATATCCTGATCGCGACCTCAGACGACCGTGCCCACCACAGAATGGTACTACACCAAGTCCTCGACCTCTGTGACAAACACGACCTATACATCAAACCGGAAAAATGCGTGTTTGAAGTCTATGAGGTGGAATACCTGGGACTAATCATTGGATACGGACAACTGCGAATGGACCCAGTCAAAGTACAAGGAGTTCGAGAATGGAAGGCGCCGACATCACTTAAAGAAGTACGAGCCTTCTTAGGATTCTGCAATTTCTACCGGCGGTTTATACGGGGATTCTCTACAATTGCGAGGCCCCTTCACGACCTCACGAAGAAAGATGCCCCCTGGGAATGGACGGAAGCCAGACAAAAAGCCTTCGACACCATCAAAGAACGAATCAGTTCAGAACCGGTCTTGTTATTCCCAAAACTAGACCAACCCTTTGAAATTGAAGTCGACGCTTCAAGTTACGCCCTAGGGGCTGTCCTGAACCAGAAAGGAGAAGACAACAAGATGCATCCAGTCGCATTCTACTCCGAATCCCTATCAGAAGCCGAACGCAATTACGACATTTACGATAGGGAACTACTAGCGATTGTCAAAGCGTTACGCACTTGGCGAACATATCTCGTGGGATCCCCCCATTTAATAACGATTCACACAGATCATGCCAACCTGCAATATTGGAAAGAACCCAGAAAAATCAGTCGACGGGTAGCACGGGAGTTCCAAGAGCTGTCGGAGTACAACTTTATACTCAAACATATCCCTGGCACCAAGAATACACAAGCGGACTCCTTATCAAGAAGACCTGATTATGATGACGGCACCAGTGACAATGATCACGTCATAGTACTCCCAAATGACGTATTTCTCAAAGTCACCCAAACATCCATGCACGACATGGATATATGGACTCAAATTGCACAAAATATGGACGAAGCAGCACTCCTCCCGTGGATAGAACCCCACAACCTAAAGAAACACGATGGGCTGTGGTGGAAGGGCGATGCGCTCGTTGTTGTGGGAAACAACGAACTTAAACGGGGGGTAATCACCTTTTTCCACGATACTCCAAGCGCAGGACACCCAGGAATTGCAAACACTCAAGAGCTATTACGACGCGACTTCTGGTGGCCCAACATGCGCAAAGATGTGGAAGCCTACGTCAAGGGGTGTGCAACGTGCCAAAGCAATAAGATCAACCATCATCGACAGAAGCCCCACTTATTTCCCATCACTACCGAACCATCGGCCGAACCATTCGAAGTGGTAGCCATGGACTTCATAGTCAAACTCCCGATATCAAAAGGGTTTGACTCAATCCTCACCGTCACGGACCACGATTGCTCAAAAGCGGCAATATTCATACCATGTAACGAAGCCATAACGTCGGAAGGCGTGGCAAAACTTTATCTCCGACATGTCTATCCCCACTATGGCCTACCCCGAAGGATCATATCCGATTGAGATCCAAGATTCGCGTCTATGTTCATGCGACAACTGTGTAAAACGTTGGGGATACAGCAAAACGTATCATCAGCGTATCATCCGCAAACAGATGGTCAATCAGAACGAACAAACCAATGGTTAGAACAATACTTGCGACATTGGTGTAACGTACAACAGGACAACTGGGTGGAACTGCTACCCATGGCGCAATTCGCTCACAATTCTTGGAGAAACGCCACCACCAGGCATTCCCCCTTCTCTCTCATTATGGGATGGGAACCACGAACTACGTGGACACCAAAACCATCATACAGCCCCATGGTGGATCGAAGATTGGAAGAGTTGCAAATACTCCGGCAACATGCGCAAGATAGTATCAAACACGCACAACACCTCATGGCCCAACGGGGAAAAACAGGGTTCACACCTTATCAGCAAGGGGATCAAGTATGGTTAGAAGGGACCAATCTCCGCACCTTCTACCCCACAAGCAAACTAGCCCCAAAACGGTACGGACCCTTTAAAATCGTCAAGGTTCTATCAGATGTTTCGTACGAACTGGAACTTCCGGCATCATGGAAAATACACCCAGTATTCCACGCGAACCTTCTAACACCATACAAGGAAACGGAGATGCATGGCGCAAACTATACCCGCCCTCCACCGGACCTTATCGATGGAGAAGAGGAGTATGAAGTGGAGCAGATCGAAGACGCCCAGGAACGAGGAAGGGGGCGCAAACTCCACTACCTAGTAAAGTGGAAGGGATTCCCATCAAGCGATAACACATGGGAACCCGCAACGAACATGACCCACGCCACAGACATCATCAAAGACTTCTACCAACGATATCCAACCGCCAAGGGGGCTGGACGAACGATATAAAAACCCCCCTTTCACACCTCCACACTCCTTAACCCAAAGATGACCGACACCCCAGTATCCGACACCACCCTCGTCAACATCCTCAGCAATCCCCAACTTGAAGCCGCCCTCGAACGAGGGATTGTCACCATCAATCTCACCGATATCCCCCGTCTGTCACCACCACCGTCCCCCCAACATGTTGCCATCACCACCCCTATTCTTATCGAACGAGAACCCAGGGAACTTACCCCGTCAACACCGGAGGAAGGGCAATACTCTCCAACACCGCCCCCTCGACAACAGTCGACCCCTCCACCTGAACCACAACCTCAATCACCACCATCCTCTCCATCATCCACACCACCCCCACCTCTAGAACCGTTTACCCCAGTTCGCGTCCATACCCCCATCGACTACAACCGACCCGACTCCCCTCCTAACGACACAGACGACCCCGGTGCCCCATTCTTCCCAAATACTCCTGGTACCCCCAAGTACTACCCATTACAGATCCCACTACCAGACGGTGGATCTAACCCAGCGAAGTATATCTACTATCGCAAGGGGTTCACCGAGGTAGTGGGGACAATGGGCACGGGACAACCCCACTACGGAGAGGAGGTCTACCTCTCGTCACTCAGGCCGAACGTCTCGGCACCACCTTTCACAGCGGAGCAACTCCAATTCTTTGACCCTCACGATATTCGCGCCTGCGCTCTAGACGAAACACTCATAGAGCTTAACTCGCCTCGTCTCACGGCCGAGATTACTAGGCTAAGAACGGGACTCTTGGCGCTCAAAGAACTCGACGAGAAGTATGAGAAGCTGGAAGAGGACACACGCAAATTACGAGCGGAACGGCTCACCGTCGACCTGATGCTAGCCAGCACCAAGAGGCGCCTTCAGTACGCAGGGGCGCTGACTACCATCAGCAACGAATATGCGTGCATGACGGCCCTACCAGCCCCACTTCGCCACTCCCGTTACGCCATCCCATTCTCCCCACGACGCGGAGGACCACTAGAGTTCCCCCGCCTCGCCGACAAGCCCCACCGCCGACGCTGCTACCACTGCAACAGCCCCCACCACATTGTACGCGACTGTCCCACCAGACCACGACCTGCCTGTCGACATTGCCAAAGCCAGGAACATCAGTCCCACCGATGTATATTCCGCCGTGCAGGCATGGTCGAAGAAGTGATCACGACCCATCAGGCAGACGAACGCATACGGCAAGCAGTAGCTACGGAAGCCACCACCTCCTTCACCATCCCTGAACCACCAACAATCGCGGCCCACACCCAAGGGAGGTGGTGTGGGCGGTGCTTCCGCACTGATGCCAATCATGACGAAATTCGGTGCCCACAATACGAAATGTGTCGCAAGTGTGGCAAACGCGGACCCTTCCTTTTCCTCAAAACGCATTACTGTCGACTCGACATCTCTCCGTGGCCGGAGAATGACCTCGATGCTGACATTTACGACCTCATAGACCCAGAGTCCTGAAGTCGAGGCGTCTTCAGACCAAGACGGGGGGTAATGTTACGATTTTCTTGGACTCGCTTCATTCCTTACCATTATTTCCTTCCCGCACTATATGAGCCCTGTACAATTACGCGGACTTTACGATTACCTGGTTCCTATCACGCGCCTTGCTTATCGACGTTCTCCTTTGATAAAGCTTGACATGTGCCAGTTTCCGACTTGTCCCCTCTCACGCGCAACCCCGCGTGATTCTCCTTTATTCTCGATATATCCCTACCTTGTTCCCTTTATGTTCACTCCTTTCTTCCTCGGTTTGGCGATGGCGCCATCTGTTTGTGATGGCCATACAGTACGATTTCTATTTAACCCTAGTCATGCCTAGCTTGTACGGTAGACTAGACTTCTTGTGTAATACTACACTCGTCTCCGCGAAGTCTCCCTGTTTCTGACCTTCGTCTTCGCTAGGCCTTCGAGTCTTAGCTTCCCTCTACAGTCCAAGTGACGCACGTCCTTGTGACTCTTGTGCACCATTTCTACTGAAGTCGAGCCTTCGAGCTTTGACTACCGAGCGATTGACTGACTTAGTACAGGTCGTACTCAACGCCCCTGTAGTGGCGTTACACGTCTGGTGGCGGCGGCGGATCTCCGCTTGGTCCTCCTACGCCTGGGGGGGGTTCCACAGCGAGTCGTCGTTCCGACGGAGGGTCTCCTTGATCGGATCCTATGGCTCGAAAAATGGCGGCGTCATCGGCAGTCATTCGCACGCCGGTTTCTGGATTGATGGGCATGAGGATATCTCTTGCTTCTTCTCGCACTGCGCGTGCTTCTTCTAACGCGACTTCTTCCATTGCTTGTGTCAACGTAGCCATGATAGCTGGCGATCGAATGTGAATCGGTTCTGGTTCTGTGATGTGTGCGGACTCAGCTCGTTCAATGAGGAGATCTTGTATTGCCCCTCCGCTGGTTTCTGTCTGGTTTGGTTCTCGTCCTTCACTTTCTTCCTGGCTGTGTTCTTCTTCTTCTTCTGACACTACTTCTCTGGTTGAGTGTTCTCGTACTTGCCCGTCAATAGGACCCCAGTCTGATCGGCTATTGAGTTCTCGTGCGTTGATATCACAGTGGTATCTAGGTCCAGCTGGTCATATTGCGTCCCACTGGGAGTCTATGGGGTTCCATGTAACCTCCACCCAACACAAGTGGTCAAAGTTGAACTCAACTGGGCGGAACCTGCTAGGTCCGTTGAACTCTACAAAGTATCCAGTTTCTTCTTGTCTTTCCCTCCAACTAGCAGCTTGCAAAAAGCGCGTGGGGACGTTGCATTCTCCTCTTCTTGGGAGCGAGTAAGGACGGAAGCTCGTCCACTGGTCTCTTGTTGTTACGGCCACGATGGTATCTTGGTCTTAATGTAACGTCGTCACGACGTTAGCTCGACTTGAGCTCGATAGAGGCGGTAACAACTTAGCGATAATCTCTCTTGCTTGAAGACGCGGAGGTCCAAGTCGTAAACTCTGGTGAATGCGTGGAGGCACACCTAAGGTCGTTGCTTGGCGATGAAGTCGAAAGGTAATACAAGTAGAGTCGAATAGAATAGAACAGAAAACAAGTGACAATTCAAGAAGACCAAGATGGCGTATCTTGGTCTTCACAAGACAGATTAAATACAAGTCGAGCAGGCTTTCAAGCGCTGCTATGAGTCACAGTAATGTAGCGTCCAACATGTCGCGTAAGTAGCTCAAACCCTAATACTACTACTACTAGTATTAATGGTGTAGTCCTCAGTCAGCAATCTGCGTGCAATCTCCTATCGTACTCGTATCGCCTATCGTAAGCCCACAACTAATCTACCTTACCGCCGTAGTTGCAACCGGTACAGTAAGGATTGTACTTACATCGCCTGATAACAGTCCGAATCGTTACATTATGGCAACACTGACGCAAGCAATGGAAGAAGTCGCAATCGAAGAAGCACGTGCAATACGGGCTGAGGCAAGAGACATCCTCATGCCCATCAACCCAGAAACAGGGGTACGGATGACCGCAGATGACGCCGCCATCTTTCGAGCCATAGGATCCGATAGAGGAGACCCTCCATCTGAACGACGACCTGCACTAGATGTTACGTTTCAACTCGGACTCGGACCCTTACTGTACCGGTTGCAACTACGGCGGTAAGGTAGATTAGTTGCGGACTTTACTACGGTGATACGGTGGTGCGATAGGAGATACGGTACGATTGCTGACTGATGACCAACGCCACTAATACTGGTAGTAGTGGTACTAGGATCGAGCTACTTACACAATACGTTGGACGCCTACTTACTGTGACTCATAGCAGCGCTTCTAAGCCTGCTTGACTTGTATTTATAGTGTATCGTGAAGACCAAGATATGCCATCTTGGTCTTCTTGAATCGTCACTTGTTTCCTTTTCTTCACCTTTGCCTCTCAAAAGGGCTGCCGACTCGTTCACAACCAAACATACAAGCTTGCCAGTGTACCTTCGTGTATTCACCAAGGCAAGGACTTGGACCTTCGCGTCTTCAAGTTGACTAGACCGCTACATCGCTAAGTTGTTACCGCTGCTTCGTGCTCAAGTCGGGCTAACGTCGTGACGACGTAACACTAGAGCTCCCTCCAGGCGTAGGAGGACCCGGCAGAGATCCGCCGCCACCACCAGGAGGGGGTGTCCCATTCGACTTACGAAGGACCGAACCACCGAGAGGACCGCCTGCTGGACCGCCCGGCGGCGGAGGAGGTGGGGGTGGAGATGGCACAGGAGGAGGAGGACATCACCAGGAGAAATTAACCGGCGAGCCCCCTTCCGTTTTCGATGGTGACAGGCTCAAAGTAGACCAGTTCCTAACACAGTGGCACGTCTACTGGGGCATGAACCTAGACGCCCCCATCATGCGAAACGACTATAGGAGATGTCTCCTATTTTTGTCCTACATCAAGGGAGGAGCGGTCAGCGAATGGGTCCTGTCCTTCCTGAACTGGCTCAATCGACAAATACAACGAGGGATCAGTCCCTACACAAGAGGATTATGGGAAGCTGTGGCAGACGGCTTCAGCCAATGATTTGAGAATACGTTGGAGCGGGAGCAAGCGCAAGCCATACTGAGAAAAGGCTTCAAAATGGTGGGAGAGGATGTTGACAAGTACGTCAACGATTTCAAACAGCTAGCACGGAAGGCTCATTACCACCTCAACGAACCACAAACTATCGACCTCTTCACATCGGGGTTACCCAAGGAGCTGTTCAAGAACACATTCCAGTTCGACAACCCTGTCACGTTCGACGACTGGAAAAGAGCTGTTCTCAAAAGGCAGAAGAACTACATACACCTCAAAGCAAGGCTTAACAAATACAAGAACACCCCCTCACCACCAAAGAAACACAGCGGCAATGCAGGATGGGCACTCCCACAGAACCTGCCACAGACAAATCCCTGGGCCATGGATACCTCGGCAGATCGTGCCAAGGTGCGGCTCGCAGGATCAGAAGACATCAACTTCAATAAACTACCCCATCGTGACTGGTCTGCGCCCCCCTTCCCACCAAGAGTAGGGGCCGGGGGCAAGAGGACGAGGAAGGGGAGGATCCCAACAGGACTTAAGGAATGTCCTATGCTATAACTGTAACACACCGGGGCACCTCTCACGAAATTGCCCATATCCAAGGAATCCGAGGCAGTGGCCTAACCCCCCTTCCAGCAGCAGAATGACCGAAACCACCTGGCCGCTGCAGTGGCCAGGATCCCCAGGCCCTACGTCTCAGTACGAGCCGTCGCTGCTGGGATATGCAACACCAGCGCCCAGCGCGACACCCGCACCACAAATCAACACGGCAAAAACGGCAGGAGAACAAGCAAAGGAGTGGCTGACGCAGGTGGCCAACAGCACGGACAAGGTGAAAGACCTCATACTCCAAGATCTGTGGGGAAAGGAGGGTTTTCAGAATGCCTGAACCCATCAGTCTGGGTGAGGGCTCTACAATGTAATTCTGTAATTGTGACAACGCGCTATCAATCCCTACGAATTCCAGTGACTGTCCAAACAAATTACCAAACGACTGAAACAAATGCTCTGGTGGACTCCGGAGCCACCGACAACTTCATCAAACCAAGCATGGCCACCTGGGCGGGAATCCCAATATGGCCACTAGAAACGCCCCGCAAGATATGGAATATAGATAACACGGAGAACAAAGCTGGGTTGATCACTCATTACATTAACCTAGAAGTGAAAACGCGAGGACAGATTAAGAAGATGACCTTCCTGGTCACCAACCTCGGTAGCGAAGACATGGTGCTAGGCTATCCATGGCTAAGCGCCTTCGAGCCCACTATCAGCTGGGCAACTGCAACCATGCATCCCAACATGCAGCCGGTGGTACTGGCAACCACCGAAGAACTACTCACAACGCCCACTATCTGGGCCCTAATCACGGCAGAAAAAGAAACAATCATTCAAGAACTGGAAGAGGAAACCTTTGCACAGGCCACCACCTCGACGGAGTTGGCCATATCAGCAAAGCAACAGCAAATGGCAGCCGTGCTGCCGCTGGTATATGCAGAATTCAGCATGCTGTTTGATGAGCAAGCCTCGCACTGCTTCCCCCCAGCACGGCCCTGGGACCACGCGATTGACTTTAAACCATCGGCACCGACGTCAATTGACTGCAAAATATACCCCATGACGCAAAAGGAGGAAGGCGAATTAAAGGAATTCCTCAACAAGAAGCTAAAACAAGGGTATCTACGCCCCTCCATTTCCCCGTACGCCTCCTCTTTCTTCTTTATCAAAAAGAAGGACGGAAAACTACACCCGGTACAGGACTATCGGGTTATCAACTCGCACACCATTCGCAATCAATACCCATTACCACTCATCCAGGACCTCATTCTTGACCTCAGTAACGCACACATCTACACGAAACTCGACATTCGCTGGGGCTATAACAACATCTGCATTTGCGACGGAGACCAGGAGAAAGCAGCATTCAAGACCAAATTCGGCCTTTTTGAGCCCACAGTCATGTTCTTTGGCCTTACCAACTCCCCAGCTACCTTCCAGGCGATGATGAACCATATCTATCGTGACACAATCGCCAAGCATGAACGCCTTGGAACTACGATAGCAGCCGTGCGTGACATCCTGTGCATCACAAAGGAGCACAACCTCTACTTCAAACTTGAGAAGTGCCTGTTCCACCAGCCGCAGATGGATTACCTGGGGGTAATCCTTGAAATGGGGGTGACCCGAATGGACCCTGTAAAAGTTCAAGGCATCAAAGACTGGCCAACGCCAACAAAAGTCAAAGACGTCCGATCGTTCCTTGGTTTCTGCAACTTTTACAGACTTTTTATCCGCGGCTTTGCGACTCATGCCAAACCACTTACCAAACTGATGCGAAAAGACGAAGAATGGCGATGGACTGAGGAAGAAGACAAGGTGTTTAACACCCTCAAGCGCCTCGTGACCGAAGAGCCGGTGCTGGCACATCCGGTCCTCCAAGATCCATTTGAACTAGAGGTTGATGCCTCCAGATACGCGGTGGGAGCCATACTGCTACAACGAAAATCTGACAGAAAACGACACCCCATAGGCTATTATTCGGCCACGCTCTCAGAAGCGGAGCGAAACTACGACATTTACGACTTGGAATTGCTCACAATAGTCAAGGCCCTGCAAAATTGGAGACCGCTGCTCGCGGGAGCCCCACACAAGATCAAAATCTACTCGGACCACCTCAACCTGCAATACTGGAAGTCACCACAGAAAATTAGCAGATGAGTCGCAAGGGAGGTGCTCGAGCTTTCTGAATACGACTTCAAAATTCACCACATCAAGGGAAAGAACAATGGTAGAGCAGATGCACTGTCGAGGCGCCCAGACTATGACCAGGGAATGAGTGACAACAGCGAAGTTGTCGTCCTACCCCCCGAAGTCTTTGTGAGGACTCTCAACATTGCACGCACCTTTGTTGCGAACCCAAACTTGCTGCAACCGCGCCATCAACAAGACAACGAAGTGATCAAAACGTGGGTAGACCCCCATCGCCTTAAAAAGATAGAGGGGGAGTGGTACAAAGACGGCAGGTTTGTGGTAACCAGACCTGCATCAACGTACCGCGTACTGATACACAACCACCACGATCTACCAATACACGGTCATCCTGGTATTGCGAGGACACAATGAATCCTGGAGCGAAAGTACTGGTGGCCATGGTTGCGAAGGGATGTGTACGAGTACGTGCAAGGCTGCGCGGAGTGCCAACGGAACAAAGTAAACACGAGGCCTATACGGGCTGCGCTATACCCTATTACGCTGGTGCTAGAAGCCACACCCTTCCAGACCGTGGCCATGGACTTCATCACCAAGCTCCCTCCATTGAAAGGATATGACAGTATACTAACCGTCACGGACCACGATTGCAGCAAGGCCTCTATCTTCATTCCGTGCCGAGAGGAAATCACAGCGGAGGAGACAGCAGCCCTGTACGTCACTCACATATTCAGACGCTTCAGATTACCACGCAAATGTATCAGTGATTGGGACCCCCGATTCACGTCAAAGTTCACCAGAGAAATCTGTCGAATCCTGGGCATCCAACAGAACATATCCACGGCATATCACCCATGCACTGACGGGCAGTCCGAGCGCACCAATCAATGGCTAGAACAGTATCTACACTTCTGGGTGAATGAGCGGCAAGATAACTGGATCACTTATCTGCCAATCGCCAAATTCGCGCATAACAACTGGCCACATGAGCACACAAAACAGTCACCGTTTCAGCTCTTAATGGGGTACAACCCACAAGCGGACTGGACTGATAAGCCATCCCCCCTTCCTCAGGTCACAAGGCGACTGGCGCAACTAAAAGAAGCTAGGGAGGATGCCCAACGCCTCATGAAAAGAGCTCAGGAAGCGTGGGTCCGCAACAAAGATATGCCCAAGTTCAAAACAGGAGACCTCGTGTGGCTAGAAGGCAAACACCTCCGGACCAATCAGCCCACAGCGAAGCTGGCGGTGCGACGCCACGGACCATTTTGGGTGACACAGGTGATGTCCCCTTACAACTATCGATTAGAACTTCCCACGCAGTGGAGCATTCATCCAGTGTTCCATATCGATCTACTCACGCCGTACAAACAAACCCCGTTTCATGGGGAAAACTTCACATGACCACCACCCAAGCTGATTGACGGAGAAGAGGAATATGAAGTCGAGGCTATTCTAGACTCCCGGCACTTCGGCAAGGGGAAGCGCCTCCAGTACCTCATCAAATGGAAGGGATACCCTGACTCGGAGAATCAGTGGGTTAACTGATGAACAGACACATAGGAACTATACTCACAGTGGACTGAGAAGACTGTGGTGAGATATAGAGGGTGACTGGAAGCAGCACAGGAGTGTCAAGCAGAGTGAAGCAAAGTGGAAGTCTGGCACACAGCAGTGAGAGAACTGATAATGATATTACAGAGGAGAAGACATACCTGGCACACAGCAGTGAGAGAACTGATGTGGACCAGGGTGTACAAGCAGTCTACTTATACTCTACAGAGATGTGACACTAGTATAAGAGTGGTAACGTAGAGTCACAGAATACAAGGAGCGTTGTTCTACATACAGGACAAAAGGAGTGTATGAAAAGGGAACAAGGTGACTAGAACAAAAGAGAGTCCAGACAAAGATGATATCATAATGACATCACAATAAAGATAAGAACTAAAGGAGAACAAAGGACTGAGTACAGTGAAGTGTCTGGAGTGTTCTACATGATGTCATAGTATATGATGTCATACATGACGCAACGATCAGCGCTAGATTGTACAGATCAAATGTAAGTAATCTACAAGTCCAATTAATCTAATCTAAAGCAGTCCACGCTGCAAGTCCGGTCCGTACGAGCCGCTAAGTGCGCAAGGGTCACTTATCAACATTAACAAGGAGGACATCTTTGCACCCGACGCCCTACGCCTATATCAAGAAGCATGAGCACACGGGAAAACAGTTAAAAAAGGCAAGATGGGAACGAAGGAAAGTCATCCCCTCTTCCTTCGCTCTACCATCTCCACTCTCATGCCCACTTCCCCTCTGCGACATGTCACCCAAGCAGCACTCCTTGACTCCCTCGCTGACGATGCCCGCGCACTCCTGGAAGACGACGCTGACACTGAAGTTCCCAGCACCCAGATCACACCATGGACGCCTCTTCAACCACAAGAGGGCCCCATCACCGCGCAAGAGTGGGCGCACGTCATCTCCCGATTCCCAGACCCCACACAATACCCCGACGACGAGCATGCCGTCGTCCACGTTTTCCGCAACGAAGCCAGTGAGCGAGAGCCCATCGCAGCCATCCCTCCAAGCGACGACCTCATCGGCGTTCGCGGAATTTTCCTGAGCAACGACGAGCATTCAAGCTCTCCTGGAGTACGAGTTGGAGGGTTGGAGGAGAGTAGCGGCGGAGTGGCAGAAGGAACAGTTAGACTCAGCTGCGGCCCGACTGAGGGAGATGCGAGAGCGACGGCAGCGATGGCGGCAGCTGAGGCTGGCCATGATGACTCAGATTACTACCCGGTGAGACACCCCTTCCTACAGACGAAACGCGACGCTGATAATCCCCTCATCACGCCATGGCTCGTCTACACCGATGGGTCCCCCATGTATCGAGGATGTGTGCGAGTCCCTGGTGTCGCCGAACACTGTCCATTCACCGCCGCTGAAGACCCCGTGCACGTCATTGTGCCTGAGGGGTTCAGGGCGAACCGACAACCCCATCACATTCGATACCCCATCACCGGGCCGGACGGAGTAGAGAGGGATGATGAACAGCAAACACAGAGGGCATACTCACAGAGACAAAGTAGACTGTGGTGAGATATGCTGGAGTGCTGGAAGCAGAGGTGAGACAGGGATCTTGCAAGTAAAGCAGAGAGAGTCTGGCACACAAGCAGTGAGAACTGATGTTGTTACATTGGAGGAAAGGAGGCTTACCTGGCACACAAGCAGTGAGAACTGATGTGGACCAGGAGCGTACATGGTACTCTACTTATACTCCTACAGAGGGTGACAGTAGTACAAGATAAGTAACGCTAGTCACAGAATACAAAGGTGCTATTGTTCTACAAAGGGACAAAAGAGTGGACGCTTTGAGAACAAGGGAGAGGAGAACAAGAAGAGTCCAGAGCTAGATGATATCATACTGACATCATAATAAGGATAATGCTAAGTAAAGAACAAAGGAAAGTACAAAGGCGTTTATACAACGCAGAGTCCGGATGTATGATGTCATAGAAGTACAGTGATGTCATAGATGACGCAATGGTAAGTCCAGATTGTACAGATCAAACAGTATTTAATCTACAAGTCCTGTATATCTAATCTAAAGCAGTCCATGCTGCAAGTCCGGTCCGTACGAGCCGCTAAGTGCGCAAGGGTCACTTATCAACAAGGGACGCATCACACGTCCAGATCATTGGAGGGGCAGACCCCATCATACTAGGGGTCATACTGGGCTCGCCACACATGTATGGTAAGCCCTTCTACGCCGAACCCCACATATCTGCCGCTCTCCGCCCCCAGTATCCACACGAAGATCTCGTCATCTTCGCGGCTGACAAGATCACCGACCATGCCCTCAACCGCATCAATGACGAGTCACTCACTGCTGAAGTCACGCATTACCGCACGGCGAGTTATGAACTCGACCGACTTCAAGCCCACGTCAGTCAACTCTGGGCAATGATCGAGTGCGCACAAGATGACAAGCACGACTCCATCTACCGACTGGAGCGCACCACGGCATTGGAGAGGATTGCCGACGAACAGTGCGATTGGCCGCCAAGGGACTTCTGGTGAGCCTGGGGTCTCACACTTAGAAAGGGGGTGATGTCACGTTTCTGCTTGTACGGACTGCCTGACTTGGGACCCTTACTGTACCGGTTGCGATTACGGCTGTAAGGTATATTAGTCACGGACTTACTTACAGTGATACAGCAGTGCGATAGGCAATACAGGTACGATAGCTGACTGATGACCGACGCCACTAGTACTGGTACTAGTAGTATTAGGGTTCGAGTTGTTTCTGCGATACGTTGGACGCTACCATACTGTGACTCATAGCAGCGCTTCTAAGCCTGCTCGTTTGTGTATTTAAGATGTCTTGTGAAGACCAAGATATGCCATCTTGGTCTTCTTGAATCACCACTTGTCTTCTTCTCTTCTTCTCTCATCTCTCGCGCTTACTTCTGAAGGACGTCCGACTTCGCTCATGACTAAGATATTTGCTTGCCAGTGTACCTCCGTGTATTCATCAAGGCAAGGACTTGGACCTCTGTGTCTTCAAGCCAGCAGATTACATCGCTAAGTTGTTACCACCATCTGAGCTCAAGTCAAGCTAACATCATGGTGACGTTACAATATGAGTAAGAATGCTCAGGCAAACGCACAGGCCATCAGGCATGATACTGAATCACAAATCATGTCGCACTTGCTTCCCATTCGAGGCTGCAAACTGTCCTTCAGACGGGAGGGGAAAACGCGTGGGAAACTTCAAGAGTATGAAGTCATAGTAGAACACATACACATCATAGCTGCTTGAAGCAGCTTTCCGAATCTGCAAAACGTATTGTAGTGAAACTGATAGAACATGCAAGAATATATGGAGACCAGAAACGTACAAGCCCCTATGGGGCAGGTCCAAAAATTTGGGCATGGTTGAACAGAAAGTGCCTGAGGCCAAGCATGGTATGCGTGAATGCTACCGCCACTCGGACCTCCGGCGGAACGAATCCACCATGTCAATGTGGTGAGGATACCGAATTTGACCTTGCAAAGCTACATGTACATCTTCTGCTGGCTGATGGATGCCCTCCCGATGGGCGACTTCCTGGTCATCTCCGACCACTGGTACATAATAGTCCTGAAGAATGAGAACATAGGTGAGCACCTATCGTGAGTGATACAGCGGGAAAGACAGACGGCAACACGTTGCTGTACATGCCCGTGTGGTTGGCAGAGAGGAGGGAATGAGTGTTCTGTGAGATGGTTGGCTTGAGACAGAACTCGATGGTTGGCCATTTACTAGCAAGGTGTGAGCTCCCAAGATGTTGGGACCAAGGTTGTGACACCAGACAGACGAAAGTACTTGCACTTATAAGTGACTTACATAGAGCCGGCCATAAGATAGAGGCACCTGATTCGTTCCCTTTCAAGTCCACTGCTAGTGGCACAACAGACAGCCCCTTCCGCCACTGATGCGTGTCAAAGTCAATGTCTGTTATGAATGTGAAAAAAAATACAATATGTGCAATTTTTGGTTCTCCGTGTTCCCTTCCACTGCTGATGCATGTCAAAGTCAATGTCTGTTATGAATGTGAAAAAAATACAACATGCGATTGGTGCGCGCTAAAAAAAAACCTGTCCCCGGGCCTCGTCATATGTGCAACCCCTAACCGGTTCTGTTTCTGCTATGCTTGCCAACCTGGGCCTGAAATCCGGTCTTGATGGCGTTCACTGACCGCCGGGACCCACAGTACTTGCAGGCCATGAAGAAAATGCGGTTTTCTTTCATCGGGAGCATGTCTGACAACTTGCATGTCTTGCATGTGACGTATTCCACTGGCGCCCTCAAGTCACACTACTCCTGCCTATCTCAGATATCTCTTTCACGCCACCGACTTGTTCATCTTCGCTCGCTTTGTCTCGCCTCACATTTATCTCCCTCCCTCCCTCATACTATTTTAAAATCTGTTGTTTCTTTCTTCGTCGTATTTCCGTCTCTTTCGCCGTCGCTAATTGCCCCTCGTTGCCTGTACCATCCCCGTATTGGAGCTACAACATTCCGAGGTCTTTCAGATGTTCATCAAATGCGACGCCGACAGACTCAAGCGTTCCACGCCTCCCACTTTCCTTTCATCATCCATTTTGCCATCTCCATCATATTGCTCCTATCTTCGGTCGGCGTGCTGTTGTCTCAAACACGCACTTTCGTTGGACCGTGATAGTTCACGCTCTTTGTCTCAGGCTTAGGCACACCCATCTTTCTTTTGATTGTACTTACTATTTCCTGATCTTTATTTGAACTTGTAGTGCGCGTCGTTTTTTTATCACCGGTGCTGTTGTTCGGCCATGTGCATTTACCCATCAACTCCCCTACCTTTACCCTTACATGTGTTTTCTGCCTTGCATTGGCCGCATGCCTTCGTTGGTCAACTCCCATCCTACCTACAACTTTTCACCTTTCCACGACTTCTACATTCTCCCCTCACGAGTTTCGACTTCGAAGTTTTTGGCTTCGTTAGGCTTTAGCTGCTGACCGCATGTACTTAAGGTTCTCGAGTCCACGTTCAATCTCCAATCAATTCCCCTGTTCTAACTCTCCTTTCCCAGGCCTGTGTGATTTGGAAACTGTAAAGAACTAGAACTATCCCTCAGTCACGGTAGGATAGAAGCGACTATATTATAATACCTAGAACTATCTAATCGTACTGTCAGTGGCGGTAAGGTAGTTTAGTGAGCGAGATACGTACCCCTCAGTCACGGTAGGTGTAACGTCGTCACGACGTTAGCTCGACTTGAGCTCCGTAGGGGTGATAACAACTTAGCAGGTGCTCTGAAGACACGGAGGTCCAGGCTCGACGAATATCTTGAAGACGCGAAGGTCCAAGCGTAGACAATAGTGAACACTCGAAGGTGCACTTCTCAAAGGAGGCGATAGAGAGAGAGAGAGGGAAAGAGAGAGATAAGTGACGATTCAAGAAGACCAAGATGGCGTATCTTGGTCTTCACAAGACAGGTTAAATACAAGTTGAGCAGGCTTTCAAGCGCTGCTATGAGTCACGGTAATGTAGCGTCCAACGTGTCGCGTAAGTAGCTTGAATCCTAATACTACTACTACTAGTATTAGTGGTGTGGTCCTCAGTCAGCAATCAGCGCGCAATCTCCTATCGTACTTGTAATCGCCTATCGTAAGTCCGCAACTAATCTACCTTACCGCCGTAGTTGCAACCGGTACAGTAAGGGTTTGGGAAGAAACGTAACATCACCTCCTCTTCTAGCGTGAGACCCCTGGCTCACCGAAAGTCGCGGGCCGGCCAGTCGCGCTGTTCATCGGCAATACGCTCTAACGCGGTGGCGCGCTCCAAGCGATAGATCGCGTCGCGCCGATCATCTTGTGCGCATTCGATCATTGCGCGGAGTTGACTCACCCTCGCCCGAAGTCAATCCAGCTCGTAGCTGGCCGCGCGGAAGCACGTAACCTCTGCGGTGAGTGACTCGTCGTTGATGCGATTGAGGGCGCGGTTGGTGATCTTGTCCGCCTCGAAGACGACGAGGTCTTCATGCGGATACGTGGGGCGGAGCGCCGCGGATACGTGAGGTTCGGCATAGAGGGGCTTACCATAGACGTGTGGCGAGCCCGGTATAACTCCTAATATGAGGGGGTCTGCCCCTCCGATAATCTGGACATGCGACGCGTCCCGTTCTACTCCGTCTGGCCCGGTGATGGGGTATCGAATGTGATGGGGTCGTCGGTTCGCCCGGAACCCTTCAGGCGCAATGACATGCGCGGGGTCCTCGGCGGCGGTGAACGGACGGTGATCGGCGGCACCAGGCACGCGCACACGTCCTCGATACATGGGGGACCCGTCGGAGTAGACGAGCCAGGGCGTGATGAGGGGATTATCAGGGTCGCGTTTCGTTCGAAGGAAGGTGTGTCTCGCCGGGTAATAATCTTCGTCATCATGGCCAGCCTCAGCTGCCGCCATCGCTGCCGTCGCTCGCGCATCTCCCTCAGTCGGGCCGCTGCTGAGTCCAGCTGCTCCTTCTGCCATGCTGCCGCTACCCTCTTCCAGCCCTCCAACTCGTACTCCATCAGCGCTTGAACGCTGGTCGTTGCTCGGGAAAACTCCGCGAACGCCGATGAGGTCGTCGCTTGGGGGGATAGCGGCGATGGGTTCACGTTCGCCGCGATCGTTTCGGAAGACGTGGACAACAGCTCTGTCGTCGTCAGGGGTGGTCGTCGGGTCTGGGAATCTGGTGATGACGTTGATCCATTCTTGTGCGGTGATGGGCCCCTCTGCTGGTGCAAGAGGTGTCCATGGTGTGAGCTGAGTGTTGGGAACTTCGGTGTCGCTGTCCTCCGCCAAGAGGGCGCGGGCGTCTTCTGCGAGGGAGTCGAGGAGTTGCGCCTGTGTGACATGTCGTAGTGGGGAAGTGGGCATGAGAGTAATGGCTGAGCGAAGGAGGAGGGGATGACTGTCCTCTGTCCGAGCGACTCCTACTTTATCTCTTCTACTGTGGGTTTGCGCTTCCTGATACAGGCGAAGCGCTTCCGGCGCAAAGACGTCGTCTTTGTTGACCCACTGGTTCTCCGAGTCCGGGTACCCCTTCCATTTGATCAGGTATTGAAGGCGTCTTCCTCTGCCGAAATGCCGAGTGTCTAGAATGGCCTCGACTTCATATTCCTCCTCTCCATCTATCAATTCGGGCGGTGGTCGTGTGAAGTTTTCCCCGTGCAAGGAAGTTTGCTTGTATGGTGTGAGAAGATCGATGTGAAACACTGGATGGATGCTCCACTGCGTGGGAAGTTCCAATCGATAGTTGTAAGGGGACATCACCTGTACCACCCGAAAGGGTCCGTGGCGTCGTGCCGCTAATTTCGCTGTAGGCTGATTGGTTCGGAGATGTTTGCCCTCGAGCCATACAAGATCGTTGATGCCGAACTTGGGCGTATCTTTGTTGCGCACCCATGACTCTTGCGCCTTCTTTATAAGGCGTTGGGCGGCGTCTCTAGCCTCTTTTAGCTGTGTCAGTCGCGCGGTTGCGAGGGGAATGGGGGATGGCTTATCTGTCCAGTCCGCTTGTGGGTTATATCCCATCAGAAGTTGGAACGGCGATTCTTTAGTATGTTCATGTGGCCAGTTGTTGTGCGCGAATTCGGTGATTGGTAGATAAGCTTCCCAGTTGTCTTGCCGCTCATTTACCCAGAAACGTAGGTACTGTTCCAGCCACTGGTTAGTTCGCTCGGACTGTCCATCAGTACGGGGGTGATATGCGGTTGATATGTTCTGTTGAATCCCCAGAATGCGGCATACTTCTCTGGTAAACTTGGATGTGAAGCGTGGGTCGCGATCGCTTATTATCTTGTGCAGCAATCCGAAGCGCTTAAACACTTGGGCGACATACAGATTCGCCGTTTCTTCTGCGGTGATCTCTTCTCGGCACGGGATAAAGATTGAGGCCTTGCTGCAGTCGTGGTCCGTGACAGTTAGTATACTGTCATACCCCTTGGATACGGGGAGCTTGGTGATGAAGTCCACCGCCACCGTGTGGAACGGCATGGCTTCCAGTATTGGTGTGATGGGATGCAGTGCGGCTCGTATGGGCCTCGTGTTGACTTTATTCCTTTGGCATTCCGCGCAGCCTTGCACGTATTCATATACGTCTCTTCGGAGTCGCGGCCACCAGTAGTGTCTCTCCAGGATGCGTTGAGTTTTCGCAATTCCCGGATGGCCATGTATTGGCAGGTCGTGATGGTCATGTATTAGTACTCGTTGGGTCGATGCTGGCCCTGTGATTATGAACCTGCCGTCCTTGTACCATTCCCCTTGTATTTTTTTGAGGTGATGAGGGTCGATCCACATCTTGATCACCTCTTCGTCTTGTTGGTGGCGTGGTTGTAGCAGATTTGGGTTGGTGACGAAGGTACGTGCGGTGTTAAGGGTTCGTACAAAGATTTCAGGGGGTAGGACCACTACTTCGCTATTGTCCTCGACGCCTTGGTTGTAATCCGGTCGTCTTGACAATGCATCTGCCCGCCCGTTGTTCTTTCCCTTAATGTGATGAATCTCGAAGTCGTATTCAGAAAGTTCGAGTACTTCCCTGGCGACTCGCCTGCTGATCTTTTGTGGCGACTTCCAGTATTGTAGGTTTAGATGGTCCGAGTAGATTTTGATCTTGTGAGGGGCGCCTGCGAGAAGTGGTCGCCAATTCCGTAGGGCCTTAACTATCGCGAGCAGCTCTAGGTCGTAGATGTCGTAGTTTCTTTCGGCTTCGGAAAGCGTCGCCGAGTAGTAACCTATGGGATGTCGCTTGCCGTCAGATTTCTTTTGCAGTAATACGGCTCCCACCGCATAGCCCGAAGCGTCTACTTCCAACTCAAATGGGTCTTGAAGGGTGGGGTGTGCTAGCACAGGTTCCTCCGTCACGAGTCGTTTTAGGGTGTTAAACGCTTTTTCTTCTTCTTCAGTCCATCGCCATTCTTCGTTCTTTCGTGTTAGTTTAGTGAGTGGCTTGGCGTGAGTTGCGAAACCGCGGATAAAGAGTCTGTAAAAGTTACAGAAGCCGAGGAAAGAGCGGACGTCCTTGACTTTCGTTGGTGTTGGCCAGTCCTTGATTCCTTGAACTTTTACAGGGTCCATTCGGGTCACCCCCCTTTCAAGGATTACCCCCAGGTAATCCATCCGCGGTTGATGGAACAGGCACTTCTCGAGTTTGAAGTAGAGGTCGTGTTCCTCTGCAACGCGCAAAACATCGCGGACGGCATCTATATGGGCTGCTAGATCGTGATCAAAGTGAGTAGCGATACCAATATCGTCCATGTAGACGCGAATGGTAGTGCCCAGCTGTTCGTGTTTCGCTATGGTGTCGCGATAGATGTGGTTCATCATGGCTTGGAAGGTGGCGGGGGAGTTGGTGAGCCCGAAGAACATAACCGTGGGTTTGAAGAGGCCGAATTTGGTCTTGAACGCTGCCTTCTCCTGGTCGCCGTCACGAATGCGTATGTTGTTGTAGCCCCATCGGATGTCAAGTTTCGTGTAGATATGGGCGTTGCTGAGGTCAAGGATGAGGTCCTGTATTAACGGTAGCGGGTATTGATTCCGAATGGTGTGGGAGTTGATGACCCGGTAATCCTGTACCGGGCGTAGTTTTCCGTCCTTCTTTTTAATGAAGAAGAAGGAGGATGCGTACGGAGAGATAGAGGGGCGCAGATATCCTTGCTTCAGTTTCTCCTCCAGGAACTCCTTGAGTTCGCCCTCTTCTTTTTGGGTCATAGGGTAGACCTTGCAGTCGATGGCGGCCGGCGCGGATGGCTTAAAGTCTATTGCATGATCCCACGGCCTTGCCGGGGGGAAGCGGTGCGAGGCTTGCTCGTTGAAAAGCCTGGTAAACATTGCATACTCCTGAGGGAGCACTGCCTTCGTTTGTTGTTGTTTTGCTTGTATAGCCAATTCCGTCGAGGTGGTGGCTCTGGCGAATGTTTCTTCTTCTAGTTCTCATACAATGTCTTCCTTTTCGGCCACAATGAGGGCTCGAACGGTTGTTGTCGATAGCAGCGCTTCGCTAGTTGCTAACATTATTGGCTGCATGTCGGGGTGTATAGTGGCGGTGGCCCAGCTGATCGTTGGTTCAAATGCACTTAGCCAAGGATAGCCTAGCACCATATCTTCGCTTCCAAGGTCGGTGACCAGGAAGGTCATTTGCTTTATCTGTCCCCGTGTTTTCACTTCTAGGTTAATGTAATGAGTGATTAACCCAGCTTTATTTTCTGTGTTGTCTATATTCCATATTTTGCGGGGCGTGCTCAGCGGCTGTGTCTGGATACCAGCCCACTTAGCCAAGCTGGGTTGGATGAAGTTGTCGGTTGCGCCAGAGTCGACTAGCGCATTTGTTTCAGTCGTTTGGTAATTTGTATGGACAGTTACTGGAATTCTCATAGATCGGTAGCGCGTTGTCACAATTACAGAATTACATTGGAGAGCCCTCACCCAGACTGACGGGTTCAGGCGTCCCGAAAACCCTCTTTTCCCCATAGATCTTGAAGTATGAGATCTTTTACTTCATCCGTACTGTTGGCCACCTGCGTGAGCCATTCTTTAGCCTGTTCTCCTGCTGTTTTCGTGCTTGCCGCGTTGATTTGGGGCGCGGGCGTTACGCTTGGTGCTGGTGACATGTACCCGGGCAGTGACGGCGCGTATTGTGACGGCGCGTATTGGGAGATGGGTCCTTGAGGATATCCCGTCGTTTCGGTCATGCGGCTATTGGATGGGGCAGCTTGCCACGGTTGCTGCGTACGTGGATATGGGCAATTTCGTGAGAGGTGGCCGGGAGTGTGACAGTTATAGCAAAGGACATTCCTTAAGTCCCTTCGAGATCCCCCTCTTCCTCGTCCTCTAGCTCCCGGTCCTCCTCTTGGCGGGAACAGTGGTGTAGGCCAGTCGCGGTGTGGTAGTTTGTTGAAGTCGATGTCTTCGGACCCCGCGAGCCTTACCTTTGCTCGATCAGCCGAGGTGTCCATCGCCCACGGGTTAGTTTGTGGCAGGTTCTGCGGGAGTGTCCACCCCGCATTGCCGCCCTGCTTCTTTGGTTGCGTCGTCGTATTTTTGTATTCATTGAGTCGCGCCTTGAGATGGATATAGTTCTTCTGCCGCTTGAGGACAGCCCTTTTCCAGTCGTCAAACGTAACGGGGTTGTCGAATTGGAACGCATTTTTGAACAGTTCCTTAGGTAAACCCGACGTAAAGAGGTCGATGGTTTGGGGTTCATTGAGGCGATAGTGAGCTTTCCGTGCAAGCTGTTCAAAGTCATTGACGTACTTGTCAATGTCCTCTCCCGTCATTTTATAGCCTTTCCATAGTATGGCTTGAGCTTGCTCCCTTTCTAGTGTGTTCTCGAACCTTTGGCTGAATCCGTCGGCCACAGCGTCCCATAGGTCACGAGTATAGGGACTGATTCCCCGTTGTATTTGCCTGTTGAGCCAATTCAGGAAGGATAGGACCCATTCGCTGACTGCTCCGCCTTTGATGTAGGAGAGAAACAGAAGACATCTTCTGTAATCGTTGCGCATGATAGGGGCGTCCAAATTCATGCCCCAATAGACATGCCACTGCGTTAAGAATTGGTCCACTTTGAGTCTGTCTCCGTCAAAAATGGAAGGTGGCTCGCCGGTTAGTTTCTCATTATGATGTCCTCCTCCTCCGGCATTTCCGCCACCTCCTCCTCCTCCGCCATCGCCCCCTCCACCTCCTGGCGGTCCTATGGGTGGCATTCTTGGCGGTTCATTTCTTCATAGGTCAAACGGGATACCCCCCCCTGGTGGCGGTGGCGGGTCTTCACCCGGTCCTCCCGTTCCCGGTGGGAGGTCTAGCGCGGGTTGTCGTCCGGACGGGGGGTCTCCTCGATCTGATCCTATTGCTCGGAAGATGGCTGCGTTGTCTGCAGTCATTCGTACACCGGTTTCAGGGTTAATGGGCATGAGGATTTCTCGTGCTTCTTCTCGTATTGCGCGTGCTTCTTCAATCGCGACCTCCTCCATTGCTCTTGTTATTGTTGCCATAATGGCTGGTGATCGGATGTGAATTGGCTCTGGTTCGGTAATGTGTGCGGACTCAGCTCGTTCGATGAGGAGATCTTGTATCGCTCCTCCGCTAGTTTCTGTTTGATCTGGCTCTCGCCCTTCGTTTTCGCTTTGGCTTCGTTCCTCTTCTTCTTCTGATAGTACTTCTCCAGTAGAGTGTTCTCGTACCTGCCCGTCAATGGGGCCCCAATCTGCTCGGCTGTTGAGCTCTCGGGCGTCGATATCGCACTGGTATCTAGGTCCTGCTGGTCGTATGACGTCCCACTGGGAATCTATGGGATTCCACGCAACCTCCGTCCAACACAAATGGTCGAAGTTGAACTCAACTGGTCGGAACCTGCTAGGTCCATTGAACTCCACAAAATATCCGGTTTCTTCTTGTCTTTCCCTCCAACTAGTGGCTTGTAGAAAGCGCGTGGGGACGTTACGCTCTCCTCTTCTTGGAAGCGAATATGGACGGAAGCTCGTCCACTGGTCTCTTGTTGTTACGGCCACGGTGGTATCTTGGTCTTAATGTAACGTCGTCATGACGTTAGCTCAACTTGAGCTCCGTAGGGGCGATAACAACTTAGCAGGTGCTCTGAAGACACGGAGGTCCAGGCTCGACGAATATCTTGAAGACGCGAAGGTCCAAGCGTAGACAATAGTGAACACTCGAAGGTGCACTTCTCAAAGGAGGCGATAGAGAGAGAGAGAGGGAAAGAGAGAGATAAGTGACGATTCAAGAAGACCAAGATGGCGTATCTTGGTCTTCACAAGACAGGTTAAATACAAGTTGAGCAGGCTTTCAAGCGCTGCTATGAGTCACGGTAATGTAGCGTCCAACGTGTCGCGTAAGTAGCTTGAATCCTAATACTACTACTACTAGTATTAGTGGTGTGGTCCTCAGTCAGCAATCAGCGCGCAATCTCCTATCGTACTTGTAATCGCCTATCGTAAGTCCGCAACTAATCTACCTTACCGCCGTAGTTGCAACCGGTACAGTAAGGGTTTGGGAAGAAACATAACAGTAGGATAGAAGCGACTGAGGGGAAGCGTTTGGATACCGACGCGTATATACAACGAGTCACGTGGCCCCGCCACTGTGTGGCGTGACCCAGTGATGACATCACATCGACAGAAACCTTACTGGCCAGATCTCAAGTCGAAAGTACACGACTTGCTACCCCGTCGCGCTCATCGTCCTCATCCCCTCAAGACTGACCCTTACCTCTAATCCCCAATCCCCCGTTTTACTGACCTTCTCACTTTATCCTTTCTCCGCGATTGTCGCTTGATTTTCGCAGAAGACTTCTAAGCTTTGTTCTGGTACTCGGCTTTCAACTCCACCTCCCCAACTTATCCAACTTCGTGTGCTTGCCTTTGCGCGGTCTCGTAGCTCAACGATCAACCTAATTTCGTGCATCTTCCTGATTCCCCTCTCCTTCCCTCGAATCCCTACGCGTCCGACTCTCACTTTCACCTCTCGGTTTAGGCTGTTTTGAGCTCGTTCGCTCCCGGCTGCTGCTCCTGAACTCTTTAACCCCTCTCGCATCCACTCTCTTCCACACCTACTCATGCACGCGCTTTGAGCACGTTTAATGCCGAGACATGGTTTGGATTAAGCCTAACCCTGATGATCATTTGAGATGTGAATTGCACTCCTAGTCGGATCGGCAGGTCTTTCTAAAATTGGCATTCGGTGCTTTCTGAGCTGTGATTCTCCCTATCACTCATGATTTTCGAGCCTCGGAGAAACTTCGAGGATAAGTGTACTAATGGATTGTCGTTGCTGCTTCTCAATGTCTTGTTTGTCGTTTGCTATCATGCGATCAAGTTGTACCTTTGTTACACTTGCACTATCGTGTTGCTGCCATGCTCCCTCTATTTGTCCGGCGCTGTGTTGAATATGTTGGAGTGGCATCCTGAAGGAATCCATGACCAGGTCTTGCTCATGTCAGACTTGCACTGGAGTAAGGGAGCTACCGGATTCAAGCGATGATCCTTCGGGTATAATTTGAGATGAGAGGAATGACTTTGAAATCCCGGAGAGCAATCCAGATTCAAGGCCGTGGCCGTCTGCACACGCCGGTCAACACACTCCTTCATAGAGGCTGGTATGAGCCTATTCTGAGTTCCAGAACGTCTATAGTTTTTTTTTTTTTTTTTGAATCCATTCACGTGCGCCTTGGGGCCTAATACCCTATGTAGCACGAATCTGTGTGTCTAGGACAAATGTGAAGTGACCGTCCATAGGTAATACTGCGTAAACGTCTATAGTTAATGTGGTAGGTGAATAACGTTGTGCACCCCAATGCTGACTTCTCCATCTAGGATTCTTGGCGGAAGCAGGTGAAGTCCGCGCCAAATTCAACAGGACCGGGAGATTCGCGCTCGAGGCCGGTGAAGAAGCCTTTGTATGGGAGGCGCGGCTCCACGCTACACACGACCGGTGCTAGAAGTCTGAAGTTGGCACTATCTGTTGGTGGTAAATACGCGAGCACCACAGTCAACGCACGGTTGCACACCCACCTCTCCTACCTCACCGCATGTACCATAGAAAGACTCCCGACGGGCGGCTCCACATTGCCTCTGCATTTGG
Source organism: Lactarius indigo (assembly GCA_025766275.1). Classification (NCBI taxonomy): domain Eukaryota; kingdom Fungi; phylum Basidiomycota; class Agaricomycetes; order Russulales; family Russulaceae; genus Lactarius; species Lactarius indigo. Next base: position 208,613 of record JAFKAC010000016.1, on the reverse strand, counting down.
CAACGTGACGACGAGGACTTACCCTCCTGCTCGAAGAGGGTTCTTCACAAGGCCAGTGGAGCCACTATATCGCCTCATTACTGGCCGCACGTCTTCAGTGACGATGTAGTCGTCTAAGAGACATAATCACAGCCCAGCAGTGGCAATCTGAGGCGTAAAGATTATCTGAAAGATGGTGCACTGTGAGGAAGGCGGAGTCCAAGGCGGAGTCAATAAGACAGGTTAAATGTAGCATTGCAACTTACTCTACACCAAATTGTCCCAAGGCCTTGTTATCGTCATACAACAAACTTCGAAGAGATAGGCCCATGTTAACTCCCTGGTAGTGGTGCACTGCGTATGCTTCTTACTGTAATCCTCCATTTCGGGAGTGTGATTCCATGTGGAGTGTGCAACTCTGACGCTGAACACTCATGACGCGCAATCTATCACTGGCACTGCGTCGACTTCTGATGGAAATGTCGCATACTTAATTTATGTGGCATTTCTTTTCCTTTACTTGTCGACCCTGCTTTTCAACTCCCACATGGCACACCTTCAAGTTATTCCGGCATCTCGCAGACTCTCAGCGCTCAGCGCTCATCAATCATCCCCATCACTGGGGAATGACGAATGTGCCTTACAGGAGTTTGTCATGCCGGGAATGCTATTCATTGGTAGTACCACGACACCCACCAGCATCGCCACCTATATCCGACCTGGACCACGGAGCACATAGAACTTCAACATCAGGAAGACCACGTTCGAGTCCCAATGCCTTTTGGATTATCTGTACTCAATAGCCCGGCCAGAAAGCCGGTCAATAGTCAGTCCTCGTGTTATTACGCATGGTTTCTCTGTCACGAGCGTATCACTGCCGCCCGCGGGTTGATCTTGTGTCATGCATTATATGTCAACTGAATCCGCACCCCATCTGTAGCGAGGGCGCAGGAGATATATATGGGGACCCACAAGCCATGACGCGTGCCAGTGACGCCAACTGACAACCATCACCCATACTTTCTGCTATATCACGGCCCATTCCTGCGTAGTCATGTCTCACGACGAATGGAAAACTGCCGGCGTATTCGCCTACAAAGACACGGGCGTACCGACTAGCACAACCAGCGAGGGACGATACCTCACACTTGTCATGGTGCATGGTCTAGCGTTCCCAGCAGGTATGGGCTCTAACACTTGCTCGGATCAAGTTCTTAACCCCTGCCCTCTTTGCTCTGGCAGGTGTATTCAGTCGCCTCGCTCAGAAAGCAGGGAAGCTCGGTGCTCGCGTTGTACTGATCAACCGGCGTGGCTACCCTCTCTCAAAACCTTTCAGCGACGAAGAGCGTGCTCTCCTAGTTTCATCCGCAGATGATACAGTGGGAGATCAATTGATAATAGACAATTTCGTGAAGGGTCTGGCCCGCGAGCTGTACGACTTCCTCCTCCACCTTGTCGCTGCGGGTGATATCCCTCCGAAGAGCATCATCCTCGCCGGCTGGTCGCTCGGTGCGCTCTGGATGACGGCATTTCTGGCTCATGCTCCTTCCTTCCCAACGACTAACATTGCGCTGCACCAATATTTCCGCCGGGTCATCGCGTACGGTGCGCTACTCTCGCTTGTCCTTCTATCGCTTCTTCGCGCTTATCACCTCAGACCCGCCGCCGCATCTGCTGGGATACCACCCCCCCGCAATGTACGATCCGTTGAGTGACCCGTCTGTTGCTTCTGGAGAACACACAAAAGTGTTTCTCACGTGGGTAACTGGGTATTTTTCCCATGGCGACACGCTCGAGACGCTGGCACGCAATGTCCTATCGGAGCCACGCTCGTCTATCGAGAACATGTCACCAGAAGATCTCCTGCAAAACGTCTATGAGGAAGGTGCAAAACCTGACAACATGGACCTGCTCATGATATATAACGGCGTTAAACAAGGCACCTTTGACCGTCTTCACGATGCTGCACTTTTCCCAATCAATGCCACGGCGAGCGATAAGGAGTGGGGTGATATTGAGTTCAGATTTGTCTGGTGCGACCGTACAATCGGGTTGATCGTTTGGGGTGCTTGGGCGTTCAAGGCCGAGATGGCCGAATCTGCTAAGCAAGGGAAGGACTCGGTGAAGAAGAGGATGAGGAAGAGTTCCGTGGTGCGCATGCACGGAGCGAACCACTTTGTAAGCGTCTCTTTGGATTTGCGATCACGGATACACTCCTGACCGCGGTTCTGGTACAGGCACATTGGGATGAGCCCGAGCGCGCTCTAACAGTACTCCTAGCAGACGAACCTGCTGATGTAACGTAACTCTTGTAATGTGACACACAAAAAGTTAATGTGGACAGTACAACCCAGTGAGTAAAACCAAACCAATGTAGCATATTAAAAAACCATTCTGCCTACGTTGTCGGTGGGTTACTGTAAGCGGACGGAAAGTGGCCCACTGTTTCTCCTCTTCATCGTTTATATACCGCACAAGACCAAACTTGGAAAATCAAATTGAAAACGACGATGAAAATGCGCACAGAAATACTTTCGACGTTACGAGCATGATACTGTGCCCTCTCATAAAATCTTAGTAAACTCGAAGCTAATTACTTAGAAGAAGTATCACAAGCAATTGATAGTTGATACAGACAAGAGTGACACCGAAAAAGAGTACAGAATGAATATTATCCAATGTACGCATTTACTATAGGTATGTATCGAAATTTGAAGACCGCATACGCAATACACTCCCAAGTAAACCCCATTGTATCACGGACACGAAAAGATTCTGAATCGATGTCGTTTTCAGTTACACCGTACACATTCAGTTCCCATACGTCACCGACAACTGCTTCGTTTACTCCTGAATATGCCGAGCCGAGGTGGTACAAGAGCTGCCAGCCAACCCTGTCGTGGCCTGAGGCTGGCCCAACGCCTCCCTATTTGTACGTACCGATAATACAAGATGATACAAAAGTCAGTTTTACTGACTACTGAGAGCGAAGGTCGATTACCCGAACCTTGGCCCGAACAATGTAGAGGACCGTCCTGTTCGATCGATCGATCTATCGGGAACACAGACCTGTGTGGAGATTGGTAGTGTCATGGAGGCATTCGGACAGGCAGACCCACAAAGATGTAACGAGTCAACGACTCGTTTCGGCAAAGTAATTTCCAGATTTGTGCCCAAGTGGCGCACGAACTGTACAGCTGCCATTTTATTCTTAAACCCTAGATCATCTTGTAGACACCTCAGTTACCCTTCTCCTGACTGAGGTAGGTATTCGTTCTGGTACTTACGAGCCTGAGTGTGACGCAGTCTCAAGCGCCGACTTGTCTGTAGTGCATGACGCTGTCGTGCTTTCCTAGCTTCTGTAAGCACCGCTTGACGCCATAAGAAAGTACAACCATGATAAGGCCAAGACCACGTCTTCCTCTATGGTTCGAATTACTACTGCTACTGCCGTCTCAAAACATGCACGACCCACACCTCACTCGCTTGATCGCTGCTCACGCATACTTCCTAACGTCCTCCAGCGTGGGCCCCACGGGGGCGCTCGATGCTGCAAGGTTGGACTGATGGAAAACGCGCACTTGGTCTGGCTTCAACGCGCCGACGACGGTATGCATCACGCCACGGTTATGGAATACCACGAGGTCCTTTTCCTTCCAGTCGTGTGGGTATACCAACTAGTTTTTTTTCCACACATCAGCGACGGAAGGGTACCAATAAAAAAAAAGACAAACACTCGGTGCGATTGCAGGACGCTGCATCTTGTACAGCAAGTCGCGCATCTCTTTGAGATCCGTGAGGTGTGCACCTTCAGGATACAGCGCGCCATCACGTGACACACCCTCCGGCAGCGGGTCGATGAACAGCTCTTGCGCAGCACTAGGGTGCACTTGGAAGTGCAGCGCGCCCGTCACAGGATTCTTCCACGTCTTTCCGAGGACCCAAACTTTGAGAAGCTTCGTGCACCACGGAGAGGACACGTACCACAGGGAACACCCGGACCTTGTCCTCCGACCACGGTGGGAGCTGGTCGAGGGGGACCTCCTTCCCTTCACTCTCGACCGCGAGGCCTGTGCTGTGCATGGCTGTGGGCCCCATCCACACGTACGGGTGCGGTGCATAGCGAACGCGTGCGCGCACGGCGACGCTCTGCAACGGGCGGGGCAGTATCTCGAACATGGTTCTGCCCGAGACGAATGCGGTCGTGCCGAGTGGTATGGGGAGCTCATCGCTGGTGCCGTCATCGTAGCGACAGACCTGCTGCGGGCCCTGCGGCACACGCAACGCGTACAGCGTCGTCACATTGGGTGGTAAGAGATCGTATAGTGCCGCGTCCATGTGCCAGCGGCAGAAGCGAGTCGCTCCGCGCGCCTCATCCTCGGGCGAGACGACGGTCTTGTGAGAGATACGGTGGGAGGGGTGCTTAAGTTCGACAGTTTCAAGGCCCTCGTGGTTGTACAGTGTGCCATTGCCGACCAACTGCACCTGCGGTACGTGGGGGATCATCTTAAGGTAATGCAGGACCGACTTCTTGGTCGAATCCGTCTTCTGGTTGCCATGTGCATATACCTCAGATATCGGGTCAAATGCCTGAACGACGGATGGTGAAAATATTGGGCACGGTTAGTTTATGGCCCCAGGGTTCGAGGTGGTGGACGCATGCACACCTACCTTTGTAAAGGCATATTGTTGCTCAGGAGAAAGGTTGGTGTTTCTGAAAAGAAGAGCGTCGTGCTGGAAGGGTAGGATTAGGTGCCAGGAAAGAGACTTCTAGGGTCGAACTCACCGTGTAGAGAAGTCGCTCAATTTCAGCGAACTCTGCGGGGGATAGGTTTTCGGGATCCACACCGATTACCTCCCTACCAAACAGTGTGAATTTGGAGGGATCAGCTGAAGGAGGGAGGGCGAGAGGAACAGTCTGGATGGTCATGGAATTGTACGTGTATGATGGTCTCAGTCGCTTCGGCGGATCCTCTTAAAGGATGGTAGAAGGATCCCGCGGCCTAAAATAGCATCACATCATAAGCGCACTACGTACTACTTTGTCCCGGTTTTTCGCTAACTGGTTCCGTGACCCCTCTTTACCTTTATGGTTGACCCTGGCATTCCTCTGGGAGGTGGCCAATCTAGTTCCGGCTATTTACTTTACCCCATACATCGGCGCACGCGAGTTTTAACTCCTTCTACCTACTAATTTCTTACATCTACTATGTCTGAAGACCGGTCTTGAGCTATGCTCTGTCCCGGAATAAATACTGTTTTAAAAAAAAAAAAAAAAAAAAAAAAAAAAAGGATCCCGCGGCGATTGGTTTTTTCGCCGTGTGGATCACTTGGGACTGTGGATCACTTGGGACTGGAGGAGCGCAGCTAGCCCCCCGAAAGGGGATTGTGCGGTCAGGAGCACCTGTGGGAGCGCCAGCTGGCTATAATGGCCGGGCGGAAAGATCTCCCCCTCCCTACTCGTGCATTCTCCCCCATGCAACCAGTCCGAGTCACGCGAGACTGGTAGGTATCCTAAATGGTCTCCAAGACCCTTTTTTTGGGAGACGGATAGCAGACTGGTGCCCCATGTAGAATAGACAGCCCGAGTGCCCTTCTCGCAGAGACTAGGCACTATGCCCCGCTGTGTCATCGGCGTAGTCCATCCAATATTGCCAATGGGTTACAGTACCGGTCTCGCAAAACAGTATCTATATCTCTACAATAGTATAGCACCGCCATACCCTCAGTGAGTATAGCAAAATACAGTAGATATGGCTGTAAACAAAAACGAACACGTCTGTTTTCGGAGTCTTTCGGAGTTTAAATATAACTTCTTCTGTGGTGGTATTGTGTAAGCGGTACAGTATCTTAATTTTCCCTGTTTTCTTAATTTTCGGACTGTGCTGCCCTTTATTTATTTGCCTCTTTCTTGGACATTTGAGACCGCTTGACTTAGTCGTGGGTGTCACCTGTTCGTGACGGCAGCAGAACTACTGTGCAGTAATTGATGTCCCGCCGTCAGCTGCATTTATGGTCAACCTCGGGAACCACGCCTTGCGTCACAGTCCCGACTCCTCCCCTTTTCGAGGTAGTAAGGACTCGTCCAAGATGTCCTTGTGTGCCCCACCAATCCTCGATGTTCGATTCCCGTAAAACATGTGTTCAAACTTCGCATGCTTCGATCACGACGCCAATGGGCATTCGGCATTGCGTCCGAGTCTGAGAGCGCCAAGAGTGGTTCGATTTTATCTGGACTGGATCCGCCTTGGGATCCGCAGCAGTCTGGCTACGACTCCGAGTCGGAAACTTTGGTATTTCCCACGATGTTCGCAGACCCATCTTTACTTTACTGACGACACGGTCATTTTTGGATTGAAGCGTGCCAAAAACTGGCTCCTTCAGTGCGTGTACCGTGCACCTCTAGTAGCAGGCGAGCATCCAATTAAGATTGTCGTGCGTCGAGCATATCTTAGCATGGTGGGAACAGTACCCGGATGCGCAATTTGCACCACTTTTCTCACACGGAAGTCCTCATGACAAAACAGAAACCGCATACTGGGTATGATATGGGTTTTCGGGATCGGGACCTTGAGACTGGGGCGCACCTTTTCGCACCCGTCACGACACGTGACAGTTACGTGACGAGTGGGGAGATCCGTCGGAGACCATCGGCTGATAGGAACTTCTACGTGCGCCTTATATACCCGCCGAACGGGGACGACTTTGGGCGTCCTTTCCGACCATGCAGAGTACACAGTGGAAAAGGTTAGGAGTCTTCGCTTTCCTCGATACAGGCCCTCCGCCCCTCCCCCAGAAAGACTATGTTACCCTTGTGATGGTACATGGACGAGGGGGCACAGCAGGTCCGTTTCCTATTCCCACGGTTCTATCTTTGGGTTCCACCGTCTGCAGGTTTCTTCACCCGCTTCCTGCCTCTCGCGGGAAAGCTTGGGGCGCGCGTAGTCGCCATCAACAGACGTGATTATCCAGGCTCTGCGCCATTCAGCGAAGAAGACCGCGCCTTGCTCCTTTCGACTAAGCACGATACTCCAGCGGCTACTGAGAACACTTACCACTACATGAAAACTCGTGCCGGAGAACTTTATGACTTCCTTACCCAGCTCGTGAAATCAGGGGGGCTGCCTATCAATAGTATCGTCTTAGCCGGCTGGTCACTTGGCACGGTTTTTGTAAACTCATTCCTCGCATACGCCCCATCGTTTGACTCGGAGTCGTGGGGGCTAAGCCAGTACATCCGCAGAGTCATCGCGTACGGTGCGTCTCCCAATCTGATGAGGCCGAAGTGATAGGGAACTCATTCCTGACGTGAACGCAATCATCCCCAGATCCCCCATCCTCAGCAATGGGTTACCCTTCCCCAAAAGGATACTACTTCCCATTGAATGACCCATCCATCCCCTTAGAGAAAGGAATCAAGATTTTTCCGTTGTGGATCACAGGCTATTATGCCCACGGTGATACCCTCGAGACGTTATCGCTTCGCGACGCGTTAGACGAACCCAGCCCCACGATTGCAAGGATGTCCCATGAAGAGCTTGTTTCGACGTTCCATGAACCTCCTACCTTACTCGATGGGTCAGATACGGTGATTCACAACAGCGGCTTTAATCGCGGCGTTTTCACCTGGCTTCGTGAAACCGCACTGTTCGCGCCGCAACATGATGAAATCCCATGGCCAAACGTAGAATTCCGCTACTTCTGGTGCGACCGCTCCGTCTGGTTGATGCCATTGGGCGCCTGGTCGTTTAGCGCAGAGATAGAGCAGGCAAGGAAGGACGGGAAGCGTATTAGGAAACATTCTGTGGTGCGAATGCGAGGCGCCAATCACTGCGTGAGTATATTTTTCACTGACGCCCTTATGATTTCGCTTAAACACCATCTCTAAGGCACACTGGGATGAGCCAGAGCGAACACTAAGGCTACTGCTGTCCGACGAGCCGTCTGATATTGCTATTCAGGACAACATTCGGGATGTAGCGAAACTCTAGTGAAAAGAAGCGGAGGAGTTGAAATTGACAGGTATTCAACAAAAGTAAACTGACCCTGTTTTGCGGCTCAGGTTATCCCTCAGTTTGTTCATTTGAATAGTTGTCTCACGTTGTGTGAGCACCGTAAGGCTCCAAAAAAGGACTAAGAATGGTCAAATCGATCAACGTCAGCTTTGAAGTTTTTCTGATTTATCAACCAAAATAAGTTGAATTGAATCCAATGGATGTGCCGTCACGGTAGCGCGTCTGTCCCTTTGGACCATATCAGCACTGTGGAAGTTAGGATCTGCGACACACTATGTTATCTTAGAGTCGATGCCCCATAAATAGCGCAGTATGCGTCATCACCCTGCCATGGAATTCTTCGCCAGATCAGCACTCCACTGGAAGCCTTGACCAGATCAGTCATATAGTATTCTACCCATTTGGTTTGCGGGTGGCGATGGTCACTCTCGTTCTCGATTGGAAAACCACTTCGGACGCCAGCTTCCGACATGACTATAAGAAGAAGAACCATTCAGTTGTCGCGAGGGTCCACAAATAATAAACGAGGCATGTCTCGCACAAGGCTCGGCATAGGACGCATCATTCAGGCATCGTCACCCCTGGCCCAAGCACACTCATCCTCATATGTGATAGTCGCCTTGGCGAATCCACGGAGCCCGAAGCTTAATGCCATGGGGTCCAGGTCTAGTCAATGGAGAAAAAAACTGCGCAGTATATTCGGAGGGAAGCGTCTCGCGTCACGGTTAATACGTTAATATTTTGAGAGAAAGAAAAGGCGCGCTCTTGGTCTGCGACGAGTCTATGTTGGATACTTATCGTAGCAACTCGCGGGAAAGCCCCTAACTGCGTAAGGACGGAGCGACGCGCCGGACTCACTTCCCGCCATGCTCAGTCGTGGCTCTGCTCCCTCCACACATTCATTGTATTGACTACGACGTAGCTGCATACTGCTTTACTGTTGGTGATCACCCCTCCAATTAACCTCGGATTTTGCACGGAAGCGTAAATAACTCACGTGCGCACACGTAAACATGAATGGAACGTGTGTGGCGGATTCTCACCTCTCGAACGCATACAGTGACACCTTTCTTCGTAACTACAGGAGACCCGATCGCTACATCATACGATTCATAGGATTCCCCAGACTCTCACCTCGCCCTGCACGCGCGGCAGTTGTCTTCCCCCACACCTCAACCACCTAGCATACCTAGACAGAGTCTGAACTCATACCCTGAAATTTTACACGCTGTGACCTGCAGCCTCAACTGTAGACTGAGGGTTGTATAGGGCTATAGGCTCCAGGAAATTTCCTCCGCATGTTGCTTGACCTTATAACGGGATCTCCGGTCCGCGCACTTGATTTGCTGTCTTCCCCCAATATATGCACACTATGCGTTCTATACTCTTTCCACTTGCAAGTTTTCAACTGGCCTTCATAGTCCTGTTGCCAGTGGGGGCTGTGCCTACGCGCATATGTTAACTCAATCCGCGTATCCTTGCGAATCAATTTGTTCGCAGTTTATATGAAATTATATCTGCAGCCTCAATGCAGCCTCCGCCTCCACTGGCAGCCTGTGTCTTCCTGAAGTGGGCTTCAAGTTTGTGGCCCTCAACCTACCGTTGTTCAAAGTGTGGACTTCTATAATTACATATGATTCTTCAGGTAAGTATATACGCTGTATTGTCTTGTGTTGTGAAAAGTGGACTCATGACAGATGTGTGTGTAGTTGCTCGAGTAATGTGAGGACCTTAGCTGTGAAAGTAGCTGTGGAAGGTGGTCAAAACAATAACAGCGTCCAAAAATGCACTGGAGCATGTGGGGTTGCGTACTACATTTTCTCGGGTGTAGAGAATGAGGACAAGTGCTGTACATATTCCACTTCGCCTCATCGATGAGCTTTCCTCTCCTGACCAAAATCCACTCATCAGGAGTGTGACAATACCTTTGAGAATAGTGCCGAACAAATAGATAAAAGTAATTACATGTTGGCTTGCTCGAGGCAGCTCAGAGTTCTGTGGTGGGCCTAGAAGTCACGTCTTGCACTTCACCAAGGAATTCTAGATTGCGAGTACGAGATCGTTCTCCAGGTTCCCCCCAAGGAAATGAGTAGACTGAGATGAGAAGCGAGATTGGGCAAGATGTGAGCGCGGAGACAAACGGTGCAAATTAAAGTGGGGCTATGGTCACGTCCATTAGGCCAGATCTGCACTGCGAAGATCAGGTGATCTGCGGCCTGCCGGCCAGCCTCTATCTTATCCCAGTGTTGATTGCGCTGATCCTCCATTAATAGCCCCAATCGTCCTGCCGTGTAAGTCCAAAGTTAACCATACCGTACGCTACATCACTCCACACTACGATTTCTGTGGCTAAGGATATAGGTCACGGTACTCCAGCTCTCAATTGATTGGAGAAGTATATCGGACCCTGTCTGCAACTTTCCACCTTCTGCCACGATTATAGTCAGAGGATGATCCAGTTGTCGCGGGGGTCTGCAAATAAGTGCAGCACGTCGTAACGACATTTACCCTTAGGCTGGGATGAGCATAAAGTCCGGTGGCTCGCACACGCACGTGCCACAGTGGGCCTGAATGCCACGTGTCCGACACGTTCTTACTTTCCCGCACGCACTTTGGCACGCATGCCATCTTCGAACCCCAGACTCGGTCGCCATGACACAATAACTCGCACGGTCCCACAGACACCTCATCCATGCACGCGCAGCTACCTAGGCCAGTTGTCAGTTTGCACCCTCAATTACTCAGTATCCCTACGAATTTGGTATGAACAATTGGCAGTGAGTGTTCGCATGGCTCTAGCTGTCGTAACCTGTGGGCTGGAGACAGTGTGTGAGTAGATAGGGACTGTTTTAGTTGTTAAAATGATGGCACACTATTCCTCTTCTCGGCCTTCGAGTCCAAGGGCCTTCATAACGAGCGCTTGGCGTGGAGCACGCAACTTCAAGTTCTCCCTTGGATAAGAAATGTCCCGTATATGTGCGTGTATTGTTTTCTTGGCTGTGATTTCCCTCAGGCTCTCGTATATCACAAGTTCACTAAGTGTAGAAGGCAGGCTGGTCGAGGAGTCATGGCGAAGTGATGCTCAGGCTACAGATGTCTAGGATTGGCCTTTGATCGTCTTTTTGTTGGTGAAACTAATGTGCTGACCGGCTCGTGTCAAGCTTTCTTGGTCCTGGTAGTACAATACCTCATTTTGTTATTATTATCGACACTGACAACGCCCAGAGCCAAACCATAGCTTCCAGGTCGAACTATGTCTACTAGTGCGGCATCAGTAAGGTCAGTAAGAAGGTCAGTAAGGTTGTGTAGGCGGCAGCAAATACGGTCGACACGACCGCTGTGACTCTATCGTCTCCCAGGACAACAGTCAGATAAAGGCAGATCAAAGTGTGCTCTTTTTTCATCGTTTTAGACTTCTCCTGGTTTCTGCATAATTTTTTGACTGTGCTGTCGTTTGTTGACTCGATTTTTGCCTCTTTCTTTGGACCTCTGAGACCGCCTGACTTGGTCGTGGGTCAGCGTCACCTGTTCGTGACTGTAGCAGAATCACTATGATCAACGTTCTAGCCTTCCACTACACTCGTGGTCAAGCTCAGGAGTCAGGGCCCACGGCTTTCCCCTCAGCCTCGGCTCTACCTTGTTCGAGACGGTAACGACCTGTCCACGATGATCTTGTGTGGCCCCCACGGGCCCACACTTCGATGTTCCGAGTCGATTCCAGGGAAACATCTGTTCAAACTATGTAGGCTTCGATCACGGACCCCGATGTGCATTCGAAATTGCGTCCTGGAGGGCCACCCCGAGGGGCCAAGGGTGGTCTGATGTATTCTGGATCGGATCCGCGGCAGTCTGGTCACACACTTTGGTATTTCCCACGATTTTCACGGGCCTATACCTCACTAACGACATGATGATCCTTGGATTGAAGGTGAGAAGCGCGCTAGAAAATGGTACATTCAGTGCGAGTACGATCTGCACCGTCGAGCAGCTTCTAAGATTGTCGGTGTGTCGGACGTAGCACGGCGGGAATACCCGAATGCGCGATTCGCACCACTCTTTTGGAAGACATGAAACTTGAAGACAAAAACCGCGTATAGTAAGTAGATGCCTATACTGTATTCGTTTTCGGGACCAGGATGGGGACGCCACGCCATTTTGTCGTTTGTTGACCCCACACCTGTCAGTTTCTAACCGCGGGTTTATTCGGCTTATGGAAGATTCTGAGCGCCTTATATAGTACCGTTGAACAGCGAAAACTAATTAACTCGACATTAAGTATCTCTTCCAACCATGCAGGGTACACAGTGGAAAAAGTTGGGAGTCTTCGCTTTCCTCGATACAGGCGCGCCATCCCTCCACCAGAAAGACTATGTAACCCTTGTGATCGTACATGGACGAGGGCTTACAGCAGGTTTGTTACCTGTTCCCACAATTTGATCTAGGTCGCGAGGGTTTCTACCTTCTGCAGACTTCTTCGCACGCCTCCTACCTCTCGCGGGAAAGCTCAGGGCACGCGTAGTCGCCATCAACAGACGTGATTATCCAGGTTCTGCCCCATTAAGTGAAGAAGACCGTGTCTTGCTTCTTTCGACAATAGACGATACCCCAGCGGCCATTGAGAACACTGACCGCTACATGAGAGCTCGTGCCGGAGAACTTTACGACTTTCTTACCCAGTTCGTGAAAACAGGAAATTCCCATCAATAGTATCATCTTGACCGGCTGGTCACTTGGCACTTCTTTTGTCCTCTCATTCTTCGCTCATGCCCCGTCGTTCGACTCGGAGTCGCGGGGGATAAGCCAGTACATCCGCAGAGTCATCGCATACGGTGCGTCTCCTGGTTCGATGAGGCCAAGGTGGAAGGGAGTTCCTGATGTGAACTCGAACACCCCAAGATCCCCCATACGTAGCAATGAATTATCCTCTCCCAGATGGATACTACACTCCGTTGAATGACCCGTCCACACCATCAGAGAAAGGAATCAAGATGTTTCCGTTGTTGGTCACGGGCTATTATGCCCACGGTGATACCCTCGAGACGTTATCGCTTTGCGACGCATTAGACGAACCCAGCCCCACGATCGTAAGGGTGTCCCCTGAAGATATCGCTTCGGTAGCCCACCATCCCCCTACCACACTCGACGGGCCAGATACGATAGTTCTCGACAGCGGCCTTGACCGCGGTGTTTTATCCCGGCTTCGTGAAGACGCTCTGTTCGCGCCGCAACATGCTGAGATCCCATGGCCCGATGTAGAATTCCGCTACGTCTGGTGCGATCGTTCCGTCTGGTTGATGCCATTGGGCGCCTGGTCGTTTAGCGCAGAGATAGAGCAGGCGAGGAAGGATGGGAAGCATATCGGGAAACATTCTGTGGTGCGAATGCGAGGAGCCAATCATTGCGTGAGTATAGGTTTCACTTGCGCCCTTTTGATTTCGCTTTAATACCATCTCAAGGCACATTGGGATGAGCCAGAGCGAACACTAAAGCTACTGCTGTCCGACGAGCCGTCTGATGCTTAGGATGTGGCGGAATTAGACTTTTCGATCAGAAAAAAAAGAACTTGGACTTTTGTGAAGGAGGCAGAGTTGACAATATTCAACATATTGATCAAAGGCCAAATGTGTCCGATCTTTTCTTGTGGCCTCAATTAACCCTCCTTTCTTGTTTGCCGGTGTATAGTTATCTTGCACTATAATATAAGCACTATAGGGACTCCAGCGAATGGATAGCGATGTATTGAGCGCAGTTTACATTGACTTTTTTGATTACTTAAATCCAGAAGATGGCCGATGCGCCGTGCCGAGCGCGTCTATCCCTTTGGATCGTATCCGCACTGTGAAAATTAGGTGACCTCTACGGCAGTGATACACCATTTATCTAAGAGTTAGTTTTCCCTAGAAAGCCCTGTTTCATCATCGTCCTGCTATGGAAGTCTTCACCAGTTCTGCCGTACAGCACTTTACTCCATTTGGTTTGCCGTGGTGATGGATTCTCTCGTTCTCAATTGGAAAACCACTTCGAACGCCAGTTTCCGTCACGATTTCTATTGGAGCCTTCAGAGGACGATTCAGTTGTCGCGAGAGTCCGCAAATAAAGTAAGGCTTGTCTCGCCCGAGGCTCGGAATGGGGCGCATTTGGGCGATCATCGCCCTGGGACCAAGCGCACGCATCCTCGGCCATGATTGCCGCCTTGAAAAACTGCGTAGTGTAACCCAAAGGAAGTACTACTGCCACGATAAGAGAAGGAAGTAGTTATTGGACTGCGAAAGTTTAATGACATTATCCAGAAACTTGCGGGCCGACCCGCATCTGCGTAAGTAGGATAGAGCGGCCCGCCCTGCGGAAAGCAGATCGCACGTTCCCCGGCCTCATTGCACCCACTTACCACTGGAAAGTGGGATAAGTCGTGCCCCTGCTCTCCGCGCCAATCCGTTATAGTGGCGGCAGCACTCCCCACCGCTTTCCCCTCGGTGAACCCCACGGCGTGAATATTAGCTTGAGCGCAATGATGGGGTTGCCACTGTGGCTTCCTCAGCGATTGCTCCGTGGATGTTGTAGTGCATGTTGTAGTGCGCCGTGGGCCACGACCCCAAACTTTGCGCCGAAGCGCAACCTGATACCTCAGTTGAGAGCCTCCTAGGGGACTAACCGTGGATTTGTCTTCCTCCACTATATGGTGGGCCCAACTCTCTCATGCTCAAGTGAACTCGATTGTAACGTGTGCGCAACGCGTTCACGCGTCTCTCGCACGCACGCCGTGACAATTTCTTCGTATAAATAGTAGAGTCGATCGCCATAACACGTGATCCTGTAGGTTTACACCTCATCCCTGCACGCACAGAAGTGGTCGGCCCACACCCCTCAACTACCTGGTGAGTCCTGAACTCGTATCATACCTTAGCACGGCGGAGGAAGGTGTACACAGCCTATTGCTGGTAGCTGGACGCAAAAGTAGCTCAAGATGCCTTGTCGTCAAACACGTCGTTCTAAAAAGGGCTGTAACTGAGATCAAACCCAGCAGGGGTGAAATCCGGTCAAGTTTGATACCACATGGGTTAAACCGAAGCGAGTGCCGTCGGGTAACAAAAACAGATGTCCCCCAAAGTTTACCAGTTTACCTTCATGGATTGTCCCGAGATGTAGCAGGGAGGGCCCGTATCAAGGCCGGTATTATGACGGGTCAAACCAGGGCTATCCTTCTTGTGATGCGATGTGAGAGTTGTCCTTCGCCCGTACCCCCTTGGATCGGTTTCGGAGTTTTCTCGGTGTCAACCGGAAAAGTGCCGGAAAATACGTCAGGGTTCCGATGTCCTATATACATAGCGACACGGTCTCGATAGTGTTGAGAGGTTACCTCCAACTGAGACGGACAGTTCTTACTGTGCCCTGAAGGCTTAAGAACCTCGTTGCATCACCCTCGGGCTTCGTGCCCACACCCACCTCAATGCGCGTCATACACTTCACACACATCCTACCTACAGTCTTGCAATCTGCGGCTTTACTTTCCATTGTGCCCGTATGCATATATCTGAGTGTAAGTGTAGGTAGACACTGATAATCAAATTATTCACAGATTTTATCAGCGAATCCTCTTGGCCCTCGCGATGCCTCACTCCCAAAAGGATGGTCCTCGCTCGGATGTATCACGTTCGTCAATCCTGTCCCATTGATAGATCCCGCGGCATGACGCTTACTCCGCATTAGGGACAACGAACAAATACCCACGCTCACAGCGTGGGAGATTGAAGAGGGGGATATGACGGTTGAGTGGTGTATAAACCATTGCGTTAGTGAAGGTCTAAATTATGCTGGCCTTGAGAACGGCACGTACTGTTGTGAGTTCACTTCTCGACGTCTCATGAAGGCCGTACTTCAGTTCGCCCCCTATTCGTTGCTTTGATCACACGCTTCGAATTACAGACTGCGGGAATATTTTGTCCATAATTGCAATGAACGCTACGGAGTCGGATTGCAGTGTACCATGCGCTGGCAATATTAATGAGATGTGTGGTGGTCCGGATCGCCTCAACCTTTATTGGAGTGGCGCACCTGATCCACCTCCACCTACCTTGGTTCCGACCAGTTCTACCGGACCATGGACTTACCTGGGATGCTATAAGTACGCACACGTGCCTTACTCATTTGTTCGAATGCAGCTTTGTGACGCTTCTGTGCTTTTTTTCGCAAACAGTGACTCGAATAGTCAGAGGATTCTAGAGTCGCCGATAGCCAACATCCCCGGTGGTCAATTCAATACAAGTGTCGAAAACTGTACCGATGAGTGCTTTGCCCAGGGTTACGTCGTGGCGGGTATCGAATGGGCGTGGCAGTGCTGTACGCGTATCCATTTCCTCCATTCGACGGGTTTTTCTCTCTTACTCCTAACCAAACCTTACTCTTCCAGATTGCGGCCATCTTATCAATTATCCTGGTATGTCAATGCCAGATAAGGACTGCATGTTGCCCTGTTCGGGGAACCAATCCGAACTCTGCGGTGGGCCCGATCGTATGACTGTATACTTCTACACTGGTATCCTTTAGTATTCTGAGTATTCTGTGACTCAAGTATTGTATTGCTGTGGGAATGTTAATAACGTCGGTGACCCAGGGAGATGACACACGTTAGTGGTCGTGTCCGTTATGGTGTGCTCTTTCTTTAACCGCGCATTTATTTTTCGCTACGTCCACTAAACACAAGCCGCGGTCTCGGAAAAACACGAGACGTTGCGAGAAGCGAGAGTGGTACCCCTGGGCTAACCGCAACTGGCCCCTTCAGACTCGCTGCTCCGCGGCGATTCGCGTCAGGATAAAGAGATAAGAATATCACTAACACTAGGACCCGTGGCGATTCCTACTAGATTATTCCCAATTCCCCATGTCCTCGGCTCATACTCGAAACAGCTCAGCCAGTACCCCCACTAGTGGTTTGGTGACCGAGGTAGAGCCATCTGAATGGTGACCCGTGACCAACTCGTGCTTCTTGTCTTTGAATATACCATAGGGCCCAAGGTGCGATATAATGTCACGGTCTTGACGTTGTCCAGATCGAAATCCATGAGTCCTTCTCATTATATGAGTCAGTCACCAGTGAGTGCCAGTGCATGCGGGAAACACTGGGCCCAAGATTCGGTCTTTTGGTCATAATACTAATAGCACAGAAAATTGAAGCTATTAACGTCTTAATAAACGGAGGTCCAGCTTGTCTGTAATTGCTGTGACTTTATTCAATTCCTTGTTAGTGAGCCACATATACATCTGCTCGCGTACTGCTTGCATAATGCTAGGCTTAGGTAGATGGGCGGACATTTCTTGGACCATCGAGACAGTATCCTGACAGCTTCTTTCTCCGCTTGCGAAAAGGACGCTGACGTCACGCACGCCAAGCTGAGAGAACAGGAGGCATAGGAACAATCGATTGCGGGAAATCCCTCTCCTAGTTACCGTACGACATCCTAATCGTCCGCGGGATGCTCGGCTGATCGAGGACGTACTGTGACTGAACTAGTAGATAAACCAGCCATTCTTTTCCGGTGACCGGTGGCCGCGGCCAGGTTCGCCGAGTTTTAATAGCAAGATATCACGAAATGGTGAACGCGCTCTCGTCGATTAGCACGTGAACGAACGTGTCGTAGGGCGTTATGATATGACCGCGGCTCGGCAGAACAATCTGGCTCTCCAAGTGACGATCCCGCCAACCCCATACCTGCGCGGTAAAGGCCGTTGAATGAGCAATGGGACAGAGCACGTTGTCTTTGTCGTCGTCTGCAGGTGCCAGTGTATCGCGGGGAACGACCAGGTTCGTCTCGGCATGTCAGTAGAACGGGAAATGACGCGCAAAGGAATTTGTTGGACTAGAACACGGAACCCCAGAGAGCTTGAGCGAGCCTCCGCCGTGTCACACTGGCTCGGGAGTGGGGGGCGCATCGTAGTACTCAGCCGAAGAATAGATTAGCGTTAGCGTATTTGGATGCAGCGCGACATGCTCGGCGAGCTTCTCCTTGGACAGATGGGCACTACAACTGCACCAGAATGGCGGGTGTATAAGGAAGGTTTGGTGAGAACCTTGGTGAGAACATGTATTGTTTAGGTGCCCGGGATTGCGGACCTAGTAGTCCGAGAGTGCCAGTGCATCAATCAAGGAATTCACACTTGCTTTTTGAGAAAAGTAGAGGATGATCATGGGGCAGACGAGCGGTTTGCCAGGCTTTCCCAGTTTGGCGGGGCATCCCAAGAGTGCCTCAGGCACATGTCATCTCGAAGTGACATAGATTGTTATGCGAGTATAATGATGAACACGTCGACCCAAGGGAAAGAAGCAGACAGATATTGCAGAAAAGACGATGGGAACACAGAAACGTCATGGCAGACGGATCCCGACGTGAGACGGAGACGGAGATTGATGGAGCGAAGGTCAAGGAGAAGGTAGAGGCATAGATTTCATGTTCATTTTCGTAAGCCACTAATCGCCGGTCTGAGCCGAAGCGAGGTACGAGCGAAGGCTTAGAGCATAGTTTTTGCGCGAGCGGACAGGGCGGCACGTGCTCATCTCCTTCCTCCATGCCGCCACCTGCCCACCCATATTTTCAGCCGGTTCAAAGAACCGTATCTTTATATTTCGCCCACCCGCCACACCCTAAATTCTTTCAAAACGCCAAAGGATTGATGAAACGGCGTTTTTTCTGCGTCCCTTAGTCGCGGCCGCATCTCGGGCCTGCCTGGGTTTTCCCACCCGCCCGTCGCGACCTCGCCTCGGACACAGAAACCCCGGTTTTTCGATCGAGGAGCACTTCGTGCTTCCGCCCTGTCTCTGCTTGCCCACTACATACCTACATAGCTACTTGCCTCCGTGTACACATTCTCCTTCCCACTTCTCCCCTTCCAACCCGTCAGCCCGATAATAGAGTTTGCCTTTCCCATTTTTCCTTCCCTTGTTCTCGCGCCGGTTCGTTCCTTATCCCCAGTGTCCTGCGCCACGCTCCCCAACCGGCGCCACATTTTCCCGCGGTGAGCCAAGGGATGCGACTCGCAAAGAGCGTGTAAAGTATGTACAACAAGCTTCGTAATTAAGTAGTTAACAATCGAATATCCATCGTTGCGAGTTGCGAGATTAGCCAGGACGTAGTCCTCACAGTGGTAAGAGGGAGATCGCCATTTCCTGAGGCCCGAGGGGAACGGTTACCTGGACGAAGGGCATAGAAGATAGCGCATGATTCAATTTCAGGAAGTCGCCAAGACACTGCCCAGTGTCTATGATATAACGAGCTTGTGAGATCAAACAGGCTAGAAGTCCAGGGAGCTGAGAGGTAACCAAGTGGAAGTGAAATCTGGTCAAGTTCGACTTGGAGATCACATGAATCCGATGAGGCAACCGAAGAACCTCAGCCCGTGCGGTGTACCTGCGTCACGGTGTATTTTCGTTCCTCAGATTGTTTCGAGCTTGGAATCGAGATGCGGTAGGGAGAAGTCGGCGTCAGGATGTGTCAAACAAATGTAGAGTAAAGCACGCTTATATTTCTCCGTCATGAAAGACGAGAATGATCTTGGCCTTCCTGTAGTGTACCAACCTAGTCAAGAACCTAGTGCTGTGGTTTCGCAACTTTGATGCGAATTTCCACTGGTTCTAACTCCATGAATTACAGTAAATATCCGGGATTTTCTCGGTAGATAACCGGAAAATGTACCGGAAAAGTACTAGTACTACTATTCTTAGTCCACGATGACATTTCTAAAGAAAACAAAACCGAGGGAAGCAACACCAACTGATTATCTTCATCTAACACTGCACGCTATATTGACGTCTCAGAATGTCAAGATCGGGAACCATCTGGTACTTGATCTGTATATTCTGAGTTCAATGTGGTGACACATTCCCGATATTCAAGAGGTTAACGTTTATAACCGAGATGGTCAGCTCATACTTGGCTCTGAAAACTCAATAACCTCGCTGCGTTCCCCTCAAACGTCGTTAGCATCGGCATACCTTTGTCCATGCACATCGTGCGTTCCACATACATTCTACCTGCTGTCTTGCAATTGGTGGCTTTATTCTCCATCGTGCCTGTATGCATTTTTTTTTGAATCCATTTACGTGCGCCTTGGGGCCTAATACCCTATGTAGCACGATTCTATGTGTCTAATACAGATATGAAGTTTACGGTCGTGTAGGGTCTGAGTATCATATGTCCCCCCCACTCCCGGGTGGGAGTGGCTTGGCTTCCCGTCAAGCGTTGAGTAGAGAGGGGCGGATGGTCCGCCTTGACGTGAGTTGCGAGCTGTGGTGTGGGTCCAGCGCGGTCTTGTTGGCATGTTTGGGGCTTGCTCCTACGTCTTCCGCTTTGCTCAGCGTATCTTGAGTGGACCCGTGAGGTCCGGCGAGTTGTGGGGATGAGGTGGCGAGGTGAGGGTGGGTGGGATGGGTGTGGCGTGTGTGAGGGGTCGGTGTGGGGGTCCGGGGAGTAGTGATTGTTTCTCTTTATCTTCCGCTCTCCTTTCCTTTCCTGTTCCGTTCTGTTTCCTTACTGCTACTTTTATCGTTGTCTCTTTGCGAGAATCTTCCCGAGTTTTGTATGTAATTGACCAGTGGGATGGTTGACTTGGGGTCTTGTAATATCTTCGCGTATAGTCCCTCTGTCGCCCTCCTTCTTTTGAAAAGAGTCCAGCGCTCGTGCGCATACGCCGGACAGTCTAATATGAAGTGCTGTGGGGTTTCTGGGCTGTGGCCGCACGCTGGGCAGTTAGGGCTTTCCGCTCTTTTGAATCTGTATAGGTAGTCGTTGAGGGGGAAGTGTCCGGATCTCAGCTGGAATAACCAGCTTGCTCCCTTTCTAGAAAGATTGGGATTGCTCGTCAGTTTCAGAAATTTAGGGGAGGGTAGTGATACGTCAATTTGTTTAAATCTATGTGCTCGTGTTGATGCTTGCCATTCGCTCTTCCACCAGGTTTTAAGCCGTTCTTTGAAGTGTTGTCTTGATGCGGATCTGTTGATCTTGAGGGGGCGGCGGAGGTATGGCGGGAGGTCGGAGGGTGGCGACGTCTTTCCTCCGGCAGCTGCCTTGGCTTCTTCGTCTGCTTTTTCGTTGCCCAGAATATTCACATGTCCTGCCGTCCATCGGACTGTGAGTGAGAACTTGGTACCCCCGTTTGTGCGTAACTTCAACGCCGTTGTGCGGAAGAGGTCCGCTAGGGCGTGGCCTGAGCTTCTGCCTGGAGTGGATATTGCCGATATCGCCGCCTGATTGTCTACCCCCAGCGCGATGTTGGTCTTGTTTTTCTTTTCGGTCTTGATGAGGTGGAGGCCTAGTAGAAGTCCCACCAGCTCCGCCTCGAAGACCGTGTGTTGCTCCGCTGTGCCTAGATGGTAGTGGAGCGTTCTCGTTTCTTTGTTCGCTCTGACGAGGATCGCTGCTGCCCCCACCGCGCCATCATGCGCTGAGCCATCGGAGTATACTTTTATTACCTCTGTTCCTTCCTTGTCGGCTTCGATGGAGGCCTTTTTGTCTTTGGCTACGTCCATTCCGAAGGGACGCTTGTGGGAGAGAGCTGGGTCATGCAGTACAGTTGGGATCTTTTCGAATGTCTGCGGCTTGATTGAGAGCGTCTGCATGAGGTGATGCAGGGGCGATTTGTGTTTCTTTGTTCTGCCGTTTGCGCATCTCTTAGCGGGGCCGTGGAGTGGGTGTTCTTTTGGGAGCGTGGCGATGCGAGTTGCCGCCCTGTGAAGATGTTTTTCAACTTCTAGTTTCATCGGTAGGATGAAAGCGTGTGCGTCTAGGATGTCGGTGGGCGACGTCCTTAGACCACCGGTGATTGCTAGGGCGCCAGCCCTTTGGATAGTTGCAAATTTGTTCCCCCGTCTTGTTGTTCTGTCAGGGTTTCCGGTTGTTTTGGTGTGGCCCTCCGCACTTCCCCATACGTCGACCGCGTATAAGATGCGGGGGATTGCTACGCTTAGGTATAGCCTTCTTGCGTATTTCGGTGTGATGCCCCAGCTTGGCGCGGCCGCCCTTCTGATTTGTCCGGCCCAGTTCATACCTTTTTCTAGGGCGTGGTTGTACTGCGCGCTCCAGCTGAGGTGTTGATCGAAATAGACTCCCAGGTATTTCGCGTGCTTCGACGGGGTGAGCGTGGTGTCCAGCAGCTTCATGGGGGTTCGTTGTTTTTTGCAGTTCTGATGAGCGAAATCGATCAGTGCAAGTTTACTGAACTCGAAGCGGGAATTGTGGGTGTTAGACCATTCAATTGCTCCACCTTTCCTTGTCATCATTTCTGATAACGTAGCATGCGTGTCTGCGAAATTTTTCCCCGAGGCGATTAAGATCGCGTCGTCCACGTATGCTATTGCTGACTCGTTGTCTTTGTTTGGGATGTCTAAGAGGTCCGCGTTATAGTATTGGTAGAGTATCATGGACAGGGGGTCGCCCTGTCCTATCCCGTTGTTGATTGGTATATCGTCTGAAATGAAATCGTCGAATCTCAGCGTAGTGAAACGGTTCCGGAGTAAGTTTTGCGTGAATTTCACCAATTTGTCTGGTACCCGACGTTTCTTCATGTTGTGTATCAACTTCTCGTTTACGGCGTTGGGGAATGCTCCTTCAATATCTAGGAATAGTACTGAGGTTACTTCTTTTCTCCGCCAGGCGTCTTTTATCTGGATCGTGAGCATGTGCATCGCGTCCGTTGTTGTGCGGGCTGGGCGACCGCCGTAGTGATGTTGTGGGAGAAGCTGGTGCTTTTCTGAATAGTAAGAAAGCTGCTCTGCCGTTATAGACGTCAGTACTTTTGCGAGCGTGTTTAGGAGAGCGATGGGCCTGTAGGCCTTAGGGGTATCGTATCTCGGTTTGCCCGGCTTTCTCAGTACTATTGTCGTGAATGTCTTCCAAGGGTTGAAGTACCATCCTTTGTTGACGATGGCGTTATAGATCGCCCAGAGCCTGTGAACGAGTAAGTCAGCGCATTTTATTAGGACGATGTTGGGAATCCCGTCTGGGCCTGGGGCCTTGTAGGGGCTTAGCCGTGCTATGTGTTTCCGTATTTGTTCTTTGGTGATAGGTTTCATCGCGCCGATTGGTGTGGGGTATGTGAGACTGGTTAGATTGGCGTCTGGGTCTGGTGGTTTGCTGGGGAAGAAGGTCTTGGCCAGTGCTGCGCTTTTGTCCGCGTTCTGACTTAGGGTTTTTTCGCCCGATTCAGTTTGTACCTTCAATGACGGGATTCTGGTTTTTCCCCCGTCGTTTGCTGGCGCTGATATGTATCTGTGTGCCGTCCAGATGTCGGGGTCAGTCGCTTTTTCCAACCAGTCCCTCCAATGGTGCTGTTTCGTGTGTTGCATCACCTTGTCGTACTTTCTGCGGGAGAGCTTATATGAGGCATGGATGTGGTGGTCAGGGCGGTCCCTAAGTTTGTAAGCTGCTCTTCCGAGCTTCTCCGTTTCCTTGCGGAGAATCTTGAGCTCCTTTGTCCACCATCGCTTCGATCTTGTGTTGATCTCTGTGATGGGGACTTCGGTCGCAATGGTTTCCTGTATGGCGATAGTCAGCTTATCGCATTCTGTGTCCAGATGTGGTTGAGATGTTATCCGATTGGGAACGCCCATCTTCGCGATCTTTCCCTCTAGCGTTCTGTGGAAATCGTCCCAGTCGACGTCTCTGAAGTTTCTGGTGGCCTGCGTGGGTGATTTCGTCAGCTCAATGTCTATGACAGTGACGATGGGAATGTGGTCCGCGTTTACTCCTTGAGCTTCGGGGAGTGTGTCACACGTGATCACCGCGTCCAGGCTGTGTTCCGTCATGAACACGTTATCCAATCTTGTCCATTTTTTTGTGACGTGGTGGACGTGGGTTGGGGTGCCCTTGGCTAGCGCCATGTCCATTCCTAGATCGGCCACACTTTTGAGGAGCAGTTCCGCTGCCTGGATGGCGTCCGGCTTGAAGAGTCTGCTGTCGTCCAGGCTGTCCCAGTATGGGTGATGTCGATTAAAATCGCCCAGCCAGATAAGGTGATGGTCGTGTTTGGAGGAGTCGCTGCCTAGAATAGTTTGTTTGTGTTTCTTGTGATAGGCGGACAGCGCTTTGAGGGTGTTGTCGTGATCACAGTCATTATAGATATTGAATATTGAGAGCGTTCCCCAGTTTTCTTTCAGGCGCAGGGCCGTGACATCTCCGGACGGAAATTCGATCTGTTCCCAAGTTTCTGTGAGTACATCGCCTCTTATTAGGATGATTGAACGCGTCTTATTGGGTTGATCTTCATGTGTTGAGGGATAAATGGGAATCCAGTCCTTTGAGGCGATGGATTTGTTGAGGAAGTTGATGGACGGTTCTTGTAGGGCTATGATGTCGATGCCTAGACTTGCCAGCTTGCCGCTGCTGATAAGTCCGTGTTGGCATGTCGGGGACTTGTTGATATTTTGCTGCCAGATTGACAAGTTCTTGCGTTTCTTGGTTAGGTCGTGTAAATTCATGGGTTGGGGGTCTGGAGGAAGTCCGTTGGCAGATCGTTGATGTCTCCTTCAAAGTGGATGTCGTAATCTTCTTCATCCACCTCGGGTTTGGGAGGAGGGGGGTGCGGCAAACGTGGGAGGGAGTCCACCACTCTCTCGAAGAAGTCTTCGATTATTGCCTGGTCGTCAGTCTTACCTTTGGTTGGACGTTTCCTGTGTTTCTCTATTTGTCGGGTTGGTGGGTGACGTGTTCCGCTGTGGAGGGTGGGTAGGGAGCCGACCCGGAATTTCTCCGGGAATTTGTCTTCGAGGGGGAGTCTATCGGGTTGCAGGGTTAGCGTCCAGTCTTCATCAGTAGGGAAGAATACTAGGTTATTTTCGGGGTGATACCCGTTGTAGTCGTCGCATTTTCTAAGGAAAGTTGGGCAGTCGCGATCCCAGCTGGCGTGCGTGTTTGATTTGCATGAGATGCAGTAGCGTTTCCCTTCCGACTTGCAGTCCCTGGTCTTGTGCTGCTCTCCGCAGGTGCCGCAGGTGTCGTGAAGGGCGTGGCAGTTGGTTGCGTAGTGTCCCCACTTCCTGCACTTCATGCACTGCTTGGGCTCGTATTTCAGCTTTTTGGGGAAGGTCTTAACGCTGCATACGTATAGTCCATCCTTAATTATTCTGTTAGCTAGCGCGGCGGAGGAGAAGGAGAAAATGGCGTAGGCGAATCTTTGGCCTTGTGATCGCCTTTGCTCTGGCTTGATCCATTTGGCCCTCCGTAGTGTTTTCTCCGGGAGTCGGTTAACTTCTTCGATTTCTCTGAGATGGCTGTCGTTAGATGGGTCGAAGGTGGTCGGGATCCTTGGGACGACTAGGGGAAAGACTGTTTCTCTGACAATGAGGCCTGAGTCGAACTTTCGTGTGAACTCAAGCTCGTTGGTGGGAGATTTGAACCAGTCTGCCGCCTCTTTTGATGCGAGCTGGAGGATAAGGCCCCCGTTCCTCAGCTTGATGACCTCTTCTACTTTTGCGCCTTCCGGGGGGGGAGGGAGTATGCCCGCTAGGACTTTGTCCGCCCGCTCCTGGATTTCAAAGGTGTTCAGGTAGGAGTCCTCTCCGTTGTCCGAGTCGAAGATGACTTGTTTGGATTTCTTGTTTCTGCTTATGTCGACGCCGACAAGGATGTCTTGCGGAGAGCGGCCGCCGATTGTGCGTGCTGGGGGGGAGAGGGCTGGAAATTGTTCCGTATTGAGTTGCGTGTTGGTGAGCGCCTCTTTGTAGGAGCGGGCGGTGTTGGCCGCTTGAGAGGTAGCTGCCGTGACTTCAGAGATGCTCGTAGTCATGTCGGAGGCTGTCTTGTCAAGGGAGGCTGCAGTCTCTCCTAAGACGTTGATGGCCTTTTGTAGGGTGGCGTGGTCAGCCAGGGAGCTTTTGACTAAGTCACTTATCTTTCCCATCTCCCTTTGTAGTGATGTCTCCAGACGTTCGCTTACTTTCTGTGTGAGGGCATCCACTACAAGGGGCGATTGATGCGCTGTCATGTTGTTCTCGTGAGTGAGCGTTGCCAGCGCTTGAAGGGACCTGGTCATCCCCTTGGGGGCAGAGGCGCTGTATTTCTTAATGATCAGTGCTAAGGTGCGGAGGAGAGTGGAGGGCGTAATGGGGTTCTCCTCGATGTAGCAGTCATCATCCTTCAGCGCCTTTTTAGCCTCTGTCGAGGCGTTGAGGGTTTTGGGCTTTGACTGTTCCATGCTTGCCGGTGCGATGGGAGTGCTAGGCCGGGTGTTTGCTTTGGCTGCTGATCTGGTGGTTCTGTGGGGCGGGGCTGGGGGGGAGCGCCCTGTGGGGCCCGGAATGGTAGTTCCTTTTGGGGTCATACCTTCCGGCGGTGCGTGTTTTGCTTCTGTTGAAGCTTTTCTTTTTAGTACGGTTAGGAGTCTGATAGTGCTAGTGTGTGTGTATGTGGGATGTGTGGGTGTGTGTATTCCTTTCTACGGTGTATCGTGCTACCTCTACCCCTAGGTCAGTGTGACGTGGCTTAGGTGGTGGTGGTTGCCGAGGCGAACAGTACGTACTGCCTGTATGCATATAGCTGAGTGTACGTAGACAGTTGAGAGATAATTAATTTATTCACAGATATCTGCAAGTCCTCTTGACACTCGCAGTGACAATAACCCACTCCCTGCAGGATGGTCCTCGCTGGGATGTATCACGTTGGTTTACTCTACTCTGTTTCAATGATAGAGCCCACGGCCTGACCTTAGTACTCCGCATCAGGGACAACGTCGAGATACCCACACTTACAGCGTGGGGGGAGTATGATGGAACCATGACAGTTGGGGAATGTGTGAACCATTGTAGTTCTCTAGGCCTAATCTTCGCCGGTCTTGAGGGTGGCGCGAACTGTTGTAAGTTCACATCTCGACATTTCCTGAAGGCCGTACTTCAGTTCGGCCTTTATTCGTTGTCTTGATTACATTTCAAATCACAGATTGCGGGAACTTTTTGTCCGAAATTTCAATAAACGTTGCGGACTCGGATTGCAATATACCATGCGCTGGAGATTCTACTGAGACGTGTGGTGGAACTCTTCGCATCAACCTTTATTGGAGTGGTGCACCTCTTCCACCTCCACCTATCTTGGTTCCAACCAGCTCCAGTGGAGAGTGGATTTTGGGGGGATGCTATAAGTACGCACACATGCCTTACTTATTTGTTCGGTTTTGTGACGGATCTGTGCGTTTCGAAAATAGTGACTCGAATAGTCAGAGGATTCTAGAGTTGCAAATGTACAATATCCCCGGTGGTCAGTTCAATACGAGCGTGGAAAACTGTACCGATGAGTGCTACGCCCTGGGTTACGTCGTGGCGGGTGTCGAATGGGCGTGGCAGTGCTGTACGCGGATCAATCTCCTCTCTTTTCTCTCCTACTCCTCACCAAATTGTCTTCTTCTAGTTTGCGGCCATCTCATCAATTATCCTGGCATGGCAATGCCAGATAAGGATTGTATGTTGCCCTGCTCAGGGAACCAATCTGAACTTTGTGGTGGGCCTGATCGCATGACCGTATACTTCTACGGTGGTATCCTTTAGTGTTTCATGAATCAATTATTTAATGTTGTGGGCATGTTATCTCTAGATCCTGCGGGAAGTCACCCAGTATCCTCGGTAACCGATGAGACGACACACGCGTTGGCGGTATGTGTCCGTTATGGTGTGCCTTTCTATAACTGTGAATTTATTTTTCGCGATGACCACTAGACTTTAGCCGCGGCCTCGGGACAAGTCCTAAATTTAAACGACGGCGGTGGGATTTAGGGAAATTTGGCGACGCTACACGTTGTGACTTTGGACTGATCGCAACTGACCCCTCTCATACTCTCACAACCCCGCGGCGACTCTCCATGATCTCGGGTCCTACTAAACACGTCCCAACTAGTAGGGCTTACTAGTGACCGAGGTAGAGCTATCCGAGTCGTGGCTCATGGCTAATAGTTCATGCCTCATGAAATACACCGTAGTGCGCGAAACCTCAAGTTGGCCTGAAGTGCAAATGTTACGTCCTTAACGTTGTCTATATCGAAACTGAATGTATATGAGTCCTTGCTAGGGTATGGGTCAGTCATCAGTAGAACTCGAGCCAGAATACTGGGCCTGGTATTCGGTCTTTTTATCATAAGACCAATGGAACTTAAGATCAAAAGCTATTGCATATAAGTCCAAGCAAGCCTAAACCCTTATACTCGTGTTGCAGTATGTGATTGGTGTGGCTTTATTCAACTCTTCGTTGGCGAGCCATCTATACCCGTGCTCACGTACTTCTTGCATGATGCTAGGCTTGCAGGACGCGAGGAAGATGGGCAAGAATATTCATCGAGCTGTCGAGGTAGCACCTTTGACAGCTACCGTCTTCGCTCATGAAAAGGACGGGACGCCAAAATTACGCACGCCAAGCTGAAGAAGAGGAAGCACGCGGGCAATGCATAGTCCTTTGGCTACAGTTATCCTCACTGCCGCACGACATGCCGATTTCCCGCGGGATGCTCGGCTAATCGAGGATGCACTGTGGCTGGAGGTGAACCAGTCATCCATTTCTAGGGGCCGCGGCCGCGGCCAAGTCGACCGGGTTCGGATAGCCAAGATATCACGAAACGGCGAACACATTCTCCTCCGGGACGACGGGTACGTAGACGAGCGACAGCCAGAGCCCGCGGGCATGACGGCGTTATGATACGATGGCGGCTCGACAGCACCGTCACTAGCTCTCCGGACGCTGATCTTACCAGTCCTGCTGCTCCCCTGGACTTGCGCGGTAACTTGAAAGGCTGCTGTTCGAGCAGAGGCACTAAGAGGGGCACGGTGCACAGTCTACGTGTTCCAATGCAGCGCGGGGAATTATCCCCTCGATATTCCAGTAGAACCGGAATGACGAGCAAAGGAATTGTTGGCCTGAGACACATACACGTCAGCGAGCTTTCGCCGGGCGTCACAGGCCCAGGAGCGGGGGTCATGGGGTTGTATCCAATTGAATAATAGACCAGCTCGAGGTATTTTTATGTGGCGTAACAAACTCCAGTGGGTTTCTCCCTGGACAGTTGCGTGTTATATATGTACCAAAACAGCGGCACACGAAGTACATGCGTTCTTGGAGGACTTAGAGAAGGCACGCTTTCTTTGGGTGCTCTGGATAGCTGACCCAGTAGCATAAGAGTGCACTAATCAAGGAGTTTTTCAAATTGGGGCACCCCAAGAGTGCCTCACGCACAGGCTGTCCTGAATTGATGAGAAGGGGGCCGCGGTGAACGGGTGCGATGGCGGAGAGCACGGAAAATAGTGCATGATTCGATTTCAGGATGTCGCCAAAACACTGCTACGTGTCTATGATGCAACGAGGTTGTAAGGCTAGAGGCTCAAGGAGGATCCTTTGATGCAATCCAGTGAGGGTGAGACCCAATCAAGTTCGACTTGGAGACCACACGGAGCAACCGAAGCTGAACTGAGGCTCAGCCTATTCGGTGTAAATGTCGCGTGACGTGTATAGCATTTTCATCCTGCAGATTGTTTCGGGCTCGGCCTCGAGGCGCGGCGGGGAGAAGTCGGTATTCGGTCAAACAAACGTAGACTCGGGGTAGACCACGCCTATCTTTCCCATTATTTTCATGATGAGAATATCGTCCTTCCTGTAGTGTACTAACTGAGTGCTGTGGTTTCGCAACTTAGAGAAGGAATAGATGATGGTTCTACTGAACGTTATAGTCTGGACCTAACACCTCGAATCAGGGTTCCGGGGTTTGTTCGGTGAATAACCGGTCGGAAAATTATATGCATAAAAATACGCACGTTGCTGCCTCACATGTCCACTACTATTCTTAGTCCATTGACGCACGCTGGTAAAGAAAATTAATCCGAGAGGAGGAACACCAACTGATTATTCTCATCTGACACCACACAGTATTCTGACGCTCCACAGTGTCGAGATCGGGTATTCGTCATCTGGTGCTTGATCTGTATATTCTGATCAATAGTAGCGACATGGTCCCGAGAAGTTCAATTAACCGAGAGAGACAGCCCCTACGTGGCCACGAAAACTTAAGACCCTCGCTGGATCCCCCTCGAACTTTGTCCGCACCGGCGTGACCCTTGTCCATATCCATGCACCTCATCCTTTCCTCATCCTTTCTACCTGCCGTCTTGCAATTGGCGATTTTACTCGTCATTGTCCCCGTATGCATATAGCTGAGTGTGCGTACTGGTTAATCATTTTCGCTCACAGATTATATCCACGAGGCCGCTTGAAACTCGCGATCCCCAACTCCCTCCAGGATGGACAAAGGTTGGATGCGTCACGTCGGTTTTCCCCCCTACTCTGTCCCAATGGTAGAGCCTATGGTCTGACGCTTAGTACTCCGCATCAGGGACAACGACCAAATACCCACGCTCACATCATGGGAGGTGTATGAGCCCACGGACATGACGGTTGAGTTATGTGTGGGCCATTGCATTGACAATGGCCTAATTTATGCCGGTGTTGAAGGAGGCGCGTACTGTTGTAAGTACGTCCCCTGACCTGAAGGCCCCCCATACCTCAGTTCGGCCCCTATTCGGCGTTTTTGACCACATTGCAGATTGTGGGAATGTCTTGTCCGATATTGCCATGAACGCTACAGATTCGGATTGCGATATTCCATGTGTCGGTGATCCTACTGAGATGTGTGGCGGTGGTCTCCGCCTCGACCTCTATTGGAGTGGCGCACCTCCCTGGCCTCCACCTGTTATGGTTCCAACTAGTTCCAGTGGTCCGTGGGATCTCCTGGGGTGTTTTAAGTGCGTATAAATTTTTCCGTTCTATTCGGAAGCAGCTTTGTGACCGGTTCTATGCATCTTCGCAAATAGCGACTCGAGTGATCAGAAGGTTCTATCGTATACACCCGTCGTGGAAGGCGGTAAGCCGGGTTTTACAAGCGTCGAAAGTTGTACCCTAGCGTGCTATATGCACGGTTTCGTCCTGGCAGGTGTGGAAATGGCAGATCAGTGCTGTACGCGTTCACTCGATGTTGAGCATTTTATCTCCTGACTAAACCTTTTCTCTTTCAGTCTGCGATGATTACTTTTCTAATTTATCCATGATGATGCCAGCAGATGAATGCGATTTGCCCTGCTCCGCGAACCAATCTGAAATCTGCGGTGGGGAAGACCGTATGGTCGTGTACGTCTGCACTGGACCACCGTCAGCTGTCTATTAATGTCCTATGAGATTTCATCATTGAGTAATTAATGTCATGCGCGTGTTCATACTCGCACCAGTGTGAGATGCCTACCCGTGGCCAAGTTTTCGGGGAAATCCAGTTTGAGAACCTGGAGACCGGAAAGATGGCAAGTACAGTGATGAGAGGGTTTTTCACCCGTCAGGAATGCGAACACGTGACGCCTGGCGTCGGTCATGGCCTTGGCAGTCTTGGTCACAAGACCTGCCTCACATCAAAGCCCTTTCTCGACAGGCACTTATCACCTTGTGTGTGACCACGGACAATGGCCGGGGTCCGTATGAATCCAAAACGGAGCAAGTTCCACCACCAGAGGAAAGGAGAGGAGAGTCAGAGCCAGGCGAGGTAGCGAGAACGAGTACTAGTGAGGCACCCCCTCCACTCAATTGACCTTCGTCCCCTGCCCACAAATGCCCCAAATGACCTCTTATTTACACATACATATTATCCACCTCACATAAATCATACATCGATAGAAACAAAGAGCAAAAAAGTCCATGAATGAGAGTGTATATGTGGAGACCCAAACGCAACCTGCGCGCCGCACCGATGCTTGGGTAAGTAGATGATATAAATGATGCTGGTCGACCGTTTTCCTTGCTCGCAGCAGTTCGCATTTCTTTTAAACTTTGAACATGAACAGTATCTGCAAAGGAAAGTGGAAAAAAAACGACGCCCAAATTTCATTCCGTCCCAAACCAAATAGAGAAGACTAGAAAAGAACTGAAAAAAAGGAGTGATCGGGTGTGTGCGTACACACGTGAAAAAGTAAAGATGGACCGTCAGGGTTTTGAATGAAAAGAAGGGCACGACGCAACAGAGTCCCAAAGAAGTAGAAATTGGAGGGAGAAGAACGAGTATCATGGAGGCGGTGGCAATGGCGGCGGTGGTAACGGTGCGTCCTCGACGATCGAGTATGCGCTCAACCGCTCGCCCGGCGCGATGCTCGGGAAATGCGGACCGCCAAGCGACAAGCTGCCCATGCTTCCCATGCTCCCAGCACTACTCGCATGCCGCGCGCGTATACGCGGGCTGCGCGCCGCAGTGCCGACACCCGCCATGCTCGAGCGTCCGAGCTCCGCCAAATCATCGTCATCATCGGTGCTCCCGCGGCCCGAGGCGGAGCTATCGCGCGCGTGCGTAGGGAGCAACGGTTCGACGGCGGCGGGTGCGTCGGACCCAAGGCCGACATCGCTCGGGGTGTGCCTGTGGAGCGGGAAGAGGCCCGCCGCGGCAGCCGCGGCGATTTCGGTAGACGAGAGCACGGGCTGCTCGGTGTCGTGTTTGACGTCTTGGGCCGCTTTCGGCATGGCCTCGGGAAAGTCGATCGTGCTGCCGACGAGTGTGTCGCGCCAGCCGGAGGGGTCGCCAGGGTCGAGATTGAGGTACGATACTTGGCGCTCGGCGTTGGGCGCCGTGCTGCCATCTTGGTCCTTGTTCCGCCTTAAGTGGCCGAACTCGCCGAACACCTCGTCGTCCTGGCCGACGAACGTGCGCGCGCTGTTGCCAGCGAGACTCGCGCCAAGCGACGTGCGAATACGTATTGGGTCCGAGCCCGAGCCCGACGATGACGACGAGCGATCCGCAAGCTGGTATGCCCCGCCACGTTTGTCGTTTGCCACGTCGGCAGCCGCATCGAGGTTAGGACCATTCCTGCGCAGTCGACGTTTGACGAGGAACCAGCGCAGGCCGAAGAGAGCTGCGCAAGCACCGATGAAGCCGACGAGTCCAAGAAGTACGTCAACCCCGACTGATAGTTTGCCACTTTTTACGCTCGTGACCGGCGTCGAAGATGGCGTGTTGCCCCCACTTCCAGACGACAATGGTTGGTTCAGCAGGCGAACAGTATTGAACTCTTGTAATGCCTGAGTGGCATTAGTTAAGCTCAAGAGACCGAGCCGTGGGTTCAATTCGTCGCTTCCATTACCGTTAGGCGGGAACTGGCCACGAGCGTCGGGAACGTCATATGCCATGACGGTGTAGACATTCCTTAGAAATGCGACCCCTAGAATAAGATCGACGTCGGTAAAGGTATCTAACTGGCCACCAGCGGTTTGGATGAGGCCGACACAGGTGGATGAGGACGGATCGGACTGCGACTCTGTGGTGACATCTAAAGGATGAAGTGGTATCTCGGGTTGGCCATCAAGCGTTATGGTCATGTTGAGTGGTGTCGTGCACGGTACGTAGTCTATTGCTCTGTCAGTAGATAGCCAGTGACACGGTGATCATAGATAGGTCTCACACTGGCCGTCGGCTGCAGGTCCGATACCGAGTGCACCATATATTCCGTTCGCTATGTTAGTTGCAGCGAGAATGAATGGCACACCAGAGTCTAGTACTGCAACAGGGAATACGTTGCCCGATCTTGAATGACCAAGTTCGACCGGGAGCGTAGTGCCGTTGACGTATACGGTGATCGCACGGACTTCTGCTTCCCAGAAAAGGATGCCTTGATGTTCTGATACTAGAGTTGAGTATTGAATTTTACTCGGATCGGGAACGAGCTCCGAGGGATGCCGCCCAATGCCCAGCAATGATGGGACGGCGCTAGACCCAGGCCGTGAAAGAGAGAGAGAGAGGAATCGAGACGCAGGAGCGGAATCGACTGGAGTGATGCCAAAGAGATTGGAACTAAATGGAGCACCATCGCGGCCATTTCCATCGATGGGAGCGATGTGGTGCGCGATGATAGAGTTGAGAGGGAGTGCGAGACCAAGGATGCCGTCGAATTCGTACTCAAGCGGCTCCGAATCCACGGTTGTCGCAGCAGCTAGAAAAAAAGGAGCGCATGTCAACAAGAGGGTGAGGACAATAATCGAGACACGCACCAAGAGCTTGATTGCTGAGGTTGTACCCCCCAACCTGCAATTGATCCCAATAAACGGGACCGGTCACATCACCGGCGAGGTACGTAATGTTAAAGTCATAACCTGCCGCAATACCGGAAACCGAAGGGTCGTACTGACGCCCCTTGCTACCGGAGCATGCAGCAGACGAACAAGATGTTGATGCAATCCACTAAAAGAAGGTCAGTCAGCACAAGGGGAGCGGTCTGTAAAGTAAATTGCCCACAAGGTCTGAGGAGCCCGTGTCGACTTGGAGGGAAAAATTCTGGTTGCTATTGCTGACTTGGACAGCAACGGTGTAGACGCTAAGACAGAGTCAGACAATAAACCAACACGACGGACAAGAAACGCCGCAAACGACACGCTCAGGCGCGCAAGGAACAATGTCAGAGTGACAGAGATATCAACAGCCGTCGGCTGGCATCACGGCAAGTAAACTTCAACGCGACGCGCGACGTGCCTAACGCAAACATCATAAGCGCCTCTGCTGTGCACGAGAGCGCCCACGGAGAATGCTTATTCGGGCATGCTTGTGTATCTGCGTCGTGGCGAAGAAAGTGGACGAAGGGAATGGGAAAGGTTTGGGGGAAAGAGGACGGACGACGAGCGGGAGGGTGGGCTGCCGTAAAGGACACGACGGGGAAATCGAATATATGCTCCTCGACCGCTGGGGTCGAGCGTTTACTGCCAGAGTGCAGCTCCTTTCACGAGCGCAGGAATGTAAAGAGAAAGAGGACTCACGCTTCGTACATGCCTGCACCGACCATGTTCAGAGGAAGGACGATGCCGGCGGGACCACCGGTGCCATCGCCCCTCGGCTCTTCGCTGTGTAACGCGCGTGCTTTCCCTTTCCACTGGGATGAACTTCTTGGGGATAAACGTGACATCCGGGAGATGGATCGTGAAGAGGCGTAATGGCGGGATGATGAGAGGGGGAAAGGCGGGCGCAGCGGTGACAGGGAGTGAGACCCGTGTCTCAGGCAAGTACGGGGAGAAAAGAGAACCGAAGAAAGGGAGGGATGGGAAGTGGGGAGTCTCTTGCGGACGACACTAGATTATACTCGAAAGGGTAATGGATCCAGGCACAAATGGTTGACGCCCGCCCCGGCCGCCACCTCTAAATAATGGTGATAAAAAGGGAGAAAAAGAAGAGAAAAAAGAAAGGGAAATTAGACAATGTGAGTGAACGATATGCGCCCGTACAATACGTAGGGGAGGGAGAGTAAGATGGAGTGGAGACATGATTTTTGCCCTGGAGCCGTGGGGAACTGACCTGATCGACCGACCTGGACTCACAACTAGAGCACATGCGAGGCGGTGCTTTTCGTTATGAATGAAACAAGTCCAAAATGGTACCATTCTCCCAACGAACCACTATGTACTGGTACCGATGACGCGCAACTTGGTCACCTCTCTCCCTCTGATCTGGTCATCTCAGTCTACCAGCTTTCCCAAAGGTGTCTTCGCCATCACACTCAATACTTCGAAGAGCACCTGACGTGAGAAGCAACCGATCAATCAGTCTCGCACAAGCACTTCACACCCCGTTGTCAGTCACTCACATCAGCAGCAGCCATCGTCGTCAACTCCGCGTTGGTGTCATATGCGGGGGCGACCTCCACGATATCAGCAGAGACGATGTGGAGACCATCCAAACCTCTCAGGATGGTGCGCAACTCGCGAGTGGACCAGCCTCCGGTCTCCGGCGTGCCTGTGGCCGGAGCAAACGCAGGGTCGATCGAATCGATCTGCAACCATTACGAATATTGTCACGTAAGCCGTCTGACTCATCATGCAACACTCACATCGATGGAGAGATAAACAGGCTTCTCGCCCACAGTCTCGCGGATCTTTTTGATGATCCCATCCGTGCCTTCAGAATTAAGAATCAGGATGTGAATCCACTCCATTCTTCACGCTACACTGCCACGTACCTATCGTGTCAATCTCGCGTGCTTCAATGCGCTGGAACCCCGACTCATCGTCGTTCACGTAGTCCGCAGGGCCAGAGAGCGTCGTGCGGATCGCGCCGTGCTATCGAAAAGGAATGTCACTAGGATCCCAACAATTCGCACCCCACGCTCCAAGAAAGGTAGAAAAAAAAATGGAAAAGAGGTGTGTGGGAGAATGAATACTTGCAATTGAGCTCCCATTTGCGATGAGTCCCTCGCGACTCGCCCAGTAAAAGTACGTCCCATGGTTGATCGCAGCGCGGTCGCTCGGCGCGCCACCAAACACGCTCGGCTTCCACGTGTCAAGGTGCGAGTCGAAGTGGATGACCGATATCGGGCCGTACGCGCTATGGACGGAGCGGAGCAGCGGGAGCACGATCGTGTGGTCCCCGCCGAGCGTGATCACGCGCGGATGGTGTTTCCCATCGCGCGCGATCGGCGTGAGTGGCGCGCCCGTCTGCGTGTCGTTCGGCAGCGCCGAGAATGGCGCACGGTGCAGCAGCGCCCGGTGGCCCTCCTCGATCTGCTTGATCGCGACCGCGTTGTCGTACGGCGTCACAGGTATGTCGCCGCAGTCGACGATGCGCAGTCCAGAGAGGAACGGGTTCACAGCTAGCGGCACGTTGTACCCGCCGTAGAGCGTCAGCCGCCGTGAGCCCGCGCGGATCCCGGCGGGCCCGAAGCGTGCGCCTGGTCGGTACGACGTGCCCGTGTCCTGCCGTGCGGGATAAACAAGAACAAACATCAATTGATCAGAGCTAGCGTGGGAATACGTCGGTTCGGAGGACCGCGACGTACGAAAGGCGCGCCGATGAACGCGATGTCAAAGGGGACGTCCTTCTCTTTTGTCAGGCATTGCACCCATGGCAGCTTTGCGAAGGTTGTGATTCCAGAGAATATCGCATCCGCGGTGACTGAAAGGAAGGACCACGTATACACGAATGGATCCCCGTCAGGTAGGCATACTACGACGAAAGGACCGACAAACCAGAGTTGTCGCCAGGATAGTAGGCAGCCGCGGCCTGGTACGGATAGCGGACGTAGTCCAGAGGCATCTGGTCTTCGTCGTGTCCGTCATGGCCAACACAGAACGCCCCGAGAGACAGCAAGAGTAGGCCAAGCAGGGTAAGTTTAACAGTCATCCTTTTCTCTCGAAAATATCGCGAGCGATATTCGCAGAAATGAATTGATGGGATTTTTTTCCTCAGTTGAACGGCCCTCTTTTATGCGTCACCCTTCGATCATGCAATTGGTTCTGTGCTCACGATAAGACAACACCCTGCGCACCACCACTGATCGACCGGCCACGCACGCCCCCCTTTTGACGCTGACAAACTCATGTTTTACGGCCTCGAGGCGGCCTCCTCCCGCGCCTTTATCAAATCCTGTCTTTTCCGCTCGGAGAAACACCCCTATCTGCAGGCTCCCGGGTTCCTTTGGAGTCATTTGAATGGGTTTCTTTTCTCAGGTATCTCCTCATGTCTTCGGAGGCAGTCTTTCGAAGGAGGGAGACCTACTGGAGCGAGAAGAGTTGCACAGGGAGAAGCGTGGGTGCGTACTCCACGCTGCATCGATGCGATAAAGCGTGGGGAAGACCAGGGCACTTACACGACTCGGTACGAGAGGCCAGGCCCCAACGCCGGCGCTGCATAGTACGTGATTAGTTAGTGGGGGGAGTTTTTTGTATGTTACGCGCGCCCGCCCCTGCCTCGAGTTGAAATCCGGATCCTACGCCTGATCAGTCATCGTGTGATCGTAGTCGCAGTGTGAGGATGAGAATACAAGCGAGACCACCAGGAACGAGGAAGTAGAACGTGCATTACGAGAAGAAGCCTGCAGCGCGACAACGAGGCAGGACCCACGCACCGGAATCAGCGGACACACCGCCTTGAGTAACATAGCCCACGCTGGCGGGCACGTCGTAATTGGTACTTATCGTACGCAGAGCTATCATGGAAAGGGCGCAGTGGTTTTGATGATAAAAATAAAAAAGAGAGATAGGTCGCGTGCTCGGTTTTTTGGATGGCTTGTGATACCATGACCCCGCCTCGTGGCGAGAAGCCGCCGGTAGTACGTCACTGGGCGCGCCACACACACCCGTACACGAGGGGGGTGACCGTGGCCTTCGGTCGCTCCCATCGCCATTCTCCCCATAGAAGACCGTGAGGCGTGTCAAAAGAGGTTTACAGGCGTTCATTCAGGGGCACAATCGTATCGCGCGTGCTGCACGTGCTTAGAGGCTGTCGACCATTGCGGACCGAGCCATGGTGCCACCAAACTCCCAAATCAAAGACCCAGGGGATTGGGGCTGAGCGCCGAGCTGTGCGGTCATGCACCTACAGTGGCGCCCACCCCGAACCCCGTGGAGTATCTGGAAAATTCGACTACGGTACGCATACGTACGGCCCCAGTACTTTGGGGAAATGCAGGGCAATAGAGTTGTTTTGTGAAGGCAGAGCGCCCCTTACACCATGTCAGTTGACTGGAGTGGCTCTGAGCGCAAGCGCCTCCTGACAGCACACAATACATATTCTGTCGCTGTCACTCCGTATCATGTACGTACGTATTTGACAGGCTTCTTCTTGCGCTCTATAGCGGGCGGTGTATCTTCCCATCAATCTTGAAAGCGAAACCGGCGTGCCGCTGACTCGGGACAACACGGGCTTGCAGCGTGCGAGAGCGAAAAGAGACGAGACGCGATAGCGGTAATGCGCATGCCCGAGACGCACTCGTGTATCTTCGGTGCGCCCGATTAGTCGCAATGCTGCAATTGGTGTGCAGCGATAAGGCCCGGGCCACGGTTAGATACTTCAGCCGCTACGCTATCTCTCTCTCTTACTCGAGCAACGAAGTCGGGGCCAATCGATAACCTACCTGGAACTCATGACCGAATATGTAATTTGGAATCGTGAGATGCTGGCGTCGCAACTAGCGTGTTGTGAAAAATAGATTACCAGGGGTAGACATGTGCCTCCTGCTTTCCGCGCCTCCCCCCCGCCATTAGTTAACGTAAGGGCGGGAACGTGCACCTCTGGCAGTACTCAAGGGTCAAATACGGCGCTTTTCAGCCGATGTGGTCGGAGTCCATCCCACCGGAAAAACACAGTACCCGCAAGACGAGTGAGTGGACCTACTCAGAGGCGCCTGCCCAGCAGTGGTGTTACCCAGTTCGCCAGAGGGGTGTCCCGAGCTCATCGGATCGATGTAGTTAAGGTGGAAGGAGGAAAAGGCCTGATGGAACGATCATGGCGCAATAAACCCCCCTCCACGGGGTTAACCCGCCTACACACGCAGGCGACATGCCTCCTTGTAACTTTGCTATGCGTGCCGTAGGACACTGGATTGAAATTAGGGAATGCCTGTCTGTACGGGGTGCATCGTTTGTGTCTCAAGGCGGAGACCTCCGGAAGCGTCAGACAAGGTTTTCAGGGATCGAGAGAGGGACCACGCGTGAGACGCCCACCAAAGAGCACCCCACCTCGCGCGCGTAGAACTCCGCATTGCACTTCTCAGCTTCGGGCCGGAAGTAGTGCATCAAGCCCTGAATGGGCTACGCCGCTACGTTTCCGAGCGCGCAGGTCGTGCGACCTTCGACTTTATTGTTGTAGGGGGCTGGGTGGCTCAGAAACGGGCTATGGTGGGGGTATGTGCGTTGGTTCCAGGAACATGTTGGTCTCGCGCCGGTATATTATGTTCATCATCCACGTGGGTGCCCTCTTGGCTGGCAGAAAGGGCACTGGCCGCGTGACTTGATCTGTGTGGGAAGGTCATGAATGACGGTGCGCGTTGCGGAAGTGTGGACCTGTGGGACTGAGTGATAGTCTCAACGATTTGACCATCATGATCTATGACGACGCCACTGCCAAGAGACTAGACCAAACATCTTTGAAAACCATCCTGGAGATAAGATGAGCCGTATTAGAATGTGATATGCTCACTTAAAAAGCCTCTTCTCATTTGGGCGTCGGGAGTGCCGTGGCCGAGCTCTCGCCAGAAATGATCTGTCCCAGCCATCGCGGACAATTTCAGCATGTTTCTCGATAAGATTATTCAAAGGAATTCTCATCTCCACTTCGACAATGCAAGGACTGTTGACCTGACCCCTGGTGCTAGTGTCTCGACTACGATCCCGACCGAAGCTCGCAAACCAGCTCGAGCCATGGCGGCAGATCGTCGTCGGCGTGACAGACGCGGTTTCAACATTTGAAACTGCCGCAGGGAATCCAGACCAATCTACTTTGGCAGGGAACGGCTCGAGACAAAGTGTCGTTGTTTTCACTTTTGACGTGAGCTGTCTCTTCTCCACAGATATAACTCCTGGCTCCACGATGAACGCACGCACGGGATGCATAACCGGAACCACACGCGATCCGCGACTGAACGAAGCCAGAATCTTAAGCCCCTGTGATAGTTTTTAAAACATATCCAGCCTCCTCGCGGATGCAGATGTACGCTGCGAAGCTGTCAAGGTATCGCCGGAAATGAGGAGGGGATCACCACAGAAGATTTCGTGATCATTACGTGGTCCTGGATAAGATAATGAGTCCTGCAGCGCGAGGTCCAGCTGCGGAGAAAGGAGTGGCGCTGACGCGACAACTTCAAGTTGCTTCTCTCAGCTTGGCTCAACGCTTGGCTTCTTCATAAAACTCACTGGAGTCCACTCTGGAAACTGGAAACCAGTATCTAGGCTACCCTAGACTGGAACCCATGGCCGTCTGAATGATCCACGAGTCGCCGTGTGACTTTCTCTTTTCTCGTGCCAGTCGCTACGACAAAATTAGTAGCTAAGGTTGGGGAGCACTCACAAAAGAACCCTTGGTAATCGTAGTAAGCACTCGTGAATATACATGGGGTCCTGGTGCCTCAACCCTCCATATCGACGAATAGGCGTGTCCTATACAGTCGTCGAATTTCTTCGACTCAAAGGCTTCATAGAGTCTGACAAGCCCGTTAAGACAACCGAAACGAGATAGAGGCAACTCACGAGCCGATATTGCAGCTTTAAAGAACTCAAGTTGGCTGACGACGACAACGGAGTTAAGTTGAACAACCCTTCCCTCCAATAATAATTGCCGGGTTTTTCCGCGTCCCCAAAGTTGATTATTTTAGAGTGATCTATTTTTACAGTAACCATCCCTACCTTCCAAAGTGATTACTGTATTGTGCAGGGTCGTTGAACCTCAAAATAGGCGAGTATAGTAAAAGCATTTACCGGTTGCGTATATGCGCCAGCTCATCGTACTCGTACAGGTAGGTGCACTAGCACTCAGGCGCCTTCAGAGGTGCAGACAAAAACAGAACCATTGTTATCAGTGGGCCAAAAGCGTCTGAACAAGTTGAGGAATCTGTCGACACTATATGTGGGTACTAATTACCCTTTTTCTCTTGAGCAGGTTATGACTCGGAGTATGCCATGGTGACCATTTCTCGACATTGTCCATTCTCACACAGCATCTGCTGCCATCGTTAGTATCGAACCGTGCCAACTGCAGGAGTTGAATGGTTTTCCGCTCGTTTTCCCATCACCACCACATTCCCACCGATCGGCGCAACGAATGGACGGTACTATCCGAACTGTGCCAGTGGCGTTCAATACTTCTTGTTTGGTCCCGTCCATCTAATTACCAACTAAACCCTGCGCTTCTCGTGAGTAGATCAGTGGTTCAATTCCTTGTGTCACGGAAGATGCGGTCGTCGTCGACATAGGAATTGATGCATCACTGATGTATCGCGGAAGTGTCCAATTTCCTGTTCAACGTACCCGAGAAAGCCGAGAAAGGATAAATGTGACACGAGCGGGCCCGGACATGCATGAAACTAGACTCGTCGAAAATGAGTAAAGGTGGTGGTGCGACGTGTAGAACCGTTTAGTTTCCTAGCACTGATAGCAAAGTGCTCCGTCCTTCTCAGAATTACCCATCAGTTCTGGTGCAAGGTACGAGGTTACCTCTCCAGCCAAAACACTCCAGGATGCCTTCACTCATCCTCACTGTAGAATCTGTCGGGTATAGCTATATCCTGACGAGCAAAGGAAGGGACACCCGGTGCCGAGCTGATGCCCAGTCCTCTAATTTTCGCCCAACTGATTCATGATTCACCTAACGGGTCGGGACTTGGGTCGGGATTGAATCGAGTTTCCACATGGATGTTGCTTCGAAGAATTCCGTCAGGCGTTGTCCCGAAAGCGGTGCAGTCCATCGAAGCTGCTCGGCTACGGGGACTAGTGTTCGCATGGATGCGTCATAGATTACATCGCTACCGAAGAAGTCCGAACATTCTTCATCTCTTATAGTAGCACCGACTGACTCGCGCGTGTCCATAAGCTCATTAATCTCATCAAGTGGTTCCCTGCAAGGGGCCCTTACGCGATTATTTGTGGCACAATAAACCAATGACCATGAGTATTCGCAACGCCATCGGCTTTTGACTGGGGCCGGAGAATCGGGGACCATCAGCGCTGGCTGTGCGAGGTCGTGGAGCAGAGGAAGTGAAGGAGAAGGATGGAGGAAAGCGCATGTAGCTCACGTTGAGCGCCGGGTCAGTATTGGTTTCACCACTACAAGCTTCGCAAGGCAGGAACTGACTCCTACTCGTGTAGTGGGAAGAAGTCAAAGCCTGCCTGACTCAGACATATCGAAAAGTCCGTATATTCATGTGATGAGGGCTTGGCGCTTGGCACTCAGTAGTACTGTATGACTGGCGCTGGCCTAGGAGAACGCGCCGGCCGTATCTGCGCCATGCCTCGGAACGACAACATCGTTTAACGAGGAGCTTACCACCAACTGTGCGGGGAGTATTTCAGGCTGCGCCATACGAAAATCCTGCAAAGCCCAAGCGCCTCGGCCTGGAAACTAGACCTTTCTCCTCTTAGTTACTTTGCCTTAAGTCCTTGCAGTAAGGGAGCGCTTTACATACGGATTTCTATTGAATCTATTGTTAGTCCGCGCCACAACCGGTCTTAGTGTCTCTGGCTTGTACCCGGAAGACTGATGGATTTAAGTAAAACAAAAAGCCCAAGAGCGCCCGCCATTTTAGTTGTACTTGACTTTCCTGTCAGCGGCTGCGGCCCTTGGGATGGTAGGGGGGCCGTCAGAGGAGCACAAAATCAGTGAGTGAAGAACACGTGAGAACTTAATTCCTAAACGGGGAAGCAGGCGTCAAGGGCCTTGCGTAGGTCGGGTTTGTTCATCTTCCCTTCTACCACCAACAGTCACCACGTGGGCATCCATCACACCTGCAGTAAGTTAGGTTACCTCCTCGTGTCCTAGATCCAGGTGGGTACGGGCGTCACGCCTAGCTGTTCCTAGGAAAGCACAGGGACCCTCTTCCATGGTATGTGTTCCATGCAGTTGTGCCACCCGTGTCACTCGGGCTCTGCGGCCCAGACGAGAGCGCTGGGCACAGATGTCACCGGGACAATCCAACCCCCTGACCAGCTTCTTCTGCCTGCCCCAACAGCGCAAGAACCACGAAGAATAGAAGACTGCATGGATTCGCTTTCGAGAAGAGGGGAGCAGAACGGTGTACTCCGGGGTTCACGAGTTTGCGATCAAAAAGATAGACAGAGTTGGGGTTTAGCGTGCGTTCACACCCTAAGCGTCATCCCTGATGTTCTCGATCTTGTCTTCTTTGGGGTTGTAGGGCCGGACTGTGCGATGCTATTCAAGGAGCTCCCCCCGAATGTGACAAGGACGCAAGGGGGCGACCCTTACTAATTCAATACGGGTCAAAGTTAGACGCGCGCCGGCGGAAGCTAGCGCTGAGACGCTAATCAGCTCGAACCGGTCCTTGACGCGAGGAACGTATATGCGCAGCACGCCCACAGTGCCTCGAAGTGGCGCCAGCTGGCCACGAGAACACGGTGATTCGGTGCTAGCACCATGCCGTGTTGGCGGGATCGTCTGGCCGTTCCAAAAGACGCGCTCGGGCTGTGCGCTGGGCGGCCCTCCTGGCTCAGGCTGCAATAGCCCCCACCCGCGATGGTGCCATCTGGCGAGATGCTCCCAGCGCGGCTAATGGAAATAGAAGGCACGGCTGATGCACTCACTATGGCATCATCGTGCGCGAAGAGAATAAAATAAAATAAGTCGATACAGTACCTTTTTTTTTTTTTTCATGAGACGAGGCGCTATCACCGATCTGGCGTCTGCGTCTATGCTTGCATCCATCCACCTACTCGCGCCATGGACGTCTTGGCACGGACAGCCCCTGTCGCCGACGACTGTGGCGCGTAACTTATGGCTATTCTGTTTCCAATTCGGCTGGCTGCTATGGATCGGCACTAGCCGTCCGTTCCTAAATTGTGCAAGTAGTTTTTCGAGTTCGGTTGGCCGAGCGGACGCACGGATCGGTGCGTGTGGTGACTCAAAAAAAACATTAAAGTAAGAAATAGTCATGAGGACTACATTCGTGAAGTTTCATTGCAGCAAACGAAAAGAAAAAAACAAAAGTACAAGAGGCTTGCCAAGAGTGACACGCGCGCGCAAAGCGGGCAGTCTGGCGTGATTAAGATACTTATCGGAGAGGTTGGTTGATACGCCTTTCCTGGCTTCCATGGTTTATCTCAGGCTCTATGGGCCGATCGCATTTAGTAAAATGTTCCATTCACTTGAGACGCGAACGCTGTTCGGTGGATTTGAGGCAGTTCTTCCGCATATGTGGGGAGACGAGAGAGTGGGCGGGGGAAAGGCGCAGAGTTAATGATCACCTCCGACTAATGAAAAATATGTTTAGATGCATGAGGGCACCCACTCCCAAGTCCTGATGTTTTGTTTTTATTTCTTTATCTGAGGAGGGGGCGTGCCTACGTACTCCTTACTTACTGCATCGTTTTTTGCTTATCGCGAAGCAGTGATGACGGAAGCCTGCGTGCCCCCCCCTGGGAGATAC
Source organism: Lactarius indigo (assembly GCA_025766275.1). Classification (NCBI taxonomy): domain Eukaryota; kingdom Fungi; phylum Basidiomycota; class Agaricomycetes; order Russulales; family Russulaceae; genus Lactarius; species Lactarius indigo. The sequence goes on along the minus strand of JAFKAC010000016.1, from coordinate 163,739 downwards.
GCGAACCTTCTCGGACGTCATTGCCTGCCTGCACGAGGAAGCCTACGTATTACGCGAAGTGGATGGAGCGAATCGCCTATTTCCCACTTATCTCGCTGACGCATTCGTAGCTGAGGACCGCTTGTTGGGTCGTTCACCGGATGTCGCGAATCTTGCGCGATAGAGAGATAACCTGCCAGACCTGCGACTACGCATGTCTAGATGACGCATTGTTGTTTTTTTTTTTTTAATTATTACTTGAACGCCCGTCGGCGGCGGGCCCTCGGTGACCTATTAAAATGCTGCTGAACATGCGTGTGTGTGTCCGGAGTGATGGATGATGGGCTGATGATGAGCGTGGGTCAGAGATACACCGTTGGCGTCAGGTCAGAGAACCGTGGGTACTACCCCAGCGGTCAGCCCGTCAAATTGATCAACGACGCCCAGTCCGTTGGGAATTCTCCACACCCAGGCCGAAGTGCGTTGGGACTCGCATTGTCATGAGCAAAACTCGCGAACTATCCCCTATCTTGACGGGAGGGTCCCTCTAGGATAACTCCAGGTATGCATACGGCTTGGAAAAAAAAAAAATTAATGCAAAAGAGGACGTCGATCCTCCGGGCGAGATCCAATCGAGGCCGATCGGTTGTATAGATACCCAAGGGGCACGTGGGCCGACGAATAATTCAATGAGAGAAAAGGAAGGAGGGTGCCGAAAGAAGGGAGTGAGAAAAACTTGAAATAGCGAAGAACTTCATCATAGCGCAGATAGTTCTCAGAAGTACGTGGGCTAGGGTGCGTGGCAGCCTGCATTCACTGAAAAGAGGGTGCTGCTCTTTATGACCAGGCACGTTCGCACGAGGGTACGAACGAACGGCGTCATACGTCGGTGGCAAGCAAGCACGAGGGCACATGGGGGAGGGCGCAGCTGGCCTTCGGAATCCGAAGGACCGTGGGGGTGGTTCTCGCGCTCACAGTTATGCAAATACATGAACTTTGTATTGTTTGGGTTGGATGTTCAAGTTCGGGAACGAAGACAGAACAGCAAGCGATGCGCTATGACGACGATTACGATGATGAGTGGTAAGATCCTCAGCATGAGACGCCATCACATCGAGACCCAATAAGGCAAGCAAAGATTGCGAACACTACGGAGAGCATTGGGACTTCGGAGTTAAATGGTGTGTGCGCACGTTTGGATTGTACTACTGTGCCGGTGTTTGGGAAAAGGCTTGCTGGCTGGAGAGATAGGAGGAAGACAAGCTGGGTTGGAATACGTACAGTGGTGAGTCATCAGATAAGGGGCGGAGAGGACCACGGCGAGCAAAGATAATGACGGCAACCAAAGAAATTCAAAACAACCAAAAAAATAATAAAACCAACTTCGTCATCGAAGCAAAAGAGAACCGAACTTAAGATAAGCGATGAGCTGGCCGCCGCAAAACCGAACCATTTCGGATCTGATCTTCGGGCGAACGGACGATTCATCTTGCCTATAAAAAGACACTCTTCCGCTCCCCCCAAAAGTCCCTTCGTACCTTGCCTCCAGAGTGTCCTGCTTTCATCCCCGATTAAACACGCACCTTTGTTAATGTGCAGACGCATAGCGTGCGTTCTCTCTCCGTTCCCTACGCGTCCGAGCACTCATTTCACGCCCTTTGCTTAGTGAAGGAACGCGATGGTCCCGCTGTGGAGTTCGTCTCCTTTGTCTCCTTTGTGCTCTCCTCCCTCATGATTATCTTTTCCTCTCCTATCCTATTAGCACTTTCAACGCCACTTGGTGGTCGCTATCATGGACTGCAACTCGAGTAAATGCGAATACAGCATATTCCACCAAAAGGGATGCCGCGATCCCGGGTGCTTAAAGGTGAGCAATTCCTTCCTTCTTCTTCCCTCTTCCTTCGACATACGCGCGTGTACTGACGAATCCTTTCATAGCACTATGGCCCCGAAGTACAAAAAGTGGTCGATACGGTCGACAATGACTGCTTTGCGTGTCGCGCCGCAGCAGCCAGGTCCCCTCCACGTTGATTCCCTTGTCTTGGTTTCACGCCTCCCACGCGCACACGACATGACCTCTTCCCGAACACAAGCATGAGCAATACCCCCTTCATCATCGGACCACCACATGACTTCGATGTGCTTCTCATTCCATCACACGGCGCTACCCTTCGCTGCCTTGCTGTCCATCTGGTTTGTTCCTGTCGCGTCGTCACAATTGTATACCCCCCAATGCTCCTCGCACAACAATCCCTTCGCACGTGTATCCACCCTGTCTTCGCGCTACTGTACTACTATCCTGTCTGCTTTGCAGCTATATATAATGACCTGTCGACGTCCACGTCCCACACTTGCGTTGCAGCAACTTTCTTCTTCTACCACAACATCTCATACCTCTCCACTCGTCCATGTCCACGTCTCTTACCTGTATCGAAAAACACCAAAAAAACAAAAAGTAATACACGACAAGACACGCCGTGCGTGTTTTCCACCCCGGGCCGAGTTTTGAACTTCCCAACCCATTAAATAGTGCTCTATCTCACGCCTGCGGCGCAGATTTCTCGCCCCCGTAGGCTCATCCTCAATCCGCCAGAAAAAGCTGATCGTCATCATCCCTCTCTGTTCCGTGCCTTCTTTTCCATCTCCGAGGATGTTTCTCCGTTTGCGCCCCACCTGTCTCCCCTGACGCCCAGCTTGGTTACACTGGCCCGACAGCGCGGCTACTCCCGTATATCAGTTCACGTGAACGTGAAGTGGAGTGACGTTCTGTTCTTCCCACACAGGGACCGCACGTGCGCCAAATACAACTACTACTACAGCCGTCCTGCATCAAACGCCTTTCTCCCCGTCATCTCATCTCAACTCAATCGCTCATAGAATCAGATTATTGCGTGCGTTTGTGTAGAAAAGAACCCACGCACGAGGGTGTGGCAATCTGTTTTTGCGACAAGTTATTATGGTTGGCATCGAGACGCACGCTTGTCATATGTCGCCTGGCACCATCAAATTCGTACCCCCGTCCCAGGCACGCTTCTTTCCAAGAGGTCTCTCCCAGGGCTTTGTTTCGATATCGGTCAAAACACACCTGCTGGGCCCTTCGTCGTTGCTTCCGGTAATTTTTACATTACGAAATAATAATAATGTGGCGGTTGGTCGTGGCATTCTAACGCTTCGCGATATGACTGTAATATAAAATACTAAATTCGCGAATGATGGCAGTGGCGGACTCGGTAGCCACGTCGCGCGCGTCCCTTTTGTCCCGTAAGATCGCATGACCTTCCACAAAAGGGACACATGACCACGTTGTCTCTCAGCTTTGGCTGCAATCCAACCTTCTAGAAAGACTGTCCCATTCCGACCGTGACATCGCTGGCACTAACTTAGCTTCAAGTTGGGGAGGCTATGTGCGCGTGCGTCCTTCTGAAGAGCGTTAGGCCCTGCGCATGACCCCACAAAAGCGTATCTATCTCCGGATCACGCTATCTGTTCCAGGTCTAGCTAGTGCGGAGCATCCCGACGCCGCCTGCTTCGTGAGCGAGTAAGAGTGAGCCCACGCAAAGGACCGGAACAAGCCGTAGAGATAAGATTTTGCTCAATTTTAATGTGGGGGAGGGAGGGATGGGCACCAGGGACAAACACTGTCTTTCACGGGGGTTCGCGCACCTGTCGGGGTGACATTGCGTGGGGAAAATCCAACCTTGAGCCTCGTGACCATGGAGCATCCACTCTTTGGGGCCCCACACACTATAAACAACAATAGAGTCGACGTGGTTGAAAAAAAAAAAAAAAAGACCACAGCGCCGGCGAACTTTATAGTCCATCGACCGCCCTTGACGTTGATGACATGGAAGGGGTACACGTGTACAGGTTCCAAACGGGCGCAGCTGCGGAACGATGAAGCCAAGCCAAAAAAACAAAAATGGGTTTTTCTTCATCAACAAAAGAGAGGTGAAAGTTAGGGAAGGGAGAGAGGATCGACACGTGCGATGCGATGATATCCGTTGACCCACTTAACCTTAACCGATCTTTTAAATATCATTCCGTCACAGGTGATGATACGAGCAAGTTTAGATAGAGAAACCATCATTCCGAGGACTGAGGACCTGAGGTGGGAGGGATAGTTCGGCCCGATAATTGCAAGCGAAGTGAAGCGGGGGGGGGGGGGGGGTGAAGTGAGGGTCCGCGGGATTCGATTGCGATCTCAATAAACAAGACTCTGAATGGAGGTTTGTGGCTTCCCGCTCATGGCGGGGTTGGGGGGCTATGCTTTTCGGTACCAATGGGGAGATAATGGGCATGCAACCGCGGCGATATGAATTGGGAGAAGAGAGGGCACCGGGCTTGCTCACCGAAGTTCCCACCCACCCGTGAGACCCACTGGCATGGGAAGCGAAACAGCGTTAGCGTAACTTATCCTTGTCCCCTACTAGCACCCCATACAGTCCCGCATGGAGGAGAGGCTCAAGTCATGACCGAAGTGAGTGGGAGAGGTTGGATAGCAAAAGTTGAAACGCGCGATATCAACAATTTGTTGGGTAGTAATTACTGGGGTCTAGACTTGTCATCGGATGAAGAATAAGGGAATCGCGAGCGACTTGAGAACTATTGGGAGAACATAGAGGGAACGGCCACAGGCCAGGCTACCTGATGTTGTGGCTAAAGTCCCTCAGGACTGTTTGCTGAGTAGTATAGAAAGTCGAGTTCAGGATTCTTCACCGTGGTCTATAATCTACGACATCGAGCCATCTAGAATACTGTATTTTAAAGCGTATGGTGCCATGGGGCGTCAGTAGGGGTATAAGACATGGGATCAAGCGTGGTTTGACGAATTAAGGACGAAATAGAAAGAAAAGAACGCGAACAGTGGTTTCGCCATGGTCACGTGAGTCATTTCCCTAAATAAATAATCGCAGATCGTAAACAACCATAAGCTAGATCTTGTAATATAATGCCGTCACGTCCGCATTCAAGTTGTTGCGCCAGTAGTTTCGCCGTAATGCTATCCTTGTGCTGGAAAGAACTGGGCGATTTCGCCCTGCCAGTTTAGCAATGGCACCTGCAATGGTGCCCTTTTATCCTCATCTTCCGCATCTGCTTCCGTGCCATGCCCTAACAGAGTGCGTGCGATATTGAGACAGACTCCATATTGACACCAAAATTAGCGGTGTCTTGTGGTTCAACGACGGCATGACTGCAGTCACGGGTCCGCGGGGAGTTCCTAGAAGGAGAAATGATGTCACCACGGCGACGTTGAAACTGGATGGCACTCCTGACTTGAACAACTTCTCGTGGACCTCGCGACGCAGAACGGACGATTTATCTGACTGAATACTGATTAGATCTAGTCCTGCTATTGGAATGAATTTCTAGTGATCTTTGTTTCTTGACACATTTGAAGGAGAGTCCATTTAGAATACAACACGGGTTAACCAAGATGCTAGCGATCCACCTGTCATTGCCTTACCCACCTATCGTCATCATACGCGGGCCACTCTTGCGTCTTATGGGAGGGCGTGCGTACCTTTTAGCCGCACGTTTGATTACTCTGGAGAATTAGCCGACCTAGGCGCTCCTTTTATCACGTACGACACAACTTCGGTCACATTTTAATGCTGGCTCATGGCGACCGGTCTTGCCCTTAGATGCTGTCCCGGAATACAAACGGTTTATTAAAAAAAGGAGATAACGGCTTAAAAAAAGGAGATAACGGCCCCCACCTCACAGACAAGAGCGGTCTTTCTGTTGGCATCGGTCCCCCAAGACTTTAAACCCCGAGCCCTGAGGCCGACGGTCAGCGAGAGACCGGAGGTTTCTCGGTTGTTTCTCTACTCAATTCGGATGTGACCGCACTTGGATTCAGCTCTCACTGGGAGTTCCGACACTCTGCCGTATATCATATATATTCTGCCCCCCCCCCCCCCCCCCCCCTCCCCCCCACTGCTGTCAGCGTTCTGGCTTTTAGAACTCGCTGGACGTTCAGCCATCTTTACTTGAGGCGGTTGCACTACTCGTGCATACTACCACACCATTTCACTGGCCCCCAGTAGTCATGTTCTCCCATCCGCTCTTGGTGTTCTCTGTCCTCGCTTCCGGGATAATCAACTGCCTCGCAGAGACGCCCCTCGAACCCCGTTGGGGCGATGTGCGCACGAAACACGCGTGGGGTGACATCCCGGAGCATTGGGAAACTCTGGGCCACCCACCTGCCGGCACAACGATCGACCTGCACATTGCACTCGAGCCTCAACGCAAGAATGCAGTAGTCGATACGCTGTACGAGGTTAGTTTTCCAAGGAGTCCAAAGTAAGTCCTCTCCACTACTCCTCGATGGCATCCATGTACCCACCTGTACCTCTGCCCCATCGCAGATATGGCGCACACCTATCTAAGGAGCAGCTTGCTGATCTCGTAGAGCCGCATCCAAACACGCTCACACTCGTCAACTCCTGGCTTAAACACCACGGTGTCCATCCATCCTCCGTCTCAAGGTCACACGGCGGTGGCTGGTTGACGGTCACCAACGTGCCCGTGTCCCAAGCTAACGACCTCCTCAGTGCATCATATCAGCTCTACCGACACGCCGAGACGAACGACACGGTACTCCGCACGATTAGCTATGGGTTCCCCGCGGAGCTGCACTCACATATAAAAACCATCGCTCCAACGACATACTTCAGCTCTCCCCGCATGCTGAGACATGCTACGAGTTTGCGCCGTGCCGGGACGATGGCGACGACAACGAAGGAGGCGTCGCTAGACCTTGGAAGGGGGCTGCCACGCAATGATGACGATGATGGCGATGATGAGGAGGGCATCGTGACGCCGTCAGCCCTACGTTGGATATACAACACGCTAGGCTACGGACCCGCCGCTATAGACCGGAACAAGCTCGGGATTATAGGGTTCCTGGGAGATTCTCCGAGTCCAAATGACCTGAAAAAATTCATGACCGAGTATCGCACCGACGGGGAAGACGCGAGTTTCAAGGTTATCCCGATCAGCGGCGGCCAGTATGACCCGAACAAACCCAGCGTGGAGGGGAACCTCGACACCCAGTACGCGCAGTCTATGGCGTTCCCGACCCCTCACAGCTACTACAGTACAGGCGGCAAGTTGGGCACGGTAGAACCGTACCTCAACTGGCTCAACTACATGCTCGGCCTGGATGACGGGGATCTCCCGCAGACGATCACCGCATCGTACGGCGGGTTTGAGGAGAACATCCCACCGGACTTTGCGGAGAACGCGTGCGAACTGTTCGCAAAGCTTGGCGTGCGTGGAGCTAGCATCCTTTTCTCAACTGGCGACTTTGGCGTCGGTAAAGACTGCGTCGACAGCTCTGGAAATGTCCGATTCCGCCCTAGGTTCCCTGCATCCTGTATGTGCGGCATTTTTTGTCTGCTCTCAAGCAGTACACAAGTCCCAGTATCATGACAGATCGCTCATGAAACGGACATGTTCTCGCAGGTCCTTGGGTCACCGGTGTCGGTGCCACGATGAAATACCCCGAGATTGGGGCGTTCTTCTCCGGCGGCGGGTTTTCAAACCTTTTTCCGCGTCCGGATTACCAGGACGGCGCCGTGCCCACCTACCTTGAGACGCTGGGCGACCAGTATAGCGGTCTATACAAGTGAGTTTTCTCCCGTAACCTGATATCACGTATTATTACCTCGTAATTTGTGCAGCCCCGCTGGCCGTGGCATACCTGACATCGCTATGCAGGGACACCGCTGTTCGTTTGTCCACCGCAATGATTATTACACCATAAGCGGAACGAGTTGCGCGGTACCCGTTCGTCTTTCCCTCCCCATCTCTGCTCTGTCCGCCCTCACATGGCTAACTTCAAAGTACAGATCGCAGCGGGTATTGTCTCGCTACTGAACGACTACCGGCTTTCGAAGGGCAAGACACCGCTTGGGTTCCTGAATTACTGGCTGTATTACCCCGAAGTCGCAGACATAGGCATAAATGACATCACATTTGGCGCTAACCCTGGCTGCGGAACTAATGGATTCTCTGCTAATAGTGGATGGGATCCTGTGCGTCCCCGGCAAACTTGCGTTCTTGAGATATTGGCTAATTCTTGGCTCCATAGGTCACGGGTCTCGGATCGCTTGACTTTTCTGAGCTGGAGGAACTGCTGGATGATTTATAGTGTTTACGCGTCCCGGGCACGGCAAACATGCAATGCGTACTGACTAGGACACTTGTCGTCGACTTGTCATTGAAGTGGCTGCTCTCTTTTTCCAACAACGCAAATTCAATATTCAAAAAGGATTTTTATTCGCCCCTCTTTCGCATTACATGCTACCTCCCGACGTGCGTCTCCGGCTTCCTGGATATGTCGCCGCAGAACGGCGTGGAGTCCTCCTTGCGAAAGAACGCCAGCGAGTACGCGCTGCGGAGAGACAGCCGCTACCGGACGTGGAGAGAGAGGAGAGTGCGGCGAGCGACGCGCCGGGCACGTTGGCGGAAAGTGCGAAGAGGAGCGGATATGGGCCGGGCTCGGCGGAGAGACACGACAGACCAGAAAGGATCTACGATACGTTGCGTACGAGGATCGTGCTGGGATACGACATATAGTAACTTATGAGATCTGAGGTACTGTGCGTTCTCAACAAGAAAGCAGAAAACCTGGCGTACGTAGACTGTACTGTCATGGAAAAATGTGGTGTTAAAGCGAATGCAAGAATTGGACAGTATCGATCCGAGTTTCGGAGCCATTCAAAGTCCAAGGTGCATTGAATTCGGTGAAGTGTTCGAAGATAACCGAGGCATGTAGATTGTTGTGCTGGGTACCATGGGTACCGGCGTGGGAAGTGGAGGAAGATTGTAATGCAGGACTCGACAGAAGTATCCCTGTGTGGGGACTTCAGCGTGTTTGGTTGCGAGGTGTCCTTGGAATAGATCGCTGTATCTTGGCTTAAACTCGAAGTCGCCACAATAGGGGCACATGATTTGGTATGTATGCCAGACGACAAGGTGTTTTTTGAGTTCTTCCTGCTTTGTGAAACCGGCGTTACAGATTTTGCAGGAGAGTTCTCGTGCATATACCTGCACGCGACGGTTCGAGCGCTGCCGTGCAGTGGTGAATGACTCCACAGCTTCCGACAATGACCCATGCATCGGATCAAGGTCAAATACACGAAGCGTGCGCAGGGAAGGGAACACAGTCGGGTGCTCCTCGTCGCCAGTGAAACCCAAAGCGTACAAGATGTCTCTCACACCTTCATAAAGGTCCACTGTACCATATGACAAGTTAATAAGCCTGAGCCATTCCGCATGGGCAAGTCCTTGTATTCCCACTCGCACAAAACAGATACATGTAACCATGCACATAACTCCATAGTTTAGTCAAATGAAAGTCGCATCGACATTAATCAGTAACAATGTAGTACGGTGCGGTTTGTTTCTTTCCAGAACCAGAACTTTCTTAAAAATGTCCAAACACTGAGCGTGCCTCGTACGGCTCCTCTAAATACTAGGTTTCTGCCTGTGTCAATGTGATCTTGGTACCATCTGCAAAGAGTATTACTCGAACACGATCTGCACTGGGACGAGTCCCTTCTCTACACTCTCGACCTTGTTCGAGTCCGTAACGGCGACTGTTTTCGCGCAAAATGAGACAGACAAGAGCGGATCATCAAAATTTCCCACGTACTCTGAATGGTATGCTCGTATATATACACAGAAACCGGTTTGCTGTTGACTACGCGTTGGTCGCGATGCCCTCCTGGTAGGCCCAGATGGCTGCGATGGCGCTCAGCGTGCGCGAATTGATCTCCCGCCGGCCGTCGCTGACGATTCAGACGACAACCTTCTCCCAATCGTCCTTGCACCAAGTCTTGCTGCGATTGCGCTTGCATAGATAGGCAATGTTCTTCATGACGCCATGCATGGTGCACGCGAAGGAGGTGTCGTCCTCGTTGTACATCGTCATGACGATGAACAGCCCCGTCCGGCGCGGTGGGTCGTAGCGTACCTGGCAGATAGCGAAGCTTGTCCTTGAAACCATTAGGGTCACCAGTCACCCGTCGCTGCCGAGTAGCATACGCATAAACTCACGCTCATCCCTGTACGCGCAAAGATTGATATGTTTTGTTGGTATGGGGGAGTCTAGGTTGCCGTGGAAGAGACTGAAAAGTGTGTGAGTGTGAAGTCGGCTGCATGGGAACGTGTACTCGACACGCTTGAGGCTCCTGTTGCGGCGGGGGACGCGCTGTGGGATGCGGCCGTAGCGGATGTTGTTGTTCGCATCGTCGTCTAGAGGTGCACTGTACTGCCCAGGCATATTCAGAGTGATGAGCTCCTATGAGCGCGCGGAAGGTGTACGCAAAAGGGGCAAGCCTCCTGAGTCTCCGAGATCATGATCTGCATCGTCATACTGCAGTGGAATGTGTAGGCCCAGGGTTGGTTGTGCAGAGGAGGCAGGGGAGGGACGTAGAGATCGGATACGCTGAAGGGCTGGCGGTGCACAAAGGCGACATGTGTAAGGACGGCGGGAGAGGTGGTGAAAAGGTATGAAGGGGAAGAGATGGCGCAGTCACGGTGATTAGGATTGGTAGGGCACAGTGAAAAAGGAGAACAGGCGGGTTGGTACAACAATTTTTAGGTGGGATGTGTGCGTTCCAAATCCAAAAGGAAAGGAAAGGAAAGGGGGGAGGAAGGGTTAGGCAAATCCAAGGCCAGGGAAATGCGAGACTGAGGCAACGAGATCGAGATCGAAGCGGCGAGAAAAACGGGTGAGTTTGGTGAGTGCCTTAGTTGGTGAGCGCCTTTGTTTGGGCACGACTCGAACCGAAATCACACAAAGAAAAGGAGGAGAAAGTGTATGTGTGAGTGCCTTTTGTATTCAACAGGGGCAGTAACTTGACGAAGGTTTTATAATAAGTTACTGTAACTGGTAAATTAACATCCACTGGCAGGAGCTTGTGTGTGTGCTCTTGTGTTTGCTGACGGATCTTGCTCTTGATCTTGCTCACTTGGTTGCCTCACCTTTCTTCTTTCCTTATCGTGTCTCCTGCCTACCCTGGTGAAACCCGAGTATCATCAATATTCATGGCTTACCCACCGTCTCAGACAGAGTTAGTCCTGGGCCAGTGCAAAGGTGGACACGATTGGCAATTGCTCATGCTTATTACGTCGTACATATAACACATGAGGATAGGACCGTGTGCGTACTCTGCGTTCCCCTCCAGAAAAAAAAAAAAATGAAAAACTGGTGTGCATAGACTGTACTATTAGGGAACGGTGTGGAGTTAAGGCGAATGCAAGAATTGGACGACATCAATCCGAGGTAGGGAACCTTCAAAAATCAGGGGCGTATGGAATTCGATGAAGTGTTTGAAGATAACTGAGGCGTGTAGACAGTTTTCCTTGGTATCATTGCTGCCGGAAGAGGAAGTAGAGGAAGATTGTAATGCAAGATTCGACGCAAGTGTCTCGGCGTGGGGGACTTCAGGATGTTTGCTTGTGAGGTGTTCTCGGAATAGGTCACTGGATTTCGGCGTAAACTCGAAGTCACCACAATAGGGGCACACGATTTGGTATGTATGCCAGACGACAAGGTGTTTTTTGAGTTCTTCCTGCTTTGTGAAACGGGCATTACAGATCTTGCAGGAGAGATCTCGTGCATATACTTGTACGTGACGACTGACATGCCGTCGCGTAGTGGCGAATAACTCTACAACTTCCGACAATGACCTGTGCAGCGGCTCAAGGTCGAACAGACGAAGAGTGCGCAGGGCAGGGGACACGGCTGGGCGCTCCCCATCGTCAATTATACCCAAAGCACGCAAGATGTCTCTCACGCCTCCATAAAGATCCTCTGTACCGCCAGATAAGTCGATAAGTCTCAGCCATTCCATGTCGCGCTGTACACTTGATGGTATATCCGCATTGATACCCAGATCTCCTACTCGAGATATGAAAGTGGAAAAATGGCCACAAATTTGAGCGATGGAGGACAACTGCCAGTCCAGCTGCTCACATGGTATTTGCAAATCAAGCCGTGTAGGAGTGTCGGGTTGGGTGAATGAGATAGAAATGACATGCGCGGAGGTTTGAACGTCTGCCTGGCTGAGCGAGGTCTGGATTTCTGTCCGCTCGATGAATCGGCCGAGTTCTAAAGCGTCCATCGTGGGTTGGTTAAAGAATGTAATATCAATATCCCCGAGACAAGGTGCATCGATTCTAGCCACAAAGCTGTCCAAGTACTTGCTAGTTCCTCGATACCTGAAGCGCGTAAGAGCAGGGAGAACAACCCGTTGCCCTGGGTGTGGAGGCAAGCCAAGGAAGTTTCGACGGGGGAGGAGGGAAAGGAAATGGAGTGAAAGCGTTTGAAGTTGTGTCATCCCGGACAACGCACTCGCGAGTGCATATGGCGAAAAATACCCGACCTTGGGAATTTCATGGAGCTGAAGTTCTACGAGACCTGTGGAAGGAGCAAGAAGCGATGGGAGTGTGGGAATGGCGACCCTAGTCAAGTGTAGAGTACGGAGCTGTGGGCCCCACCGAAAAGCACTGGGGGGTTTCAGTTCCATGGTATCTCGAGACAGAAGAACGAGCTCTTCTAATTCCGAAAAAGGCATTTCGACCACGGAGAACTTTTCCCGGAGAGAAGTTGTGATGGTGAGGCCAATGGAGCTGACACGATCAGAGTGTTTCAACGCGGCCACGATGTTGTCCTCATCCTCGGGGGCTGGAGGGTCGAGACTCGGAGACCCCCCGTACTGTAAGATGACAGGCAGCACCGGCCAGCAATCTAAGGTCTTCAAAACGGGCGTCCCGTAGGTACAGTAGAGTCGAAGATCTAGGCCAATAGGTGATGTAAACACGATTCGTCGCCATCTTCGGCATACATGCGTGAGCGTAGGCCAGATTTGCGGAGAGGCATAGAGGAATTGACGAAATATGTTGAGAAGGACATCATCAGGGAGCATTTCAACCATGGGCTGTTGAGGAAGAGGTCCTACTCCAAGCAAATCAGTGCGTTATGAAAACTAGTGTTGGACAAACGTTTTACCTGATCCACAGAGTTCATCGGTGCACAGTCGTTCATACTCCACCGCTATGGTCTTTTCTAAGAGACTTCGTGAGTGTATGAGTGAGACTATGGCCTTCTGCAAAGGCGCATAACGCGGCTCAGGCTCTCGTATGCAGAGTTTATGTAGCGCTGGTAGCGCAGTTTCCCCCCACATTTTGGAAGACAAAGCAAACACAATGTCTGTCAAGTGTCCGCTGGCAACACTAACCCATTTTGCACCGCTGAAGAGGCGGATGAGATAAAACCATTTTTTATGCCTGTTGCTGGATTCCTGCCCACTTGACGGCTTGGTCGCACTGATTCGTAGATATTCCACAACAGGAAGGAAAGTAGATAAATCATCGCAAATCTGAGTCATGCATGACAACTGCTGGGACAATACCTTGGAGGGCACTTGCAACTTTAGACGCGTGAGGGCCTCTGGTTGGGTAAAGGAGATGGAGATAGCACTGTCAGAGGTTAGAACCTCTGCCCGGCGGTATGACTTCTGCGTTTCTATCCGGTGGATGAATCGACCAAGATCTAAGGCGTGCATCGCGGGCTGGCTGAAGAATGTGATATCAATATCAGCCAGACAAGGTGCATCGATTCTAGCCACGATGTCGTCCAAGTACATGCTACTCCCTCGATACTTGAGACACGTGAGTGCAGGGAGAACGACGCGTTCCCCTGACTGTGGAGACAAGGGAAAGTAGTCCCAGTGTCGGTCGAAGAAAAGGAAATGAAGTGAAAGTGTTTGAAGTTGGGTCATCCCGGACAAGGCGTGAACGAATGTATCTGGGAGAAAATATCCAAGTTCAGAAATCTCATGGAGCTGAAGATCTACGAGACCAGTGGAACGAAAAAGGAGTTCCGGGAGTGTGGGAATGGCGGCACTAGTCAAGTGCAAAGTACGGAGGCGTGACCCCCACCGAAAGGTGCCGGGTAGGGTCAATTCCACTCTATCTCGAGACAGAAGAACGAGGTCTTCGAGTTCCAAAAACGGTCCCTCAATTGCGGATAACTTTTCCAGGAGTGAGCTTGTGACGGTGAGGCTAATAGAACTGACACGGTTAGACTGGTTTAGTGTGGCCACGACATTGTCCTCGTCCTCGGGAGCTGGCGGATTGAGCCCCGGAGGTCCCCCGTACCGCACAACGATAGGCAAGACGGGCCAGCAATCTAAGGTCTTCCGTACAGGCGTTCCGTGCGTGCAGAACAGTCGAAGATGTAGAGCCTGTTGGGACGCAAATACAACACGTCTCCACTTGTGACATATATGCACGAGCTTGGGCCAAAGTTGTGGAGAAGCATCCAGATAATAACAGAATATTTCCAGGAGCACTTCGTCGGAAAGGTTCCTGATCGAGACTTTCGAAAAAAGGATCACATTGGTGAGTAGCGCATGCAATGGGCGGAATATGTACCTTTTATAGGGCATTTGGCGGTGGTTAGTAGGGTAACTGCTTGGGGGAGCGATACGTGTCTCGCATGTGCACGTCTACGGGGGATAATACAGGATACGCTGTTACCTCCAGCAGTAGAACTTGAAAGCGCTGAAATACTTACTTTGGAGAGGGCATGAGAGAGGAATTGATGGGGAAGCTATTAGCGACATATCTTATGTCGAACACGCCGACCTTATATATCTAGCCGGTTGATCCTACCAGTGGTAGGTTGAGCCTAGAGCCCATAATGGCATGTGGGGGATCGTACTAGCATTTGGCTATGCCAGTGCTGTGCGCCGACGGTGAGATTATGACAGGAAATGCTCAATTCTAGTACGGGCTGTGAACGTATGAACGTTGCGCGCACTGCCATCCCCCCCCTGAAGCCTAGTGCACAGCCACTCACAATTTTCGGCGGCATTCTCGATCCGCTTCCTCACCACACGGGCCATCCTTCAACGAGTTGTCCAGGGCCGACCCCATGACTGCTCTTCTGGACGGCCGCCGCCAAGGGCTCATAAGAGTCAGATGGAAGCCAACAAATCTTGAGCCCACCACCATCATCTCAGGTTCCTCTTCTTAGCTAGCACACCCCTTTAACGCCAATCACATCGATTTACCCTCCTTCCCTTTTCACTACGACCTCCAAACAGCACACCCTCCTCCAAACCAGAAATTCTGGCCACCGCGGCTCTGCGGCGCAGCCGCGCAGTAAATGCGTTGGTTCATGTTCTCTTTGGCCAGGCCGTGGAGCACAATCACTCAATCTCCCACCCACAAGAGATATCCACACCAGCTCAATTCGATCAGATAAAAAATGATTGAGCGTTAAGCCGACCACAGCACAAACTACACAGCAAACTTGATGCGGTCATCGCATTGCTGCGCACATTAAATTGCTGTGTGATAAGAACATGCCGAATGTTGAGGGAATGGCATGGAAGGATATATGATGGTAAAATCAAGGGCACTGACGGCGTTGCAGGATACGCTCGAGATCATCCGCAGTGCAGGGAAAGTGCAAGAAAGGAAGATGAGCGTTCCAGGCTGCCCGGCCCGCGGTCAAGTGGCAGCATGTATGAACAATTTACCAAAGCAATGGCACAGTAAATGCCACATAACTTACTGTAAGAACAAACCCGATTTATCTAAATACTACTTTAGTACCCTGAATCACACGAATGCTATGGTAGTAAGCATTCAGCACAAGAAAGAAACAATGTATAAATACCAAGGCGTTATCAGTAGCGCGAATCAACCCAGAGTCATGTAAATATATAGCAGAACGAAACGTTATGATTACTCGCCCGCAAAGAGCCGGATGATCATGTACGCCGTTGACCTGACGAACCGCACAACTTCGAAGGCAATCTCAATTGAGTAAAACAAAGAGCGAGAGAAAGGAAACAAAAGTCGACGTACAGGTGAGGAGAGCGACAGAGTACAGGATGAAGATCAGATGTCCATTTACCGTACTATTCACACCGCTCGTTTTGGCGCTTCCGTTCGTTGTACTTCCGGGAAGAATGATACATGAGGGGGAGGGACAAATATATGAAATCGGCGCACACAAGATAACAGCGGCCAACAGTGCCTAATCCAGCGTGTTTAGCAAGTAAGCCTCTCTGGGAAAAATTCCACTCGCGTTCGAAAGTACCCAAGCCAGCAAGCAATACACTGAAACAAAAATATAAGCCTTCAGCGTCAATAGGCCGAAGACGCAACGCACTTTGTCCTAAAGTTACGATAATAGTCCTCCTGCTTCGTCGCTGCATCCTCCTTCTCCTCCTTCGGTGGCTTGAGGCCCGCCCCTCTGCGGCCTCGATCTTGTTCAACTCCGTGACAGTAACTGTTTTCGGACGAAATGAGACAGAGCGGGAAATCATGATTTACCAAGTACTCTGGGTAGTATACTTGTATATACGTGCCGGAACCGGTTTGCCATTGACTACGTTGGTCGCGATGCTCTCCTGGTAGGCACCGATGGCCGCGATGGTACTCAGCATGCGCGAATTGATCTTCTGCCACCCGTCACTGACGATGCAGACGACGACTTTCTTCCAGCCGTCCTTGACCCAAGTCTTACTGCGAGCGCGCTTGCAGAGAAACGTAATGTTCTTCATAACGACGTGCATGGCGAGAACGGAGAGGGTGTTGTGCTCATTGTACATCGTGGTGACAATGAACAGCTCCATCCGGCGTGGTGGGTCGTAGTGCACCTGGCGAGCGTGAAAACGTTGTCCTTGAAGTAGTTAGGATCACCCGTTGTGACCGAGTAGCGCACATGCGTAAAACCGAGCCCGGCACTGTACGCGCAGAGATTAGCAGCACAAAGTTGCAGTGGAAGAGCCTTCAAAATGTGTAAGTGTGAAGTCAGCGGATGACGCATAGTAACACGCACCCAGCGCGCTTGAGGGTCTTGCTGCGGTGGGGAATGTGCTATGGGATGTGGCCGTAGAAGTTGTTGTTTACGTCGTCATCTGTAAGTGCATTGTACTCCCCAGGTGATGTTCAGAGAGATGGTCACTTGTGGGCGCGCAGAAGGGGCGCGCAGAAGGGGCAAGTTGCCACATCCCCAAGAGGGCATCCACGTCACCGTGCTGGAACGTGTTGGCGCAGGTTTGGTTATGCAACAGAGGCGGGGGAGATACGCCAAGATCGGCTGAAGGACCGGCCTGGCAAGAAGGAGACACGCAGTTGTAGGAGCGGTGGCGAAAGGGTATGGAGTGGAGAATGGAGCAGGGGTCATGGTGATTAGGAAGAAGAGGAGATTGGGCTTGGTAGGACACGGAGAAAGGAGAATGGTCTGATTGGTACAACTGAAGGGAGGTCGGCCCTAGTGGGTTCGTAGGCGGAGTGTGATCCAACTTCAAGAGGAACGGAAATGAGAGGAGAGGCAAAGCCAAGGCAGGGGCGGGCCGCGAGACCGCAACGAGAAACAACAGGAGGCGCGTCTCGGACGACGCGTGGGTTTGATCCAAGTGCCCTCATTCAAGTTTGGGCCTGACTCGAACCGAAATCAAAAGTGAAGGTGAATAGACGAGCGCTCTTGTATTTAACCTGAACTTGAATGGGATTTACTGTAACGAAGTATCCCTTGGGTTCTACTTACTGTACTTATCGGTTATTAAGTAAGATAAATAAAATCCAGGAACTTTCCTCAAGGAAGATCTCGCCCACTTGATTCCCTCATTTTTCTTCTTTCCCTTATTTGTCTCTGACTCCTGAGAGAATATTTCAGGCTTTACACACCATCTCAGACCGAGTTAGTGTCATTGCCAGCTCATCGGCCCCTTGGCTGGTACCAAAGTGTGCATGAATGTTATCTCGTACATATGACACGTGACGACAGGACTGTGTACGTACTCTGCGTTCTCTTCCGGAAAAAAAAAGGCAAATTAATGTGCGTGGACTGTATTATTAGGGAAAGAAGTGGGGTCGAGGCGAATGCAAGAAGTAGACAAGCCGACTTTGGGAGCCATCCAAAATCGAGGGTGCCATGAACTCCGCGAAGTGGTCGAAGATAACTGAGGCGTGCTGATTATTGTGCTGAGTACCGTCACTGCCAGCATAGGAAGTGGAGGGAGATTTTGATGTAGGATTTGACACTAGTGTCTCGGTGTGTGGGATTTCAGGGTGTTTGCTCGTGAGGTGTTCTCGGAATAGATCACTGTATTTTGGCGTAAAATCGAAATCACCACAATAGGAGCACACGATTCGGTATGCGTGCCAAACTACCAGGTGTTTTTTGAGTTCTTCTTGCTTTGTAAAACCGGCGTTACAGATCTTGCACGAACGTTCTTGTGTGTATACCTGTGCGTGACGGCCCACTGGCAAGCGCTCTCGCTTAATGGTGAATGGCTCTACAGCTTTCGATAATGACTCGTGGATCGGCTCGAGGTCAAATAGACGAAGAGTGCGCAGGGCAGGGAACACACTCGGGTGCTCCCCGTCGCCGGTTAGACCTAAAGTAGACAAGATGTCTCTCACACCTCCGTAAAAGTACTCGGTACCACCAGATAGCTTGAAGACGCGAAGCCTCAGCCATTCCGTGTCACTGTGGTCACTTGTTGTTTTATCCGCGTTAATCCCTAAATCTTCTACACAGGATATAAAAGGGGAAAAATGGTCACAAATTTGAGCGATGGAAGACAACTGCCAGTCCAACTGCTTGCATGGTATATGCAATTCGAGCCGTGCAGGCTGAGGGGCGTTGGGCTGGGCAAATGAGATGGAAATGGCATGCTCGGAGGTTTGAACGTCTGCTTGCCTGAGCGAGGTTTGCACTTCTGTCCGCTCAATGAATCGGCCGAGTTCTAAAGCATCCATCGTGGGCTGGTTAAAGAATGTGATATCAATATCCCAGAGACGAGGTGCATCGATTCTAGCCACGAAGCTATCCAAGTACTTGCTCGTTCCCCGATATTTTAGGCACGTGAGACCAGGGAGAACCACCCGTTGCCCTGCCTGTGGAGGCAAGACAAGGAAGTTTTGGCGGCGGGGGAGGGAAAGGAAATGGAGCGAAAGCGTTTGAAGTTGGGTCATCCCAGACAACGCACTCGCGAGTGCATCTGGCGAAAAATACCCGACCTTGGGAATTTCATGGAGCTGAAGATCTACGAGACCTGTGGAAGGAGCAAGAAGCGACGGGAGTGTGGGAATGGTGATCCTAGTCAAGTGCAGAGTACGGAGCCGTGGGCCCCACCGAAACGCACTGGGGGGTTTTAGCTCTATGGTATCTCGAGACAGAAGAACAAGCTCTTCTAATTCCGAAAAAGCCATTTCGACCACGGAGAACTTTTCCCGTAGGGAAGCTGTAATGGTGAGGCCGATGGAGCTGACACGATCAGAGTGTTTCAATGCGGCCACGATGTTGTCCTCGTCCTCTGGAGCAGGAGGATCCAGACTCGGAGACCCCCCATACTGTACGATGACAGGAAGGGCCGGCCAGCAACCTAAGGTCTTCAAAACGGGGGTTCCGTAGGTACAGTAGAGTCGAAGATTTAGGCCCAGAGGTGATGTGAACACGATCTGTCGCCATCTTCGGCATAAGTGTGTGAGCGTAGGCCAGAATTACGGAGAGGCATAGAGGAATTGACGAAATATGTTGAGAAGGACATCATCAGGGAGAATTTCAACCGTGGGCTGCTGATGAAGAGGTCCTACTCCAAGCAAATTAGTGCGTTATGAAAACTAGCGTTGGACAAACGTTGTACCTGTTCCACGGAGTTCATAGGTGCACAGTCGTTCATACTCCACTGCTATGGTCTTTTCTAAGAGACTTCGTGAGTGTATGAGCGAGACTACCGCCTTCTGCAAAGGCGCATAACGCGGGTCAGGCTCTCGTATGCAGAGTTTATGTAGCGCTGGTAGCGCAGTTTCCCCCAACATTTTGGAAGACAAAGCAAACACGATGTCTGTCAAGTGTCCACCGGAAATACGAACCAATTTTGTACCTCTGAAGAGGCGGATGAGATTAAGCCATTCTTTATGCCTGTCGCTGCCATCCTGCCCACTTGACAGCTTGGTCGCATCGATGCGTAGATATTCCACAACACAAAGGAGAGTAGATAGATCATCGCACATCCAAGCCATGTATTGCAACTGCTGGGACAATACCTTGCAGGATACCTGCAGCTTTATACGTGTAGGGGCGTCTGGTTGGGTAAAGGAGATGGAGATGGCACTGTCAGAGGTTAGAATCTCTGCTCGGTGGTGTGACTTCTGCGTTTCTATCCGGTTGATGAATCTACCAAGTTCTAAAGAATAAAACGTGTGCTGGGCGATTCGGTTGAATGTGATATCAATATCCGCGAGACGAGGTGCATCGATTCTAGCCACGATGTCGTTCAAGTACATGCTACTCCCTCGATACTCAAGGCATGTGAGAACAGGAAGAATGACGCGTTCCCCTGACGGTGGAGACAAGGAAAAGTCGTGCCGGTAGATGGTGGAGGAAAGGAAGTGAAGTGAAAGAGTTTGAAGTTGGGTCATTCCGGACAAGGAACCTACGAGCGCGGCTGGGGGAAAATACCCAACGTTGGAAATTTCATGGAGCTGAAGATCCACAAGACCCACGCAGTGACAAAGAAGATCCGGGAGTGTGGGAATGGCGACTCTAGTCAAGTGTAGAGTACGCAGACGGACTAGGCCACGCCAAAAAGCTCTGGGCAGGGTCAGCCGCACGTCATCTCGAGACAAAAGAACGAGGTCTTTGAGTTCTGAAAATGACCTCTTAATCCCGGATATCTTTTTCCGGAGCGAGCTCGTGACGGTGAGGCTGATGGAACCTATACGACGAGACCGCTTCAGTGCAGCCATGATATTGTCCTCGTCCTCAGGAGTTGGCGGGTCGAGTGCCGGATATCCCCCGTACTGCACGACGATGGGCAAGGCGGGCCAGTAATCTAAGGTCTTCAGTACAGGTGTTCCGTGCGTACAGAACAGTTGAAGATTTAGAGCCTGTTGGGACGCAAATACGACACGTCTCCACTTGCGACATGTATGCACAAGCCTGGGCCAACATCGTGGAGAAGTATCCAGATAATGACGAAATATGTTGAGCAGGACTTCGTCAGAAAGGTTCCCAATAGTGACTTGTCGAAAAAAATGAACACATTAGTGAGCAGCACATGCACCGGGCGGAATACTACATACCATTTCTAGGACATTCGGTGGCAGTTGTAACGGCTTGGGGGCACGATAGGTGTCGGGCACGGGCACGTCTATTGGGGGATCCACGACATATGCTGTCAGCTCCTGTAGTGGAGCATCGAACGCACCAGATGACTTACCTTCGAGGGGGCATTGGGGGAAGGGGGGCGATGAACGGGGCAGCTATTGGCGGCGTATTTTATATATCCAGTCGCCTGATCCTAGTTACTAGTCTAAACTTAGAGCCAAGAGCGACATGTGTAGGACACGCTGTATCACCATTTGGCCTTACCAGTGCTGTGCGCTTGGCTGTGCATTGGCTGACAAGGTCCCAACTTCACGTACTACTACACGTACTACTACACAGCAAAAGTGACGCGATAACCTTTTTCGAATTGATACAGTAAGCGCGTTGTTGTGTATATTATTAATACTACTATAAACTGTGTGACAAAGCCTCCTGCAGTAGAGCATTGAAGGCACTTGTAGATCACTTACTTTGGAGAGTGCATGAGGAGGCATTAATGGGGCAACTACTGGCGACGTATGTAGAACACCCCGGACTATCCGGTCGGCTGACACTGGTTATTATACTGTAGGTTGGATTTGGAGCCCAGAACGGCATGTGCGCAATGCACAGGACATGTCGTACAGCCATTTGGCCGTGCCAGTGCTGTGTCAGCGGTGAGAACTCGTGAACGACGAATGTCACGGCTGTGCGAACCCCCATCCTTTTTTCTCACCCTGTTCACAATGAAGCTCTAATGTGCTGTGCAATCCAGTGATTGATTACACAGCCGACTCGGAGCAAGCACCCTCTCCTCACGGTTTTCGGCAGCATTTCAGATCTTGTTCTAGATCGATATCATCGCCGTCCTGCGAGTTGTCTAGCTCCTCTAGACCCCAGCCGTCGAGCCACACGTTAGCTTGAGCTCGCAGAATTACTGACAGAACTCATCAAAGTCCGTGGGTATGTACAAAAGTAACGAGTATACCCTGTTTACTTAAATACATTCAACAAGTACCCTCGAATACTAGTAAGCGTCCAGCACAAGAAAGAAACAATGTATAAATACCAAGGCGTTATCAGTAGCGCGAATCAACCCAGAGTCATGGAAATATACAGCAGAACGAAACGCCACGATTACTCGCCAGCAAAGAGCCGGATGATCATGTACGCCGTCGACCCGACAAATCGCACAACTTCGAAGCCAAGCCCAAGTGAGTAAAACGAAGAGCGAGAGAAAAGTGGACGTACACGCGAGGAGAGCGACTGAGTACAGGATGAATATCAGATATCCGTTTACCGTACTATTCGCACCGCTCGTTTTGGCGCTTCCGTTCGTTGTGCTTCCAGGCAGAATGACGTATGAGAAGGAGGGACAAATTACGAAATCGGCACTCACAGGATAACAGCGACCAATAGCGCCTAAGCCAAGGTGTTTAGTAAGTAAGCATCTGAGACAAATTCCACTCACGTTCGAAAGTACCCAAGCCAGCAACACACTGAAATAAAAATATAAGCCTTCAGCGTCAGCAGATCGAGGACGCAACGCACTTTGTCCTAAAGTTACGATAATAGTCCTCCTGCTTCGTCGCCGCGTCCTCCTTCTTCACCTCCTTCGGCGGCTTAGTCGACAGCACGTGTATCGCGTCCTCGTACGCAGCGTTAATGTCCGTCTCCGCAGTCGGCACCGCCACTTCCACCGCATTCTCCCCTTTGGTCGCATTGACCACACCGAGGTCCGTGTTGACCTTGTTGTCGCCCTTCGTGCCCCACGATACATCACTGCAGGCAGACGACGATCAGCGTTTGTCATTTTGACGTACGAAAAGGGCAGACTTACTGGACATTGGCGAACTGCAGACGACGTGATCAATCAATCAATCAGTGGGCCTGATGCGGAGCAAAAGCAAGGAAATGTGCATGAAACGTACGGCATAGACGTTCAGGATGTTGATATACGACGGTGCAAGCAGCGTGTACTGTACGAACGAAGTAATCATATGCCATGGATCCAGCTGTGAGCCCGAACGTCAGCCATCGCGTGCGGATACACAAACTCGACCAAACATGGGAGGACGTACATGAATAATTGAGGCGACGAAGTATAGGCCGATGGTGGCCGACATAGAGATGACAATATCGCGGAATATCGCATTTGTGAACAAATCGCTAAACGTCGCACCACGGTTCTTCGCCGCAGCAACCTGTTGCACGCCTTTGACCGCCAAGAAAAACGCTGCAAACTGTAGCAAATCAGAACACAATCCACCAGCGCAACCGACCCCCATGGCGCACCGTCATGTAAACAGTGAAGATCGCGAACCCAATAAAGGCTAGCGTGTACCCCTTGTTAGACCCTTGTGGCCGATTGCCGAGAGAAAGGATGAAGCAAGTGAGTAATAATCCGACATAGGAATACTTGAGGAGCGTGTTGAAAAGCTCGATCCCCTTTCCACCAATTATAGTCGGGTCTTCGAGGGCATTCGTCAACACGAAAAACGAGATGAAAAAGTTCCCCTGAAAATCAGTGAGTGAGTGGTGGCACCAGAAGGGAAGAGAGGGGTGACGCACGAGGGCGAACCAGGAGAAAATAAGGTTGAATGTCTGATAGATCAGCTCGACGTGTATCCAGAACTTGCGCGCGAAGCTGTGCGAAGACCGGTAGATGTAGTGGAATTTAACCGTGCCGTGTATCGCAGCGAAGAATGAACCGTTGAGCCACCTCCGGCGTTGCGAGACCAGCTCTGGGACCTGAACACGTCACGTCAGCTGAGATACGGCAGCACAATATGGGAATACGATTCCCCACCTGATCCGGAGTATCGGTGACAGCGTACGCCGACTTGACATAGTGAAGTACCCAAGCACCGCCGCGCTTCGACACCAATTCCCAGCACAAGATCTAATGAGGCAACTCATAAGAAGGAAGCTCGTAGCCCGTTTGTTTTGTTACGTACTCGGTCCTCAGCTAAGTACATGTTCGCGGTGAAGATGTCCGCTCCCGCTCCGTGCTGCCGAGATCAGTGGGTACGAAGAAATGGTAAACAGTTGGACGACGCACCAATGTCTCACCGAGGAAATACTTTTGCAACGGACCCTCTCCACGAGCATCGTTCTGCAATGCAATATACCTGTACGCGCTGAACGCTCCTGGAAGCACAGTAATGTACCCAAACACCGATTCTCTAACGTAACCCGGATAGTCAGACAATAGCGATAACTTTGATGCGTTTGTAGTTGACGTACAAAGGCTTGTCCAGGATGTTGGACATCTTGTATTCGAAGTTTTGCGCAGCCACTAGTAGAAGGAATGAAAAACAGTTCAAAGGGGAACGAACGGGGGGACAGGAGCGAGCGACGAACCGAGGGGGTTAAGCAGGGTCTGCCCATATTTGCCCTTGAATGCGACGATCTCACCGCAGGCACCGCCGACGTTCGAGTTGATGTCGAACGCCTTCCACAAATGGTAGATAGAGCTAGGGCCAGGCCTGGTGCCGACGTCAAGAAGAACGCAGACGTTCGGCTGGAGAATAGGGCCAAAGGCGTTGAAGAACCAGCGATGCGAGTTGATCTTCTTCTGGTTCTTCTCCTTGAGGCAAAACACGATCTGTACGGGGACGATTCCCTTCTCCGCGCCCTCAATCTTGTTCGACTCCGTGACGGCGACTGTTTCGCGCAGAATGAGAATGAGAAGAGCGGATCATGACGATCTGTCACGTACTTTGAGTAGTATATTCGTATATATGCGCCGAAACCGGTTTGCCGTTGACCACGTTGGTCGCGATGCCCTCCTGGTAAGCTCCGATGGCTGCGATGGCACTCAGCGTGCGCGAATTGATCTTCTGCCGGCCGTCACTGACGATGCATACAACGACCTTCTTCCATCCTTCCTTGCCCCAAGTCTTACTGCGATCGCGCTTGCAGAGATAAGCGATGTTCTTCATGACGCCGTGCATGGTACGCGCGAAGAGGGTGTCGTCCTCATTGTACATCGTCATGACGATGAACAGCTCTGTCCGACGGGGCGGGTCGTAATGCACCTGGCGGAGCGTGAAGCCATTGTCCTTGAAGTCGTTAGGGTCACCCGTCGCTGCCGAGTAGCGCATATGAGTATACTCGCGCTCGTCCTTGTATGCGCAGAGATTGAGCAGCTTGGTTGGTACGGCGGAGTCGAGCACAAAGTTGCCGTGGAAGAGCCTGCAACGTGCGTAAGTAGGTCACAAGGCAATGCATGGGAACACGTACTCGACACGCTTGAGGGTCTTGTTGCGGCGGGGAACGCGCTGCGGGATGCGGCCGTAGCGGATGTTGTTATTCGCGTCATCATCTGGAGGTGCATTGTATTGCCCAGGCATGCTGTTCAAAGTGATGGACTCCTGTGAGCGTGCAGAAGGGGCGCGTAAAAGCGGCAAGTCGCCCGCGTCCCCGAGATCGTCATCACCATCATACAGGAACGTGGTTCCGGAGGATTGGTTGTGCAATGGAGGTGGGGGAGGGACGTCAAGATCGGATAAGTTGTATGACTGGCGCGGTTGTTGTTGTAGAGGCGGCGGTGGAGGAGGAGAAAGGGAATGAACTGGAAAAGATGGCGTAGAGTAGGGGTCATAGTGAGTGGGGGGTGGGGGTGGAGGAGATCGGGCTTGGTGGGGCACAGCAAACGGATTATAGTCGGATTGGTACTCGTGACCATGACCCGAGGAGAGAGGGTGAGGTGGCTGATTCAGTGGAGACGTTGTACGGTAATTGTGTGGCTCGTAGGAACTTGCAGAAGCATAAGCTGCGGCGGATGTGTTGTGAAGAGTTCGTTCATAGGCCGCAGCTGAAGCTGAAGCATTGTGCTCTGGTTGCTCGTAGTTGTTAGAGTGGGGATAAGGCGTGTAGCCGTCATTGTAGTTGCCATGCTGGCTCTCATTCGCCTATCGGTAAATGATTAGGAAAATAATAAACCAGGATGAGGGAAGACCAACTTCAGGATATCGAGACATGGAGACAGTGACTGCGGATACAACGAGATGTAGGTGTGGAACCCCTCAACAGTGGAGGTGGTACTTAAGCGACAGTAGGCTGTGATACCCAAATTTGGTATATAATCCTGTGTGTCGTGCCGGTGTGCCCTCGCTTCTTGACTGTATGGCACCACACCTGAGTTGGCCGTATCAAATCAACAAATAATGTATACCCTACCCATCACCAAAGCAAATATCCAACTATAGTACTTATTTCTTCATAACCAGGTGTTACTCCCTTACTCTGACCTACCCCCATCCCAGGGGGGAAGGTTAGAAAAAGTGAGAACAGGAGGTAGGAACCTCCTATAGAGCACGAGCCGTATTACCTCCCTAGTTTAGCGCTCATTACTGCACGCCCATCACTGTACGCTTACTGGTGGACAGCTGGCCGTTGTCTTTGTCACGTGTCCCAGCCTAGAAACGGGTTTTACCAGGAGGAAATCTTGTAGAGACAAATCTCAGCACATCCCAGTTGCGAGTCGATGAACCCCGACTAGTGTGCTGTATAGCGGTTAAGAGCGTTGACCAAAAACAAAAACAAAGACAACAATTACAAGGGGGGGTATCGTCTAACCAAGAAAGGTAACACAAGGAACAACGCAAGAAAGCAACCCAACGCAAATCAGGAACAGGCTGCGGTTGTCACGGGGAAATAATCACGGGTCCTGGAAGGTCTTGGCGCTGCGACTGAAGGGCAGTGAGACCGGCACGTTGTAAACGCGTATTACCCGAGGCTCGGCAAGTGGCGGGCCATGAGGGACGCTCGACACAAAGAGCTCGATTGGTTGATTGGGGTCGACAGCGCGGAACGAGTCCTCTGAGGGACAGATAAACAGCGGCGTGCGCTTGAACGGGCGCGGCGCAGCAGGGTCCGACGGAGGTGGGCCGCGCCGCCAGACGTAGCAGGGGCCCTTGCGGAAGGAGATGAACATGCGCATGGCGGGTACGGCGTCGAACATGGCGAGTGCATAGCGCTCCGTCTTGTCGAACGAGTACTCGTCGTCCTCGGTACACGACGCGATGGAGAAGCCGGACTCGGAGGACTCGCTGAAGTCGTCCTCGTCCTGCGTGCCGGCGAGGTAGTTCAGAGGCGCCCAGACGAACACCTGCAGCTTCGGAAAGTGCTCTTTGATGATGCTCAGTATCCGCTTGTTCTCCCCCGCTGACTACAGCCGCCAGTATGAGAACCGTTTGTTTTTTTTTGGTACAGGAAATGGGGGGGGAGGGAGCGCCGACGCACATAGTCGATGTTCTCGTAGAGCGCGAGACACGTCAAGTTCGGCGCTTTGTCCGCGAACGTGCGCAGGATGCGCGATGTCGAGAGGTACTCTTCGGTGGTACACGTTTGTCGCGTGAGCGTGAGGCACTTGAGGTTCCGACACATATCACGCAGCGCGCGCGCAGCCTCGAACTCCTGGCGCACAGTGATGAAACGCATATCGAAGCGCAGCGCGACAGGCTGCGGCTTTGGGCGGCCATCGAAGCACGCCAGGATGTACGGCGGGATGCGGAGGTACGTACAGCGCAGCAGCGGAAGCTGCGGCTGGGGCGCTCCATCATGATCTTCTTTGTCGTCTAGCGGTGGTGCGGAGGCGCCGGGGAAGCGCACGTCGCCCTGTGGGTACCCGTCGTGCTCAAACGCGATGAGCTGTGGCTGCGTCGCGAGCCACTGGGCGAGGGGTTCCGCCCAGGAGAAGAAGCACGCGAGGCGCTCGAGGCGGAAAGTGCAGCCGTCGAGGATGCGCACGTCGTCGTGGTGCACCGGCCACGGGCGCTCTTCCGCGAGCCGGATGTGGTTCGAAGCCGTGATCGACAGATCCTTCAGGTTCACCAACAGCCGCATTGTCTCAGCTACCACGTCTGTGTCGCCGGGCTCTGGCTCGCGGTGCACCGCGCCGGTGAACGCCAAGCGCTGTACGCGTCGTGCGAGGTCTGGCCGTGCGAGCATCGTGCGGCAGAAGAACAGCAGTCGCTTCTCTGGGACCGCAACGTACTTGTAGAACTGCGCCTCTATGTTGACGCGGAACGAGCGCGAGATGAGCGCGAGTGAATAGTCGAAGTCGCGGGGGTGGATGAATTGCAGTATGGCCCGATATAGCTCGAGGGGGATCGACGAGAGCCCTGTGCGCTCGCCATGATCTGCCAGCGTGTCCCACCAAATCAGGCAAATGGTCAAGACGGTGTTTTGGACTTACGGATCCGAGTCGCGGCCACAGAGGTCGCATAATCGCGGAGTTCGTGGTTCATTTCGAGGAGCCCGAGCTAAGGCAATGGAGGATCCGAACTTGAACGGGGGGGGGGGGGGGGGGGGTGAGGAAGGGAAGGCAGAATAAGCCATTATTATGCATTAATCTCTCATCCAGGGGAGATCACCCCGCACTATGGAGGTTTGCGGCCTTACCGGCTATGATAGCAAAGAATACAAGGCCATGCGTGTGTGGGAAATAAAATCCATTATCGTATGTGAACATTCAATCATTTCAGCCAAAACCGTTGCTTGCCTATCCCGGCTACTGAGAGATTTGTACGTTATTACGCCCGACCAATTAATCCACTTTGGCGTTGACTTCGATCACCACGAATCTGCGGATCAGCATGTTGAACAAGCTACCGAAGATGAGGGCAATCAACGTGCTGCTCATGATGATAACATTGTACGGCATGCTGAAGTCCGGCGTAGCGAGGTCGACTAATAACGCCGGGGTATAGATACGCCGGTGTGGAGCGTTGAGAGGAACGAACACTGCTGGGGGGAGATCCCACCCCCGCTGCGCGTCCGGTGGGTGCTCCGTGTATCGCAAAAAGGCCTTGCGGACACGAAGGGAGAGGTGCAGGGTCTCATGGGGCGGCAGCTCGAGCGTGGCAAGCAGTTGCGCTGGCGTGGCATGTGGCCGCGACGGCGTGTACGTCATGTTCGTCAACAGGGACGCTGCAATACACGTCAGCAGGCACGACGAACGTCACATACATGGAAGGTGGCGGTGGCATTGCACGCACCACATTCAACGCCCCGATCACCGCATGTCACGCTGAGCGTGTGCAGGAAGAACTCGACGTGCCACGGCATAGTTTCTAGATAGTGCGTGCGAACAGGTACAGGGCGGTTGTTCCGTACGACGACGGAAAGCTCTCCGTGTGTTTGGCTGGAGCCCTTCAGTGTGCGTCGCACGGACAAGTCGGAGAGGGGCGGTATATCGAGAGCTATACCGGCAGCCGTTTGGTTACAAGTTAAACGGGACCGAAGATAAGGCACATACGGTATAAAAAGCGTTCTTCCCCCGGCCATTTCATGGCGACGTTGAGGTCTGAGGTACCTTGGCGCAGTCAGGAACAATGCATTATCGTTGGTCGAGAAGGTCAGCGCTCACCATTCGTTATATCATAAACTGCAACTCCAGCCTCTGCAGATACCCCGGGTTCAGGGGACAGAGTATATGCCGCTTCGTCTGACGGCAGCACAACCCGAACGACACTCGATGAAGCAACATTACACGACCGCGGAAGCGACCGTCCAAACAGCGACTCCAACGTCCAATCTGGTTCGTTCCTCAGTTAGGCACCACCTCTGTAGGACAACAAAGTTCTCACCGCGCCGGCGATCGGCCGAGGTGCGCACGGAGTCTAGTACCGCCTGCACCGTTAGCGTAAGCTCGACGCCTGTGTCGGCGCGCCAGCGCACATGCACGCCGAGGCCATGCCAGTCGGCGTCAAAAATCCTGTGCGGCTCGAGTAGCGCAGCGACGCCCGCGCGCGAGGGACAGGGCAAGAGCTTGAGGAAAGGCGTCAAGTTCTCAGTGCATACGCGCTCCGCGGGGAGCGTGGCGTGGCGTAGGGTGTACGCGTCGCGTGCGGGGGCGGCAAGTTGCGGGAGGTCGCCTGTTGGCAGGAACGCGTGGGCGGGGGAGGTTGTGTGCAGCGCGTCCATGCTACCGAGCGAAGCACAGAACAGCCCCGAGAGCGAGTTTTGTAATGCCTTCCAGCGTGCATCGATGCTATGGTGCATCAGGTCAGGTTCACAAGGGGTGGAGGGGGAAGAAGGCACCTCGTCTGCACTGTCGCCCGGTCGCCCATCCACGCCCACAGCTCTGCTCCCGAGCCTACGCCAGGCTCGCCTGGGTGTCCCCAGCGGTCGTAGTCCCATTTTCCAGAGTTAATAGTCAGATGGAACTCTGGTATCGCGTGTTCTCGCAGGATCTGCCCGAGGGCTAGGGGAAAGAGGGTGTAGTGCTGAGCTAGAACGACAACCCTAGTCAAAGAAAGGAAGAGGCATCATTTCGTGAGCCACGCACACGTGTCATCGGTGCCCAAACTGCTCGGATCTCTTGGCACGGCACTACGAAGCAGCGTAGAGAAAGAAAAGTGGGCTGCGAGTTTGCCGTCGATGAGGGGTCGCAGCGTGAGCTCTTCGCGGTATTCTTCTGCAGCTGCCGTCACAGAAAATCCCTTGGAAAGGAAGAAAAAGATAATAGACCACTTCATATTAGGTTAGAGTTGCAGGCTAGCTGGCTATTAGCATACTCGAGCGGAACGTTTGCCCAATGCCCCCGTCACGGTTCATACTCATCGCATTAACCCCAGTTTGGTAATAGATGACCTAAGCACAGCGAGATACCCTTTCAGGCGCGCAGGGGGCTTCTGCGAGGTGGACCACCGCAGCGCTAACTTCTGCCGTGACGTATGTGATTGCGGGGCCATGTTAGAGACGCTCGTAGAGGAGGTGAGTATTCAGCTATAGAAGACTCAGACCTGACTCTGAAGTTTAGAAAATCAAAGGAAAGCTGCGGTCGCTTGTTGTGACGATGACGGGCCCGGGGGGCGAATATAGTGCAGAAAATGCCAGGCCATGAGAAAGCTATTTGAAGCGCTGTGCAAGGGGATCGATATGTCGACTTACGACGCACCGCTCCAAATTCCTCAGGGGAGCTAACGGTGGTTCTGAATGTATACTTGCAAGCTATCTCGTCGTATTCATATCTTGGTAACTTCAAGCCGATACGTTGATCACCCGCCTCAGTCACTCCCGCAGCCCTGTGTCTCAATATATATTTTAGTACCTCTAGGAAGCATGTCCTCTTTAGCTTTCTTCTCAAGTTTCTTCTCGTGCTAGGCTTCTCTCCGGACATGATATATTGAGAAGCGTCAAGATATAATTATGTGCGACAGGTCTTACATCGTTATTACTGTGCACGCCACTGGCCGAGCAGTATCCCTTGAAACACATAACGCCAGCTGTTTGACGAGCATCTGATGAGTCTGGCTCATTAGCGCTCACTCATCATGATTATGAGCGAGTGACGAGCTACTCAAAATCTGTCAGCTTGATCGGGTCGAGTATAGCGAATCCAGGGTCCCCCCTATGAGTAATTCCACTCCAATCAAAACATCTAGTATAAAATACATAGAAGAGTACAGCAGGGCGCCGCGAACTGTAAATATGGGTATGGGTTGGTGCCGTACTGAGTTGATGCATCATACAGATCAAGGAGAGAAGTGGCCGGTCCGAGTCTATGCCGGAGCGAGTGGCCGATAGCGGCGGCCGAACGAATGAGGCGGCACGTGCTCGTTCCTGTCCTGCCGTACGCCCTGGAGCCCGCCAGCGTCCACGATATGGTCCGTACCACCAGTACCCGTAGTGCCCTGGATAGTAGTGCCAGTGATATATTCTCTCGCCTTCGACCCCAGACTCCTGGCCCTCCTAGTCTTCGCTTTTGGCTTCGGGGCTTCAGCACACAACTGTGCTTTTGGCGACGAACAAGCATCCTCAGCCTCAGCCCGCTCCCTCAACTCCACATGCCGCCCCCCGAGCCTACACTCACGGCACCTGCGTCCTTGTGTACTAACCACTCAAATGTCACTGGGCTCCTGTCTATACTCCCTATGCTACTGTTCGTGTCTCTCCCCCCCCCCCCCCCCGTTGAGTGACTCGGGCAGCCCGACTTCTCCCTCACCCGAACTAATGCCCGGTCTCATTCCATTATCAACAAACTGCCAGTCTTGACTCCCGACTCCCGCATCCCCGGACTCAGGGTCTGTTCTCGACACCCACCTCCGCCACTTCCACCGTGCTACACTCACTGGCATCTCCGAGGTTTCCCAGTCGCAATATGACTACAACTCACCCACCAACCTAACACCAAATTCCTTGGCGAGCACGCCCGATCCTCTCCCATCTCCATCAACGATCATCTCAGCGACCATTCCATCTACGCGCATAAGATCCAGAGCGAAGAGTGAACAACTCAGTAAGAGTCGGAGGCAGGATTGAAAGGTCATTTCCGAGACATGCAGCATATTCCCGCAGTAGCTCCGGCAAGGGTAGGTGATGAAATGCTCGTTCAGAGCTGTACTAGATCTATGTAGCTTTGAATGTTGCCCGTCAATGTTACTCTTAAAACAGAGATTTAGCATAAAAAAACTTCGGTTCAAAGTCCAGACTTCGGCATTCATCACGTTACCGCCAGTTCAGTAATTGATGACCTAAGCAGGGCACGGCGGTCGCAGTTTCCCACGAATGGGTGATCAATTTGCGGTTGCGTCACGCGCCATTGGACTGGCAATGGACTCTTCCCAAACTCCTTTGACGAGTTCAGAATTTGATAGCTATTATGCACAGCTACAAGCCTTGGCTTTCAAGGCGACCAAAAGTGCTGCGTCACTCCCCGCCGACTTGCCCTTCCACCGCTCTGTCGATTCGGACCTTGCGAGAGACCTAGAAGCTTGCTCGAACAAAGTCTTATCCATCACAAACGCGCTTCTCAACCTGGCATCAACTGTTGGGAGCTCCAAGAACGCTAAAGGAAAGGGCAAAGCCCGTCTGCAGGACGAGGACGATTTCCTTGATCGTTTCGGGTCGTTGGTCGTCGAGCCGATGGATCAGCTGTTCGAACGCGCGGTATGTTGTATCCTGCGCCCTTGCGTTTCTCTCTCACCTTATGCAGGACATCGCCCTCGACCAATTCTCCGGTCGGTCCAAAGCCCCCGCCATTGCCATCAACCCCCCAGAGCCTAAAAAGAAGGCGACTTCAAAAGGCCGCCAGGAGCCTGTTATACAGCATGCTCCACATCTCCCGAAGCCGCAACTCAAGTTCAAGCGGAAGGTCGACAACACCAATGGCATCATACGGTCCTCCACTTTGCGACATAAGTTCAACGCGCGCGTGCCGTTAGGCTATACCCTTGATCCAGAAAGCAACGGGGAGAATCTAAATGAAGCGTTGTGCGTTTTTGTTAACCATCATCGGAGATCTATGCTGATGAGAAAACCAGACCTCCGCATCCCTACCGCTACGAAATCGCTAATCTTTCCTATCCCGCCTTTATGTTTCAATCCCAAACTCCAATCCCTTTTAAACCGCTCGAGGAAACCCCGCTCACATGGGTGTCAACGCGGGCACAGCTCACCACACTCATCGACAAGCTTCGAGACAGCAGGGAAATTGCGATTGATCTGGAGTATCATAGTTATCGCACATACAGTGGCTTTGTATGTCTCATGCAGATTAGTACGCGCGATGAGGACTGGATAGTCGACCCATTCGAGCTGCGCGACGAGCTGGAAGACCTAAACGAGGTTTTCACCGACCCTAGCATTGTCAAGGTACGTTCAATTTTTACTGACATCGGAACCCGGGCTCAATAATAGCAGGTCCTACACGGCGCTGATAGTGATGTCATTTGGCTTCAACAAGACTTCAATTTGTATCTGGTAAACATGTTCGACACGTTCCACGCCTCAAAGGTCCTCGATTTTCCTCGGCACGGACTCGCGGCGCTACTGGAGATGTACTGTGACTTCTCACCAGACAAGCGGTACCAACTCGCAGATTGGCGCATCCGGTGACTTTTCGTGATCCGATTGCGCCGCCGCTTTCTCCTGACACCGTCACTTAGACCATTACCAGACGAGATGCTGAAATATGCGCGCGCCGACACGCATTTCCTCCTCTACGTATACGACAACTTGCGAAATGCCCTCCTCGACCGCGCTGTCTCGCGTGGTGCCTCCCCTACGAGCCGTGCTGGTTCTCCCACGGCACCAGACGCATTCGTTCGAGATGTGCTGTCACGCTCTGCGGAGACCGCGCTTCGGGTTTACTCTCCCGATCCATATGACGCGGAGGGCGGGACGGGGTTCAACGGGTGGGATACGCTAGCGCGCCGGTGGAACAAGCCGACCCTCGGCGTCGAAGGCGCGCCGTCCGTCCAACGGGAGGTCTTCCGCGCGGTGCACGTGTGGAGGGACCGGGTCGCGCGCGAGGAGGACGAGAGCACTGGGTGAGTGCGCTTTTTTTCGTTCCTCGTGCAATGATTGACGACGTTCTAGATACGTGCTCTCAAACCGGTTTGTGTTCAAACTGGTGGAGCAGCCGCCTGCGGATATGGCCGCGCTCCTGCATGTGTTTCCGTCTACACCGCCCGTGGTGAGGAGACGTGCGAAGGAGTTGCTCAACGTGATTCGCGGCGCTGTAAGGAAAGGGCTGAGTGGTCCTGCGGCGCCAAGTGAACCCACTCCGGTCGTGCCATCTGAGGTAACGCCGGAACCAAGAAAGGACGTTGATGTTGCTTCACAACACCCGACCCCGCCCCCCACGTCATCTTCTTTGTGGTCCCTTAACAAACCTCTTCCGACGTGTACGACATCATCACTTTTCGGTACCGTGTCCGTGTTGCCCCGTCTTCCGTCTGTCTATTCAACTCCTCGGAGTTCGCTGTTTGGCGTCGTACCAACTTCCGCCGTGCCTAAAACCAAAATCATCGGCCGATTCCAAGATGTCGTTAACAGGATACACAGCACTCTCGTCATTGCACCTACCGTGCCCGAGGTATGAGGTTAGTACATTTTCATTGGATTGTCTCATTCTTGCCGCAGGCACCTCAAGAGGTATCTACGGTCACGACAACTGAAACCGTAACGACATCCGCCCCCGACATTCCCATCGACGGAGCAACCGTCGAGATTCCGTTCGTCCCAGCAGCTCTGAGACAGACGGCCAAGCCCGAAGTCATTGATGACGCAATCGTCGTCGTCGGACAGCGCCAGAAGAAGCGCAAGCGTACGAAGAAGGCAGGAACCATCAACGACGACGACACAGAGAGGTCGACCTCTACCCCGGCGGCGAAGACGGAAGAGGTGGTACCGTTCGACTTTGCGAGCGCACCGAATATCCTGGACGAAGGTGAGCGAAGCGAGCAAGAGGACGGGAGAGCCGGGAAGCGAAAGCGACAGAAGAAGGCCTTGTTAGGTGCGATTTCCACTTGCCCATGTCTCTATCAGGAGCTGATTTCGGTGTCGCCGTTTCAGAACGCGGGGACTTCCCGGCGGCGCCGAAAGATCGGAGGGAGGTTAAAAGCGGAAATGTATCGCATACTTTCCGACCTTGACGCGTGGTCTTGGTGAAATGGAAGCCTTTTGTCGTCGTTTGCATGGAAATTTGTCCCCCTCTGCGCACAACCTTCTGCGCGAGCCAGTTTGCAGAGTGTCATTAAGTTGCAAGCTGGGCCCGTGAGCAATACGCGTGAGCACGTGAGCCAATACGACGTTCTCCAATTCTCGGCGTGCGATCGAAGAACGAATCTCCCAAATTCCCAGTATGTGCTCGCGAAATTGGCGCTCTGAACTATTCTGGTAGTGGCTGGCAAGCCGGAGGACGAAATGTCGCACGCCGAGAAAATCTATTCATTACTGAGGTTCGATTTCTGGTAATCGTCTGCTTCTCCTTGGGCGACCGCCGGTCTCAAGTCACATCTCCAATGCATCACCTACGTTTGTTTTTTTTGTGTATCTGTACTCGGACCTTTTCCCCTTTAATTCACGTCTTGGGTAGTATGGAGTCTTACAGTCCTGCCTCTACGCCTGGCACAGTGGCTCACGAGTCTGACAAGCATGAGCCTAAGGAACTTGTCGAACATGGATTCGGTTACCCTCTTCGGAGAATGGTGTTCATCGAAAGCATGAGACTTGGTGGCGAGGAGTCTCTCCTCCGTAGACTTTATAGGATCATATTAGGATGTCAGCTTCAGAGTCCTCCTCCAGTTCATCACATATGCACTATGTGTATGTCAGTCCTTTTCATCGGGGAAACTTGTACTTTCTATCCTTTCTTTACTTCTCGTACGTGGGCTTCTCCAAGGGCTTTTTTTTTTTTTTTTTTTTTTTTTGGATCAATATTTATTCTGGGATACGTAATACGAGTTACAGACCAGTCACGGCAGAACAGAGCCATATTTATGAAACACATTCAAGCCAAAGAGGCGCCCCCGAGAATCGTAAGTACGGAACCGAAACATCAGAGAAAAAGTTCGAGACGTGGTAACCACGAGGGTCACCGGGCATACAGTCACAAGCCGAAGCCGAGAAAGAATATATATGCGGTATGGGGGCCGCTGAGTCAGACAGTCCGAAGACGAACGAGGAAACCAAACCTCAGTGTGCACCTACCTAGTCGGGTTCAGGGGGCACGGGTATAGGGGGACCGGATTCCGGCTTGGAGAGCGCGCGAGTCTGGTCGAAGTTCTCCAAGGGCTTCTCTCCGAACTTTCGATATGTTAGGCAATGTCAAGGTCAACATTTATATGCGGTACCGAACGGACAATCATCGATTGGCGATCATACCGGCATTTGTCAAAGGAGCTGGACCAGCAGGATTGACCCCAGCAGGTACATGCGATGATCTTAAACTGTTATCACTGTACATGTCACTAGTCGGATAATACCCTTGAGATGCACGATACCAGAAATTGATAAGTATTTGATGGGTCCAAAGTTGCAACCAATCGTCAAACAGGGAATGAGCGAGCTACGAGTGACTTGAAAATCCCCCTTTGAAGGAACGCTCACCGGTCCACTTCAGACTGATATCATAGGCAAGAGTTACATCAGTTCTGGGGGACTATCACTGTATTTGCCATTGAGAGTATAGCTAGTCGGGTTCAAGGGTCTCCCCACAGGTACTAGTACAATCTACAATATCGAAACATCTTGTATACTACAGTGTACATCGAAGGATATGGCTCCGAAAGCTGTCAATACGAGTATGGGGTCACGCCGTAGAGAGTTGACAAAAAAGTAGCGACAAGTGGAAAAAAAACGAACTACATTTTAGCTCGCCATATCAGTAAACTCGGGGCACTACGTTTGTGCTCTCCCAGAACGAAATTCAGTAAGTATCCGCGCGATCTCGCTCTTTCCCTGCACCAATGCCATCTGCAATGGAGTTCTTCCAAACTTATCCTTAGCACCTACATCTGCGCCATGCTCCAGTAATAATTTCACAATCCCGGGGTAATCACCTTTGAGCATACGACTGGCACCCTGAATTGCGTCGTGTAGAGGAGTCCGACCATCATTGTCCCGGCAATGAACATCCGCATTGTGCTCAAGTAGCACCCGAACGACGTCGATTTTCCCATCATGTGCTGCAAAAGTTAGTGAACTATTGTGGTCATCGTCCTGTAAATCCACATCCGCGCCATGGTCGAGTAGGCATTCAACAACATCACGATGTCCCTCGATAGACGCCCAATGCAATGCCGTATCGTTCACGTGGTTTCGAATATCGACAGGTACACCATGCTGAAGGAGTGAGCGTACAATCTGGAGATGACCCGCAGACGACGCAGAGTGTAGCGCAGTTCCACGTCGACCACCTCGAGCACTTGCGTACTGCGGATATTTGAGAGTAAGGTGTTCGACTAGTTCGTGGAATCCACACAGCGCGGCGTAATACAATGATCTTGCTCCGGGTTCCAGATCTGTCATCCGCGGAGGATTGTAGCCGGGATCGGGATCGTGCAATCGGACCCACGCTTCGAAGTAGGGCTGATCTGGATCAAACAGTTGTTCCATCCCATCCCGGACTCGTGATGCGACATTCTCGGCCCGCGCATGAGTCACCCAGTGCTCAGCGGCATATCGCGCCAGAGGTGCACTATTGGCGCCATTCGTGACATCGGGATCCCGGAGTAGAACACCGAGAGAAGCCTGAGCGAGCACCGTGTGCGCATCTTCAAGAGAGATATGGTACTGCGAGATCTCTCCCGTCGACGTCGCGAGCCGATCCGACATCAAAAACTCCTTCACCGAAAAGTGCGAAAACTGAACAACCGGGGATTCGTCGCCAGGGACGAGGGCGATTAAACTTGAGCATGTTGAGAGTACTGCTTGCTCGTGATCTTCCCACCGCCAGTTCGAGTTCAGTTCAGGGATCCCACCCTTCGCCACATTGAAGTCGAACGCGAGTAGTTCCGCGAGTTCGGCGACGGAAAGGGGTCGAACTGCCACAGTCAGGCATTGAAGCATCCGATACGCGTGCACTTGATTCGCCTTCTTGATTTCCATCATCACCCGCTCGTACGTCTCATCGAGAGACTCCGGAAGTTCATTTAGAGTACGCCGCACACTTTGCGGAAGACATTGTCGTAGTGTTTCCAGCTGACAAAACACCCATCGAAACCTAGTTACGCTCATGAGCTGTCGTCACGACGTTACAACAATCGATCCACTTACATTCCATCGGCCTTTTCTGAGAGCGCGTCAACAACCATTTTCTTGTCCCCCTCTCGCCACTTCTTCATCATCGTCTCAGAATCAGAGTATACGACCGAGTGGACGTAATCGACGATATCCTTTTTCTGTCCACTTTGGTCGTGGAGAGACACGCTGTGAAGCGCCAAAGAACCAAGAGTGGCCCGAATATCGAACTCGGGGCGGCTGGTGACGCATATATGAAGATGAGGTAGACGAAGATTGACCAGGTCCTTGACCAGCGCAACGACTTGTTCACGTGGCGACGGGATCCCGGATGAGTTCGGACACTCGTCGAGCGCGTCCAAGATAATGTAAATTGGCCGTTGGTCGTCAATTGTGAGCATGTCCCGCAGGCACTGTATCATCGCACCAACCCTGGGCTTCGTTTCGCCGTTATCATGCGCCAAATAAAGCCGGGAGAGGATATCGCGACGACGATCAGACTGAGCTGAGAGCTGAATAAGAAGAGAGGGGAGAAGGTTTCGGATGTGTTGTTTGTCGAGATCCCTGAAATCGAAATAAAAATACGCGATTGACGCTAATCCCGCCTCTCTTAGAGTTGCGATGTCTTGTACGATTGCGGAACTGGACGGCAAGATCAGCTTATCGAGGTGTAGAGTGACGAGTGATCACGAACCAAAGGATGGTCTTCCCCGAGCCCGCTAGAATGTGAACGACGATCAGGGGTCGCTTGGTGTAGAATCGGGAGAACATACGTTTGCCATAGATCCACAACAGAGACCCGTTCGACTTCCATTCACCGAACATGCTGCCTTGGAAGAACCACTGAGCAGTTCCCCCGTGATGAAGATCGCATGCGATATTGTGATTTGTTGACGGATCCGGGGGAGTCACCCACTCTCTGAGGCTCTTTCTCGATTCATTCCCTGCGAATACGTTAAAGGTACCATGGCCGAACGATGGAGTGATCACAAACATTTCATGTCGTCTACGCTGCTCGCCAATTTCTGGACCGCCTGCTTGGTTTCTTTTCCGTCTAACAAATGTATGCGCGTTCAACACGAGGTTCCATGAGTAGCTAATACGCGGACGTACCATTTGTGATAATCTGCGTGAGCCTTAGGGTCTCTGCTGCAGCCATACGAGCCTCTTCTTGCGTCAACCTGTCCAATCGCTTCAGAGCGTCTTCCATTTCCTTCTTTCCGACGAGTTTCTTCAGATATTTCTCTGGGCACAGATTCAGTTGGCGAACGATTATATATCGCGGAAAGCGACGAACTGGCTCGACCCTGCTTCATCTCCTTCGTCGCGATCGCAAAGATGTTCAACACTTCGACCATTATCTTGACGGTCATGTCCGTCATTACGTCTGTCGGTCGCACCGAGGTATAGGACTCGAGACGCTTGAAGAAGTTCTCAATACGCTCGAAGAGATCGGCGAGCGCATCTTGACCAGCTTCAACATCTTTGGCCGCCTGCGACAAACTTCATTGTAAGGATCGAGCGACAAATGAGGATGCTCACTAAGAGGAGGACCCCAGCACCAGCGAAGATGACTTTTGCGGGCGAGAATACCTACAAAATTAGTATCAAGGGGGTGGGTGTAGACAGGTAGAGTGAATGAGACTCACGAGTCCAACACCTTCTCCAAGTGTTGCGGAGAAAGCGTAGAGGACATCGATAGTCGGGTTCAGCCACCGTGATAATCTCTCGTCGGCGTTCCTTGATTGATCAAGTTCCTTGACTCTGTCTTGAAGGATGACTAGAATGTCAGCGGGAGAGTTGCAGGCTTGTAGTTGTGCTGCGAGAGGATGTGCGAGAAGGTCTTTCTTGGTCTTTTTCTCATACGCTTTGAGGGCAGTATAGAAGATGGACTGGAAATTGGGAGAGGAGGTGGATGTGGATGGAGCTTGAGACATAGGAAAATTTATACAGATGAGCCGATCGGCAATGAGGGAAATTGGAAGACAATCAGGGCGGAGGGAAACAAGTGGGAAAGTATTCACAGGTGGCTGTTCCAGCACTGCCTTGCGCGTGTGATGTGGCTTGCCTGAGTGAATAATTACACGAATTGTGGATAAGATCGATGACTCGGACAGGTACTTTTCTTCGTTAACATCTATCCGAGTCTACACATAACTCATTCTACACTGGTTGTGGCAATTCCGGGAACGTGACAAATTTCAGGGCAGCGTCGCGGAGGGCCGTTATCGATCATGGATTAATCATGGTTCGTGCTGACCCCGGCGGGA
Organism: Lactarius indigo; assembly: GCA_025766275.1. Classification (NCBI taxonomy): domain Eukaryota; kingdom Fungi; phylum Basidiomycota; class Agaricomycetes; order Russulales; family Russulaceae; genus Lactarius; species Lactarius indigo. The sequence goes on along the minus strand of JAFKAC010000016.1, from coordinate 122,879 downwards.
AAGGTAGAAGACTTTGGAGACAAGTAGAATATACAGCGAAACCACACGAACCGTGTCGCGCACTCGACTCCCTGGGTCAACCCTTCATTACAGCAACGCTTACCCGGCAATAGTCACCGTATTCGCCCAACTTCGTCGTGTCCTTCCGCTGGCAACTCTCCAACATAGTCCTTCAAATCCCTTCCTTGTCCTCTCCATCTATGTCCGTGCTATCCTCTATCAAGATGGGTATGACCTCGAGCTTGGATGGCATCACGGGGTGCTGCCATGGAGTCTGGTCTGAATTAGGATCATTGCGTGCGTTCGGATTTGCACCGTGCTCCAGTGATAATCGAACTAATTTGCTTCAAGTTGGAGATTATTGGGGAGATCCCTGGCGACCTGTGGAATGACGCTCTGGGCTTGCTCTACACCACAGAGTGCAGCAACAGCGCCATCCTCTGCATCGAGCGCCTCTCTGACTGTGACCACCCGTCGCGAACGTGGTCAACCACATCCACCGGGTGCTCGAGGTCCGTGGCCTCAGCTGGTCCCCCCTGGCTGCACCTCCCTCAATACGCCCCGTCCCTCACCTCGCTACCCCCGGTGCTGAATGTGCATACTAGAGCCTGTACTTTCTGCACGAACATAAGATCGTGGATTGTGCTTAAGGCACCCCGAAAGGCGTTACGATGGACATAGGCCGTCGAGATTTGCCGACTTCGATCACGCCAGCTGCCCGTGCACTATTCCGCGTCAGCACTCTGGGGCGCTGGAGCTCCCGCACAAAACAGAGCCGGCCCGGGCATCTTCCAGGACATATACGATCATGGGGCCACATTCCAGACATTCGTTGAGGTGAGTTTACGGTCGCAGCGGGCCCAGTTCATGGCTATTCTCTGGCTCAGGGCCGATTCTGGAACTGGGTATAGCTCGCGATATAGCTACTCTCGCTTGTTGTGGCGACGACTGGGGGCGAACAAGTGATAATATTATACATAGCGCATAATAAACAGTCTGTGATTGACAATCAGATCTGCTTAAGAAGTTGGATCCGCAGGGCTGTGAGCAGCAAGTGCGACAGGTATTGCACTGTTAATTTGGAAGTGGTTGTGTGGTGGTTCACCCCGGGTGTGATTTTTGTCGAGCCCGATGCGGCCTCGCCGAGATGGCCGGCGTGGCCGCCACGGTTCGGTTGCTCCCAGCGCCCACATACACAACACGTGCCGCGTTCGTCCTGTCGTGCTGCCGTCTGTCCCAAGGACTGCCCATCGGTTCAAGGAACCTTCGTACTTTTAGTTCGCCCACCCTAATTACTGACGGATTGATGATGGGCCCCATGCCGGTGTTTTCCGACCTTCATTAGCTCGTTCCGAGAGCCCCACCCACCCATCGTGACCTCGCCTCCGAAATGCAAATTCCTCGCCCCCGACACTTCGTGCCTCCGCCCTCTTTTCTGTGCAGTCTGCCAGCTCTTTGTTTCCATTTACCAAGTGCCACTCCCCTCTCCACCTGGCGCCACACTGAACCTATGATGAAGAGCAAGGCAGTGACTCTCAAAGAGTGTGACTTCTCATTAGATACTGTAAGTGATACCAACTCGCAGATTGGTGCATCCAGTACTCTTCTCGGTCTGATCGCACCTCTGCCTCTTCTGACACTGTCACGCAGACCACTACCGGACGAGATCCCCACATATCCGCGCCCCGACCCGACACCCATTTTCCTTCTCTACGTATACGACAACTTGCGAAACGCCCTCCTTGACCGCGCCGCTTCCCGTGCTGCCTCTCCCACGTCATGCTGGTCCTCCCATACCCGTTCGTCCGGGAGGTACTGTCACGCTCTGCAGAGACAGCGCTTCGGGTGTATTCCCCCGATCCATATGACGCGGAGGGCGGAGCGGGGTTCAACGGGTGGGGCACGCTAGCGCAGCGGCGGAACAAATCGACCCTCGACATCGACGCCGAGCCCACCGTCCAACGCGAGGTCTTCCGTGGTGCCCGTGTGGCGATACCGCGTCCTGCGCAAGGAGGACGAGAGCACTGGGTAAGGCGCTTTCTTTCACTCCTGGCCGAGTCCGTGCAATGATTGATGGTGTTGTAGATACGTGTTCTCAAACCGGTTTGTATTCAAGTTGGTGGAGCAGCTACCTGCGGATACGGCCGCGCTCCTGCATGTATTTTCGTCTACACCTGTAGTGAGGAGACGTGCGAAAGAGTTGCTGAGTGAACCCACTCCCGTCGTGTCGTCCGAGGTTATGCTTTAACCAAGAAATGACGTCGAGGTTGCCTCGCAACCTGCGGCATCTTCATTCTGGACCCGTAGCAACTTCTTCCGACGAGTACAATGTCATTACTTTTCGGTGCCGCAATCATGTTGCCTTGCCTTCCATCCGTCTATTCACTTCCCAGAGCTCACTGTTCAGCATCCCATCAACTTCCGCTGTCCCTAAAACCAAAATCATCGGCTAATTCCAAGATGTCGTTAAACAGAATACATAGTACTCTGGTCGTTGCACCCACCGTGCTCAGGAGATGAGTTTAATTGCCTTATCTCATTCTTGATGCAGAGGTGACTGCGGCCATGACAGCTGAGACCGGAACGACATCTGCCCCCGACGAATTCATCGACGGAGCAACCGCCGAGATTCTATTCGTGTTCGACACGTTCCACGCCTCAAAAGTCCTCCACTTTCCTCGACACGCGGTGCACGTGTGGCGGGACCGGGTCGCGCGCGAGGAGGACAAGGACACTGGGCAGGTGTGCTTTGTTTCGTTCCTCGTGCAAGGATTGACGACGTTCCAGATGTATGCTCTCAAACCGGTTTGTATGCAAGCTGGTGGAGCAGCCGCCTGCGGATATGGCTGCGCTCCTGCATGCGTTTCCTTCTACACCGCCCGTGGTGAGGAGACGTGCGAAGGAGATGCTCGACGTGATTCGCAGCGCTGTGAGGAAAGGGATGAGCGGTCCTGCGGCGCCAGGTGAACCCACTCCGGTCTTGCCATCTGAGGTAACGCCGGAACCAAGAAAGGACGTTGATGTTTCTTCAGAACACCCGACCCCAGCCCCCGCGTCATCTTCCTTGTGGTCTCATAGCAAACCTCTTCCAACCAGTACGACATCATCACTTTTCGGTACCGTAGCTGTGTCATCCTGTCTTCCGTCCGTCTATTCAACTCCTCGGAGTTCGCTGTTTGGCGTCCCACCAACTTCCGCCGTGTCTAAAACCAAAATCGTCGGCCGATTCCAAGATGTGGTTAACAGGACACACAGCACTCTGGTCATTGCACCTACCGTGCCCAAGGTATGAGGTTAGTACATTTTCATTGGATCGTCTCATTTTTGCCGCAGGCACCTTAAGAGGTGACTACGGTCAAGACAACTGAGACCGTAACGACATCCGCCCCCGACATTCCCATCGACTGGGCAACCGCTGAGGTTCCGTTCGTCCCGGCTGCTCTGAGACAAACGGCCAAGCCCAAAGTCATCGATGACGCAATCGTCATTGTCGGACAGCGCCAAAAGAAGCGCAAGCGTACGAAGAAGGCAGGAACCACCAACGATGACGACACAGAGAGGTCGACCCCTGTCCCGGCGGCGAAGACGGAAGAGGTGGTACCGTTCGACTTTGCGAGCATGCCAAACGTCCTGGACGAAGGTGAGCGAAGCGAGCAAGAGGACGGGAGAGCCATGAAGAGGAAGCGACAGAAGAAGGCCTTGTTAGGTGCGATTTCCACTTGCCGATGTCTCTATCCGGAGCTGATTTCGGTGTCGCCGTTTCAGAACGCGGGGACTTCCCGGCGGCGTCGAAAGACCGGAGGGAGGTTAAAAGCGGAAATGTATCGCATACTTTCCGACCCTGACGCGTGGTCTTGGTAAAACGGGAGCCTTTTGTTGTTGTCATTTGCGTGAAAATTTGTCCCGCACTTTGCACATGACCATCTTGGGAGGGACCTGGCTCGTAGAGTGTCATTAAATCGCACACCCTCAATATTTCGTAGTGGTATAGTGGTGCGGCGTGAGTGCGGGAGCACGTGAGCCGATATGTTGTCAGCGTGCGACCGAAGAGCGAATCTCCCAAATATGTGCTCGCGAAATTGGCGCTCTGCACCAATCTGGTAAAGGCAGGCAAGCCGGAGGACGAAATGGCGCACGCCAAGAAATCCATTCATTGCTGTGGGATCCTCTCCGAACAAGCGATATATGATTGAGGACCATAATTGTCAAAGAAGCTGGCCCGGGATCAGCAGGACTTCCTAGCTGTTCTAGGCGTATGCGCGACAGCTGATAGTTCTCACACTGTTATCATGGCCCTGCATGCCGCTAGCCGAGTTATATCCATGGAAAATCACGAAACAAACAGACTGGAAACAGTTGATGAGCACCTGATAAGACCAGACTCGTAGTCGTTGAACGAGAATAAGCACGAGAAACTTGAGAATCCCCATCAAAGGAGCAGGATGTCTGGGGGACCGTTTTTTTTTTTAAAAAAGAACCGTATTTTCTAGGAACAGTATAGCAAATCGAGTTCAAGGTTCTTCGCCATAGGTACCAGTACAATCTACGACATCGAAATACCTAGCTTATCACTAGTACAGTGTACATTGAAAAAAGAGTATGGCACCGCGAGCTGTATGTCACGGTCAATACAAGCACGGGGTCACGCCGTAGCGAGTTTATGCAACACAAACGAAGTAGAGACAAGGGGAAAGAAAAAGAATGCGCACTGCAGCGTAGTTTCACCATAATTAGCAAACTCGAGGCACTACATTTGTGCTCTCCCAGAACGAAACTCAGAAAGTATCCGCGCGATCTCGCTCTCTCCCCGCTCCAATGCCATCTGCAACGGAGTCTCCCCATCATTGTTCTTAGCATCTACGTCCGCACCGTGCTCCAGTAATAATTGCACAATACGGAAGTGATCACCTTCGGTGGCATAACTGGCACCATATATTGCGTCGTGTAGAGGAGTCCGACCGGAATTGTCCCGGCAATGAACATCCGCATTGTGCTCAAGTAGCACCCGAACGACGTCGATTTTCCCATAATTTGCTGCAAGAGTTAGTGAACTATTGTGGTAATCGTTCTGCAAGTCCACATCCGCGCCATGGTCGAGTAGGCATTCAACAACATCACGATGTCCCTGGATAGACGCCCATTGCAATGCCGTATCGTTCACGTGGTCTCGAATATCGACACCCACGCCATGCTGAAGGAGTGAGCGTACAATCTGGAGATGACCCGCAAACGACGCAGAGTGTAGCGCAGTTCCACATCGACCACCTCGAGCACTTGCGTACTGCGGATATTTCAAAGTAAGGTGTTCGACTAGTTCGTGGAATCCACACAGCGCGGCGTAATACAATGGTCTTGCTCCGGGTTCCGGATCTGCTTCCGGAGGAGGATCGTAGTTGGAATCGGGATCGTGCAACCGGACCCACGCTTCGAAGTAGGGCTGATTTGGATCAAACAGTTGTTCCATCCCATCCCGGACCCGTGATGTGACATTCTCGGCCCGCGCATGAGTCACCCAGTGCTCAGCGGCATAACGCGCCAGAAGTGCACTATTGGCGCCATTTGTGACATCGGGATCCCGGAGTAGAACACCGAGAGAAGCCTGAGCGAGCACCGTGTGCGCATCTTCAAGAGAGATATGGTACTGCGAGATCTCTCCCGTCGACGTCGCGAGCCGATCCGACATCAAAAACTCCTTCACCGAAAAGTGCGAAAATTGAACAATCGGGGATCCGCGGCCAGGGACGAGGGCGATTAAACTTGAGCATGTTGAAAGTACCGCTTGTTCGTGATCTTCCCACCGCCAGTTCGAGTTCAGTTCAGGGATCCCACCCTTCGCCACATTGAAGTCAAACGCGAGTAGTTCCGCGAGTTCGGCGACGGAAAGGGGTCGAACTGCCACCGTCAGGCATTGAAGCATCCGATACGCGTGCACTTGGTTCGCCTTCTTGATTTCCATCATCACCCGCTCGTACGTCTCGTCGAGAGACTCCGGAAGTTCATTTAGAGTACGCCGGACACTCTGTGGGAGACATTGTCGTAGTGTTTCCAGTTGACAAAACACCCATCGGAACCTGGTTAAGCTCATGAGCTGTCGTCACGACGTTACAACGACCGAGGCACTTACATTCCGTCTGCCTTTTCTGAGAGCGCGTCAACAACCATGTTCTTATCCCCTTCTCGCCACTTCTTCATCATCGTCTCAGACTCAGAGTATACGACGGAGCGGACGTAATCGACGATGTCGTTCTTTTGTCCGCTTTGATCATGGAGTGATACGCTGTGAAGTGCCAAAGGTCCAAGAGTGGCCCGAATATCGAATTCGGGGCGGCTGGTGACGCATATATGGAGATGAGGTAGACGAAGATTGACCAGGTCCTTGACAAGCGTAACGACTTGTTCACGTGGCGACGGGATCCCGGATGAGTTCGGACACTCGTCGAGCGCGTCCAAGATAATGTAAATTGGTCGTTGGTCGTCAATTGTGAGCATGTCCCTCAGGCACTGTATCATCACACCAACCCTCGGCTTCGTTTCGCCGTTATCGTGCGCCAAATAAAGCCGGGAGAGGACGTCGCGACGAGGATCAGACTGAGCGGAGAGCTGGATGAGAAGAGAGGGGAGAAGGTTTCGGATATGTTGCTTGTCGAGATCCCTGAAATCGAAATAAAAATACGCCATTGACGCTGATCCCGCCTCTCTTAGAGTTGCGATGTCTTGTATGATTGCGGAACTGGACGGCAAGATCAGCTCATCGAGGTGTAGAGTGACGAGTGATCACGAACCAAAGGATGGTCTTCCCCGAGCCCGCTAGAATGTGGACGGCGATCAGGGGTCGCTTGGTGTAGAATCGGGAGAACATACGTTTGCCATAGATCCACAACAGAGACCCATCCGACTTCCATTCGCCGAACATGCTGCCTCGGAAGAACCACTGAGCAGTTCCCCCGTGATGAAGATCGCATGCGATGTTGTGATTTGTTGATGGATCCGGAGGGATTACCCACTCTCTGAGGCTCTTTCTCGATTCATTCCCTGCGAATGCGTTAAAGGTACCATGACTGAACGATGGAGTGATCACAAACATTTCATGTCGTCTACGCTGCTCGCCAATTTCTGGACCGCCTGCTTGGTTTCTTTTCCGTCTAACAAATGTTCAACACGAGGTTCCATGAGTAGCTAACACGCGGACGTACCATTTGTGATAATCTGCGTGAGCCTTAGCATCTCCGCTGCAGCCATCAGAGCCTCCTCTTGCGTCAACCTGTCCAATCGCTTCAGAGCGTCTTCCATCTCCTTCTTTCCGACGAGCTTCTTCAGATATTTTTCTGAGCACAGATTCAGTTAGCGAACGACACATATATCGCGGAAAGCGACGGACTCGCTCGACTCTGCTTCATCTCCTTAGTCGCGATCGCGAAGATGTTCAACACTTCGACCATTATCTTGACGATCATGTCCGTCATTAGGTCTGTCGGTCGCACTGAGGTATAGGACTCAAGACGCTTGAAGAAGTTCTCGATACGCTCGAAGAGATCGGCGAGCGCATCTTGACCGGCTTCAACATCTTTGGCCGCCTACGACAAACTTCATTGTAAGGATCGAGCGACAAATGAGGATGCTCACTAAGAGGAGGACCCCAGCACCAGCGAAGATGACTTTTGCGGGCGAGAATACCTACAAAATTAGTATCAAGGGGGTGGATGTAGACAAGTAGACTGAATGAGACTCACGAGTCCAACACCTTCTCCAAGTGTTGCGGAGAAAGCGTAAAGGACATCGATAGTCGGGTTCAGCCACCGTGATAATCTCTCGTCGGCGCTCCTTGATTGATCAAGCTCCCTGACTCTGTCTTGAAGGATGACTAGAATGTCAGCGGGAGAGTTGCAGGCTTGTAGCTGGGCTGCGAGAGGATGTGCGAGAAGGTCTTTCTTGGTCTTTTTCTCATACGCTTTGAGGGCAGTATAGAAGATGGACTGGAAATTGGAAGAGGACGTGGATGTGGATGGAGCTTGAGACATAGGAAGAGTAATAGAGATGAGCCGATCAGCAATGAGGGAAATCGGAAGACAATCAGGGCGGAGGGAAACAAGTGGGAAAGGAAGTATTCGCAGGTGGCTGTTCGAGCACTGCCTTGCGCATGTGATGTGGCTTGCCTGAGTGAATAATTACACGAATTGCAGATGAGATCGATGACTCGGAGAGGTACTTTTCTTCGTCTACATCTATCTACTACTGTAAACTCAACCTACACTGGTAGTGGCAATTCCGGGAACGTGACAAATTGCAGGGCAGCGTCGCGGAGGGCCGTTATCGATCATGGATTGATCATGGTTCGTGCTGACCCCAGCGGGAAAAGGTAGAAGACTTTGGAGAGAAGTAGAATATACTGTCAAACCACATGAACCGTGTTGCGCAGTCAATTGCCTGGGTCAACACTTCATTACAGCAACGCTCTCCCGGCAATAGTCACCGTATTCGCCCAACTTCGTCGTGTTCTCCCCCAGCGACACTCCAATCTAGTCCTTCAAATCCCTTCCTTGTCCTCTCCATCTATGTCCGCGCTATCCTCTATCAAGATACATATGACCTCGAGCTTGGATGGCATCACGAGGTGCTGCCATGAAGTCTGATCTGAATTAGGATCATTGCGTGCGTTCGGATTTGCACCATGCTCTAGTGATAATCGAACTAATTTGCTTCAAGTTGGAGAATATCGGGGAGATCCCTGGCGGCCCGTGGAACGACGCTCTGCGCTTGCTCTACACCACAGAGCGCGGGGACAACGCTGTCCTCTGCATCGAGCACCTCTCTGACTGTGACCACCCGTCGCAAACGTGGTCAAGCACATCTATCGGGTGCTCGAGGTACGTGACCTCATCTGGTTCCCCCTGGCTGCACCTCCCTCAATGCGCCCCACCCCTCACCCCGCCACCCCCGGTGCTGAATGTGCGTACCAGAGCCTGTACTTTCTGCACGAGCATAAGATCGCGGATTGTGCTTAAGGCGCCTCGAAAGGCGTTATGATGGACATAGGCCGTCGAGCTTTGTCGGCTTCGATCACGCCAGCTGTCCGTGCGCTATTCCGCGTCAACACTCTGGGGCGCTGGAGCTCCCGCGCAAAGCAGAGCCGGTGCGGGTTTCTGCTAGGTCGTATGCGATTGCGGGGCCACGTCTCAGATGTTCGTTGAGGAGGTGAGTTCCCGGTCGCAGCAGGCTCAGTTCATGGCTATGCTCTGTCTCAGAGCCAATTCTGGAACTGGGTATAGTTCAGGATATAGCCACTCTCGCCTGATGTGGCGACGACAGGGGGCGAACAAGAGATAATTTTATACATAGCAGGTAATAAACAGCCTGTGATTGACAATCACACTTACTTAAGAAGCTGGATCAGAAGGGTTGTGGGAAGCAAATGCGACGGGTGTTGCACTGTTAATTTTGAAGCGGTTGCGTGGTGGTTCGCCCCAGGTGTGATTTTTGTCGAGCCCGACGCGGCCTCGCCGGGACGGCCGGCGTGGCGGCCACGGTTCGGTTGCCTTCAGCGCCTAACTTACATACAGTGAACGGATGACTCGGAGGATGCACGCGCTCGTTCCTCCTGTCCTGCTGTCATCTGTCCAGCCATGTTCTCGACTAATTCAAGTTACCAGTGCACTTTTATTTCGCCCGCTCTAATTGCTGATGGATTGATGATGGGGCCCCGGTGTTTTCCGAGCTTCATCAGCTCGCTCCGGGAGGGCCCCACCCACCCGTCGTGACCTCGCCTCCGAAACGGAAATTCCTCGGCCACGATCGCGATGCACGTCATGCCTTTGCCCTCTTTCTGTGCAGTCTGCCAGCTATTGTTTCCCTGCACATGCGCCGGCACACTTCCCGCCTGGCGCCACACTGAACCTATGATGAAGAGCAAGGCAGTGACTCTCAAAGAGTGTGAGTTCTCACTAGACACTGTAAGCGATATCAACTCACAGATTGGTGCATCCGGTACTTTTCTCGGTCGATCGCACCTCTGCTTCTGACACCATCACGCAGACTACTACCGGATGAGATCCCCACATATCCGTGCCCCGACCCGCCACCCATTTCCTTCTCTACGTATACGACAACTTGTAAAACGCTCTCCTTGACCGCACCACCTCCCGTGCTGCCTTTCCCACAAGTCGCGCTGGTTCTCCTACTGCACCAGACACGTTCATCCGAGATGTGCTGTCATGCTCTGCAGAGACAGCACATCGGGTGTGCTCCCCCCATCCATATGACGCGGAGGGTGGAACGGGGTACAACCGGTTGGCCACGCTAGCGCAGCGGGGGAACAAATCGGCCTCGGCATCGACGCCGAGCCCACCGTCTAACGCGATGTCTTTCGCTGTGCACGTGTGACGATACCACATCGTGCGAGAGGAGGACGAGAGCACTGGGTAAGACGCTTTCTTTCACTCCTGGCCGAGTCTGTGCAATGATTGATGGTGTTGTAGATACATACTCTCAAACCGGTTTGTATTCAAGTTGGTGGAGCAGCCACCTGCGGACACGGCTACGCTCCTGCATGTATTTCTGTCTATACCACCCGTGGTGAGGAGACGTGCGAAAGAGTTGCTGAGCGAACCCAGTCCAGTCGTGTCGTTCGAGGTTATGCTGTAACCAAGAAATGACGTCGAGGTTGCCTCGCAACTTGCGGCATCTTCATTGTGGACCCGTAACAACTTCTTCCGACCAGTACAACGCCATCACTTTTCGGTGCCGTGATCGTGTTGCCCCGCCTTCCATCCATCTATTCACTTCCCAGAGCTCACTGTTCAGCATCCCATCAACTTCCGCTGTCCCTAAAACCAAAATCATCGGCTAATTCCAAGATGTCGTTAAACAGAATACATAGCACTCTGGTCGTTGCACCCACCGTGCTCAGGGTACGAGTTTAATACATTCTCATCGCCTTATCTGATTCTTGTTGCAGGCGCCTTAAGAGGTGACTGCGGTCATGACAGCTGAGATTGGAACGACATCTGCCCCCGACGTACCCATCGACGGTGCAACCGCCGAGATTATGTCCATTCCAGCTGCTCTATATAAGACAGACGGCCAAGCCCGAAGTCATCGATGACGCAATCGTCGTCATCGGATTGTGCCAAAAGAAGCACAAGCATGCGAGGAAGGCAGGAGCCACTGATGGTGACAGCGACGGGGAAAAGTCGACCGAAGGCCAAGGTACAGACGGAAGAAGTGGTCCCGTTTTTTTCGACTTTGGGAGCGCGTTGAATATTCTGGACGAAGGTAAGCGCAACGAGCAAGACAATGGCAGGGCCGGGAAGAGGAAGCAACAGACGTATGGTGCGATTTCCACTTGCGCATGGCTCTATCCGGAACTGGTTTCGGTGTCGCCGTTTCAGAACGCGGGGACTTTCCGGCGGTGCCGAAAGACCGGAGGGAGGTTAGAAGCGGAAATGTATCGCAAACTTTCCAACAAGCTTTCCAACCCTGACGCGTGGTTTTGGTAAAATGGAAGTTTTGTTGTCAGTTGCATGAAAATTTGACCCGCACTTTGCACACAACCATCTTGTGAGGGACCTGGCTTGTAGAGAGTGATTAAATTCCTCAACATTTTATAGTGGTGTGGCGTGAGTGTGGGAGCACGTGAGCCGATACGTTCTCGGCGTGCAACCGAAGAACGAATCTCCCAAATTCCCAGTATGTGCTCGCGAGATTGGCGCTCTGTACAATTCTGGTTAAAGCTGGAAAGCCGGAGGACGAAATGGCGCACGCCAAGAGAACCTATTCAATAATGAGGTTCGATTTCTGGTAATCCTCTGCTTCGCCTGGGGTGACCCGGTCTCCCCAATGCGTCAGATTTTCTAGGCATCACCCACTTTTCTTCTGGTGTGATTGTGTTCGAACCTTTTACCCCAATGTTTTCCCCTTCAATTCACGTCTTGGGCACTACGGGGTCTCCCGCCACTACGCCTGGCGCAGAGGCTTGGGAGTCTGACCAGCACGAGCCTGAGGAACTGGTCGAACATGGATTCGGATACCCGCTTCAAAGGATGGTGCCCATCGAGAGCATGGGACTTGGTGGCGAAGAGTCTCCCCTCCATGGACTTTATAGGATGTCAACCTCACAATCCTCCTCCACTTCATCGCATATGTTCTACGTGTATGTCAGTCCATTTGACGCCAACCCATACACCCCTCGCCCCTATTCAAATTCACGTCACCAGGGATTTTGAGGCAGTTGTCGACGAGTACCTTTCCCACTACCAAGACTCCGATGCGCAGGACATGGTACGTTCTCATGTCACTGGTACCATGGGTAGCCTATATGCAACATGTAGGTTTTCGTCGAGGCAGATGCGGGCGCCCCCTCGGAAATGTCCACGTCTCTGATCCTGCAGCGCGTGAAACTGCACAGCACCGAGCTCGCGCTCCTCCGGGCGCTCAACGCCACCGAGATCCGGGGCGACCCATGGAACCCAGCGCCACGGCTGCTCCACACCGCAGAGCGCGGCGACGACGTCATCCTCTGCCTTGAGCGCCTCTTTGACTGTGACCGCCCGCCACTACAGACGGTCGCAAACGTGATCGACTACATCCGCCAGGCACTTGAGGTATGTCCCCCCGTGTTCTCCCTCGATAATGCTAAGAGTACGTACCAGGGGCTGTGCTTCCTACACGAGCACAAGATCGCCCATTGCGCATATGGTGATCCAAATGGTGTGATGATGGACATAGGTCGCTCGAGCTCGGCTGGCTTCGATCGCACGCGGTTGCCCGTGCGCTACTACCGCGTCAACTTTTCGTGCGCACAGGAGCTCCCGCGCGAGGCAGATCCGCGTAGCGCAAGCTTCTGTCGCGACGTGTGCGATTGCGGGGCTATGTTCCAGACGCTCGTCGAAGAAGTAAGTACCGAGCCGCAACGGACTCAGACGCGACTCTGAAACCGGGTATAGGTTCCGAAGATCGGGGGAAAGCTGCGGTCGCTTGTTGTGGCGATGAAGGGAGGTGAATATGGCGCAGAAGATGCCCGGAAGTTGTTTGAAGCGCTGTGCAAAGGGATAGATGCGTCGACCTATGACGCACCGCTTCAAATTCCCTAGAGCAGGGGACCAAACGTAGCTTGAGATTAAGCATTCTCTCCTGTTGTGGTAATTCTGAATGTGTACTCGCAGGCCATCGCGTTGTATTCATACCTAGGTACTGTCTTCAAGTTGGTCACCCGCATAAATCACCCCGGCGGCGCAGTAACTCCCGCTATCCGGCGCTCCCAATATCCATTTTGCCGTGACTGTACCATCGGGGAAACTTGTACTCTTTATCCTTTCTTTACTTCTCATACATGGGCTTCTCCAAGGGCCTCTCTGCGGACATGCAATATGTCGGGCAGTGTCAATGTTAACATTATATGTAGTACCGCACGGACAATCATCGATTGGCGATCACACTCAGGCTGGCATTTGTCAAAAGTGATGCCAGTGACCGACCCTGGCGGGTACGTGCGACGGTCTTACACCGTTATCGCTGGACCGTGCCGCTAGCCAAGTAGTATCCGTCGAGATCTTGCGTTATATTGATCAGTGATCACTCATGTTTATTCCACTTTACTTCGTTTCTATAGGCGTCCATACCTCTTTGAGAAAATTTCGAGTTGTGGATGCAGATCGATGAGGTATTGTAAAAAAACGGTTTGTTTTTATGAACTTGGACACTAAAGCTCAACCTGCACCTTGACCTACGCTGGCATTGGCAGCTACGTGAATGTGATACCAGTACCTTGACCAGTACACTGGGTACACATGGCAGGACAGCACCGTGGAGAGCCATGATCAGACTCATCAGAGGTTCGTGCTGGGGAAAGTAGAAGGCAAACATACAGTAGACTTGAACCTGAAACCACATGATGAACCGCGTCATGCGTCGTAAATTGCCCGGGTCGAGCTCCATTGAGCTTCATTAGCATCATCACTGTAATGCTTACCCGGAAGTGATATCCCGACAATATTCGTGCAATTTAGTTATGTCCTTTGTCACGTCCTCACGCCAGCGACCCCTTCAATCTACTCCTTCGAATCCTCCCTTGTCCTCACATCCACGCGACTTTGCTCTATCAAGATGCGTATCAACTTGAACTTGGATAGCATCACGAGGTGCTGCAACTAGATCTTATAGGAATTTTATTGCTTGCGTTCGTTCGGATCCGCATCTTGTGGCAGTAATAGTAGACCGAATTGGCTTTGGGGGTTATTGGGAAGATCGACGACCCGGGGTGCCATGGGAAGAGGCTTCTCTGTACCACGGAGCATGGGGACTACGGCCAAGAACACCGCGATCTTCTCCATCGAGAGCTTCTTCGACTACGGCTACCCGTCGCGAATGTGATTGAACATATCCGTCGTCAGGCGTTCGGGGTACGTATCCCCAGTTCCCCCGCACCGCTCTCAATCCACCCCTTGGTGTAAAGGTCGGGCGATAGGGGCGATCCGGCTAAGTGTGCCGGTCGGGTGATAGGATCCGAAGGGCCGGTTCAATTGGCAACGAGAAAAGCGCGAAGTCGAAGGATGGTAGAGCACGAGCGAAGATGTACAAAGGCGAAGCGACTTCGCTTTGGAGAGGAGTTTTTAGAGGCACACGAGAGGGATAGAGAGAACACAACTGGATAATGATTCTGGTACATGAGAGCGCGCTTTAATACAACATAGCTACATTTTTTATAGAAACAAAAGTAAAGTATAGTAAAGAGAATATAAATACGCACGGGCCTTTTGCAGGCATGAAACAGGAGTCGGATAAAAGAGCAAGCAGAAGAGAATGATGAGAAAAGGGGGAGACGACCCCTATGAGTCTGGCGACGTTTGAATGGAAATGAATACGGCGATAATGAATCTTGAGCCGCCGCGCATTATCACGGCGGTAATGTTTTGATGTGGGTTCGAGTCGGCCGGGTCGAGCGTGCCGAAATGCAACACTCCCCCTCACGCTCGACGGAGTCCGAGGTTCTGTGAGTGGAACGCGACCTTGAACTTCGCCAGCGGCTTGGTGAGGATGTCCGCGGTCATGTCTTCGGAAGGGCAGTACTTGATATTGATGAGCCCGTCGGTAATCGTTTGTCGAATGAAATGGAAGCGAATGTCGATGTGCTTAGTACGAGCATGGTAGTTATCTTCGGTGGCGAGATGGAGCGCGGCCTGGTTGTCGCAATAAAGGGGGGTAGGGGAGTGCGATAAGCCGAAAAATGGCTCAGTGAATCTCCTGAGCCAGATGCATTCCTTGGCCGCGTGAGTTGCGGCGACGTATTCGGCCTCGGCGGTGGATAAGGTGATGATCTCTTGTTTCCGCGAGGCCCATGTGACCGCTCCGCCGTCTATGAGAAAGGCGAAGCCGGATATCGCATGACGGTGCTCCTGGGATGCGCCATCTGCGTCAGTAAATCCCAGAAGGTCGTGGCGCTCGTTGCCAAAGGTAAGAGTGTGATTCTTGGTGCCGGCGAGGTAACGGAAGACGCGCTTGACGCCTTCCCAGTGGATTTCACCCGGGTTGCTGAGGAATTGAGATAGGATGGAAACTGCGAAGGTGATGTCGGGGCGAGTGGCGACGGCGGCGTACATGAGGCTGCCGATGGCCTCGCGATAAGGAACCTTCTTCATGTGCGCCGCTTCGGTGGCGTCAGAGGGTGCGTCGGATTTTGAATAGGATGCCCCGGGAATGATGGGAGTGGCGACGGGTTTAGTGTGGCTGAGGGAGAAGCGGGAAAGGATGGTGTCGATATAAGACGTTTGTGAGAGGGAAATAGTACGCGATTTGCGGTCGCAGATGATCTTGATACCGAGCAGCCAGTGAATGGGGCCGAGGTCGGTGAGGGAGTAACGCGAGTTGAGCGCTCTCTTGTAGTACCGAATGAGCTCGTCTGAGCTACCTGTGATCATGCAATCGTCAACATGAACTGCAAGGATTGTAATGTGATTTTTGTCGTGGATAGAGAAGACACCGGGGTCAGCGTTGTTGACGCCGAAGCCCAAGTCCATGAGAGCGCGGCGCAGGGTATCATACCATTTGTGGCCGGCTTGCTTGAGTCCGTAAAGGGATTTGCAGAGGTGTTTGACCGACTCCCCCTGAGTGTCGTATCTGGGGGGTGCTTGCATGTAGATTTCTTCATCGTCATCTAATTCTCCGTTGAGGTAGGCGCCGTTGAAGTCGAAGGTGTCAATATCCCAGTCGTTGCGAGCGGCGATGGCAAGAATGGTGCGGAAGCTTGCAAGCCGCGCGACTGGGGAAAAGGTATCAAAGTAATCAATACCGAACTTTTGCGTGAATCCGCGCGCTACGAGGTGCGCTTTGTACTTCTCGATGGACCCGTCGGCCTTCCATTTGATGCGGAAGACCCACTTGCTGCCGACGATATTCTTGCCGGCGGGTCTGGGGACTGTTGACCAAGTCCCGGCTTCTTCAAGTGTGGCGATTTCGCGATCCATCGCCTCCTGCCACTTAGGCCAGTCGGAGCGAGATCGCGCTTGAGCGATTGTCTTGGGATCGTCTTGTGAATTGTTGAGGGCGGCTTCCATGAGTTCCTCGCTTTCCGCGAGGAATGCGTATTCTGGAATCTGATTGTCAGCTGCGTATGCGCTTGAACCTTCGTCTCCGGGCCAGTCCGGGTGGAACCACTTCTGGGCTGCTGCGCTTGGCTGTTCTTCTTCGGCTTCGGGTTGAGCTCCTTCGGTGAAGAGCCCGGTGACTTTGAATGTTGGTTTGGGGATGCGCGATGACTTGCGCGTCGGTTCTTGAGGTTCCTTGATTTTTGTCTTGCCCTTGGCAGGCGGCGGCACTTGTTGCCGCTGCTTGGTTGATGTTTCTTCTTCTTGAGGTGGAACCAATGAGGTGATAGAAGGAGTGAGAGGGGTGAGGGCGGAAGGTGACCGGTACGAGGGCATTCCGCCCGGGACTTGAGGCGTGATATCCCGGCTTGTTTCTTCGGGAGGTTGATGCTGTTGAGGTGTGAGCGGTACCAATTGAATGGGTACCGGTGCTATGGTAGGAGGGAAAGGTTGAGGCGCTGGTGGTGCTTGAGGTCCAGCGGGTGGTGCTTGCGCCGCAGCTGGTTGCGGCGCGGAAATGATGCGAGGCTGGCCTATGTCAATGACTGTAAGAGGGGAAGTAAATTTGATGTTGCGTTCCACTGAGATCGAATTCTTGTTGGGCCAGTAGACGCGGTGTGCATGAGTACTATCCGCGTCATATCCGACCCAGTGCGCTTCGATTCCGCGCGCGTCAAGCTTCGAGCTGGTGCCAGAGTGGACCCAGACGGTTTGTCCCCATTCGGGGACACCAGAAATGTTTGGTTTGTTGCCATAGAGCATTTCGTAGGGCGTAGTATTGTTGCCTAGAGCCCAAGTAGAGGTGCGGTTCTTGAGCCAGACCGCGAACTGGAGAGCTTCAGCCCAGAGAGTCTTGGGCAAGCCAGAATGATGGAGAATGGCCCGCACGCGTTCGAGGAGCCTGCGGTTAAGAGATTCCGCGACTCCGTTGTGTTGTGGGGTGTCGTGGGTGGTAAGGCGACGTTCGGTTCCTTCGTCCTGAAGGAAGCGGGTGAATTCGCGGCCGGTATACTCACCGCCGCGGTCCGATCTAAGTGCTTTGATTTTGGCGCCGTGCTGAGTGCGAGCCCAAGCCGAGAACGCGCGATAAGCATCCAGAGTTTGGTCTTTAGTGCGCAAGATGTCGACATGAGTGAAGCGAGTGTGGTCGTCGGTGAATGTGACATAGTATCGACGGCCCCCTAGGCTAGTGGTAGGCGAAGGTCCCCAGAGATCAGAGTGGATCTCGACTCCGAAATGCCGAGCTGGAGGAGCCTCGCGCTCAGCTCGAATAACCTTCCGAGTGAGCTTGGCGTATTGACAAGAGTCACAGATGATAGGGGAGCCATCGTCGATGAGCTGTATGCCTTCGATGGCGTTGTTGTGGATGAGTGAGCGAATAGCGTCAGCTGAGATGTGACCGAGGCGGCGATGGAGAGTGTGTATGTTGACTTGTTCGATGGGAGAGCCAGTGCTAGCAGCCAGATAGGAGTGTTCGACTTTGTACAAGCCGTTAGAGCTAGCAGGAATGTCGCCTATAGTGTCGCCAGATCTGTTCTTGATCTTGCAGGATTGTCGCTCGAAAGATACAGAGTAGCCGGCTCCAGTGATGCGGCAGACAGAGACAATAGTGAGCGCCATCTCAGGCACGTGAAGAGTATCCCAGAGAAGCACAGGAGTAGTAACGTTCCCGTTGGGGACGTCGATCTGAAGATCCCCGGTACCTATCACATAAAAGATTCATTTGTTAGCGGCAGTGATGGCGCGAGGAGGAATGGAGCGATAGTTGATGAAGCGATGATGAAATGGAGACATGTGCCGAGACGCCCCGGAGTCATAAAGCTCGATCTCGATGGGGGGATGCTGAATGGATGGCCCCACGCTATACACGGAGGCCTGTGGAGTGGAGAAAGTGGAGTCGTCGTCGATCTCCTCGATCGCGGCCCAAGCTTCAATGTCGTTGCTGGCCGAGTTTGCGTTGTCGGAACGATTGTTGTTCCTGTTCCTGTTATTTCGGTTGTTGCTATTGCCGTTGCGATTGTTGCGATTGCCGCGATTGTCGCTTGAGTTGTTGTAGTTGCTGTAGTTTGAGTTATTGTCTCTTTGAGGCGGGTGTTGGCCCTCTTTGTCGCCTCCCTTGGCCCAGCAATCGGATTTGAAGTGGCCGAGCCTGTGGCAGTTGTGGCACTCTACGTTGCGCTTGTCGCGTTTCTGTCCGTTGGCTAAGAAGGCCTCTTCTGGGCCGTTAGTCTTGCCTTTCTGGATGACGCGCCGATCGTACTGATCGGTGACCAATCGGATTACCCGATCAGGTGTGACTGATTCGTCCGCTTGATCGGCTGCTGAGTTGATGGAATTGATGAGGGACTCATAGGAGGGGGGGAGTGAGCCGAGGATGATGGACGCGAATTCATCGTCGGTCTTGGTGGCCCCCATAGAAGCGAGCTGCTCTCGCATATCTAGAAGATGAGTAAGATGGGCGCGAGCATCTTCATCTTCGCCTAGTTTGGTGCCCGAGAGTTTCCGGCCCAGGTCGACGGCGATCATCTTGGATCTCTTCTGGAATATTTCTTTGACAGCGTCCCAGATATCTTTTGTATTAGTTTTAGTCTTGATTCGGTTGAAGACATAATCGGGCACTGATGCCGCGATCAAATTCTTGGCGGCGGCTTCTTCCGCGTCCCAGCGTTCCTGAGGAGGGACGCTATTGATTGGCGTCCAAGTCGTGGGGACCGTGGTACTGGTGAGATGTTCGGACCATCTTCGGTTATCGAACGCCCAGACCATGCAGTCTCTAAAGGTGACCCAGTTGGATCCGTCGGTGGCCAGTTTGACGATGGTGAGTTTGTAGTCTTCGCTCATGATGACAAATAGGGTAAGCGGGGTTTCGGATAATGAAAGGTACGCGCTGATAGATTCTCGGTAATATCGGATTTAGACTGCAGCATCAGGGCCCATAACCTTGGTGTAAAGGTCGGGCGATAGGGGCGATCCGGCTAAGTGTGCCGGTCGGGTGATAGGATCCGAAGGGCCGGTTCAATTGGCAACGAGAAAAGCGCGAAGTCGAAGGATGGTAGAGCACGAGCGAAGATGTACAAAGGCGAAGCGACTTCGCTTTGGAGAGGAGTTTTTAGAGGCACACGAGAGGGATAGAGAGAACACAACTGGATAATGATTCTGGTACATGAGAGCGCGCTTTAATACAACATAGCTACATTTTTTATAGAAACAAAAGTAAAGTATAGTAAAGAGAATATAAATACGCACGGGCCTTTTGCAGGCATGAAACAGGAGTCGGATAAAAGAGCAAGCAGAAGAGAATGATGAGAAAAGGGGGAGACGACCCCTATGAGTCTGGCGACGTTTGAATGGAAATGAATACGGCGATAATGAATCTTGAGCCGCCGCGCATTATCGCGGCGGTAATGTTTTGATGTGGGTTCGAGTCGGCCGGGTCGAGCGTGCCGAAATGCAACACCCCTTACCTCACCTACCTCAGTGTTGAATGCGTGTACTAAGGTCTTTGCTTCCTCCATTAGCATGAGATCGCGCGTTGCGCATACAGCGACCCGAGCGGCGTGATGATAGACATCGGCCCCTCAAGCTCGGCCAGCTTCGGTCACACTGTACGCTACTGCCGCATTGAATCTTCGCACGCACAGGAGCTCCCGGACCCACCAAGCTCAATCTTTTGCCGCGACGTCTGTGATTGCGGAGCCATGTTCCACTGGCGGACGCTCTTCGAGGAGAAATACGTGATGCCAGCAGGTTAATGGGTCACTGTTCTACCCTATGTCATAGGCTAGAGCTACATCAGTTTTGGAGAACTCTGTTTGACAGAGCGAGTACGGCAAGTTCAAGATCCTTCCCCACAGGGCCACAGGTAACTCTACATTCTACGACAACGAACATCGAGCGTGCCATACATCGAACTTGAAGGCCGTTAATACGAGTACTTTGAGTTCATGCCGCAGCGAGTTGATGTAAGGCATATCATAATCAAGCAGAGACAAGTAGAAAGAAAAAGAATGCGAACCAAAGCTAGTAGTTTCGCCATAGTTAACAACAAATCCGTGACACTACGTTTGTATTAACCCAGAACGAAATTCGGACAGCAACCGCACGATCTCATCCCGTCCCTCCTCCGGTGCCACCTGCAATGGGGTCTTTCCCTCATCATCCATAGCATCTACGTCCGCACCGTGCTCTAACAGCATGCGTGCGACGTCAAGATTTACTGGACCCATCAACACCCGATGTAATGGTGTCCGGTGATGAGTATCTCGAGTATTCGCATCCGCACCGTGCTCCAGTAATAATCGCAGAACCCGGGGATAATCGCCTCGGTAGATATCCAGTACATAGAACAAAGGAGTCTGGCTGTCACGGCCCTGAATATTAGCATCCGCATTGTGCCCGAGTAACACGCGAACGACGTCAACGTGCCCGTTTTGTGCCGCCAAAGCTAGCGAAGTATTTTTGTATTTATCCATCGAGTCCACATATGCGCCATGGTCGAGTAGGAATTGAACAACGTCACAGTATCCTTCCTGAGACGCCCATTGTAATGCGGTGCCGTCCAAATTGTCTCGAACATCGACATCCACACTGTTTCGAAGCAGTGAACGCACAACCTGGAGGTGCCCCCCATGCGACGCCGAATGTAATGCCGTCCCAAGATTGCCGCCTCGAGCACTTGCGTATTGCGGATACTCGATGGTAAGGTGTTCAACTAGTTCATGAAACCCACACAATGCGGCATAATACAATGGTCTTGCTCCAGGTTCCAGATATTGCTTGCCGCCAGAATAGCTGAGGTGTTTGCGATCGGCGTCGTGCAACCGGATCCACGCTTCAAGGTAGGGCTTGTCTGGGTCAAAGAGTTGTTCCATCCCATCCCGGACCCGTTGGGCGACATTCTCGACCCGCGCATGGGTCGCCCAGTGCTCAGCCGCATATCGGGCCAGAAGGGCACCATCGGCGCCATTTTCGACACCGGGATCCCGGAGTAGGACACCGAGAGAAGCCTGAGCGAGAACCGTGTGAGCATCTTCGAGAGAAATATGGTATTGTGAGATGTCTCCCGTCGACGTCGCAAGCCGATCCGACATCAAAAACTCCTTCACCGAAAAATGCGAAAATTGAACAATCGGGGATTCTTCGTTGGGAACGATGGTGATTAAACTTGAACAGGTAGAAAGCACCGCTTGCTCGTGATCTTCCCACCGCCAGTCCGAGTTCAGCACAGGGATCCCACCCTTCGCCACGCCAAAGTCAAACGCGAGTAGCTCCGCGAGTTCGGCGACGGAAAGGGGTCGAACTGCCACAGTCAGGCATTGAAGCATCCGATACGCGTGCACTTGATTGGCCTTCTTGATTTCCGTCATCACCCGCTCGTACGTCTCGTCGAGAGATTCCGGAAGTTCATTTAGAGTACGCCGCACACTCTGTGGGAGACATTGTCGTAGTGTTTCCAGTTGACAAAACACCCATCGGAACCTAGTTGAGGTCATGAGCTGTCATCACGAAGTTACAACAATGGATGCCCTTACATTCCGTCTGCCTTTTCTGAGAGCGCGTCAACTACCATTTTCTTATCTCCCTCTCGCCACTTCTTCATCATCGTCTCAGAGTCAGAGTATACGACAGAGCGGACGTAATCGATGATGTCATTCTTTTGTCCACTTTGATCATGGAGGGATACGCTGTGAAGTGCCAAAGGCCCAAGTGTAGCGCGAATATCGAACTCGGGGCGGCTGGTGACGCATATATGAAGATGAGGTAGACCAAGATTGACCAGGTCCTTGATAAGCGTAACGACTTGTTCACGAGGTGACGGGATCCCGGACGAGTTTGGGCACTCGTCGAGCGCATCCAGGATAATATAAATTGGCCGTTGGTCATCAATTGTGAGCATGTCCCTCAGGCATTGTGTCATCACACCAACCCTCGGCTTCTTTTCGCCATTATCGTGCGCCAAATAAAGACGGGAGAGGATGTCGCGACGACAATCAGACTGAGCGGAAAGCTGAATGAGAAGGGAGGGGAGAAGGTTTCGGATGTGTTGCTTGTCGAGATCCCTGAAGTCGAAATAAAAATACGCCATTGACGCTGATCCCGCCTCGCTTAGAGTTACAATGTCTTGTACGATTGCGGAACTGTAGGGCGAACTCAGCTCATCCAGGTGTAAAATGACGAGGTATGACGAACCAAAGGATGGTCTTCCCAGAGCCCGCTGAAATGTGGACGATGATGAGGGGCCGCTAGGAAAAGAATTGGGATAACATACGTTTGCCATAGATCCACAAGAGAGAGCCAGTCGACTTCCATTCGTCGAATATACTGCCTCGGAAGAACCACTGGGCAGTTCCCCCGTGATGTAGATCGCATGCGATGTTGTGATTTGTTGATGGATCTGGGGGAAACACCCATTCTCTGAGGCTCTTTCTCGATTGATTCCCTGCGGGCGCGTTAAAGATATCACGACCGAAGGATGCGGCGATCACAAACATTTCATGTCGTCTACGCTGCTGGCCAATTGTTGGACCGCTTGCTTGGTTTCTTTTCCATCTAACGAATACATGCTCGTTCAGATGAGATTCCCCGAGTAGGTAACACGCCAGACTTACCATCTACGACAGTAGTCACCTTGTTGTCGACGACGTGCGCGAGCTTCAGGATCTCTGCAGCCGCCATCCGGGCCTCCTCCTGCGTCAACTTGTCTAATCGTTTCAGAGCGTCCTCTATCTCCTTCTTTCCAATCAACTTCTTCAGATATTTTTCTGAAAATGGATTAGCCGACAACCATATATTGCCGAGGGAAACGCACTGGCTCGACCCTGCCTCATCTCCTTCGTCGCAATCGCGAAGACGTTCAGCACTTCGACCATTATCTTCACGATTATGTCAGTCATCGCGTCTGTTGGTCGAACCGTGGTATAAGACTCGAGGCGTGTGAAGAAGTTCTCGATGCGCTCGAAGAGATCGATGAGGTCGTCTTGGCTTGCTTCGACATCCTTGGCTGCCTGTGACATACTCCGAGGTAAGAATCGCCCTGACGCAGAATTCAAAGTGGATGCTCACCAAGAGTAGGACCCCAACGCCAGCGAAGATTACTTTTGCGGGCGAGAACACCTGAAAATCCGGTATCAAGGGGGTAGGTGTAGATAGACTGGATGGACTCACGAGTCCGACGCCTTCTCCGAGTGTCGCAGAGAAGGTGTAGAGGACGTTGATAGTCGGATTCAACCACCGTAATAACCTCTCGTCGGCACTCCTTGACTGATCAAACCCCTTGACCTCATCTTGAAGGACGACAAGAATGTCACCAGGAGAGTTGCAGGCTTGTAGCCGTGCTGCGAGGGGGTGCGCCAGAAGGTCGTTCTTGGTCTTTTTCTCATATGCTTTCAGGGCAGCACTGAAGATGGACCGGAAATTGGAAGAGGATGTAGGAGTGGACGGAGCTTGAGACATAGAGAGATGAGCTAGTCGACGATGGGAGGGAAACAGGAAGGCTATGGAATTGACTGTAATCGCCTGAGGTGTAAGTTTCCAGGCACGTAGTGCACCGCCTCATGCATGACAGACAAACAGACGCCGAGCGGAATCTACAGAATTACAGTATATTTGCTAGACGCTCGAGGTACAGTATCGTGATGTCCTCGGCTGCACCCTCAGGCCACGCTGCCTTCGGACTTCGGAGTTGGAGTCCTTCAACCCTACCTCGCCACCCCACCCCAGATGCTGAATGCGCGTCCCGGCACGTGTACTTTCTGCACGAGCCCAAGATCGTTCATTGTGCATAAAGCGCCCTGAACGACGCCACGATTATGATGGCCATCAGCCGAGCTTTGCCAACTTCAACCCATGGCAATCCAACACAAGCTTCTGCCGCGACGTATACGGTTGCGAGGCCATGTTCCAGATGCTCTTTGGGATGTGAGATCTCGACTGTAGTAGACTGTCAGTTCGTGTCTCAGGCTCAGACCCGACTCTGGAAGTATACGTGGTGAAGCCGGTGAAGTTCGGGATAGAGCTACTCTTCTTGTCGTGGCGACTCGGATAACGGGAGGAAAACAAGAGATAATGGTAATACACAAGGCAGTACAAAATAAACAATCAGTGATGATTGACAATCACACTACCTAAGAAGCTGGATCAGAAGGAATGTAGGCAACAGGTGCGACAAGTGTTACACTGCTATTTTGAAAGCGGTTGCGTGGTGGTGCGAGTTTTTTCTACGCCCGTGGCCTTGCCGGGGACCCGGGGACAGTCAGCGGTTCGGCCCGGGTCACTTTGGTTTGGCCCGCTCTTATGATAGATCTCAGCACCTACGAGGACGCCCAAGATATGGCGAATGACATCACGATGAAAAGACCATCCCAGGTCGAGTGAGGGCGATTCGGATAGCCAAACGTATCCCTCGCAGAGCTCCTTTCGGCACTTGGTCGTCTCCCATTACTGCGGATGTGTTGGTTCAAAGTGTATGTGCTCCTCCTCAGGCCACTTTCTAGTAAGACGACTCTAAAATCTCACCATCGCAGAGCACATCCCTAGTATATGTACTGTTCGATCTGGCCACACAAAAGATATACCACATTGAAAGGGGGGCATCTGAAGGTGGACGAGCCGTTACTATAGTCGATACCATCGCCAACAAGGACATTTTCGGTCCCAAATGGAACGCCCCGACTAAGGTCCAAGAATATGGTGGAGGCGCTGCAATTGTCCAGAATGGAACTACGTACTTCTCGCATTCACCTGACGGGAAGGTATATTCCTTCAAAGGTGGATCAGAATCTAAGGCAGTAACTCCTGGCGCCACTTTGCTCCGATGCTGCATGGTGTCGAGTCATTTGGGTAGCGGAAGTGCCGTTCAGATACGCCGACTTTGATGTTCACTCGGTCCACCGAAATTTCCTCACCGCAGTGCTCGAGGATCACACCAATGATGACCCCTACAACAGTAATCAATACATTAATACGAAGACCTAATCGCTGACTACTATCGCCTCCTGAGTCGACTTCTATGCGGCCCCCTGGTTTTCTCCAGATGTTGCTTGCATCGCGTTCTGGCAGTGCAATCACCCCGACATGCCGCGGCAGCGATCTGCGATCCGTGTATTCACGTTTGTCGCAGACGACGATGAGATTACCTGTAGCGATGAGAAGGAGCTCGCTTTGTGCCGGCGCGAGGTTAGCGTAGGCTATCCCGGGTGGGTCGACTCCTAGATACAGAGAAAAAGGGGGTGCTTTTTCCGCGCTCAACAAAGGGAGAAGCATGCTATACCCCTTTGACCGGAAGACAAAGTTTTTGATACTCATCGATAGCCCCTTCGTTTTGATCAGCGCGATCCGCACAGAAGCCGGGTCGATGCGAACACCATGGGAGATCATAAAACTTACCATCTCAGATCCCTCCGCACCGCGCTCGGGCGTCACTTATCAGACTCTCAAGCTCAAGCTCAAGTCCTCCGCAGATTTTCTCCCATTCACAGACAGCATCATTTCCCAGCTCGTGTATGTCACACTGTACCCGCCAACAAACTTTGCATATGATGGCAGCTCTGACCCCACTGAGAAACAGCCCTGCATTGTCAACGCTCACGGTGGCCCAGCAGGGATGGCGGCGCAACAGCACTTCATCAGCCGTGATTGGGACTGGTAAACATTAGCCTCATGTTCGTCATAGCCTTCCCATTTCACATTCTTCGCAGTGGACGCTGATTACACTGAATGGGTCTCGCTGATAGTGATGTCGTTTGGCTTCAACAGGACTTCAATTTGTATCTGGTAAACGTGTTCGACACGTTCCACGCCTCAAAAGCCCTCGACTTTCCTCGCCACGCGGTGCACGTGTGGCGGGACCGGGTCGCGCGCGAGGAGGACAAGGGCACTGGGCAAGTGTGCTTTGTTTCGTTCCTCGTGCAAGGATTGACGACGTTCCAGATATATGCTCTCAAACCGGTTTGTGTTTAAGCTGGTGGAGCAGCCACCTGCGGACATGGCCGCGCTTCTGCATGCGTTTCCATCTACACCGCCCGTGGTGAGGAGACGTGCGAAGGAGGTGCTCGCCGTGATTCGCAGCGCTGTGAGGAAAGGGCTGAGTGGTGCTGCGGCGCCAAGTGAACCCACACCGGTCGTACCATCTGAGGTAACGCTGGAACCAACAAAGGACGTTGATGTTTCTTCAGAACACCCGACCCCAGCCCCCACGCCATCTTCCTTGTGGTCTCATAGCAAACCTCCTCAAACCAGTACGACATCATCACTTTTCGGTACCGTGGCCGTGTTGCCCCGTCTTCCGTCTGTCTAATCAACTCCTCAGAGTTCGCTGTTTGGTGTCCCACCAACCTCCGCCGCGCCTAAAACCAAAATCATCGGTCGATTCCAAGACGTCGTTAACAGGATACACAGTACTCTCATCATTGTACCTACCGTGCACAGGGTACGAGGTTCATACATTCTCATTGAATTGTCTCATTCTTGCCATAGGGGCCTCATGAGGTGACTGCGGCCACGACAACTGAGACCGTAACGACATCCGCCCCCGACATTCCCATCGACGGAGAAACCGCCGAGATTCCATTCGTCCCAGCTGCTCTGAGACAAACGGCCAAGCCCGAGGTCATCGACGACGCAATAGTTGTCGTCGGACAGCGCCACAATAAGTGCAAGCGTGCGAAGAAAGCAGGAATCACCGACGACGATGGTGACCGGGAAAGGTCGACCTCTGTCTCGGCGGCGAAGACCAAGGCGAAGACGGAAGAGGTGGTACCGTTCGACTTTGCGAGCGTGCCGAACATCCTGGACGATGGTGAGCGGAGCGAGCAAGAGGACGGGAGAGCCGTGAAGACGAAGCGACAGAAGAAGGCCTTGTTAGG
This sequence comes from Lactarius indigo, assembly GCA_025766275.1. Lineage (NCBI taxonomy): Eukaryota > Fungi > Basidiomycota > Agaricomycetes > Russulales > Russulaceae > Lactarius > Lactarius indigo. The sequence goes on along the minus strand of JAFKAC010000016.1, from coordinate 95,443 downwards.
TGCGATTGGCACTTGCCCTGTACCTCTGTCCGGAGCTGATTCAGGTGTCGCCGTTTCAGAACGCGGGGACTTCCCAGCGGCGCCGAAAGACCGAAGGGAGGTTAAAAGCGGAAATGTATCGCATACTTTCCGACCCTGATGCGTGTGATCTTTGTAAAACGGAAGCCTTTTGTTGTTGTCATTTGCATGGAAATCTGTCTCGCACTTTGCACATGACCACCTTTGGAGGGACCTGGCTCATAGAGTGTCATTAAATCGCACACCCTCAATATTTCATAGTGGTATAGTGGTGCGGCGTGAGTGCGGGAGCACGTGAGCCGATATGTTGTCAGCGTGCGACCTAAGATCGAATCTCCCAAATATGTGCTCGCGAAATTAGCGCTCGGCACCATTCTGGTGTGGGCAGGCAAGCCGGAGGACTAAATGTAGCCGATCTAAGGCAGAGCGAGGCACGAGCGGTGCCTTAGCACAGTCTTTGAGTGAGCGGGCGAAGAGGCACGTGTGCATTCCTACTTTGCGTACCGCCACCTGCCCGCCTTGCTTTTCAACCGGTCTGATTGCTTTCATTTTAGCCCGCCCACCACGCCCATTAGATAATTGGATCGATGATGAGGTCCACTGTGTTTACCGACGCTCATCCAGTCGCTCCGGAAGGGTCCCACCCACCCGTCGCGACCTCGCCTCGGCCACATGGACTCTCCTTTTCAATCGGGAGCGCTTCGCGCTTTCGCCCGATCTCTTACGTACAATCCGTCTCCCACTGCCAGGTCTCTCGTACATAGCGTCCATACACGACTCTCCCCGTGTCACCTACTTAGTACAGCTCAATGTTATCGTATTACCAACGGCACCATCCTTCCATGCCGCACCTCTCAGAATCTCATCCACGCTTCGCCCAGCGCGGAATGGAACTCCCATCGAAGCTGAGCAGCGACTCGCAAAGACCTCACACCAAGAAATCCATTCATTACTGTGGGATTCTGTCCGAACAAGCGATATATGATTGAGGACCACAATTGTCAAAGAAGCTGGCACGGGATCAGCATGATTTCCCAGGCTGTTCTAGGCAGCAAGTAAGGTACTGTATGCGCGACAACTGGTAGGTCTCACGCTGTTACTATGGCTCTGCACGACGCTAGCGAAGTAGTATCCATGGAAAATCACGAAGCCAATAGACTGGAAACAGTCGATGGGTACCTGATGAGCCCAGAGTCGTAGTCGTTGAACAAGAATGAGCGTGAGAGACTTGAGAATCCCCATCAAAGGGGCAGGAGGTACATTTCTGGGGGATCTTTTTTTTTTTTTTTGAAAGGACTGTATTTTCCAGGAGCAGTATAGTTAATCGGGTTCAAGGTTCTTCGCCACGGGTACCAGTACAATCTACGACATCGAAAAATCTAGCATACCACTAGTACGGTGTACATTGAAGAGTATGGCACCGCGAGTTGTCACGGTCAATACAAGCACGGGGTCACGCCGTAGCGTGTTTATGCAACACAAAGACAAGGGGAAAGAAAAAGAATGCGCACTGCATCGTAGATTCACCGTAATTAGCAAACTCGGGGCACTACATTTGTGCTCTCCCAGAACGAAATTCAGAAAGTATCCGCGCGATCTCGCTCCCTCCCCGCTCCAATCCCACCTCCAATGGAGTTCTTCCAAGATTATCCTCAGCACCTACATCCGCGCCATGCTCCAGTAATAGTTTCACAATCCCGGGGTGATCACCTTTGAGTATATTACTGGCACCATCTATTGCATCGCGTAAAGGAGTCCGACCGGCATCGTCCCGGCAATGAACATCCGCATTGTGCTCAAGTAGCACCCGAACGATGTCGATATTCCCATTATATGCTGCCAAAGTTAGTGGGCTATCGTGATAATCGTCCTGTGAATCCACATCCGCGCTATGGTCGAGTAGGCATTCAACAACATCAAGATGTCCCTCCATAGACGCCCAATGCAATGCCATATGGTTTTCGTAGTCTCGAACATCGACAGCCACACCATGCTGAAGGAGTGAGCGTACAATCTGGAGATGACCCGCAAACGACGCAGAGTGTAGCGCAGTTCCACGTCGACCACCTCGAGCACTTGCGTACTGCGGATATTTCAGAGTAAGGTGTTCGACTAGTTCGTGGAATCCACACAGCGCGGCGTAATACAATGGTCCTGCTCCGAGTGCCGGATCTGCTATATCCGGAAAATAGTCGTCGGGTTCCGGATCTGCTATCTCCGGAAAATAGTCGTCGGGATCGGGATCGTGCAACCGGACCCACGCTTCGAAGTAGGGCTGATCTGGATCAAACAGTTGTTCCATCCCATCCCGGACTCGTGATGCGACATTCTCGGCCCGCGCATGAGTCACCCAGTGCTCAGCCGCATATTCAGCCAGAGGTGCGCGATCGGCGCCGTTTGTGACATCGGGATCCCGGAGTAGAACGCCGAGAGAAGCCTGAGCGAGCACCGTGTGCGCATCTTCAAGAGAGATATGGTACTGCGAGATCTCTCCCGTCGACGTCGCAAGCCGATCCGACATCAAGAACTCCTTCACTGAAAAGTGCGAAAATTGAACAATCGGGGATCCGTGGCCAGGGACGAGGGCGATTAAACTTGAGCATGTTGAAAGTACTGCTTGTTCGTGATCTTCCCACCGCCAGTTCGAGTTCAGCTCAGGGATCCCACCCTTCGCCACATCGAAGTTAAACGCGAGTAGTTCCGCGAGCTCGGCGACGGAAAGGGGTCGAACTGCCACCGTCAGGCATTGAAGCATCCGATACGCGTGCACTTGATTGGCCTTCTTGATTTCCATCATCACCCGCTCGTACGTCTCGTCGAGAGACTCCGGAAGTTCATTTAGAGTACGCCGCACACTTTGCGGAAGACATTGTCGCAGTGTTTCAAGTTGACAAAACACCCATCGGAACCTGGTTAAGCTCATGAGCTGTCGTTACGACGTTACAACGATTGAGGCACTTACATTCCGTCGGCCTTTTCTGACAGCGCCTCGACAACCATTTTCTTATCCCCCTCTCGCCACTTCTTCATCATCGTCTCAGAATCAGAGTACACCACCGAGTGGACGTAATCGACGATATCCTTTTTCTGTCCACTTTGGTCGTGGAGAGACACGCTGTGAAGTGCCAAAGGACCAAGAGTGGCCCGAATATCGAACTCGGGGCGGCTGGTGACGCATATATGAAGATGAGGTAGACCAAGATTGACCAGGTCCTTGACAAGCGCAACGACTTGTTCGCGTGGCGACGGGATCCCGGATGAGTTCGGACACTCGTCGAGCGCGTCCAAGATAATGTAAATTGGCCGTTGGTCGTCAATTGTGAGCATGTCCCTCAGGCACTCTATCATCGCACCAATCCTGGGCTTCGTTTCGCCGTTATCATGCGCCAAATAGAGCCGGGAGAGGACGTCGCGACGACGATCAGACTGAGCGGAGAGCTGGATGAGAAGAGACGGGAGAAGATTTCGGATGTGTTGCTTGTCGAGATCCCTGAAATCGAAATAAAAATACGCCATTGACGCTGATCCCGCCTCTCTTAGAGTTGCGATGTCTTGTACGATTGCAGAACTGGACGGCAAGATCAGCTCATCGAGGTGTAGAGTGACGAGTGATCACGAACCAAAGGATGGTCTTCCCCGAGCCCGCTAGAATGTGAACGACGATCAGGGGTCGCTTGGTGTAGAATCGGGAGAACATACGTTTGCCATAGATCCACAACAGAGACCCATCCGACTTCCATTCGCCGAACATACTGCCTTGGAAGAACCACTGAGCAGTTCCCCCGTGATGAAGATCGCACGCGATGTTGTGATTTGTTGATGGATCCGGAGGGATTACCCACTCTCTGAGGCTCTTTCTCGACTCATTCCCTGCGAATACGTTAACAGACCATGGCTGAACGATGCAGTGATCACAAACATTTCATGTCGTCTACGCTGCTTGCCAATTGCTGGACCGCCTGCTTGGTTTCTTTTCCGTCTAACAAATGTATGCGCGTTCAACATGAGGTTCCACGAGTAGCTAACACGCGGACGTACCATTTGTGATAATCTGCGCGAGCCTTAGGATCTCCGCTGCAGCCATCAGAGCCTCCTCTTGCGTCAACCTGTCCAATCGCTTCAGAGCGTCTTCCATCTCCCTCTTTCCAACGAGTTTCTTCAGATATTTTTCTGAGCACAGATTCAGTGAGCGAACAACACATATATCGCGGAAAGTGACGAACTCGCTCGACTCTGCTTCATCTCCTTCGTTGCGATCGCGAAGATGTTCAGCACTTCGACCATTATCTTGACGATCATGTCCGTCATTAGGTCTGTCGGTCGCACTGAGGTATAAGACTCGAGACGCTTAAAGAAGTTCTCGATACGTTCGAAGAGATCGGCGAGGGCATCTCGACCAGCTTCAACATCTTTGGCCGCCTGCGACAAACTTCATTGTAAGGATCGAGCGACAAATGAGGATGCTCACTAAGAGGAGGACCCCAGCACCGGCGAAGATGACTTTTGCGGGAGAGAATACCTACAAAATTAGTATCAAGTGGGTGGGTGTAGACAGGTAGACTGAATGAGACTCACGAGTCCAACACCTTCTCCAAGTGTTGCGGAGAAGGCATAGAGGACATCGATAGTCGGGTTCAGCCACCGTGATAATCTCTCGTCGGCGCTCCTTGATTGATCAAGTTCCTTGACTCTGTCTTGAAGGATGACAAGGATGTCAGCGGGAGAGGTGCAGGCTTGTAGTTGTGCCGCGAGAGGATGTGCGAGAAGGTCTTTCTTGGTCTTTTTCTCATACGCTTTGAGGGCAGCATTGAAGATGGACTGGAAATTGGAAGGGGAGGTGGATGTGGATGGAGCTTGAGACATAGGAAGAGTAGTCAGATGAGCTGATCGGCAATGAGGGACACTGGAAGACAATCAGGGCGGAGGGAAACAAGTGGGAAAGGAAGTATTCGCAGGTGGCTGTTCGAGCACTGCCTTGTGCGCGTGATGTGACTTGCCTGAGTGAAAAACTAACTTTGGAGACAAGTAGAATATACAGTCAAACCACACGAACCGTGTCGCACACTCAACTGCTTGGGTCAACCCTTCATTACAGCAACGCTTACCCGGCAATAGTCACCGTATTCGCCCAACTTCATCGTGTCCTCCCGCTGGCGACACTCCAATCTAGTCTTTCTAATCCCCTCCTTGTCATCTCCATCTATATCCGCGTTATCCTCTATCAAGGTATGTGTGACCTCGAGCTTGGATGGCATCACGAGGTACTGCCATGGAGTCTGGTCTGAATTAGGATTATTGCGTGCGTTCAGATTTGCACCATGCTCCAGTGATAATCGAACTAATTTGTTTCAAGTTGGAGAATATCGGGGAGATCTCTGGCGACCTGTGGAACGACTCTCTGCGCTTGCTCTACAACACAGAGTGCGGCGATAGCGCCGTCCTCTGCATCGAACGCCTCTCTGACTGTGACCACCCGTTGAAAATGTGGTCAAGCACATCTATCGGGTGCTCGAGGTACGTGACCTCAGCTGGTTCCCCCTGGCTGCACCTCCCTCAATGCGCCCCACCCCTCACCTCGCCACCCCCGGTGCTGAGTGTGCGTACCAGAGCCTATACTCTCGGCACGAGCATAAGATCGTGGATTGTGCTTAAGGCGCCCCGAAAGGCGTTATGATGGACATAGGCCGTCGAGCTTTGCCTGCTTCGATCACGCCAGCTGCCGGTGCGCTATTCCGTGTCAACACTCTGGGGCGCTGGAGCTCCCGCGCAAAGCAGAGCTGGCGCGGGTTTCTGCTGGGACGTATGCGATTGCGGGGCCACGTCTCAGATGTTCGTTGAGGTGAGTTCCCGGTCGCAGTAGGCTCAGTTCATGGCTATGCTCTGTCTCAGAGCCAATTCTGGAACTGGGTATAGTTCGGGATATAGCCACTCTCGCCTGATGTGGCGACGACAGGGGGCGAACAAGAGATAATTTTATACATAGCAGGTAATAAACAGCCTGTGATTGACAATCACACTTACTTAAGAAGCTGGATCAGCAGGGTTGTGGGAAGCAAATGCGACGGGTGTTGCGCTGTTAATTTTGAAACGGTTGCGTGGTAGTTCGCCCAGTGTGTGATTTCTGTCGAGCCCGACGCGGCCTCGCCGGGACGGCCGGCGTGGCGACCACGGTTCGGTTGCCTTCAGCGCCTAACTTACATACAGTGAACGGATGACTCGGAGGATGCACGCGCTCGTTCCTCCTGTCCTGCTGTCATCTGTCCAGCCATGTTCTCGACTAATTCAAGTTACCAGTGCACTTTTATTTCGCCCGCTCTAATTGCTGATGGATTGATGATGGGGCCCCGGTGTTTTCCGAGCTTCATCAGCTCGCTCCGGGAGGGCCCCACCCACCCGTCGTGACCTCGCCTCCGAAACGGAAATTCCTCGGCCACGATCGCGATGCACGTCATGCCTTTGCCCTCTTTCTGTGCAGTCTGCCAGCTATTGTTTCCCTGCACATGCGCCGGCACACTCCCCGCCTGGCGCCACACTGAACCTATGATGAAGAGCAAGCAGTGACTCTCATTGAGTGTGAGTTCTCACTAGACACTGTAAGCGATATCAACTCACAGATTGGTGCATCCGGTACTTTTCTCGGTCGATCGCACCTCTGCTTCTGACACCGTCACGCAGACTACTACCGGACGAGATCCCCACATATCCGTGCCCCGACCCGCCACCCATTTCCTTCTCTACGTATACGACAACTTGTGAAACGCTCTCCTTGACCGCACCACCTCCCGTGCTGCCTCTCCCACGAGTCGCGCTAGTTCTCCTACTGTACCAGACACGTTCATCCGAGATGTGCTGTCATGCTCTGCAGAGACAGCACATCAGGTGTGCTCCCTCTATCCATATGACGCGGAGGGTGGAACGGGGTACAACCGGTTGGGCACGCTAGCGCAGCGGGGGAACAAATCGGCCTCGGCATCGACGCCGAGCCCACCGTCTAACGCGATGTCTTTCGCGGTGCACGTGTGACGATACCACGTCGTGCGAGAGGAGGACGAGAGCACTGGGTAAGACGCTTTCTTTCACTCCTGGCCGAATCTGTGCAATGATTGATGGTGTTGTAGATACATACTCTCAAACCGGTTTGTATTCAAGTTGGTGGAGCAGCCACCTGCGGACACAACTACGCTCCTGCATGTATTTCTGTCTATACCACCCGTGGTGAGGAGACGTGCGAAAGAGTTGCTGAGCGAACCCACTCCAGTCGTGTCGTTCGAGGTTATGTTGTAACCAAGAAATGACGTCGAGGTTGCCTCGCAACCTGCGGCATCTTCCTTGTGGACCCGTAACAACTTCTTCCGACCAGTACAACGCCATCACTTTTCGGTGCCGTGATCGTGTTGCCCCGCCTTCCATCCGTCTATTCACTTCCCAGAGCTCACTGTTCAGCATCCCATCAACTTCCGCTGTCCCTAAAACCAAAATCATCGGCTAGTCCAAGATGTCGTTAAACAGAATACATAGTACTCTGGTCGTTGCACCCACCGTGCTCAGGGTACGAGTTTAATACATTCTCATTGCCTTATCTCATTCTTGTTGCGGAGGTGACTGCGGTCATGACAGCTGAGATCGGAACGACATCTGCCCCCGACGACCCATCGACGGTGCAACCGCCGAGATTATGTCCATTCCAGCTGCTCTATATAAGACAGACGGCCAAACCCAAAGTCATCGATGACGCAATCGTCGTCATCGGATTGCGCCAAAAGAAGCACAAGCATGCGAAGAAGGCAGGAGCCACTGACGGTGACAGCGACGGGGAAAAGTCGACCGAAGGCCGAGGTACAGACAGAAGAAGTGGTCCCGTTTTTTTCGACTTTGGGAGCGCGTTGAATATTCTGGACGAAGGTAAGCGCAACGAGCAAGACGATAGCAGGGCCGGGAGGAGGAAGCAACAGACGTATGGTGCGATTTCCACTTGCGCATGGCTCTATCCGGAACTGGTTTCGGTGTCGCCGTTTCAGAACGCGGGGACTTTCCGGCGGTGCCGAAAGACCGGAGGGAGGTTGAAAGCGGATATTGTATCTCATATTTTCCGACCCTGACGCGTGGTTTTGGTAAAATGGAAGTTTTGTTGTCAGTTGCATGAAAATTTGTCCCGCACTTTGCACACAACCATCTTGTGAGGGACCTGGCTTGTAGAGAGTGATTAAATTCCTCAACATTTTATAGTGGTGTGGCGTGAGTGTGGGAGCACGTGAGCCGATACGTTCTCGGCGTGCAACCGAAGAACGAATCTCCCAAATTCCCAGTATGTGCTCGCGAGATTGGCGCTCTGTACAATTCTGGTTAAAGCGGGCAAGCCGGAGGACGAAATGGCGCACGCCAAGAGAACCTATTCATTAATGAGGTTCGATTTCTGGTAATCCTCTGCTTCGCCTGGGGTGACCCGGTCTCCCCAATGCGTCAGATTTTCTAGGCATCACCCACTTTTCTTCTGGTGTGACTGTGTTCTAACCTTTTACCCCAATATTTTTCCCTTCAATTCACGTCTTGGGCAGTATGGGGTCTCCCGCCACTACGCCTGGCGCAGAGGCTTGGGAGTCTGACCAGCACGAGCCTGAGGAACTGGTCGAACATGGATTCGGATACCCGCTTCAAAGGATGGTGCCCATCGAAAGCATGGGACTTGGTGGCGAAGAGTCTCCCCTCCATGGACTTTATAGGATGCCGACCTCACAATCCTCCTCCACTTCATCGCATATGTTCTACGTGTATGTCAGTCCATTTGACGTCAACCCACACACCCCTCGCCCCTATTCAAATTCACATCACCAGGGATTTCGAGGCAGTCGTCGATGAGTACCTTTCCCACTACCAAGACTCCGATGCGCAGGACATGGTACGTCCTTATGTCACTGGTACCACGGGTAGCCTGTAGGCAACATGTAGGTTTTCGTCGAGGCAGATGCGGGCGCCCCGTCGGAAATGTTCACGTCTCTGATCCTGCAGCGCGTGAAACCGCACAGCACCGAGCTCGCGCTCCTCCGGGCGCTCAACGCGACTGAGATCCGGGCCGATCCATGGAACCCAGCGCCACGGCTGCTCCACACCGCAGAGCGCGGCGACGACGTCATCCTCTGCCTTGAGCGCCTCTTTGACTGTGACCGCCCGCCACTACAGACGGTCGCGAACGTGGTCGACTACATCCGCCAGGCACTTGAGGTATGTCCCCCATGTTCTCCCTCGATAATGCTAAGAGTACGTACCAGGGGCTGTGCTTCCTACACGAGCACAAGATCGCCCATTGCGCATATGGTGATCCAAATGGTGTGATGATGGACATAGGTCGCTCGAGCTCGGCTGGCTTCGATCGCACGCGGTTGCCCGTGCGCTACTACCGCGTCAACTTTTCGTGCGCACAGGAGCTCCCGCGCGAGGCAGATCCGCGTAGCGCAAGCTTCTGTCGCGACGTGTGCGATTGCGGGGCTATGTTCCAGACGCTCGTCGAAGAAGTAAGTACCGAGCCGCGACGGACTCAGACGCGACTCTGAAACCGGGTATAGGTTCCGAAGATCGGGGGAAAGCTGCGGTCGCTTGTTGTGGCGATGAAGGGGGGCGAATATGGCGCAGAAGATGCCCGGAAGTTGTTCGAAGCGCTGTGCAAGGGGATAGATGCGTCGACCTACGACGCACCGCTTCAAATTCCCTAGAGCAGGGGACCAAACGTAGCTTGAGATTAAGCATTCTCTCCTGTTGTGGTAATTCTGAATGTGTACTCGCAGGCCATCGCGTTGTATTCATACCTAGGTATTATCTTCAAATTGGTCACCCGCATAAATCACCCTGGCGGCGCAGTAACTCCCGCTATCCGGCGCTCCCAATATCTATTTTACCGTGACTGTCCCGTCGGGGAAACTTGTACTCTTTATCCTTTCTTTACTTCTCATACATGGGCTTCTCCAAGGCCCTCTCTCCGGACATGCAATATGTCGGGCAGTGTCAATGTTAACATTATATGCAGTACCGCACGGACAATCATCGATTGGCGATCACACTGGCATTTGTCAAAAGTGATGCCAGTGACCGACCCTGGCGGGTACGTGCGACGGTCTTACACCATTATCGCTGGACCGTGCCGCTACTAGTAGTCAAGTAGTATCCGTCGAGATCTTGCGTTATATTGATCAGTGATCGCTCATGATGTTTACTCCACTTTACTTCGTTTCTATAGGCGTCCATACCTCTGAGAAAATTTCAAGTTGTGGATGCAGATCGATGAGGTATTGTAAAAAAAATGGTTTGTTCATATGAACTTGGACACTAAAGCTGAACCTACACCTTGACCCACGCTGGCATTGGCAGGTACATGAATGTGATACCAGTACCTCGACCAGTATACTGGGTACACATGGCAGGACAGTAAGGGCCATGTTCAGAGGTTCGTGCTGGTGAAAATAGAAGGCAAATATACAGTAGACTTGAACCTGAAACCACATGATGAACCGCATCATGCGTCGTAAATTTCCCGGGTCGAGCTTCATTGAGTTTCATTAGCATGACATCACCGTAATGCTTACCCGGAAGTGATATCCCGACAATATTCGTGCAATTTAGTTATGTCCTTTGTCACGTCCTCCCACCAGCGACCCCTTCAATCTACTCCTTCGAATCCCCCCTTGTCCTCACATCCACTCGACTATGCTCTATCAAGATGCATGTCAACTTAAGCTTAGATAGCATCACGAGGTGCCGCAGCTGGATCTGATAGGAATTTTATTGCTTGCGTCCGTTTAAATTCGCATCGTGTTGCAGTAATAATAGACCAAATTAGTTTTGGGGATTATTTGGGAGATCCTCAACAATTCAGGGTGCCATGGGCAGAGGCTTCTCTGTACCATGGAGCGTGGGGACTACGGCCAAGAACACGCCGATCCTCTTCATTGAGCGCTTCTTCGACTACAGCTACCCGTCGCGAACGTGGTTAAACATATCCGTTGTCAGGCGCTCGGTGTACGTATCCCCAGTTCCCCCGCACCGCTCTCAATCCACCTCTCACCTCACATACCTCAGTGCTGAATGCGTGTACCAAGGTCGTTGCTTCCTCCACTAGCATAAGATCGCGCGTTGTGCATACGGCGACCCGAGCGGCGTGATGATGGTCATCGGCCCATCAAGCTCGGCCAGCTTCGGTCGCACTGTACGCTACTGCCGCATTAAATCTTCGCACACACAGGACCCGCCCAGCCCAATATTTTGCCGAGACGTCTGAGATCGCGGAGCTATGTTCCACTCGCGGACGCTCTTCGAGGAGAAATACGTGATGACAGCAGGTTAATGGGTCACTGTTCTACCCGATGTCATAGGCTAGAGCTACATCAATTTTGGAGAACTCTGTTTGACAGAGCGAGTATGGAAAGTTCAAGATCCTTCCCCACAGGGCCACAGGTAACTCTACATTCTACGACAACGAACATCGAGCGTGCCATACATCGAACTTGAAGGCCGTTAATACGAGTACTTTGAGTTCATGCCGCAGCGAGTTGATGTAAGGCATATCATAATCAAGAAGAGACAAGTAGAAAGAAAAAGAATGCGAACCAAGGTTAGTAGTTTCGCCATAGTTAACAACAAATCCGTGACACTACGTTTGTATTATCCCAGAACGAAATTCGGACAGCAACCGCACGATCTCATCCCGTCCCTCCTCCGGTGCCACCTGCAATGGGGTCTTTCCCTCATCATCCATAGCATCTACGTCCGCACCGTGCTCTAACAGCATGCGTGCGACGTCAAGATTTACTGGACCCATCAACACCCGATGTAATGGTGTCCGGTGATGAGTATCTCGAGTATTCGCATCCGCACCGTGCTCCAGTAATAATCGCAGAACCCGGGGATAATTGCCTCGGTAGATATCCAGTACATAGAACAAAGGAGTCTGGCTGTCACGGCCCTGGATCTTAGCATCCGCATTGTGCCCGAGTAACACACGAACGACGTCAACGTGCCCGTTTTGTGCCGCCAAAGCTAGCGAAGTATTTTTGTATTTATCCATCGAGTCCACATATGCGCCATGGTCGAGTAGGAATTGAACAACGTCACAGTATCCTTCCTGAGACGCCCATTGTAATGCGGTGCCGTCCAAATTGTCTCGAACATCGACATCCACACTGTTTCGAAGCAGTGAACGCACAATCTGGAGGTGCCCCCCATGCGACGCCGAATGTAATGCCGTCCCAAGATTACCGCCTCGAGCACTTGCGTATTGCGGATACTCGATGGTAAGGTGTTTGACTAGTTCATGAAACCCACACAATGCGGCATAATACAATGGTCTTGCTCCAGGTTCCAGATATTGCTTGCCGCCAGAATAGCTGAGGTGTTTGCGATCGGCGTCGTGCAACCGGATCCACGCTTCAAGGTAGGGCTTGTCTGGGTCGAAGAGTTGTTGCATCCCATCCCGGACCCGTTGCGCGACATTCTCGACCCGCGCATGGGTCGCCCAGTGCTCAGCCGCATATCGGGCCAGAAGGGCACCATCGGCGCCATTTTCGACACCGGGATCCCGGAGTAGGACACCGAGAGAAGCCTGAGCGAGAACCGTGTGGGCATCTTCGAGAGAAATATGGTATTGTGAGATGTCTCCCGTCGACGTCGCAAGCCGATCCGACATCAAAAACTCCTTCACCGAAAAATGCGAAAATTGAACAATCGGGGATTCTTCGTTGGGAACGATGGTGATTAAACTTGAACAGGTCGAAAGCACTGCTTGCTCGTGATCTTCCCACCGCCAGTCCGAGTTCAGCTCAGGGATCCCACCCTTCGCCACGCCAAAGTCAAACGCGAGTAGTTCCGCGAGTTCGGCGACGGAAAGGGGTCGGACTGCCACAGTGAGGCATTGAAGCATCCGATACGCGTGCACTTGATTGGCCTTCTTGATTTCCGTCATCACCCGCTCGTACGTCTCGTCGAGAGATTCCGGAAGTTCATTTAGAGTACGCCGGACACTTTGCGGAAGACATTGTCGCAATGTTTCCAGTTGACAAAACACCCATCGAAACCTATTTGAGGTCATGAGTTGTCATCACGACGTTACAACAATGGATGCCCTTACATTCCGTCTGCCTTTTCTGAGAGCGCGTCAACTACCATTTTCTTATCCCCTTCTCGCCACTTCTTCATCATCGTCTCAGAGTCAGAGTATACGACAGAGCGGACATAATCGATGATGTCATTCTTTTGTCCACTTTGATCATGGAGGGATACGCTGTGAAGTGCCAAAGGCACAAGTGTAGCGCGAATATCGAACTCGGGGCGGCTGGTGACGCATATATGCAGATGAGGTAGATGAAGATTGACCAGGTCCTTGATAAGCGTAACGACTTGTTCACGAGGTGACGGGATCCCAGACGAGTTTGGGCACTCGTCGAGCGCATCCAGGATAATATAAATTGGCCGTTGGTCATCAATTGTGAGCATGTCCCTCAGGCATTGTGTCATCACACCAACCCTCGGCTTCTTTTCGCCATTATCGTGCGTCAAATAAAGACGGGAGAGGATGTCGCGACGACAATCAGACTGAGCGGAAAGCTGAATAAGAAGAGAGGGGAGAAGGTTTCGGATGTGTTGTTTGTCGAGATCCCTGAAGTCGAAATAAAAATACGCCATTGACGCTGATCCCGCCTCGCTTAGAGTTACAATGTCTTGTACGATTGCGGAACTGTAGGGCGAACTCAGCTCATCCAGGTGTAAAATGACGAGGTATGACGAACCAAAGGATGGTCTTCCCCGAGCCCGCTGAAATGTGGACGATGATGAGGGGCCGCTAGGAAAAGAATTGGGATAACATACGTTTGCCATAGATCCACAAGAGAGAGCCAGTCGACTTCCATTCGTCAAACATACTGCCTCGGAAGAACCACTGGGCAGTTCCCCCGTGATGAAGATCGCATGCGATGTTGTGATTTGTTGATGGATCCGGGGGAAACACCCATTCGCGGAGGCTCTTTCTCGATTGATTCCCTGCGGGCGCGTTAAAGATAAGACGACCGAAGGATACGGCGATCACAAACATTTCATGTCGTCTACGCTGCTTGCCAATTGTTGGACCGCTTGCTTCGTTTCTTTTCCATCTAACGAATGTATCCTTGTTCAGATGAGATTCCCAGAGTAGGTAATACGCCAGACTTACCATCTACGACAGTGGTCACCTTATTGTCGACGACGTGCGTGAGCTTCAGGATCTCTGCAGCCGCCATCCGGGCCTCCTCCTGCGTCAACTTGTCTAATCGTTTCAGAGCGTCCTCTATCTCCTTCTTTCCAATCAGCTTCTTCAGATATTTTTCTGAAAATGGATTAGCCGACAATCATATATCGCCGAGGGAAACGCACTCGCTCGACCCTGCCTCATCTCCTTCGTCGCAATCGCGAAGACGTTCAGCACTTCGACCATTATCTTCACGATTATGTCAGTCATCGCGTCTGTTGGTCGAACCGTGGTATAAGACTCGAGACGTGTGAAGAAGTTCTCGATGCGCTCGAAGAGATCGATGAGGTCGTCTTGGCTTGCTTCGACATCCTTGGCTGCCTGTGACATACTCCGGGGTAAGACTCGCCTTGACGCAGGGTTCAAAGTGGACGCTCACCAAGAGCAGGACCCCAACACCAGCAAAAATTACTTTTGCGGGAGAGAACACCTGAAAATCTGGTATCAAGGGGGTAGGTGTAGTTAGACTGGATGGACTCACGAGTCCGACGCCTTCTCCGAGGGTCGCAGAGAAGGTGTAGAGGACGTTGATAGTCGGATTCAACCACCGTAATAACCTCTCATCGGCACTCCTTGATTGATCAAACTCCTTGACCTCATCTTGAAGGACAACAAGAATGTCACCAGGGGAGTTGCAGGCTTGTAGCCGTGCTGCGAGTGGATGCGCAAGAAGGTCGTTCTTGGTCTTTTTCTCATATGATTTCAAGGCAGCACTGAAGATGGACCGGAAATTGGAAGAGGATGTAGGAGTGGACGGAGGTTGAGACATAGAGAGATGAGCTAGTCGGCGATGGGAGGGAAACAGAAAGGCTATGGAATTGACTGTAATCGCCTCAGGTGTGAGTTTCCAGGCACGTAGTGCACCGCCTCATGCATGTCAGACAAACAGACGCCGAGCGGAATCTACAGAATTACAGTACATTACTGCGGATGTGTTGGTTCAAAGTGTATGTGCTCCTCCTCAGGCCATTTTCTAGTAAGATGACCCTAAAATCTCACCATCGCAGAGCACATCCCTAGTATATGTACTGTTCGATCTGACCACACAAAAGATATACCACATTGAAAGGGGGCCATCTGAAGGTGGACGAGCTGTTATAGTCGATATCATCGCCAACAAGGATATTTTCGGTCCCAAATGGAACGCCACGACTAAGGTCCAAGAATATGTTGGAGGCGCTGCAATTGTCCAGAATGGAATGACGTACTTCTCGTATTTACCTGACGGGAAGGTATATTCCCTCAAAGGTGGATCAGAACCTAAGGCAGTAACTCCTGGCGGGCATTCTCCACTTTGCTCCGATGCTGCATGGTGCCGAGTCATTTGGGTAGCGGAAGTGCCGTGCAGATACGCCGACTTTGATATTCACTCAGTCCACCGAAATTTCCTCACCGCGGTGCTTGACGATCACACAAGCGATGACCCCGACAACAGTGATCAATACATTAATACGAAAACCTAATCCCTGACGACTATCGCCTCCCGAGTCGACTTCTACGCAGCCCCCTGGTTTTCTCCAGATGTCGCTCGCACTGGCATCGCGTTCCGGCAGTGCAATCACCCCGACATGCCGCGGCAGCGATCTGCGATCCATGTATTCACGTTTGTCGCAGACGGCGATGAGAGTACCTGTAGCGATGAGAAGGAGCTCGCTTTGGGCTGGCGCGAGGTTAGCGTAGGCTATCCCGGGTGGGTCGACTCCTAGATACGGAGAAAAAGGGGGTGCTTTTTCCGGGCTCAACAAAGGGAGAAGCATGCTATACCCCTTTGACCGGAAGACAAAGTCTTTGATACTCATCGATAGCCCCTTCAATTTGATCAGCGCGATCCGCACAGAAGCCGGGTCGATGCGAACACCATGGGAGATTTTAAAACTTACCATCTCAGATCCCTCCGCACCGCGCTCGGGCGTCACTTATCAGACTCTCAAGCTCAAGCTCAAGTCCTCTGCAGATTTTCTCCCATTCACAGACAGCATCATTTCCCAGCTCGTGTATGCGACACTGTACCCGCCAACAAACTTTGCATATGATGGCAGCTCTGACCCCACTGAGAAACAGCCCTGCATTGTCAACGCTCACGGTGGCCCAGCAGGGATGGCGGCGCAACAGCACTTCATCAGCCGTGATTGGAACTGGTAAACATTAGCCTCATGTTCGTCATAGCCTTCCCATCTCACATTCTTCGCAGTGGACGCTGATTTCACTGAATGGGTCTCGCTGATAGTGATGTCATTTGGCTTCAACAGGACTTCAATTTGTATCTGGTAAACGTGCTCGACACGTTCCACGCCTCGAAAGTCCTCGACTTTCCTCGACACGCTGTTAACGTGTGGCGGGACTGGGTCGCGCGCGAGGAGGACAAGAACACTGGGCAAGTGTGCTTTGTTTCGTTCCTCGTGCAAGGATTGACGAAGTTCTAGATACATGCTCTCAAACCGGTTTGTGTGCAAGCTGGTGGAGCAGCCGCCTGCGGACATGGCCGCGCTTCTGCATGTGTTTCCGTCTACACCGCCCGTGGTGAGGAGACGTGCGAAGGAGTTGCTCGACGTGATTCGCAGCGCTGTAAGGAAAGGGCTGAGTGGTCCTGCGGCGCCAAGTGAACCCATTCCAGTCGTGCCATCTGAGGTAACGCTGGAACCAAGAAAGGAAGTTGAAGTTTCTTCAGAACACCCGACCCCGGCCCCCACGTCATCTTCTTTGTCACTTTTCGGTACCGTGGCGGTGTTTCCCCGTCTTCCGTCTGTCTATTCAACTCCTCGGAGTTCGCTGTTTGGCGTCCCACCAACTTCCGCCGTTCCTAAAATCAATATCATCGGCCGATTCCAGGATGTGGTCAACAGGATACACAGCACTCTGGTCATTGCACCTACCGTGCCCAAGGTATGAGGTTCGTATATTTTTATTGGATTGTCTCTTTCTTGCCGCAGGCACCTCAAGAGGTGACTATGGTCACGACAATTGAGACCGTAACGACATCCGCGCCCGACATTCCCATCGACGGAGCAACCGCCGAGATCGAGATTCCGTTCGTCCCGGCTGCTCTGAGACAGACGGCCAAGCCCGAAGTCATCGACGACGCAATCGTCGTCGTCGGACAGCTCCAAAAGAAGCGCAAGCGTGCGAAGAAGGCAGGAACTCCCGACGACGATGGTGACGGGGAAAGTCGGCCACTCTGCCGGCGGCGAAGGACAAGGCGAAGACAGAAGAAGTGGTACCGTTCAACTTTGCGAGCACACCGAATATCCTGGACGATGGCGAGTGGAGCGAGCAAGAGGACAGGAGAGCTGTGAAGAGGCGACAGAAGAAGGCCTTGTTAGGTGCGATTGGCACTTGCCCTATACCTCTGTCCGGAGATGATTTAGGTGTCGCCGTTTCAGAACGCGGGGACTTCCCGGCGGCTGAGACCGGAGGGAGGTTAAAAGCGGAAATCATGTATCGCATACTTTCCGACCCTGATGCGTGATCTTGATAAAACAGAAACCTTTTGTTGTTGTCATTTGCATGGAAATCTGTCTCGCACTTTGCACATGACCACCTTGGGAGGGACCTGGCTCGTAGAGTGTCATTAAATCGCATACCCTCAATATTTCATAGTGGTTTACTGGTGCGGCCGTGAGTGTGGGAGCACGTGAGCCGATACGTTCTCAGCGTGCGACCTAAGATCGAATCTCCCAAATATGTGCTCGCGAAATTGGCGCTCTGCACCATTCTGGTAAAGGCAGGCAAGCCGGAGGACGAGATGGCGCACGCCAAGAAATCCATTCATTACTGTGGGATTCTCTCCGAACATGCGATATATGATTGAGGACCATAATTGTCAAAGAAGCTGGCCCGGAATTAGCAAGATTTCCCAAGCTGTTCCAGGCAGCAAGTACTGTGTGCGCGACAGCTGATAGGTCTCACGCTGTTAATATGGCTCTGCACGCTGCTGGTCGAGTAGTATGCATGGAAAATCACAAAACCAAGTTTAACCAATAGACTGGAAACAGTTGATGAGCACTTGATCAGTTCAGAGTCGTAGTCGTTAAACGAAAATGAGTGCGAGAGACTTGAGAATCCCTATCAAAGGAGCAGGAGGTACATTTCTAGGAGACCGTTTTTTGTTTTTTGTTTTGTTTTTTTTTTTGAAAGGACCGTATTTTCTAGGAGCAGTATAACAAAATGAGTTCAAGGTTCTTCGCCACAGGTACCAGTACAATCTACGACATCGAAATATCTAGCATACCACTAGTACAGTGTACACTGAAGAGTATGGCACCGCGAGCTGTCACCGTCAATACAAGCACGGGATCACGCCGTAGCGAATTTATGCAGTACAAACGAGGTAGAGACAAGGGGAAAGAAAATAATGTGCACTGCATCGTAGTTTCACCATAATTAGCAAACTCGGGGCACTAAATTTGCGCTCTCCCAGAACGAAATTCAGAAAGTATCCGCGCGATCTCGCTCTTTCCCCGCTCCAATGCCACCTGCAACGGAGTCTCCCCAATATTGTTCTTGGCACCTAAATCCGCGCCATGCTCCAGTATTAATTTCACAACCCCGGGGTAATCACCTTTGCGCATATCACTGGCACCCTCTATTGCGTCGTGTAAAGGAGTCTGACCTTCATTGTCCCGGCAATGAACATCCGCATTGTGCTCAAGTAGCACCCGAACGATGTCGATTTTCCCACCATGTGCTGCCAAAGTTAGTGAACTCTTGTGGTAATCGTCCTGCAAATCCACATCCGCGCCATGGTCGAGTAGGCATTCAACAACATCAAGATGTCCCTCCACAGACGCCCATTGCAATGGCGAGCCGTTCACGTGGTCTTGAACATCGACACCCACGCCATGCTGAAGGAGTGAGCGTACAATCTGGAGATGACCCGCAAACGATGCAGAGTGTAACGCAGTTCCACGTCGACCACCTCGAGCACTTGCGTACTGCGGATATTTGAGAGTAAGGTGTTCGACTAGTTCGTGGAATCCACACAGCGCGGCGTAATACAATGGTCTTGCTCCGGGTTCCGGATCTGCCTCCATAGGAGGATCGTAGCCGGTATCGGGATCGTGCAACCGGACCCACGCAGCTAAGTAGGGCTGATCTGGATCAAACAGTTGTTCCATCCCATCCCGGACTCGTGATGCGACATTCTCGACCCGCGCATGAGTCACCCAATGCTTAGCGGCATATTGAGCCAGAGGTGCGGTATCGATGCTGTTGATGTCGGGGTCCCGGAGTAGAGCACCGAGACAAGCCTGGGCCATCACCGTGTGGGCCTCTTTGAGGGAAATATAGTACCGCGAGATGTCTCCCATCGAAGTTGCGAGCCGATTCGACATCAAAAACTCCTTCACCGAAAAGTGCGAAAACTGAACAAGTGGGGATCTGTAGCGGCGGGGGACGACAGTGATTAAACTTGAACAGGTTGAGATTACTGCTTGCTCGTGATCTTCCCACCGCCAATCCGAGTTAAGCTCAGGGATCCCACCCTTCGCCACATTGAAGTCAAATGCGAGTAGTTCCGCGAGTTCCGCGACGGAAAGGGGTCGAACTGCAACCGTCAGGCATTGAAGCATCCGATACGCGTGCACTTGATTAGCCTTCTTGATTTCCATCATCACCCGCTCGTACGTCTCGTCGAGAGACTCCGGAAGTTCATTTAGAGTACGCCGCACACTTTGCGGAAGACATTGTCGCAATGTTTCCAGTTGACAAAACACCCATCGGAACCTGGTTAAGCTCATGAGCTGTCGTCACGACGTTACAACGATCGAGGCACTTACATTCCGTCGGCCTTCTCTGACAGGGCGTCAACAACCATTTTCTTGTCTCCCTCTCGCCACTTCTTCATCATCGTCTCAGAGTCAGAGTACACCACCGAGTGGACGTAATCGACGATATCCTTTTTCTGTCCACTTTGGTCGTGGAGAGACACGCTGTGAAGTGCCAAAGGACCAAGAGTGGCCCGAATATCGAACTCGGGGCGGCTGGTGACGCATATATGAAGATGAGGTAGACCAAGATTGACCAGGTCCTTGACAAGAGTAAGAACATCTTCACGTGGCGATGGGATGCCATATGAGTTTGGACATTCGTCGAGCGCATCCAAGATAATGTAAATCGGTGGTTGATTGGGGATCGTAAGCATGTCCTTGAGGCATTGCATCAACGCAGCTTCGCTCGGCGCTTTTGATCCTTTGTCGTGTTCCAAATAGAGGCGGTGGAGGATGTCACAACAAGGACTGGACTGAGTGGAAAGTTGAACGAGAAGGGATGGGAGGAGGTCTCGACGATTTTGCTTATTAAGATCCCTGAAGTCAAAATAAAAGTACGCGATAGACCCTAATCCTGCCTTGCATAAGGTTTCGATGTCTTGAATGATTGCGGAGCTGTCAGGCGCAACGTAAGTTGTTGTAGCGCAGAGCGCTAAGCGATGACTGACCAAAGGATGCTCTTCCCGGAGCCCGCTAAGAATGCGGATAATCATCAGGAGTGATCAGAGACAGGTGAGGGAATCATACGTTTGCCATAAATCCATAAGAGGGAGGCGGCGGATCTCCACTTCTCAAAAATTCTACCACAAAAGAACCACTGAGCTGTTCCCCCGTGTTGGATACCGCACGCGATATTGTGATTTGTCGACGGATCTGGCGGGGTAACCCATCTTCTGAGGCTCTCTCTCACTTGGTTCCCTATGAGCACGTAAGAGACATCACGGCAACAAACGAAAGAGTTGATCACAAACATTTCACATCGTCTATGCTGTTTGCCAATTGTTGGACACCTAACCGACATATGGCACGTTCAGATCAGATCCCGAGTAACCAACACGCTAGACGTACCATCTACAACGATATGCGTGAGTTTCAGGATCTCTGCAGCCGCCATCCGAGCTTCCTCTTGCGTCAACTTGTCTAACCGCTTCAGGGCATCTTCTATCTCCTTCTTTCCAATGAGCTTCTTCAGGTATTTTTCTGGACATAGGTCAGCCGATAATAATGCATCGCCGAGAATAACGCACTCGCTCGACTCTGCCTCATCTCCTTAGTTGCAATCGCGAAGATGTTCAGCACTTCGATCATTATCTTGACGATTATGTCAGCCATTGCGTCTGTCGGTCGCACTGTAGTATAAGATTCGAGGCGCTTGAAGAAGTTCTCGATGCGCCCGAAGAGATCGATGAGGTCGTCTTGGCTTGCTTCAACATCCTTGGCCGCCTGAGACAGATGTCAGTGTAGGAACAGGCCGAATTGCTCCCAGACAGGGATCAAGGAAGATGCTCACCGAGAGGAGGACGCCAACACCAGCAGAGATCACTTTTGCGGGCGAGAAAACCTGTGGAAATTGGTATTAAAGGAATGGAAGAACAAGTTAACTTGATGGTACTCACGAGTCCAACACCTTCGCCGAGCGTTGCAGAGAATGTGTAGAGGATATTAATAGTTGGGTTCAGCCACCTTGATAACCTCTCGTCGGCACTCCTTGATTGATCAAACTCCTTGACTTTGTCCTGAAGGATGGCAAGAATGTCAGTGGGGGAGTTGCAGGCCTGTAGTTGCGCTGCGAGAGGATGGGCGAGAAGGTCGTTCTTGGTCTTTTTCTTATACGCTTTGAGGGCAGCATTGAAGATGGACTGGAAATTTGAAGGGCTTGAGGATGTGGATATGGATGGTGCGTGAGACATAGGAAGAGTAATATGGATGAACTGATGAGCGATGTGATGAGAGAAACAGATAGACAGTCGAGGCAGAGGAAACGAGCGCGCATGCCCCAGGTAGAAGTCACCAGGTGCCAGTGGCGGAAGCGGCACTGCCTTGCATCCTCAACTCAATGCCCAACGGGCCAACCCTTGGGTCAACTTTCATTACAGTAATCCTCACACAGAACGACATCCTGACAATATTTACGCAATTTCATCATGTCCTCTCACCCGCGACACCTCCAATCTAACCCTTTAAATCCCCTCATTGTTCTCTCGTCATGCCCCGTCATGACTCGTACCACCTGAAACTTGGACGATATCACGGGATGCCGCAACGGAATCTCGGAGGCATGAAAATCATCGCGTGCTTACGGGTTCACACCATGCCCCAGTAATACCTGGCTAATTAGCTTAAGGATCCAGGCAGATCCCGGGCAACCCGTAGAACCGCTTTTTCTACACTACACTACAGCGCGCAGAGACAGTGCCGTCTTTTGCACCGAGCGCCTCTTCGATTGCGACCACCCGTCGCGAACATGGTCGACCCATCCGTCGAGCCTTCAAGGTACGTGATCCAAGTTTGTTCCCCAGGCCGCGCCGCCCCCAATCCGCCCATCGCCTCGCCATCCCCAATGCCGCGCATCAGAGCCTATACTTTTTGCACGAACATAAGATCGCGGATTGCGCTTGAGGCGCCCGGAAAGGTCGTCAAGCTTTGCCGACTTCGATATTACACGCCGGCTGCCTGCGCGTTGTTCCGCGTCGACGTTCTGTGGCACAGGAGCTCTCGGGCGAGGCAGAGCCTGTGGCTCGGGCTTCTGCCGGGAAGTATCCGATTGCGGGACCATGTTCCAGATGTTGGTTGAGGAGGTGAGTTCCCAACCGCGGCTGGCGCAGTCCCTGGCTCTGGCTAAGAGCCGATTCTGGAACTGGGTTACTATCACGTACGGGCTATTGCAAATGCCCATTGTTGTGCAAATCTCAGAGATTGGGATAGATCGCTGCTTTCCCGACATCCTTTAAGCCCAAAAAAATTACACTATGTACAGTAGGTTGTGTAGATACATGATCAGAAAAAAAAAAAGGGAATCTATTGGTGAATACAAAGGGAAAGTAAACAAAAAGGTAAGGTGGTCGTTTTCAAGAGGTTTCTATGTGCACAGATCCCAACGATCTTCCAAAAAAAATTAAGATCTGCAGGGCTAGGGTGTTAGGGCATATAAAGAACATTTCCTATGGCAATTTTTGACTCACCAGGCTGATGCGATCAGCTTGCAGAAGGGAAAAACATGAAAAGTGTCCCAGAGTGTGACGGAGACGTGATGTGAATTCAAGCTCCTTTTGAAGATGGGCTGGCATCTCGGGAATGGAAAGATTACCGGAGCAGTGACACTTCCACTGCACTCATTCCATTTGGGCTCAGGCGCTCAGGACATGGCAAGGACACAACTAAGCAAGAAAGTAACAAGAAAACAACTAGAATGTTACGCTCCACAGGCGTTAGCCCGACTTGGACTTGGGATAGGCGTAGTCGACTTAGCGATGATAAGTGAATGGGGATCACGTGTCAACCCAACACAAGCTGAACAGGGACCCTACTGGCACACACTGCAGCAATAAGATGAAGAAGAGTATCCCTTGGTGGATACAAGCGGAGGCACGCTTAGTTCGAGACTAAGGCAAGCAAGAGGCGAGTCAAGTGGTGGATTGAAGAAGACCAAGATGGGGACTCTTGGTCTTCCAAGTCGACTATTTATACAGATACGCGCGGGCTTTAAAGCGCCGCTGGGACAATAGGTAACCAATAGCGTAACTAGCTCGAACCCTAGTACCGCTATCCTAGGAATGAGTCATACATGAGCCACAATCACATGCGAGCTACTATGCTGACTGATATGTCGTAAGAGTCCATGACTAATGCTGATACCGGACCATAGTCATAACCGGTCATGAGTCGTATGTAGTGAGTCATCAAGTCCATACCGTAACATCACCCCCTTTTCAGGAGTGAGGCCCACCTCACTAGTCCGCTACGGATTCTTGCCTCATCCGTTCTGCTTCATCTTCCATCCTTGCCAGTATGTTAGCGCGCTCCAAACGGTAGAGACTGTCCTTTTTGTCCTGCACCACCATCTCTTTCTCCATCTGCAATTGCCGAATCCTCTTCTCCAGTTGGTCCTCGGCGAAGGCAAACTGCCGGAACTGGCGCAGCTCTTGAGTGAGAGTGACATCCCCAATGCGCATGAGCAGCAGGTCTGTGGGATGCCGATCATGAAGCATGAAGTACTCTTCATGTGGGATGAAAGCTCGGTTGTTCTTCGGGAGGTGAGGCGTGGCGTAGAGGGGTTTGCCATAAAGGAAACCCGATCCCGGAACTAGTCCGAGTACGAAGGGGTCTCCTCCTCGGATAACCTGTACGTGGGATGCCTGTACCGTCAGTCCGTTGGGGAGTTTGATTGGGAACGGAATGTAATCGGGTCCTCTATTGACCCGGAACCCTTCAGGGACAATGACCCTGGTTGCTGGGTCTCGTTCACCCATTGGTGTATAACGAGCCGCTTGTGCCACGGCGACTCGTCCCCTGTGTAAAGGCCCCCCCGCTGCATTGACGAGGTAGGGAGTGGCGGCTGGATCTTCAGCGTAGAATTCATGGTTAAGGAATGCGTGCCTGATGGGGTAGTGGTCTCCAAGCTCGTCTTCATCCTCATCTTCGTCCAGTACTCCCTCCGCTCCTTCATCATTTGGCGTCGGCAAGCGGCGATATGCAGTTGCTCCCGCTGCCACCGCGCCGCCGTCTCCTTCCATTCTTGTTCGTATTTCTTCATGGCGTCAGGGGGTTGTACCGCGCGGGACAGCTGCTTGAAGCCGAAAGAGCTCATCTTCCGTGAGGAAGGCTTTGGGCTCACCGGTGTTGGGGTTTGTGAGGGCGTACATTGGCGGAGGTGCTGGTTGAGTTGTTGCTGGATTGTCATCGAGAGTTCCCTTGTTACGGTTCTCGGTGTTGACCCTTACTGTACCGGTTGTGACTACGGCGGTAAGGTAGATTAGTCACGGACTCGGAGTTTACGATAGGAGTTAGGCCCAGAACGATGACTTGATCCTAGTACAGGTAGTAGTAGTATTAGGATTGCGGTACTTACGTGATACGTTGGACGCTACTATACGGTGACTCATAACAGCGCTTCTAAGCCTGTTCTTCTTGTATTTAAGGTAGCTGCGGAAGTCCAAGATACGCCATCTTGGACTTCTTCAATCGTCACTCTTCAGCCTCTATCCTGTTTCCGATCACGATCTTTATCTTGAAGATAGGGTCACTAAATCACACTAGTGTCTTCGAACATCTAGAACCAGCCTTCGTGCCATACGCCTCCGCGCGTGATCAGCTGAGTCATCAAGTCGCCTTTACGAGCTCAAGTCGAGCTAACGCTGTGACGGCGTTACATCCCTGTACGGGCACAGGGAATCGTTGCAATGTCTGGCGCAGTTCTTCACTAGTGATAGGGCCATCTTCCTCATGCTGCACGGCTGCACGGCTTCCATCTGTAGCTCCAGCGGTTGCGGTGTTGTTGGTGGAGTCGGGGTTAACAAGCGTGGTGGAGGAGTCGTTGACGAGGGTAGAGAGGAGTGCGAGCTGGTCATTGCGTCGAGTAGAGGACATAGGGTGAATGGGAGATGGGGACTTATCACGACAGGAGGCTACCCTTATATGCGTTTCTCTGTCGGGGTTGGAATGTTTGAAGTCCCAAACGGCTTCGTCGGCAAATACGTCATCCTTATCTATCCATTGATTGTCTGAGTCCGGATAGCCTTTCCATTTGACAAGGTACTGGAGCCGACGTCTTTTGCCGAATCGCCGAGAGTCCAGAATCTTCTCGACTTCGTATTCTTCTTCGTTATCAACCAAATCAGGTGGTGGGCGCTGATAGTTTGGTCCGTGCGTGGGTGTTTCACGATAAGGTGTGAGAAGATCTATGTGGAACACATCATGGATGCTCCACTGTGTGGAAAGCTCAAGTCGATAATTGACAGGGGACATCACCTGGATGACCTTAAATGGCCTGTGTCGTTTAGCCGCTAGTTTTGCGGTTGGTTGATGGGTGCGTAAGTGGCGTCCTTCTAGCCACACGAGGTCTCCTTTTTTGAACTTGGGCGTATCTTTGTGTTTGACCCATGATTTTTGCGCCCGGAGCATGCAGGAGAAAGCGCATTGTCGTGCTTGCTTAAATTGGTCTAGTCTTAATGACACTTGTGGGATAGGAGAAGGCCTATCGGTCCAATCAGCGCGAGGATTGAACCTGGACAAGAGAAAGAAGGGGGACTCCCGCGTGGTTTCATTAGGCCAATTGTTATGCGTGAATTCCGCCATAGGCAGATAGCGGACCCAGTCGTCTTGTCGCTCATTTACCCAGAAGCGGAGATACTGCTCTAGCCATTGATTCGTTCGCTCTGATTGGCCGTCGGTTCTGGGGTGATAAGCGGTTGAGATATTTTGGCTGATGCCAAGGATTTTACATATCTCCCGCATAAACTTGGATGCGAAGCGGGGATCTCGGTCACTGATAACACGCAAGGGGAGTCCGAATCGTGGGAATACATGAGAGACGTACAGGGCAGCCGTTCCTTCGGCTGTTATCTCCTCGTTACAAGGGATGAAGATGGCAGCTTTAGTGCAATCATGATCTGTCACCGTGAGAATGGAGTTGTAACCGCGGGAGACTGGGAGTTTGGTAATAAAGTCCACTGCTATAGTCTCGAATGGCAGGGCTTCCGGTTTAGGGTAGATAGGTTGTAGGGGTGCTCTGATCGGTCGGAGGTTGACTTTATGCTGCTGACATTCCGCACAACCTTTGACATAATCCGTGACGTCGTTCTTCATTTGCGGCCACCAGTAATGTCGTTCCGTAAGTTGGAGAGTACGTTTGATACCAGGGTGGCCATAGACAGGAGAATCATGATGGGCAGCAATGATGGTACACTTGTCATGGATGCCGCCGGTAACTACTCGGCGTCCGTCCTTGTACCACGTCCCTTCAATGTTTTTTAGCTTGTGAGCATTGACCCAGGGTTTCAACTCAGCTATGTCTTGTTCGTAAATAGGATGTTCTGGTATCATTTCCGCTGGTAGAATCTTGGGTCTCCAGTGAGGGTGTCGCAGTTCTTCTAGTGTGGTGGCACGCGCGAAGACGCTTTCTGGCAATACTGTTATACCTTCGTTGTCGTTTTCTCCTTGATCGTAGTTGGGCCTTCGAGATAGTGCGTCGGCGTGTCCATTGGAGGTGCCTTTGATGTGATGAATTTCGAAGTTGTATTCTGAAAGTTCAAGTACTTCCCTGGCTACGCGCCTACTAATCTTTTGTGGCGATTTCCAGTATTGTAAGTTAAGGTGGTCAGAGAATACTTTGATCTTGTGAGGGGAACCCGCTAGGAGGGGTCGCCAGTGGTGGAAGGCTTTGACAATTGCTAGGAGTTCGAGGTCGTAAATATCGTAATTCCGTTCGGCTTCATTGAGGGTGGATGAGTAATAGCTGATAGGATGTTGTTTACCATCTGCTTTGCGCTGGAGAAGGACTGCTCCCGTTGCAAAGCCTGATGCGTCGACCTCTAACTCGAATTGTTGAGTGAGATCTGGGTGTGCTAAAACAGGTTCGCTAGTGACAAGGGTTTTAAGGTTTTGGAATGCCTTTTCTTCTTCCGCGCCCCAGTGCCATTCGGTGTCTTTGCGTGTAAGTTTGTTCAATGGTCGTGCTTTGGTTGCGAAGCCTCGTATAAAAGGTCTGTAAAAATTGCAAAAACTGAGAAAAGAGTGGACGTCCTTAACCTTCGTTGGCGTAGGCCAATCCTTGATGCCCGAAATTTTGACAGGGTCCATGCGCGTCACCCCCTTTTCAAGGATTACCCCCAGGTAATCCATACGTGGGGAGTGGAAGAGGCATTTTTCAAGTTTGTAGTAGAGATCGTGCTCTGCAGATACGCGGAGGACATCTTTGACTGCCTCGATGTGATCTTGCAGCGAGTGGTTAAGTCCTGTGGCGATGCCGATATCATCCATATAGACACGAATAACGGTGCCACACTTTTCATGTTTTGCGATGATGTCCCTGAAGATGAAATTCATCATAGTTTGGAACGTCGCTGGAGAGTTGGTTAAGCCGAAGAACATCACTGTGGGTTCGAATAAGCCATAACATGTTTTGAATGCAGCCTTTTCCTCATCTCCTTCTTTAATGCGTATGTTGTTATACCCCCATCTAACGTCAAGTTTAGTGTAGATGTGAGCATTACTGAGGTCGGTGATGAGATCAGAGATAAGGGGAAGGGGGTACTGGTTGCGAATGGTAACAGCGTTAATCTTTTGATAGTCTCGGACGGGTCGTAACTTTCCATCTTTCTTCTTGATGAAGAAGAAAGACGACGCGTAAGGGGATTTAGAGGGTCATATATAGCCCTTCTTGAGTTGCTCGTCGATCCATTCACGTAACTTCTTGTCTTCTTCTTGTGTCATGGGGTATATTTTACAATCGATTGCGTCGGCTGTTCCTGGTTTGAATTCGATAGCGTGATCCCAAGGCCTGCTGGGTGGAAACCTGTCCGATGCCTCTTTGCTGAAGAGGCGTTCAAATTCGTGGTATTCAGGGGGCAACTCAGCTTTCGTGACATATTGTTGAGCAGCTATGGCGAGATCAGTGGCAGTAGCCCTGATTCAGCATCCTTCTTCAAATTGCTGCCGTTGTTCGTCAGTGATAATACAGGAGTGTACGACTTCGTAGTCGTCATTTTGCACAGTGGTTGTTGCTACCACGGGCGTTGTTTTGATGTAGGGGTTGGTTGATCGAATAATGATGGGGAGCATATCTTCGTGTATAGCCACTTGCGACCATTTAATATGCGGGTCGTAAATAGCAAGCCAGGGGTAGCCTAGCACGATATCTTCGTTGCCAATGTCCGTAATAAGGAAGCGAATTTCCTTATGAATGCCTTTAGTTTGGACATCAACGTCGGTATAATGAGTGATACGCCCCGATTTGTTCTCTGTGTTGTCAATGTTCCATATTTTCTTTGGGATATCGAGTAGTTTGGTCCCGAGTCCCATTCGTTTTGCGAATGATGGTTTCATGAAGCAATGGGTTGCTCCTGAGTCGACTAACGCGCATATGTCGGCCATTGCGTAACTGGTGCGAATTGATACTGGAACTCTCATAGAACGATAGCGAGTCATGATTACACTGTTACAATTAACTGCCCTCACCCAGGCCGATGGGTTCAGGCGTCCTGAAAACCCTCCTTCTTCCACAGCTGTTGGAGGATAATGTCCTTTACATCGTCTGATTCTCCTGCTACTCCATTAAGCCAGTCGCTGGCACGTTGTTGAGGGGGTACGTCCTGAACCGCCCTAGTAGCGACCTCTGGTTCTTGTTGATGATAGTCGGTGTCGATATACCGGCTGGTTGATGCTTGGGGTTGATAGTCCCCTCGTGGTTGTCTACAATCGCGAGCCATGTGTCTGTCCTTTCCACAATTATAACAGATGACTGGCCTTTGATTATTTCGTCCTCCTCCTCTTTGGAGGAATCCTCCCCTTGGTCGATACAGGGGACGAGGGGCGAGTATGTCTTCAGCTCCTGCGAGTCGCCCTCGGATTCGGTCTGCAGAGGTGTCCATGGCGTTTGGATCTCGTAGATTTCTTGGCTGCCATGAACTTCTTGGTGGTCCCTGCCATTGTCTTTGTTGTCGTTGCCTTCCTTGTCCTTGTCCAGGGGGAACTCCCTTGTTCAACACCGCTTTAAGGCGGAGGTATTGCTGTTGACGAGTGGTAGCCGCTTCTTTCCATTCGCAGTAGTTGCGGGGATTATCAAGGGTATAGACCTTTTCATATAGGTCTTTTGGTAGTCCGCTTGCGAATAAATCCAGCGTCTGCGGATCATCGAGTCGATACTGAGCGCGGCGTATCAGTTGTTCGAATTGGGTGCAATACTCATCTAGATTGCCTCCAATCATTTTGACTCCCTTCTTAAGCTCATATTGAGCTTGTTCTTGTTCCATCGTATTGCAGAAGCGCTGCATAAAGCTGCGCGTGATTTCGTTCCATAGTCCTTCACTAGTACGGGGTATACCAGCTTGTATTTGGCCATTGAGCCAGGTAAGCATCGCTAGTACCCATTCGCTGATGTTAACACCTTTGATGTATGATAGGAAAAGCAGGGCTCGTCGATAGGGTGTGGCCATTATGCCTTCATCTGCATTCATGCCCCAGTAGACATGCCACTGAGTGAGAAACGCTTCGACCTTGGCGCGTTCTCCGTCAAATACTGTGGGTGCCTCGCCAGCTAGCTTGTTACTCGGAGGGGGAATGATAGGACCTGCACCTGGTATTCCTCCTCCCGGAGGTCCTCCTCCTGGTGGTCCTCCTGGGAATCCTCCAGGGAATCCTTCGAATCCTGGTCCTCTTGGTGGGGGTCCTCCACCTCCTCCGCTGGGAGGGTCGGCTACATCGGGCCCAATGGCACGATGGATTGCTACATCATCGTCAGTCATTCGATGACCCGTATATGGGTTGATGGGAGCTAAGTTAGCTCGCGATTCTTCTGTAATGCGTCTTTGTTCTTCTAGGGCGATCTGATCCCTTGCCTCACTGGTGAGGTATACCTCTTCTTGAGTAATGGTGGCTGTTGCCATTGCAACTGCCAGGCTGTGGATGTGGATTACTTCTGGTTCAGGTTGATGAATAGTTAGCGACTCAGTTTGTTGTATGATATGGTCGCCGATGGCTCCTAGGCTTGCTTCCTCTGCTGGTGTTGTTCCTCGACTTGGTGATTGTTGACTATCAGAGGCTTCTTCTCCGCTGATTCCTTCGTCGGTGTGTTCCTGTGCTTGTCCGTCAATAGGACCATAATCTGCGCGGCTATTAAGCTCTCGCGCGTCGATATCGCAGTTGTAGTTTCTTCCTGCTGGTTGTACAATATCCCAGCGATGATCTATAGGGTTCCAAGTAATCTCGACCCAACAGAGATGCTCGAAGTTAAACTCAACAGGTCGGAAACAGTTAGGACCGTTGAATTCTACGAAATATCCGGTATCTTCTCCTCTTTCTCTCCACTGAGCGGCTCCTAAGAATCTTGTTGGTACGTTGCGATCTCCTCGTCGTTCAATATGATAGGGACGGAAGGACGTCCACTGGTCTCTGGTCAAGTACGCCACGGTTGAGGATCTTGGTCTTAATGTTACGCTCCACAGGCGTTAGCCCGACTTGGACTTGGGATAGGTGTAGTCGACTTAGCGATGATAAGTGAATGGGGATCACGTGTCAACCCAACACAAGCTGAACAGGGACCCTACTGGCACACACTGCAGCAATAAGATGAAGAAGAGTATCCCTTGGTGGATACAAGCGGAGGCACGCTTAGTTTGAGACTAAGGCAAGCAAGAGGCGAGTCAAGTGGTGGATTGAAGAAGACCAAGATGGGGACTCTTGGTCTTCCGAGTCGACTACTTATACAGATACGCGCGGGCTTTAAAGCGCCGCTGGGACAATAGGTAACCAATAGCGTAACTAGCTCGAACCCTAGTACCGCTATCCTAGGAATGAGTCATACATGAGCCACAATCACATGCGAGCTACTATGCTGACTGATACGTCATAAGAGTCCATGACTAATGCTGATACCGGACCGTAGTCATAACCAGTCATGAGTCGTATGTAGTGAGTCATCAAGTCCGTACCGTAACATAGAAGATGCTACAGAGAAGAGGCTTGAAGAAGCAAAGAAGGCACTCACCAATGGAACTTTCAAACGAATCTCTCAGGCTGCACGACACTTCAAAGTTTCATACCACACACTTCGACGCCGGCATCAAGGGGTCAATGGCCCCCAATCTAAAGCACAAGCATCAAAGCAGTTACTTGATGAAGCACAGGAGAAGACCGTGTGCGAGTGGGTCACTTACATGGGGGCCACTGGGCGACCCGTCTCAAAGTGCATGCTGCGAACACATGTGGGGGATCTTAGTAAAGTCCTCCAAAAGAAGTCAAATGAAACCGGGAAACGTCAGCTACCTTCAAGAAACTGGGTCTATCCCTTCCTGACCCGCAATCCTGATTTGGTGTTGAGGCGGCCAACTGGACTCGACCCAAAGCATGCGCAATGCTTTAACCCCACAATTGTCAGTCAACATTTCCGGCTTCTAGGGGATTTTATAAAGGAAAAAGACATACCATGGGAGAATATCTATAACATGGACGAGAAGGGAATCCAGTTAGGTGGCGGAAGAAAGATGGACAACACACGGTTCCTGTACTCCCGAGAACAATCAGTGCGCACAAAGCTCCAGAGTGCCAGTCTTGAACTGGTCACAGTCATTGAATGTGTCTCCGCAGACGGCTCTAGTCTGAAGCCTGGATTTGTTCTCTCTGGGAAATGTGTACTCCGGGATGAATACTTTGAGGAAGATGGGATCATGTAAGTGCTTCTGGGGTTTTCGAAGACTGCAGGCGATGACTTACCAGATGTCTGCAGGGTTGCCCTGTCAGAAAAGGGCTGGACAAGCGATTATATCAGCTTACAGTGGTTTGAGAAACTCTTCGTTCCACAGGCGAGGGAGAAAAATAAAACTGGAAGGCCGATTCTGTTGATTTACGATGGCCACCATTCACATGCGTCGATCGAACTGTGCGAGGCTGCAGTGGAGGCCAATATCGAACTTTTTGCTCTCCCTCCTCATACCTCACACCGCCTCCAGCCTCTTGATGTCGGCGTTTTTGGGCCCTTGCAAAGAGCCTGGCAGAAACAATGTTCGGTTGTGCTGGACGAAACTGGGGGAGGAATAACGCATCAAAACTTTATCAAAGAATATCTGGCAGCACGCACCAAGTCGTTCAAAGAGTCAACAATCCTATCTGCTTGGAAGAAATCAGGTATCCGCCCATTGAACCCCCAAATATTCTCCAAGTTCGATTTTGCGCCCAGCTTTTGTTCATCAACAAACCCACCATTGCCGGAAACTTTCCCTGTTTCACCTGGTAATCCCGAGCAGTCAGCTTCCCTGGATGGTGATGGACCCAACAAGAATAGCAACCCTGGCCATTCTCCAGGCCTGGAAATGGGTACTGAGTCTACCAACACACAAAGTGCGGTGGAATCGATGGCGGAATCGATCAACAGAGGCTCAACGCCTAATCAGGGAACTCGTGTTCCCACTCGGAGTTCCCCTGAGTTTCCCATTTCGGCTCAGTCACTCATGTCCGCTCAGATGCAGGACGACATCACTCCCTCAGCACAAGACTCCATGACTAACTCTGAGTCCTCAATAACACGACCCAGGTGCAGTCTTCGCCTGGCAAACACTGCGCCAGTGCCTGGTCCCATCCAGCCCTTGTCACGGTCAACGTCACTGTCACAGTCCGAACACTCAGCATCGTCAGTGCCAGCCCCGATAATAGACCGCTCAAAACCTGTGGAAGCACAACTTGCAGACTCTGAGAGAGAGAATGGCGAGCTTTGGTCCATGATTGCAAACCTAATAGCCATGAACAGCTCCCTGCAGACTCACTGCTATTATGCGGGGCAGACGATCATGCAGCAGCAGCAGCTGCTGAATGCCAAGGTGGGAAAGAAGAACTCCCAGTGCCGGACAGAGAGGCCACTTAATGGGTCGACGGTCCTTACATCTGAGGAAGGTCACGATCGCATCAAACAACTCCGTGAAGAGGCAAAGTTGAAGGAGCAGAAGGCAGCTGAGGAGTTGGCCCGCAAAACCTCTGAGGACGAAGCACGGCGCAAACGGAGAGCAGACTACACACGAGTCTTTGCTGGGCCGTTGAACAAGTCAAGGCGAAAAGAAGATCTTGAAGACATTGCCATCGCACTTGCACTGCCAGAGGGCGGGAAAAAGGACGAACTCATCGAAAGAATAACAAATCATTTCGAAAAACACCCTGCACTAAAGACCGACCCTCGCTTTGAGGGGTTGTTTGGCTCACGGCCCCAAAAGCGAGCCCGCATCGACAATGGCATTGTAGCTGGGCCCTCATCAACTCCTGGACTGACCATTCCTCCTGGCTTCCCGCCACCTTACCCCCCACCCAACTTCTGGAATATACCCGGCACTTTGTTTTCAGCTCAACCATTCCCCCCATATTCGCAGCAGCACATAGAATAATGATTGTTTATTATCATACCCCTCCATCCCCCCCTACTATTACAACACCCTAATACAGTTTAACTTGTTGCGTTTCCATCAAAACTCCATGTTCGTTGTGTGAGCGTGCACCGCACTCGCAAGTGCAATTGTGCTTTGCCACAAATGCCGAATTGCCGACCGCTTACTCGCTTGCCGTATTCTGCCGTTGGTGTGACCATTCGTGACAAAAAGTTGCAGATGTGCGTGCAAACTCGGATGTATTCCGAACCCTCAAATAAAATCGAAACAAATACGAAAAAATCTTCAGAGGATGTTGAATACTATTTTCTATGAGTATGTACAATTTGTAGTAGCTACGATGAGTTGTTGAGACTCCAGAAGTGATTTGGTGTTTTTTTTGCAATAGCCTGTACGTGATAGTAAGGCAGAAGAAATCAGGAACCCACACCCCTTATATAAGCAATCAGACCCCTTCCACCACACGGCCTACTCCTCCTACACAACACCAAATTCATGGATTCTGTTCTGATGGGAATTTAGGGGACCCTTCTAGCTCTCATCTGGTCAGAGGATTTTTTCAATTTCTCAAAATTGGGGGTACAGTAGGGTCTAGAACTTTTATTTAGAAAAAGCATTTTTTCGCATTTCTGAGTTGAAAGAAACAAAGTTCAATATTCCGGCCGTTGAATTTGTCAAGTCACGTGATCAGACATGTGACTGAACATATGACGTAATCCCAGCACTTCACTGCAACACGACACCACAGTGACTCAGAAGGGCTTGTTCAACACGTTGCCTTGCGTTGCCTGCCTTCCCATCTACTTGCAGCACAACTTTTATTCCCTCTCTTTCATGTAGATTGTGGTTTTATTTTGGCCCAAATGTGAGGGTACTTGCAATATTAGCTGTACCTATGTTTTTTGGCATCCTCTTAAGACCCTCAACTGGAAATTGTCAAACCCTAACCCTAATTCTTGATTACATAAGGGGTGTGGGTTCCTGATTTCTTCTGCCTTATATTTCGGGAATCAGGATAAAGCTACTCTCGCTTGTTTAAGTTGTGGCGGTGCTACGGGGCGAACAAGAGATACTTTTTATACATAGTACAGAATAAACAGTCTGTGAATGACAATAACATTCTCCCAAGAAGCTGGATCAGCAGGAATATAGGCAGCAGGTGCGACAAGCACTAGTAGTGGTTCGCTATCATAGTTTTGTCTAGGACGCGGGACGGCCGGCGTGGCCGCCGCTGTTCGGTCACTTCGGTCCTCTGTTCTCAGCGCCTATGAAGATGACTCGAATATGGCGCATGACATCACGATAACAAGACCGTCTTAGCTTGACTTTTGAAAGCGAATCGGATAACCAAAATGCCCTCTCGCAGAGCTCCTTTCGGCACTTGGTCCTCTCCCATTACTGCAGACGTGTTGGTTCAGAGTGTATGTGCTACTCCTCAGGTTGCCTTTTAGTAGGGCGGTTCTAATCGAATCACACCTCGTCGCCTACGGCACCGTCATTGCAGAGCATTTCCCTTGTCGATGTACTTCTTGATCCAGTCACGCACAAGGCATACCACATTGAAAGGAGGCCGTCTGAGGGTGGACGAGCCGTTATAGTCGATACCATCGCCAACAAAGACATTTTCGGTCCTGAATGGAACGCCACGACTAAGGTCCATGAATATGGCGGAGGCGCTGCGATTATCCACGATGGGACGACGTACTTCTCGCATTCGCCTGATGGAAGGGTATATTCCTTCAAAGATGGATCAGAACCAAAGGCAGTGACTCCTGGTGAGCATTCTCCTCCGTCGCTATGATCGAGCATACTGAGCCATCTGTTGTTGCATAGCGGAAGTGCCATTCAGATATGCCGACTTTGACGTTCACCCGATTCACCGGCATTTCCTCGCTGCGGTGCTCGAGGATCACACAAACGATGACCCGACAGCCGTTGTCAATAGACTCGTAGTCATCAATACGAAGACCCAGTCGCTGACGACTATCGCCTCCGGAGCCGACTTCTACGCAGCCCCCCGATTTTCTCCGGACGGTGCTCGCATAGCATTCCAGCAATGGAATCACCCCGACATGCCATGGCAGCGATCCGCGGTCCTCGTACTCACATTTGTCGCAGATGGCGATAACATTACTTGTAACGATGAAAAAGAGCTCGCATGGGACCAGCGCGAGGTTAGCGTAGGTTATCCCGGGTGGATCGGCTCCGATACACTTATTTTTCTTACGGACGAATCTGGGTTCTTGAACCCGTGGACGTACTCTGTATCCTCCAAGAATGCGGGCCCTCTTCTTGCAAGGCCTGTACCGCAAGACTTCGCAGTTCCCGCATTCACCCTCGCAGGCTCACCGTACGCGGTCCTAGATACGGAGAAAAAGCTTGTGCTGTTTTCCGCGCTCGAGAACGGGAGAAGTGTACTATACCTCTTTCAATGGGAGACCAAGTCTTTGGGCCCTATCGGGACCCCCTTCGTTTCTATTAGTGCGATCCGTGCGGCGGACGACAAGAAGGTCGACAAGACATTGGTCTTCCAAGCCAGATCGACGCGAACTCCATCGGCGATCATCAAACTTACTATCTCAGATCTCTCCTCACCGGACTCGGGCGTCTCTTATCAGACCCTCAAGTCCTCCGCGGAGTCTCTCCCATTCCCAGATAACATCATTTCAAACCCTGAACCGCTCACTCTAGGCACGGAGAGCGAGCCCGTGTATGCCACTCTGTACCCGCCAACGAACTTTGCATACGACGGCAGCTCAGATCCCGCCGAGAAACCTCCCTGCATTGTCAACGCTCACGGTGGTCCAACAGCGATGGCGGGGCAAGGACTGGATTGGACCAAGCAGTACTTCACCAGTCGTGGTTGGGTCTGGTAAACATTAGTCCCTTTTTCATCAGAGCATTCCGGTCTCACACTCTTTGCAGGGTTGATGTCGATTACAGTGGCTCTGGTGGGTATGGAAGGAAGTACATGTATGCTCCTATCTAGCAGTTCTTCGTCGAAATGATCTTGACGTAACGCAGAGACCGCCTCAATGGCGCATGGGGTGTCGCCGATATCGCCGATTGTGCCTCCGCAGCAACGGCCCTCGTCTCCTTAGGCCGCATAGACGGCGCGCGGACGGCGATCCGCGGTGGCTCGGCGGGGGGCTTCACAACTCTCGCTGCCGTGTCCCAGCCTGCGACTCGACACGCGTTCACAGCGGGTACCTCGTTGTTCGGAATCTCCGACCTGACCCGTCTGGCGAAAGCGGGAACGCATAAGTTCGAGTTGCGCTACATGGACAAATTGATGGGTGGCACGGTGGAGAAGATTCCAGAGGTGTATGTGGAGCGCAGCCCCGTTAATAACGCGCAGAATATTCGCAGCCCGCTCTTGGTGAGTTGGGGTCTAACATAGACGGTTATTGTAAGTCTACTGACACGTGCGCAGCTCTTGCAGGGAACAGAGGACAAAGTCGTGCCGCCAGAGCAGGCAGAGGCCATAGAGAAGATCATGCAGGCGCAAGGAAGACACGTTGAGAAGGTGTTGTTCGATGGCGAGGGTCATGGCTTCATAAAGGCCGAGTCTATAAAAGTCGCGCTTGAAACGGAGCGTGGATTTTACGAAAAGGTGTTCGGTATTGGGTCATAGGTTTGCAGAACGAGTATGATCGTCATCACGATCGTCATCGCGAGCCGCACCGACTTCGCGTGCGCTGTGAGCTCAACAATTGGTTGTTCATGTAGTCCGTTCCAATCTTTGAATAAATTGATGGATTGTATTGCTAGTACCAACCAAGGTGTATGTAAGGGTCCGAATCCTGCACCAATGGTCGAATTGGTCGAACGTTGAGCGCTTTGAGCGAGCGGTACAACGTACGCAAAATGTGTCATTCGAACAAACCCTCCGGCCCGGGCGGCCGGGCCGTTTGACTGCAGTGTTGGTCGCGATGACTGCTTGCGATTGTTGACTCTGCATCCGTGCTCGCGCTCTTCTCTCTTTATAGAGGATGAGGAGGTCTTGTAATAACTACTGTCCGGAATAAATTTAATTCAAAAAAAAATAAAAAATAAAATCCGTGCTCGCGTTCGATTTTCAATACGTCCCAAAGTTCCGCGCTCTCTGCTCATAGCCAATTTCGCTCTTCTACCACGACGACACGCCTCGAGACGATCGTTCATGACCCCTCACATTCAAGTTCTCGCAGCGTCGTCTACAAGGGACAGGAACGTAGTATAGCTTGGTATAACAAGTCGAGTTCAAGGTCATCCCTCACGGATGGCGTTATATTCTACGACATCGAAACATCATTTAGCATGCTGTATACGTCAAAGGTTATGGAGCCGCAAGTTGTCAATATGGATATGGACCCATGCCTGGCAAGTTGATGCAGGAGAAATCGAGGAGAGACAGGTGGAGAGAAAAATAAAGAACGCGAACCGCATTACGCTAGTTAATAAACTAGTGACACTACGTTTATGGTCTCCCAGAACGAAATCCGGACAGCCACTGCGCGATCTCGTCCCGTCCATGCAGCGATGCCAATTCCGACGGAGTCCTTCCCTTCTCACCCTCAGCATCTATGTCTGCGCCGTGCTCTAGCAGAATGCGTGCGGTATCGAGATTCGATTGACCCATTGACACCAGATGTAAAGGTGTCCGGTGACGGGTATCCCGTGCGTTCACATCCGCGCCATGCTCCAGTAATAACCGCACAACCCGGGGACAATTACCTTTGGGGCTATCACCCCATATTGCGTCGTGCAAGGGACTCCGGCCGTGACGGTCCTGGGAATTGACATCTGCGTTGTGCTCAAGTAGCACCCGAACGACTTCGAAGTGTCCGCCATTTGCTGCCCAATTTAGCGGAGTATTGTGGCGATCGTCCCGCAAACCCACATCTGCGCCATGTTCGAGTAAACATTGAACAATGTCGAGGTGCCCCGACCGCGATGAAAACAGTAGTGGTGTGCCGTCCGCGCCGCCTCGGACGTTGACACCTACACCATGCCGAAGCAGTGACCGCACAACCTGGAGATGACCCGCAGAAGACGCCGAGTGTAATGCAGTCCCGCAATGACCGCCTCTAGCACTTGCGTGTTGCCGATATTTGAGAGTGAAGTGTTCGACTAGCTCGTGGAATCCGCACAGCGCAGCATAATACAACGGTCTTGCTCTGGGTACAGGATCTGGTATGTTTCCGGAATAGCTAATGTGATCGACGTCGTGCAATCGGACCCACGCTTCAAAGTAGGGTTTGTCTGGATCAAAGAGGTATTCCATCCCAACGCGGATCCGCGAGGCGACGTCCTCAACCCGAGCATGGCTCACCCAGTGCTCGGCGGCATATCGAGCCAGAGGTGCGGCACCGGTGCTGTTGTTGATGTCGGGGTCCCGGAGTAGAGCACCGAGACAAGCCTGTGCCATCACCGTGTGGGCCTCTTTGAGAGAAATATAGTACCGCGAGATGTCTCCCATCGAAGTTGCGAGCCGATCCGACATCAAAAACTCCTTCACCGAAAAATGCGAAAACTGAACAACCGAGGATCCGTGGCCGGGGACGACAGTGATTAAACTTGAGCAGGTTGAAAGTACTGCTTGTTCTTCCCACCGCCAGTCCGAGTTTAGCACAGGGATCCCACTCTTCGCGACGTTGAAGTCAAACGCGAGTAGTTCCACGAGTTCGGCGACGGAAAGGGGTCGAGCCGCCACGGTGAGGCATTGAAGCAGGCGGTACGCGAGAGCTTGGTTGGTCTTCTTGATTTCCATTATGACCCGCTCGTATGTCTCGTCCAGTGTCTCTGGGAGCTCATTTAGAGTTCGCCGAACGCATTGCGGAAGACATTGTCGTAGTGTTTCTAGTTGACAGAACACCCATCGAAACCTGGCTTGGGTCATGAACTATATTGACGAGGTTAGAGTAACGAAAGCCCTTACATTCCATCCGCTTTTTCGGAGAGTGCATCAACAACCATTTTCTTGTCCTCTTCTCGCCACCTCTTCATCATCGTCTCGGAGTCAGAGTATACGACAGAATTGATGTAATCGACGATATCCTTCTTTTGTCCACTTTCGTCATGGAGCAAAACACTGTGAAGTGCCAACGGTCCAAGAGTGGCCCGAATATCGAACTCGGGACGGCTGGTGATGCAAATGTGAAGACGAGGTAGGCGAAGATTAACCAGGTCCTTGACAAGTGCAAGCACCTTCTCACGAGACGACGGGATCCCAGACGAGTTTGGGCACTCGTCGAGAGCATCCAAGATAATGTAGGTTGGGCGTTGGTCGGAAATTGTGAGCATGTCCCTGAGGCATTGTGTCATCACACCAACCCTCGGCTTCTTTTCGCCGTTGTCATGTGCCACATAGAGACGAGAAAGGATATCTCGACAAGGATCAGACTGAGCGGAAAGCTGAATAAGAAGTGAGGGGAGAAGGTTTCGGATATGTTGTTTGTCAAGATCCCTGAAGTCGAAATAAAAGTACGCCATTGATGCCAATCCCGCCTTGCTTAGAGTTACGATCTCTTGTATGAGGGCGGAGCTGTAAGGAAAGCTGAGCTCATCGAGGTTCAGAGCGCTGGTTTATGACGAACCAAAGGATAGTCTTCCCCGAGCCAGCTATGAATGTGGACAACGATGAGAGTCGATTGGTGAAGAATTAGAAGAACGTACGTTTGCCATGTATCCACAAGAGAGAGCCAGTTGATTTCCATTCTTCAAACATGCCGCCTTGGAAGAACCACTGGGCAGTTCCCCCATGGTGAAGCTCGTACGCGATGTCGTGATTTGTCGATGGGTCCGGGGGAAGTACCCATTCCTTGAGGATCTTTCTGCCTGCTGGCACGTTAAAGACACCACGACCAGAACGACGGGGCATGTCACAAACATTTTACATCGTCTACGATGACGCCGCTTGCCAATTGTTGGACCACTTGCTTCGTTTCTTTTCCGTCCAACAAACATATGCGTGTTCAGCATCAGGTTCGAGGAGGTTACACCCCGGACTTACCATTCATAACAGTGGTCAGCTTGTTGTCGACGATGTGCGTTAGCTTCAGAATCTCTGCCGCCGCCATCAGAGCCTCCTCCCGCGTCAAGTCATCTAATCGCTTTAAAGCATCTTCCACATCCTTCTTTCCGACAAGCTTCTTTAGAACTTTTTCTAAGTATGGATTAGGAGACAATTTTATATCGCATCGCAGAGAGAGACATACTCGCTCGACCCTGCCGAATTTCCTTCGTTGAAATTGCGAAGATGTTCAGCACTTCGGTCATTATCTTCACGATTATGCCGGTCATTGCATCTGTGGGTCGGACTGCAGCATAAGACTCGAGGCGCTCGAAGAAGTTTTCGAAACTCTCGAAAAGATCAATGAGAGTATCTTGACTCGCAGCAACGTCCTTGGCTGCCTGCAACAAATTCCGTTTCAGGAATTTCTTCAAGAGGACGGTGGATACTCACTAGGAGGAGAACCCCAACACCAGTGAAGATCACATTTGCAGGTGAGAATGCCTGCGAAATTAGTATTACGGTGGCGTATGGGCAAGTTGGCTAGGGGACCCACGAGATCCCCGAGAGTTGCAGAAAATGCGTGGAGGACATTGATCGTCGGGTTCAGCCATCGTGATAACCTCTCGTCTGCCCTCCTTGATTGATCAAATTCCTTGACTCTATCCTGAAGGACAGAAAGGATGTCGGCAGGAGAGCTACAAGCCCTGAGTTGCGCTGAGAGCGGATGGGTGAGAAGGTCCTTCTTGGTCTTTTTCTCATACGCTTTCAAGGCAGCATTGAAGATAAGCTGGAAGTTGGAGGAAGATGTCGAAGTGGATAGAACTTGAGACATAGGAAGAGTGATACGGACGGGCTGACTAGCTGATGAGTGTGAGACAGAAAGACTGCCAAGGCAGAGGGGAGCGCACACGATCATCGGAGGCAGTACTCCATGTGTACGGGCGTTCCCGGCCCGGTGGACTTACATAGCCCAGGCGAATACAGCAACTTGAAGGACTCGGAATACACTGCTTTAGCTTAGACCTTGGCCGCCGCTTGGATGCCAAGTGTCAGGCTGTTTTCCCGCGACGACGTACCTACCCACTTAACATCCTCTCTGTTACCTCCTTCGACACGGCTGCGCTATTCCAGTTGTTCCCTTGCTATGATAAGTACCGCTCTTGATATCACTGGCACTAGCTGATGGTCATTCGCGCGCGTGTGCCCCGAGCCAACAGTCTCTTCAGAACATCGTACCAGCTTTACCCGCACGCTGAGACGATCGACGCGACTCGCACGATCGCCAATTATGGGCTCACCGCGGAGTTGCATGCACACGTGAAAACCATCCCGCGGACGACGCGATTCAACTCTCCACATTTTTTGGCTCTGAATGGCAGCAGCAACAGCTGGGCAGTGGGGTTACTGCATGAATCGGTGGAACGAAAAGAAGGTCGACGCTAGCTAGTTTCTGGCTTTCGGGGACGTGGAAACTCAAAGCGTAGCAGGAAGGAGAACTAGTAGGAAAAGAAGGAAGACGAGCAGTGAATATTCGGGGAGACGAAATCATGGTAAGATAGCTGACACATGCATTCCTCTTCATTTCAATTTTATGTTCAAGTTACTGCTCGAAAAAAAAATACCGCAATTATGATAATAATATTTTTTTTAAAAAGTCAGAATGTACTGCCAGTGGCAGACTACCGGTATGACTACCTTGTTCCCCACCTCTTCCGCTCTCACTAAAACTTTGGCAACAGCCGATTTTATCGATGGGAATTCCTATGATTCTGTAGTGCTTTATCCCCTTCCCTGTCGCCCACTCCGGTTATAACATTTAAATTTGTACGAGCCGAAGATTTTTCCAGAGAACCGCCCCAACGGCCAGCGGGTAACGACCGAATCTCGCTTGTGACTGGGAGAGGTCTTCCGTCGTCCGCGTTTGCCATGTCCTCCAGGTGTTCCTTC
Organism: Lactarius indigo; assembly: GCA_025766275.1. NCBI lineage: Eukaryota > Fungi > Basidiomycota > Agaricomycetes > Russulales > Russulaceae > Lactarius > Lactarius indigo. Next base: position 52,372 of record JAFKAC010000016.1, on the reverse strand, counting down.
GTATCTTGAAAAGGTCAGTACCTTGGTGCGGAGGGTTTGAGGGGCTGAAATGAATATCTTATTGTTCTCCTTGTGAGTGGGTACCACCTCGAGTGGTCGAGTCGGATGCGAACAATACGTCTATTTCCTGGCGTCTCTAATCGGTTCGTTGCGTGTATGTAGTTTACAAGTGGGACTGCAGCATAGCAGTTGTTCAATAGTTTCGAGAAGGTTGCTCTTACTCCCTTATTATGCGCCGCGTACTACTCCACACTAAGGCCAACCCAGAAGTGCGTTCCGTAGGTTTATAAAGTCCGGTGTCCCGAGACCCGTAACCTGCCGAAATGAAAATCAGCCAATGTCGAAAATGAAGAGACACAAATCTCGCGGGACGAACAGGATCCCATCCAACAATGGCCTCAAATCCGTCGGTGCCGCAGCCCGGGTTATACCCCGATACGATATCATTGAGGGCCCCTCGGCCTTTGCCGTACAGCCAGGGATTGAGGAAGCCGAGCGGGGGTTTATTTGTCGAAATCAGAAAGTCGTTGAGCAGTGAGATTATGCCCGCTACGGTCTGTACATTGGTGGTCAGCTCAGTGCTTGAGGATGAGTGCGCAGGGTAGAGGGAAGAGGGGAAACGCACTGGTGCCGCACAGCTTGTGCCGTCCATGAGAAATGGCACGACTTCCTTTTCCGGTAACCACCACCACTGCGCCACTTCGTGACTCAGAGGTAGAGGCATACTAGGATACGCTACGTAGTAGTACAGGAAACACATCCCGTCCACATTCATACTCCTTAAAGCATTAGACCTTAAAAACGAACGATCCATAACAGGAACAGTTCAAAAGAAAACGGAAGATATGGCCTCCAAGGGCCTATCACCTCCGAGCGCTCCCGGGCGCAACCCCCCCGCACACCCCATGACCACAAGGGCCAGTTCAAAAGTGGACACCCAACAGACCCCCTCTCCTACGCATCAACCCAAATCAGGGCAGAAAAGCACAAGCGTCAGCGAAGCCAAAGCCCACCTAATCAGCGAAAGCTGCATGAGCAACGAGACCCCCATATCTCATTCCTCGCTCGTACAATCTCTCGTACTGATAATCAAAAAGTACTCTAGATCCTCCCCCCCGGCTCTCATCAAAACGCTGCAAGCATACGGGATGATCCTGCAGGAGTCGAAAGAGACAATCCCCACACAACCGCAGCCACAAGTACTAGAAGTCCTAACGGCGAAGATAGGGGAGATGGTCACAAGCTCAGTTCAGAAGGGCATCAACGAGCTAAGTACCTCTCTAAAGAGCACCCTCGCTGATCAATCGAAACTCCAGGAATCAGCCGTAGCCCTAAACAGCGCGGCCAGCACGCTAAACAAAGTAGCGTCAGATATGAGCAAAAGCATCCTAGAAGCCAACACGGCAACATCTAAGATCACTGAAACCGCAACCTCATACAAAGAAGCACTCCTCACCACTACCGCCCGCCCACCACAGACCCTCCCGCGCACAACAAAAGCTCACCTCACCCCCGCCGACCACGAGCTCAACCTCCACCTGGGGATCGACAGGAAAGCTCGGCAGATCCTCATGGACTCAGCCACGGGAGAAGGTCCATGCCTCAACATACACGAGATCAAAGAGAAAGCGGAGACGGTGCTCGCCAACTTCTCACCGCCTCCCCCGGAAGGCACCAAAATTCAAGAGGTGAAGAAACTGAAGAACGGAAGCATCATCATACAATTCGAAACAAAGGAAGCTGCAGAATGGATTAGAATCCCCACCAACGAAGCTATCTTCACAAGAGGATTCGACCCCGACATGTGCATAAGAGACCGCGTACACCCCCTTATGATTCCCAGGATCCCAATCACTTTCGACCCAAACAACCCCGCCCACCTCCGGGAGATTGAAGAGATCAACAGAATCCCTACAAACGGCATCAAAAAAGCAAGATGGATCAAGCCGAGCTATAGACGCGCCCCGGAACAACGCTTTGCCCACGCTATTTTCTCCTTCACCTCGGCCGCAGAAGCTAATAGAGCGCTTAGAGAAGGGATATACGTCTGCAGCATCAGAACATTCCCCAAAAAGCTCAAATTCGAACCAAAGCAGTGTATGAAATGCCGCAAATGGGGACACTTCGCAACAGAATGCCTCGCCCCGCACGACACCTGCGGTACCTGCGGAGGCAAGCACAAAACTAAAGAGTGCAAAGAAGCCAACAAAAGATACTGCGTATCATGCAAAACGGACACTCACGCAAGTTGGGATCGGGACTGCCCCGAATTCCATAGGAAATGCGAAGAATACAACGGATTCTACCCAGAGAACAACCTAGTATATTTCCCAACAGACAAAGACTGGACGCTGACGACGCGCCCAGATAGAATCCCCTTTGAAGGCAAATTCCCAGAACGGTTCGCGGTAGCCAGCCTCCCCCTCCCTAACAACAAGACTCGCCAGCTACCCACCCGCCCCATAGGCAAAAAGACAAAGCATCATAACAACAACGCCACGGGAGGTCAGGCAGTACTAGAAGCTTTCTTCGGCAAATGCTCCAACCCTCAAGACACGAAAATCGCGCCACCAAACTGCACAGAAGATGACGACGCAGAATACTATTCTCACTTCACATCCGACAACACAGATCAGCCGACAGACCCAACACTGAACCTTAACCTATGAAGACACAACCGATAAACAAGGAACGCAAGGCTATCGCTATCTGGCAGCAAAACATCAACCGCTCCCCAACCTGCCAACACGGGATCATCAGCAGCGGCAGACTAGTCGAGCACAACATTGACATCATAGCGCTTCAGGAGCCGTCAATCAACTTCCTCAATAAGACCATCGCATCTAAAGATTGGGTCCCAATCTACCCATCAACGCACGACGCACTCCCCAACAAAACAAGATCGGTTCTACTCGTAAGAGGGGACCTACTTACAGAAAGCTGGGAACAACTGGACTTCCCATCCGGGGATGTCACAGCCATACGCGTAAAAGAAAAATGGGGGACCCTAACCCTATTTAATATATACAACGACTGCGAGCACGATAACACGCTCAAAGAGCTAACATCGTACCACAGAGCACACGCTCAACAAATCCTAGGCTCAGAATCGTCACAAAACGAACACCATCTAATCTGGCTAGGTGACTTTAACCGCCACCACCCATACTGGGACAACCCGGAAGACAATAGACTCTTCACGAGCGAAGCACTAGAGGCGGCGGAAACTCTACTAAGAACCGTGGCTGACCTAGGCTTAGACATGGCACTGGCAAAAGAAACCCCGACACACATCCACAACGTCACTAAGAAATGGTCAAGACTGGACAACGTCTTCGCCACCGAGCACACAATTGAAGCGCTCACAACATGCGACACTCTACCGGAGGAACGAGGCAACTCAGACCACCTCCCCGTGGTCACGATCATCGACCTAGAACTTACAAAAGCCCCAGCGAAGACCATCAGAAACTTCAAGGACGTGGACTGGGAAAGTTTCTCCGAATCGCTTCGGAAGAAGCTTAACAGCCACGGTCTCCCGTCGCAAATCAACACTCAATCTTTCCTCAACCGAGAATGTGACACCCTGACCAAAGCACTACAAGACACAATCGAAGCCGAAGTGCCCATCACGGACATCAGCGCTAAGTCCAAACGCTGGTGGTCGAAAGATCTAAAGAAACTCCGCAGAAACGCAGACAAACTAGGAAGAAAGGCCTACAAGTACAGAAAATGGCCCGACCACCCAATCCACGCGGAACACACAAGCGCACGCAACAGATACACCCAAGCCATTGAATACGCGAAGAAACATCACTGGAGAGACTGGCTAGAAAGATCGTCAGATCCAGACTTATGGACGATACACAAATACATTTCGGCCCCGGCCAGTGACGGAGGAAAGACACGAATCCCGAACCTAAAAGTGACAAACGCGGAAGGTGACCCCGCAATAGCAAGCAACAACGCAGACAAGAGCAGAGCCCTAGCAAAAACCTTCTTCCCGAAGAAACCTCAAGAGATGCAAGACAACATCCTAGGGCAAGCACACCCTACGCCGGTCTGCAAAGCGCAAACTCTCACCAAGGAACAAATCCGCAAGCACATCGCTCACCTCGGCCCGTTCAAGGCCCCCGGCCCGGACGGTATCCCAAACATCGTCCTGATCAAATGCGTTAACATTATAGTCGACAGACTCTGGGAAATATACAACGCTATATACAAAAGAGGACTATATTACGCCCCCTGGAAGCAATTCACAACGGTGGTCCTCAGGAAACCGGGCAAGCCCAGCTACGACATCCCCAAAGCCTACAGACCAATAGCACTACTAAACACCATGTCGAAAGTGCTCACATCCATCGTCGCGGAACAGCTATCATACTGCGCCGAAAAATACAGTCTACTACCAAAGCACCACTACGGAGGCCGACCAGCACGCACCACCACAGACGCAATGCACGCGCTCACATACCAGATCAAAGGCGCCTGGCGGAACAAGAAAGTCGTCTCCGTACTCTTCCTCGACATCGAGGGTGCTTTCCCCAACGCGGTGAACGAGAGGTTAATCCACAACATGAGAAAGCGCAGAGTACCCAAGGCGCTGGTAGACTTCACAAAAAACCTACTGAGAAACCGCTCCACCACGCTGAAGTTTGACGACTTCACCTCAGATAGCATCCCAATTGACAACGGGATCGGGCAAGGCAACCCACTCTCAATGATCCTCTATCAATTCTACAATGCGGACCTCCTCGACATCCCAGAAGGAGACGACGAATCGGCAATGGCATACGTCGACGACGCCATCCTAATAGCCACAGGACCCAACTTCACCGACACACACCAAACTCTCGCAAACATGATGACTAAGACAGGGGGCGCAATAGAATGGTCGAAAGACCACAACTCCAGATTCGAATTCAGCAAACTAGCTCTAATCGACTTCGCACATAAGTCCAGCAAAAAGGAGAGACGCCCCCTAAAGTTGCTAAACACTACGCTAGAGCCGGCCACAAACACGAAGTATCTGGGAGTATACTTCGACCAACACCTCGACTGGGGGAAACAGCGCAACTACGCCCTACAAAAGGGCGTCAAATGGGCCTCACAGATCAGGCGAGCAGCGGCACCAAGTTGGGGTATCACCCCGAAACGCGCCCGACAACTCTACATCGGAGTCGCAATACCAAGGACACTTTACGCAGTCGACATATGGGGAAGTCACGCCGCAAAAGACGAAACATCAAGCGAATTAGGGAGGACAAAAAGAAGAAGAAACAAGCTGAACTCCATACAAAGAGCCGGCACACTAGCCATCACAGGCGGGCTCCATACCTCCCCAACTGACACGCTCAACGCGCACGCAGACACCATCCCGATGCATCTGGAAATAGAAAAACACCTCTTCAGAGCAGCATCCCGCATCGCAACGTTGCCGTCAGAGCACCCCCTTTACAAACCCGCAAGAAAGGCCGCAAATAAGAACATCAAGAGACACAAATCCCCACTTCACGACCTGATGCAAACGTTCAGCATCAGGCCGGACGACTTCGAAACAATTCCGGCCATAGGCACAAACCCGGCAACAGCACACAAAAGACCATTCGGTATAGAGATAGCGGGCAACAAAGAAGCATCAAAGAAAGCCGACAAGGAAGGAAGCGAAGAAATCAAAGTATATTCGGACGGCTCAGCTCAAGACGGGAAAGTCGGCGCCGCCGCCATCCTGATCAGACCGGGAAAAGTCCCACGCGCGCTACACTTCCACCTGGGAGACGCAAAACACCACACGGTGTTCGAAGCGGAGCTGGTAGGACTCCTTTTAGGCTTACACCTAATCAAGACGGAGAAAAAGGGCAGAACCAGCTATGCACTGGGAGCAGACAACCAAGCTGCAATAGGCGCACTGGCTACCCCAAGCAACAGATCGGGACACTACCTAGCAGACAGCTGCCTATCCTCCGCACACAGCATCCGAAACGAGAGAGGCACGGCAAACTACAGACTCACAGTGCGCTGGACTGCGGGTCACGTCGGCATTGACGGAAACGAACAAGCAGACGCGGAAGCGAAAGCAGCCGCAGAAGGAAAGACATCGCAAGCATCCGACCTCCCAAAAATACTCAAGAAATCTCTACGGAAGAACAAATCGGCCACCAGACAACACTGCAAAAGCGTACTCAAAGAAATCTGGAAAGAGGAATGGGCCCTATCCCCACGCGCAGAAAAACTGAAACGATTTGGCTTCACTTCTCCGTCTGACAAATTCCTTAAGCTGACGAGCGTTCCGAACCTATCCAGGAAAGGAGCCAGCTGGCTATATCAGATAAGAGTGGGCCACTTCCCGCTCAACGCGTACCTGAACAGATTCAAAAGAGTCGACAAACCAAACTGTCCAGCGTGCGGCTATCATACGGAGAACGCCCAACACTTCCTGCTAGACTGTCCGGCCTATGCACACGAGAGATGGGCGCTCACGAAAAAGCGCAACCCCAAAGAGCAAGACTTCGCGAAAATCATCACGAACCCGAAAACCATTATTCAAGTAGTGAACTACATACAAGACACGGGGAGATTTACGCAGGATAATAACAGCGCGCATAGGGCAGCAGAGAAAGGAAGAGACCGAAGAAGACACCCACCAAACAACACGCTCCAATAACTACACAACCCCCCACCCTGAACCCGTCAAAACCCCATCTCCACAACTTGCCGAACCCAACACATACAGGTTCATTCAAGGGACGTAGTAGAAGGCGGTAGACGAAGGAAGCGGCCACGCCCCACTCACCAAGACCATCGCAACCCAAGCCGCGCCTTGCGCCACGGCGATCCAATCGCCCCACCAACTTCAACGCTTGACAAGAAGCTAAGCTTTTCCACTCCGGAAAAGGGGAGACTTAAGATGAAAGGGTAGAGCACAGAAAGCGGAGAGACACGGTCGCGTAGATACATATGCAAGTGTAGTGCTACATAGGGTACTATTCCCTCAGGCGCACAAAAATGGATTCAAAAAAAAAAAAAAAAAAAAAAAAAAAATGAGAAATGGCACGTTCTGCTGGATAAAAGATATTCTGAGAGCCTGCGCAGACATGTCGGGGATACCTCGGCCGGACGGGCTGCACAAACCATGAAAAATTACAAAGTAAGAATAGATCAGGCCAGATCGCGGCAGAGACCACACTTGTACAAGCCATCATACTGATTGCCGAGTTTCTGCAAGAAGGGGAGCACAGCATCGTCTTGGTATTCTTCGCGCGGAAAATGGTTCGAGAAGCCGCCCCCAGAGAGGCCTGCCGCGATCTCGGGGTCCTGGCGCGTCGTTCCGCCTACGCTGGTGACGAAGGGACCTGCAGAACCGTGGCGATGCGGTGAGATACTTGTTCCAGAGACGGCGAACTACCTCCATGGGGAAATGGAACACTGCACATACAGCTTGCAGGGAACTCAGGTACGAACTGGATTCTTCCGGAGCCGTCATCGACCACGCAGTCCCTACCGACGCCCTTGTTGCCACTCGTGACGACGATAGTGGCACCACGGGCACCAAGTTTGGCGAACTGTTCACACAAAACCTTTGCATACTCCAGCGGGAGATTTTTCTCTTAGTCGGCATACGTATTGCAGACCGTCTGCGGGACTTGCTCCTCGCCGAGCAAGTAGTTGGTCCACTCCAGCCATACGTCGCCCTTGTCTGGTTCGTTCCCTTTCATGAGAACATTGCCGCCGGTGACGTAGAAGGTGTGCGGAGTCGGGTACGCCATCACCTGCGTGTATTGCATGTTCATGTTCGCCTCGGCGGCGGGGCTGGCATAGGTCGGGTCGTACACGCCGCCATTGACCGGGTCGATACTGAAGGTCGCGCGATCCGCGTCTATGCGATATTGGGTCATGAACGTCTTCAAATCTACCGGACTCGGGTACTGGTTCAAGAAGCCCGCAACCCCGAGCTTATTTCGTTTCGTTGCGACCGGCACATAGAGGAACGTCTTGTATAGCGAGCGCAAGTCGTTCGGTGTGATTTTATTGTTGCGACTCGACAGCGTCGTCACGAGCTCTCTCGACGCCACATCAACAGTTGCCGGCGTCTGCTGTAGAGTGTGCATGGAGGCAAAGTACGTCGTCGGCACGATGGTCCGCACATGTCTGTGCAGCACCGCGGGGAGCGCATAGCCGGTCGTGCGGAGAATAGTGGTGTCATTCGTCCCTGTGTGTCGGTAGAGCTGGTACGACGCGCCAAGAAGTACATTAGCTTGGGGCACTGGAACTCCCGTCAGTGTTAGCCAGCTGCCGTCGTGTGTGGTTGAGATGGATGAGGGTGGCACATCGTGGTGTTCAAGCCAGGAGTTGATGAGTTCTACCGTGTCTGCGCGCGGCGCGACGAGCTGAGCGACCTGCTCCTTTGATAGGTGTGCACCATATCTGCGACGGAGCGGGTGCGCATGTGAGTACATCGTGCGAGAAATAATATCGGAGAGGACGTGCTTTGGACTTCTGGGGTCGCTAACCTCGTAGAGCGCATCAATTAAGCCATTCTCGTGGTGAGCCTTGAGGGAAATGTGCAGGTCGATGGTGGTACCAGCGGGAGGGGGACCGAGGGTCTCCCAGTTGAGCGGAACGGAATCCCAGGTGTGCTTGACGCGTATATCGTCCCAAGGTGGTGCAAGAGACCTTGCGAAGTTGGCGAGGGGCCCGACAGCGAGAACATAGAGTAAAGAAAGCTGGTGGTAGCGCATTATTGGGGACCGCTGAGGGGTTAAAGAAGGGGGGTGTAGAGAATGCGCACAGGAACACTAAGAAAACGACTGGGAAGCAGAGCTTTTATCATGCACTTCGTGGTTAAATGGAGATAGGAGCTGAATCGCAAGTGTCCTAAAAGGGTGCGGCCCATGGCTGTCACACAGCTGGTGGGTTACCGTTCCCTCAGGAGGGTGACTATGATTGGGAGAATTGCCATGTGACTATAGTGATAATTAAGATAATCTGAATCTGGTATATCCGGAAACGGTATATCGGAAATCTGCCAACTCACCTTTACTTATTCGTGCATCGCACCACATATGACTTGACGTATGATGCGTCCTTTCTAGGCTTCACTATCGGCTTTGGTTCTCAGTGTTAACTCTGTGGCCTCGATATGACATTCGTGTCAAGATCGGGGTCTGAGAGTGGCTAGACGACGGTGGAGGCGCCAAGCTCGTTGATCGGCAGGTCATGCATAGGCCAGGAGGCAGTGAGTGCCCACATAGCGCTGTGAAGGTCGGCGTGCCACTGGTGGGATGGGGGGATAAGTTTATGCACACCCCAAGGAAGGGTAGTGGGACTCGAGTGCCAGGCTATTCCTAGGCCACTAGCATGACTAGAACACATGTAGCACTAGTCCCGCTAGTCGCCCTGGTCATGTCAGGCATTTTGGTATCGCTAGTACACTACAGTAAAACAGGCCTTCGGAGTTTTCGGTCCCCTGGAAGTCCGCAGTGTTTCGATAAGTGGTCTTTGTCTGGCCTTTTGTTGTTTTCTAGGAGAAGCCCTCTTGGTATAGGGTCCTGGTGTGGGAAAAACTGCCTTCGGTATTGTACAGTAGTTCAAGCTTTCTAGCCCATTCAGAACAAGCCCGGTCCAAGACCCGGTCCGTTGTTTGTCCCACTACAAAAATAGACAGAACAAATATGGAGCGTCCAAGTGCATTTGGGTTTATCGTTTCCTTGTCAGCTGTTATTTAGACCCGCGGATGAGCTCAAGGGTGGACGTGACAATACCACGTGGAGCATCCGAAGCTCATCAGGAACCTTCCGAATGATTATGTTCCTGTTCGTAAGGGCATTCATAGCGTAACTTAATCTACTCAGTGGTAAGGTGGCAGGAACTTTAACGTGAATTTGGAATACCAAAGAAGATAGGACACCTAGCTAGATACGCGGATTAGTTGGGAGGTCAGAAGGGGCGCGAAGCCGCTGGGGTCATGGGTGCGATGGGAAGTACCGCAGTTCCGACGTGTAGTTCTTCAGAGGGTTCCGATAAACCTGGGCAGGCTTGCAGGTTTGTGTGAGGCGGGGGGCCCGTTGAGAAAATTCAACAAATATTCGGCACCTTTGCGGGTGACGAAGAGAATTTTGGGGCTGAAGGGTGCAGCCGTTGTGGAACCCGTGGAAGATTCCATTGGCGGTGTGCGCTGATTCGAGGTGGTAATGGTAGAGGGAATATATGTTCTAAGCTTCACTTGCAGAAGACTTCATCAGAGAGGAAGTTGAGGTGAAAGCGGTCATGAAAGCATGACCAGTCGCAGGCAGGCCTGAGGGTTGTGCATATAGTGGAGCGGGACGGTTGTGATTCATTGGCTGACACAGTAAAGTTCCATGGTGGGCGGGTCTGCTGCAAGGCTTGGTTGATGTATTAAGTAAAGTCTATGACGCATTCTTATATGGTACGTGAATTACCAGTGCCAGTGGGGAGGATTTGTGGGTTTGCGGATGCCCGCCGTATGGATCAAGAAAGTATCGTAACTTACATAACATGTTCTGGCGACGAATCCATTCTATCCCCTCATCACCAGCTTGAACCAGCGCATCCGAATTATGTCCCAGATGATATCCACACCTACATCACCTTCCAATTTCCAGTCCATCTTCAACACTGCTCTGAAAGGGTATGAGAAAAGGACCAAGAAGGGCCTTCTCGTGATTGCAATAGACTATCTAGGCATAAGCGTGTAGTGGGAAAACTAAAGCACGGATATTCCTTACCTCATCTTGCCCTTGCGGCGAGCCTCTGCGAACTGCGGAGCACATCATCCATCACTGCCCCCGCTACCTCCAGGACCGCATTGACACCGGCATTCTGCGGTTCGCGGTCCCCCCTACGCCCCCTCTCTACCCATTCACCGCACTCTTATCCGAGAAGCGGGGCGTAGGGAAACTCCTAGCCTTCTTTGACCAGACTCGCGCGCTCTCCAAGCCGGAATCCGGTCCCCCTATACCCGTGCCCCCCGAACCCGACTAGGTAGGTGCACACTGAGGTTTGGTTTCCTCGTTTGCCTTCGGGCTATCTAACTCGTGGTCCTCGCGCCACATATATATTCTTTCTCGGCTTCGGCTTGTGACTGTACCCTCGGTGACCCCAGTGGTTGCCCGCATCTGAACTATTCTCTGTGTTTCGGTTCCGTACTTACGATTCTTGGGGGCGCCTCCTTGGCTTGAATGTGTTTCTTAAATACGGCTCTGTTCTGCTGTGACTGGTCTGTAACTCGCTTTACGCATCCCAGAATAAATATTGATCCAAAAAAAAAATTCCTTACCTCAGGAATAGCGTTACGAGCGAAGACTGAAGCCTACACGATAAGCTACAGAGGCATTTAAGTACGAGGCGAGAAATGCGAAGTTCCGCCGTCCGTACCGTATTCACATAGGTATGAGTATGATAATCGAGAACCGAGACGAAACAGAAATCCTTAGACAGAACCAAACACTTCATTTGGTCAAATATAAAGGTATGATCGCCCACGAGAGCCACACCGGCCTCACGTGCGCTGGAGGCTCAACAAAACCACAGTACGTCGATTTATTTCGGTTCAAAGACTGACGTGCACCGACAGATAGAACACATCCGTGTGGTGTTTGCTGCCGGTGATTCTCACCTTGACATGGAAACGTGACCAGCAACCCAGTACAGTAAGTTAAGTAGATGGCATTGAGAATGTCACGGTATAAGAGGTCATCCATAGGGGTGTCATAATAGATAGATGGTGTCGATAACAGCAAGGTTGACGACTCAGACGTAGCGCATCCGAGCCACTTGCGCGGGATTGGGCAACTGAGATAGGTACTAAAAGTCTCGAGTAGGGGTTTCAAATCAAAGATGGTCGATGAGCCTCTGGCGGAACCGGACTCGCTATCACATCGGGTGGTTCACTCGTCTTGCTGCATTTCAACAAACTGAACGGACAAGAATACTGACCGGCAAGCATTACAGTGCAAGTCGGCGAAGTCCGAGTCGCTATAGCTGCCGCGTCGAGTAATTATATTGGCCGCTCACGATCAGGGTCAACGGCAGCACAGGCAGTCTGAGAAGATCCTTCTATCCCACCAAACCTAGGATGTGAGGAAAACATGGTCCACTAGACGGGTAAAGTATCGCGGGTTATATTATGATGATGATTTTTTCTCAATCCAGATCGTCCTGCTCGACCACATACTGCGCGCTGAGAAAATCGCGCCAGGTCACTTCGAGGCGTTCGATATTTGCCCATAGGATGCGACCAAGCTTCCGGATATCGTCAACGTGTTTCCGTCTCGCGTCAGAGACAACCGGCAACGTGAGCAGGTAGCGCTTGAAGCGATCCAGTATGCGGTTGACGAACACCTCCGTTGGGCGGAAGGCAAGGAGCGCTCGGTGAGCACAGTGATGTGCTGTCACCTTGCGCATGGAAAAGTACCAAAGGCGCTTGAGCGCGGCATGGAATGGGGTGACGCCGCAAGTTTCAGAGCGCTTCGTCTCTGGAGGAAGGGGGGGGAAGACCCGTCAGAAAAGGGGCGCACAGGCAATCAGGACGACGAAAAGCGCACGCCAAAAACTGGTCAGGGCCTCCGTCTCCGATTCTGTAAGACCGTATTCGCGGATGTTGGGGACGTGGTTTTCCCAGCGCGGAGGACCCAAGGCAGAGCGCATCAGTTCTGACACGGCATACTTCTGCATTGGCATTTGTAAATGGCACGAAAAAATGAATAATGTGTGCTTCGTGGAGATGTAGCCATCAGTGCCCAGCCCAGTTAAAAAGCTCACGCGAGCCACAAACTACGGGCGCAGACACATTCGAGAACAACGACAGGCGCAGGCGGGGGGCGTCGTGCCACCGACCACGGATGGGGAGGGGTGGCAACATGACAATGGACGAAAGTGTGGCGTCGGAAGTGTGGCCACTATGCCGCGACAAGATGCCCACCCACCCCTTCACAGCCATGTCCACGAGCGCTACATGAGCCCATTGATCTCGTAAGTGACTCTCACATATGCTGTACTCCAGCACGATCCTCGCGCGCAACGCGTCGTCCATCCTCTCTCGCCTATCGCGTCTCCCCGCCGAGCTCAGCGCCCATCCGCTCCTCTTCACACTTTCCGCCAACGCCCCTCCCGCGTCGCTCTCGCCCCTCGTCTCCGCGCTCTCCTCCCTCTCCTCGTCCGGAAGCATCGGATGTCTCTCCGCAGCCGCGCATCCCGGCGCGCCAATCGCGTGCTCCTTGGCGTTCTTTCGCAAGGAGGACGCCACGCCGTTCTACAGCGATATTCCTGGGCGGCCGGAGACGCAGGTCGGGAGGTGGCATGCGATGCGGAAGAAGGGCGAGGAAAAGTCGTTTTGGGGGGGCGAACCGTTGTTGGAAGAGGGAGAGAACGTGGATTGGGAGAGAATTTGGAGTCGTGGTGGCCTTGCGGGCGACGCGTTGCCCTCGTCACTGAAGGGACTCAGGTACGGTTTACTCCTCCTCCTCACCTGCAAACGCGAATATCTGTTCGATTCAGACAAGCAGACGTGCACACGATCATCACTCTGACGGACAACGCTCCTCAAGGTCTCAATCACGCATTGTCGTCATTTACCCATGCGACCCAGGTTGGTCCCCATTTTGGTGGACACCTTCCGAACTAATTTTTATGTACTGAAGCTAGGCCTCCTCGCATCTTCTACTCCCTTTGTTACAGGACGGCCATATACAATCATCTCTAACGGCTCTGTAAAATCTTCCGGCGCTGTTGGTCTCGCGCTCTCTGCGGGTCCTCGTCCGGTCTCGCAAACGGCTTTCCCAGGCCTCCGCGCCATAACCGCGCCACTAACAGTGACCCAGTGCGTTGTCCCCTCCCCCTTCGTCATTGGCCTTTCCCTAATAACGAAGTATAGATCAGAGGGCAACCTGGTCAACGAACTGGACAACGCAAACCCGACTGCCCTGCTCATTTCCGCTATCGAGAAGAGCGCGCTCGCGGGTGATGCGGCCAAGGACGACGAGTTCTATTTGGGTGTAGTGCGTGACGGTGAGCTCTGGCAATTACACCATATCATGGCTGGTGGCCCCTCGCGCGGGACAATGGCGCTTGAGACGGAGACAGCTCCTGGGGAGGGCACGACCGTTCAGGTATGCGTGTTTTTTTTTTTTTGACACTTTGAGATCAACAAACACATACATTCGACGCATTAGCTCTTTCACCGTCCTTCGGATCACGATATCGCGCCAGCCGACGCGCTCCTGCCTGGCGGCGCAAAGAACACCCTCGCGTTCGTTGCGTCGCTTCAGGCCAGCGATGACGCGGCGGCGCTTGAGGAGGGCGAGGAGGGACACGAAGACGGTGCGACGGTCCTCGAGGACACCTTCGTGGCTGCGAGCGAAAATGGGTTCATGCTGAGGCGCGGAGGCGAGGTGGCGTGGACGTGCATCGCGCCCGGTGCCCAGGTGCGCTTGACTTGGTGAGCTTGGCAGTCGTCGATTGGCCCGCCGCTGGGTGTGGGATGCCCCGTATTCCTCTACGACTACTAAAACCGGCGTTGCATCATTTCTCAACTCGCCCCCAACGATCAGAATGTGAACGCGTATAGCGCTGCTCGCTACTGGGGCGGCACGGGATTACCGCAGGAGAGGATAGAGACAACGTAGAGTACGGTGTAAAAACAATGTCCTAGCTGTCTTTGAAAGTGGGTAGCACAGGATCGAACTTGGAGGTTGTGCTGGGGAGTCATGTGACCGAATTCGCGTCGCACGCACGTACATTCCGGACGGGTTCTCACCCAGGTCGGATAAGTGCGGCGGTCCCGTCTCATGATCTCAAGCCTGAGATACAGCATGATTATGTCTGCACAGATTGTACCTGTAGCTTTTGTTGCACATAACAGCTGCTTGAAAACTATGTCAAGGAAACTATTCTAGGAAAGCATTGAAACATCGAGATACTTGATATGATGGCGACAGACAGTGGGTAATAGAGACGATGGACGGGCGACGCGAGGTGGGATGGCGATTGCAATGAGGGTACGGCACCAAAGTGGGGATTGAGCGCGCTGAGTATATGGGGAATGCATGTACCTGAGTATGCCTGAGTCCGTATGGCCAGCCGCGACGAAAGTCTCAACTTTGGGGACTCGCAGGCTCGGCCTCCTCAACCACCTACCTCATACCAAGCTTCATAGTCACACCGACCTCAAAACTCTGATTTGTAAAAGATACTGCCAATGCTTTTATTTCCACAATATGGTTGCAATATGGCCAATTGTTTTGAAACCCCCAACAAATGTTAGTACAGCAGGAGAGGAAAGTATAAGAAGAATACAGGTAGCAGCGGAGGGTCGGTGGAGAATTTTATATGGCAGCGTCATCTCACCGACTTCCAAAGATCGCGACGAAGGTGATCAGCGGGATATAAGTAAATAGGGAGATGGCGGTCATAACGCGACAGCGGAACCGCCATGACCGTGCGTCTGGACACGCATCAGCCATGAGCCACGTACAATAGACTTGAAAGCACGCGGGAGAAAACGCACCGAACTCGATTTGTGAATCGGCTAGCGCCGCCGACTCCTCCGTGTTAGCCCCGCAAACGACCCGCGCTTTTGGCACGCGCCAAAAGGCGCCGACCCACCAGAGCGGAAACAGCGCCAGCGCGAAATAGAACAGCCAAGCCTGCACGGGCGAACCCCCCTCCTCCGCCGTGCGAAAGCGCAGCTTCCACCCGGTCTCCATATGCCGCGGGGGGTTGTGCACGTGATCCTGCAGGGGGGGGATTTGTACTGGGAAAGAGGAACAAAAACGAAGCGAGCGTACTTGGGACGACGATGCGGCAGGCGGCGGATGTTCCCGGCGTGGGTACGAGACGTTCTTGTTACTCTTGTACGAGTGTACGGAGGTGACGGTGTAAGGGGACGACATAGTATTTGAGGAGCGCGTAGAAGTTGGCGACGGTGGCGACGTATTCGTGGTGTAGTACGACTGGTGTGACGAATCTGTCGAGAGGAGCGGCGCTGACTCGCCGTAGCCAGAATCGATGCCAGAGATTGGGTCAGAGCGCCGCTGGCAGTACCACGGCGGCAGTGCCCGCCGGTTCTGGAGTCCATAGTAGCTAACGCGGCTTCCAATACAGCTGCTGATGGGATGAGATGGTTTACCCATGGGTGATCTGTGACAAAGGAAACACTTAATATCGCATTGCACTCTACTTGTATATAACCCACCTGCCGCGTGCTTGTTACATTCGTTACTTGGGTCAACTTGATCCCAACGCTGCCGTACGTGGCCATGCTGGTGGAGGGCAGGACGGGGGAATGTGTTTTGTGGAGTGGTGGCCGGCTTATTGAGATGGACCGTTATGATCGGCCATGGCATGCCGATAGACCCTGTATAGTAGTTTAATTTTCTTCAATTGTTCAGTGATGGAGATCCCCACGACCACTGGCACGCCAAGTTCACATGGCCGCCATGATGTACCCCAAAAGTGCTTAGCACTACACGGGGCCGCCATGAGTGTTAGCACGTTTTCGACCTCTTCCGTTCTCCACCCTCTTTCACATGGAAGCCAAAGAGAGCATGTCTTGCCGCAGACACGTGTACCGGCCTAATAGCATTTTAACGTCGCTTTAACTACATTTGTCCTAAGGTCGTGCGCTCCGATTAAATGATGTCATCCAACACAACCAAGTCGCACGAGTCAAGTCAGAAGAGTGTTGGAGAGAAGGATACTGTACATCGAGTTTGAACCCGTGTGGATCAGCGGTTTCTATTTGGGGGTAATTCTCCCACGAACGTTGATTGGGGTTTGGCCTCAGCGGGATTTCTTTGGTCCATTTCCGTGCGCGTTGGGGTACAGAATCCTATGTAGCACTTTACTTCAGTGTTGGACAGTCGTTGACCCGAAGTCGGAAGTCAGGTCATGCATGTGTTGACTAGTCAAAGACTAGCCGTCGACTCTGGATAATCGTTGTACTTTTCTCATCATGTGATCACAGCACTCGGTAGCACTCGAGCATCCTGAATCTGAGATATTGATTACATTATACTCCTCATTGTACCGTAGGTGGACGTGGGAGAAGTCATGATTGTTTGTGGTCACTGACCACGCTCCTGGTCTCCATGCGCTGCGGGGGGTGGCTAAGATCGCGCATGTTGTTGTAAACGAATTTGTATCAGAAAGGGGAACAAAAAGAAGTAAACGTACTTGAGATGGCAATACGACTGGTGGGGGATGCTCACGGCGTCGTTACAAGACATTCTTATTACTCTTGTACGAGTTCACCGAGGTGACAGAGTAAGCTAACGACGTCATCGAGGACCACGCAGAGGTTAATAGCGAGGGCGACGTGTTCGCGGTGTGGTATGACTGGTGTGAGAGAGATGAACCTGTTGAGTAGGGCGACCCTGGCCTGGCGTAGTCTTCGGCCGAATAATTCCCTGACATGTCAGACGTTTGGCGAAAGTGCAGCCCGGGATAAGCACGCCTGCGCGGTCTCTTCGAGGCCGCAGTAGCACCGAAATTCGGTGGCCCCATGAATAATTTGACTGGTCAGAGAAAGGGAAGAGAAACTATGGTATGGGGACTATAAGTGCACTTCACTGTATATAGTGATACGATACGATACACACTCGACGCGTGCTTGGTATGTGTCTGACTACAACGCGCGGTATGTGTGTGGGGGGGGAGGGGGGGGGTTAAGGACAAGGGAACGTTGAATATTAAGTAGTGGTGCGTGAAGAGTGTGAGTGAAACAAACCTTATACCGCTCTGTTATTTTGTTTGGTTCTTATCAGTAATAGCACGATGATGCCTAGACCCACTACAGTACACGGGGCCACCATGACCACTTACACGTTTTTGATCTCTTCCACACTCACCCTCTTTCATAACGTGGGAGCCAAAGAAAGCATGTCTTGCTGCAGACACGTGTACGTGGGCCTATACGCCGCTCACTACCTTCGCCTTGAGGCCATGCGCCCTGAATGAGTGACAATTAGTGTTGTATAAGTCAAGTCAGGAAGGAGAGTGCCGGAGAGACGCCCGTGCTGGCACACGTTACCCCTCTTTGGGGTAATTTTCCCACGGACACGCATTATCACCCGGATCGGGAAGATCCCGCGTCCGGCGGTCACATCTCAGCACGATCCTACCTGCACGGAATGATATACCTTGCACTTTTATGCACGTAACAGCTACAACATTCACAACATGTCAAGAAAACAAGAAGATCTGCCCAGGCAGCGAGATGTCGATATGGGTATATGATGATGGTCAATGAGTGATGATGGTGAGATGGGACAACGATTGCGATGAGGGCACTGAAGTGGGGGTGGGGTGGGAGGAGGACGAAAGAAGGGCCGTGGTATATAGGATCTCCACGCGAGACGAGATTTGCATAGCATATGATGTCTTGTTGATATATACCCAGAGTAAGGTGGGTATTCACTACTGTATATATATATATGAACGAGCGACGCTTGAGATAAACGATCGACGAGGGGGAGCGGGTGACTGGACCAGCACCAAGAAACACGTATACACATAGCGCGGGGGTAGGGAAGAAAAAAAATTATGGAAAAACAAAAAAAGTCAAACTCACAGTCCCCGAGCCCAAGAAGAGAAGAATATGGAGGTTGGTGGGAGCGGCATTGTCTCATGCAAAGATCGAGACGAGGACGATAAACGGAACGTATGTGATCAGCGAGACGGCGGCCATAACGCGACAGCGAAACCGCCAAGACCGTGCATCTATCATAGACACCTTTGACGTTAAGGGCGTCATAAAAAAGGGCGCGCCGAGAAGAACGCACCAAACTCGATCTGTGGGTCATCCAGCGGCACCGCCTTCTCCGTGTCCGTCCCGCCGACGACCCGCGTCTTCGGCACACGCCAGACGGCGCCGACCCACCATAGCGGAAAGAGCACGAGCGCGATATAGAACAGCCAAGCCTGCAAGGGCGAGCCCTCCTCCTCCGTCGTGCGAAAGCGCAGCGTCCACCCCGTCTCCATGCGCCGCGGGGGCCGCCGGGGATCGCGCATGTGGTATGCCGAGGAGCGGCCGATGGACGGCGCGTGTGGCGTCACGAGCGCGCTGATGGGGATCGAGCGCTGCGAGACCGAGCGGCGCCGCTCGCGCTCAGACGCGGATTCTGGTGGTCCTGCGCCTGTGCTGCCAGCGGGTCCTGATCGTGTAGAGGAAGGAGCGCGGGCGAGGCGGGAAGAGGTGCGGGAGGAGTATGTGCCCGTGTTGTGCGCGTTTGAGGGCGTGGGGGTGGGCGATGGACCCGATAGGCGCGCGCGTTTGTTGTGGTACGAGGAGGGTGCGAGGGAGTTGGCGTGTTCGCGCGGGGAAGCTGTGGCAGCGTGGTGCGTTAGATGGGAAAGGAGGATCATGACGTAATACAAGGGCGAAGAGAGAAAAAAAAAACGTGGGGCACACCTGGCACGGCAAACGTGGCTTTTTTGGGATCCGGCGGCGTCGTGTCCACGTCTTCAGCCTTCCGTTTTCCCTTGGCTGTCTCTGAACGTCCAGGCGAGGACACGGGCGTCCGGGGCACAGCTCCATCGGATGCGGTGGCGACTGCCGCAACGAGGGATAGGGAGGGCATGTGAACAGAGGCGCCCCCATTCGATGATGAAGAAAACGCGATCGGGGGCCTGGCGCTCGACTTGAGGGAGCTCCTCAGGGGTTTACGGTCGTGCACGCGGGGTACATCTTGCTGCATGGGGACTACGTTACCGATTATAGATATGTGGGGGTCGTATAAGTTAGAGGCTACGGGTACGGGGTCGTGATGGTCTCGAGAGTCAACTGCTGGAGCTGACTTTGAGGAAGAAGATGAGGACGAGGGGGGAGATGTGGGGATAAATGAAGAAGGAATGGGCAAGATTGGGACGCGAGCGAGCGACGATTGAGTACCCGTGGGAACAGGACCTATCTCGCCTTGTCCCTTGTCGTCGTCCCCGGCCCGGGCCAACACGTCACCACGCTCACCCTTGTCCTCTTCCGCGTTCAATCTCGACTTGAAAATATGCTGCACCCGAGGGAGACTCCGATACGGCCGAAGCGACTTCCCAAACGTAAGCCGGCCGGGTGTGAGCACCCCACCATTTTTCGTCCTTGCTCTCAGAGCACGCGGCGGGTACGTTGCCGTCGTGCCACGGGAGCGCAGCGCAGGGTGCTCCAGAACCGGTAACGGCGGTACGATGCTGACCTCGGGACTCGGGTGCTCGAGCGTGTGTACGGGCGAGGAGTCCGGTGCAGGCTCGCGTGAACCCAATGTCGAACCGCGTTTGTGCCCACGGCGGTCCGACGAGGACTGGTAGCTGGGGCGTGGCGTGTTGTTATTGTTATTGTTGTTCTCGTGCGGCGAAGACTGCGTACTCCTGTTTGAGGACGGGCGAGACGACAGCCGCGAGTTGGTGCGGCGGGTGCGCCACGCAGACGGCGAGGGGGATATCTGCGGCGCGCCGAACTCGTTCAGCGATGGCGGGGGGGCTCGCCGCCGGCCGAATGTCGACCAGTCCCCGAGACGCTCGATGAAGCCGCGCCCTCCATGTGGGGTGCTGTTGCTGGAGGAGCTGCTCGACCGACTGGCTTTCGGTGAATCGGGCTCGCCCTTGGTCGTCGGCGTCGCTTGTGGTGCACTCGGCTCGGCTGGTCCCAATATTGGTGTGGGTGGATTGCTGGAGCTGGGTAGCCCGCGACGCACGGGTGGTGGGAGACCGCGGCGAATGGAGGACGGTTCCGTGGCAAGTTCGTTCGTTAAGAGATCAAGGTCTCGTAATATCTTTCGTGTGACGGGTGCGGATCCTTGTACTGGCACTGGCGGCTCGTTCGTGGGCCGCCCCTCCTCGTCTGCCTGTTCGTCGAGCGTGGGTGTCGTGACTGTCGTTGCTGTCGTGGGTGCGGGATGCGCTGACTGGGCCGAAGGGGGGGGAGTCGGGCTCACCGCGCGGGTTCGCAAACGTGATAAAATGGACTGCATAGTCTCCTTTTCCAATCGCTGCCTCCTGGAAAACCGTGTGGGGTGTGTCCTGATTAGATTTCCCAGGGGCAGATCTCCGCATCCACTAATGGGTACGTACCAGTGGTCCTCACGAGCTCGCGAGCGTTTTTGCGGGCACCGCAGTCGATGACAGGGGGTTCGCGGGGGTGTTGGCAGTGGGCCTCTTGGGGCCCCTAAATGGCCTGATGCTATCGAGGCCCGTCGGTCACCGACTTTTTTGAACAATCCGCTGTGAGACACAAACCAGCCGCTTTTGGAACAAGCGGAACAAGGCGGTCCGTTTTCCGTTGATACGTGGTCTGGTCTTTGGTCTTTCACACACGGCGAAGATGGTCCTTTGAGCCCAACTTATGAAGTCTCATCAACTCTGCACAGATTTCAAGGAAAAATTCCGTTTCATTTCCAGTGTGTCCAGACTAGGCTATTTCTTATCACGGTTATACCGGGCTTGCGACCCCGGTGTCTTTTGACGCTTGGCGCTACTAGAAGGATATTAATTATGGCGCAAACGTCAAGCAAATTGACAGTCCAACAAATGATTGCATCGCCATTTGTATGCTCATTACGTGTTATTCTTATCTTCCGTGACCATCTGGTCCCGTCGATTCTTCTCTCCGATATCGGCCGCTATATTTCACTTCATAAAATCTGTAAAAGTCCGAGCCTGAGCTCTTCAACGCAGAGGCCCATAAAAAAGATATGCCGTCACCATACCATAGACCTGGGGAGTGTGCCACGGCGCTCTTCTACTTTGCTTGAAGGTCGGTGTGGCAACCCCGCTTTGCAGTAGGTACCAGGTCCGGGACCGAGGAAAGGCTTAATGCGAGCGCTCACACTCCTTAAATGGATCACCTCCTCAGTTCGGGTTTGAGCGCTTGGGCGGACATCGCGCGCGCTTGCAGGGTATCCAGGACTCCAGGAAAGCCACTCATCGCACTGCAAACAACTGGCAGGCAAACATCCTGGTCTTCTCTATCAATCACGGCGGTACTTTCTATTGTTTCGGCTAGTGCCGAGCCGAGGGTCAGCAAGAATGTGGTACTCTAGCGACAAATTCGAGTTTCTTCATGTCTTCGGATGCAAAAAGCCATCGCGCTGCTACCAAACAACGCCTGACGCGAGGGTGACAGTGACGACCCCAAGTACCTGCATGGCGAGCAGCGTCGGGCCAAAGAAGTCGCTTCGTAGGGGTTGAGACGCTGAAGAGTCAGCGGACAGGCAACACTAGCTCACTGCTCAAGTAATGCCCTACACCGCTACACAAAAAGGTGGATGGATCTATTGAGTGCTATTTTTGATACACAGGCTAGAATGGGAAGGCATATTGACCATCAGTGCTTCTAGTCTCAGTCAGTCGCCTCTTGCTGAGCCGCTTCATGCAGCTCCTCTACGCGCTTCTCCTTATCGTTTGAGAGTCGTCTTCACTTCCTCGAGCTGTCTGCCCACCGCTCCTCTGACCCAGATCGGGGGGTATTTCATGGGATGCCATGAAATACGCGCCGATCTTTGAAAGAGGTAGTCGAAAAATTCGTCTGGAGTTCCTCCCCAGTTGTAGCTGCGGCTAGCTGGTTCGCTAACGTGTCATGTTACAACTGTCTTCGCAAAGTCGATTGTTCCATATAAAGGGCGAGAATACTCAAAGTGAAACCGATAAAAAAAATTCAACTGCAAGTTTGGAATTACCTTCACATTCCGTAGTTGTGCATCAGACGTAGTGAGGATGAGGTCAGTCGCGGGACCGGATGAATTTGGTTTTACTATAAATATACTTTCCGGATGTAGCTATCATTTGTCGTGTGACGCGTTACGTTACGTCACAGTCACGGAGAGCGTATGGCGGTCAACTTTGGACGAGCTCGGCTCCCAGACTTTCACCAACGCCGACTCTGACCCAACGCGTTTACCCACCATGGATCGCCTCGAGTCTCTTGGAAATACGCTCTCCAACATTACCCTCTATGACATCAAGTCGATGTACAACCAGGTGCGTTAGATAACGTCAGACCGCGTCGGGGTTCAGGGTAGCAAACTCATATGTGCTTTGGTCCAGGCGAAGAACGTCGTGCTCAATGTCAGCGAGATGGAGGCAAAGGTCCGCGAGGCGACCAATGACGACCCTTGGTGCGTTTTTCTTTGGTTCAGTTGTGAGCCATATCACTAACTTTCACCGTAACCAAGGGGTGCGAGCTCGACTTTGATGCTGGAAATCGCCCAGGGGTGTGTGTGCTTTTAATGGTGCTTCACGGGAGCGTTGACCCGACATGAAATTACCAGGACATTCAATTTGTAAGTGGCGAGGAGAAAGGATGAAAGAGAGTGGCTCATGAGCTACCGCGTAGCCAACAGTTTAACGAGATCATGCCTTGCATCTACTCTCAATTTATGGAGAAGGAGGCTCGTCAGTGGCGGCAGATCTACAAGGCAAGTCTTCTGTCTGGCTTTCCTCGGTCCTTTCGCTCATCTGTCTTAGGCCTTGCAACTACTCGAGTATCTGGTGAAACATGGTTCTGAACGCGTCGTCGATGACGCTCGTTCGCACGTCTCCACCCTCAAAATGTTACGCAGCTTCCACTACATCGACGAAAAGGGCAAGGACCAGGGCCTGAATGGTAGCGTTTCCCGCCTCCATCTGTTCAAAAAGAAAAACTCACATATCCGTTCTGTAGTGCGGAATCGCTCAAGAGAGCTTGTAGAGCTCCTCGCCGATGTCGACAAAATCCGCCGAGAGCGTAAAGAGGCCAAGGCGAACCGGACCAAGTACGTCGGTACCGGAAACGACGGATTCTCCTTTAGTTCGGGCGGTGGTCGGTACGGAGGGTTTGGGAATGACTCTTTCAGTGGCGGTAGCAATTACAGTGGTGACTATGGTACCAACGCGAGCGGTTTTGAACGCGGTGGGTTTCTACGTTCTCGTGGCGCGGCCCTCGGATTAACTTTTAACCGCAGAATATTCGAGTGGGAGCGGCACCGGATTTCGGGATAGCACGCCGCGGAGACCTGATTTTGAGGAGTACGATGCAGGTGAATACGAAACGACGCCGCGCCGTGCGAATTCCTCTAGCGCGAATACATCTACGAACCAAACTACGTCGACCCGTACGACGACGGCGCAATCCAAGGCGGCGGGCAAGGCACCAGAGCCAGCGCCGGCACCTATTGTAAATTTACTCGACTTCGATGATGACAACACTGTTCCAAGCGCAAACGCATCTTCCGTGGCTGTGAATAAGGCGTTGCCCGCACTCGCGCCACTGGTGGGTAACGATAACGGTGCGCCACTGTTTCAAGTTGTCGAAATTAACTTATCACCCACACACACATCATGTGCATGTGATAGCTGGTGCCGAGGACGACTTTGCAGATTTCCAGGCCGCCCCACCCTCGGCCTCCGCGTCTGTTACGACCACCGCAGCATCCCCGGCACCGGCCGCAACAGCTAAACCAAGCCTCATGGATCTCCTGTCGTCCACCGCGGCGGCTCCTTCACCTGCCACTTACCGACCCACGGCGCAGACCCAGCCACTTGGCGCATTCAACACCGTCCTCACGCCTTCGTCGCAAGTACGTCCCAGCTCTACTCCAGCTACGGCACCCCCGTCGTACGCCGCGACGCCCGCGGCACGCTCAGCCGTGACGTCACCTGTGAGTGCCGGCTCCACTTCGTTGGCTGGTAAATCTGCTGCCAAGTCGGGCGCCGGAGGGTTTGATGACTTGTGGTCAATGTCCCTCGGCTCGGCTGCCGCGAGCAAGTCCTCGGCGCCAGCAGGCGCCGGAAAGAGTATACGGGATCTGGAGAAGGAGAAGGCACAAGCTGGGATATGGGGTGCGCAGAGCCAGGGACAGGGACAGGCGCGACCTCCGGCGATGGGTGGGTTTGGATCGTTCACGACGAATGCAACGGCGGGGAGCGGAGCTGGCGGTGCATCTGCTGGAGCCGATGATCTACTATTGTGAGCAGCGATGGATCCATAGTAGCTTCTTATAGTTTCGATGGGCTGTACGACCTCATGCACCCGGTGATGAAGGAAGTGTACGTGATGAACTGTCCGGTTCCGTCCCACACCTGCTTCTTGCCGCCTATCCCATGTGCTCGCTAGTCAGCTAGTCAGCCGACACTCCGTCCCTTGTGACTGACTCGTTAGGGCGTTGGCTGCATCATGCTTCGCATAGCCCATTATGATATAAGAACCCGGCAGCACTGAGCTTAATACCCCCAACGATACCCCGGGAAGACTGTCTCCAATGGCGTCTTTTCTCCGCTCCATCACCGTGCTTCTCTGCACCGTGCTTCTACTACCAGGCGCAGCACAGGCGCTATGGCCTCAGCCGCGCAACCTCCAGACCGGCTCTAGCGCCCTGCGCCTCGGCGCCTCCTTCTCCATCCACGTAGCGGTCCCCAATGCACCAAAAGACCTCCTTGCCGCCGCAGACCGTACCCGCGCCCTCATCTCCAGCGACAAGCTCGGCCGCCTCATAGTCGGCCGTGGCGCGGATGACCTCCCCACGGTCCAGCGCGCGAAGGCACTTCCCAGCCTCACGCTCCGCCTCGGAAGCGCTCCGCGTGCACC
This sequence comes from Lactarius indigo, assembly GCA_025766275.1. Taxonomy (NCBI): domain Eukaryota; kingdom Fungi; phylum Basidiomycota; class Agaricomycetes; order Russulales; family Russulaceae; genus Lactarius; species Lactarius indigo. The sequence continues at coordinate 26,808 of JAFKAC010000016.1, read as the reverse complement.
CTGGCCCATCGCGACGGAGGCTACGTTCCCGCTCGGCACCAGAGACGAGGCGTACAGCCTCGTCGTGCCAGCTGACGGCAGTGCGGCGGTGCTCAGTGCTAACTCGACGCTCGGCCTGTTCCGCGGCCTCACGACATTCGCGCAGCTGTGGTACACCGCGAGCGGGACGGTGTATACGCTCGGTGCGCCAATTGCCATCCAAGACTCGCCTGCCTATGTGCGTCCGTGATGCGCCGTCAGTTTTTGGCTGGTCTGAACTTTGTTGTAAAGCCGTATCGTGGGTTCATGTTGGACACGGCAAGGAACTAGTACGTGATACGCGCCCATTTTAGGCTTTGCGACTCGTGCCGATCATCTCAGTTTCCCGGTATCAGACCTCAAACGTACCCTCGACGCGCTGTCTTGGGTCCATGTACGTCTATCGTCCCCACGTACTTTCCGAACAGTTCTGACGCCACACAATTTTCCTAGATCAACACGTTCCACTGGCACATCGTCGACAGCCAGAGCTTCCCCCTCGTCGTTCCCGGCTTCACCAACATCTCTCAAAAAGGCGCGTATAGCGCATCCTCAGTTTATACCCCCAGTGACGTCGCGAGCATCGTATCTTACGCCGGCGCGGTGTGTGGTCCTTCCATTTTATGCCGACTATATAACTTATATCCACCAAAAAAACCATATTACAGCGCGGAATTGACGTTCTCGTCGTACGTAGCCTTTTGCAACCGCCGGTACCATGCGCTGAATAAATCGTCCTGCAGGAGATCGACACGCCCGGACATACCTCTTCCATCTCCAAAGCTCACCCCGAACATATCGCGTGCGCCGAGGCGACCCCATGGGCCACGTATGCGAACGAGCCGCCCGCAGGTCAGTTGCGCCTCGCGTCGCCCGCGACGGTCAATTTCACCGTCGGCCTTCTGAGCGCGGTCGCGAAGCTGTTCCCGTCCAAGCTGTTCAGTACAGGCGGCGACGAGATCAACGCGCGGTGCTATCAGGACGACGCGCAGACGCAGCACGATCTCGGCGGTAAGACGGTCGCGCAGGCACTTGATACGTTCACGCAGGCGACGCATGGCGCGCTGAAGAGTCTTGGAAAGACGCCCGTCGTGTGGGAGGGTAGGTGATGGTCCGGGTTCTTCGCGTGTCGCGCAATGACGTGTTGGCGCAGAGATGGTGCTTAATTTCAATCTGACGCTCTCGAACGATACGATTGCGCTGTGAGTCATCGCGTCTACGTCTTCATCTTCGTTCGCTGATGCACTCGCTTTTAGGGTGTGGATCTCGTCCGACAACGCTGCCGCCGTTGCAGCCAAGGGATTCCGCTTCGTCCACGCGGCGTCCAATTCATTCTACCTCGTGCGTCGTCTGACGTTTCCTGTCTAATGCGGGTCCTGACGGGCATGAATAGGACTGCGGGGCCGGTGGATGGGTAGGCGCCAACCCCGGAGGCAACAGCTGGTGCGAGCCTTTCAAGACCTGGCAAAACGTGGGTTTACGTCCCTCGGCTCCCTCTCTCTAAGCTAATCCTTCAAAACGTACGCACAGGCATACACCTTCGACCCGCTCGCGAACCTCACCGCAGCGCAAGCGCCACTCGTGCTTGGAGGGCAGCAACTGCTCTGGACAGAACAGTCCGGCCCGCAGAATCTCGACTCGATTGTCTGGCCCCGCGCTGCTGCGTCCGCGGAGGTATTCTGGAGCGGCGCTGGGGGCAACGTCAGTGCTGCGCTGCCGCGCTTGCATGAGCTTGGGTACCGGTTTAGGAACCGCGGGGTACAGGCTATCGCGCTGCAGCCCGAGTGGTGCGCGCTGCGCCCGTTCGCGTGTGATTTGACTGCGTAGTGTGAGCATCACAGCGAACCAGTTGGAAATGCAGGAGTCGGGAGTTGCCGGGTTTGGTTCTGGGGTTTTTTTTTGATGACAGCAGGACACTTGGACTTGTTGCTTTCGTATGGGACCTGGTGGTCGCGATGTGCTCTCGAATCGATCGGAACTCGAATACTAATATGAGAAATGAGAAGGGAGTTGGACATTTGGTGTGGTATATATTGTTTATGCCACTGGCATATCATCTGAAATGCGTATACTTTTTCAAGTGGGGCATATCTGCCGTACTGGTTCGAGCAACAAACCAGAAGGTGTGGAACACTGAGACGGACAGGGCGTCACCATCAGTGTCTAATGTTCTGGACGCGCGTGTCAGTAACGCGTCTATGGGGCATTCCAAGGGCCACCATCATGACATACTGGCAAGGCATTATACCAACTCAACGTAACCCGGGGAACGTCCTCTTATGGGTCACATAGGCAAACCAAGACGGGATTTCTCCATATCAGGTCCAAGTTCGAGTCGTCGCAGGAGTGACAAATGGACGATGGTCCAGCGGTAGCCCTGTGGGCCCAGGCTTCCAAGCTGCGGCGCTGCAATGGAAGACGAACAATTGTTCTGGCTGGTCAAGATTCCGCACCGTCGCAATTGAATATATCAGTGTTCAGTTATCTGATTGACAGGCTGTGCGGCGTCTATTCATCCTCATCGAGGTCAACGCATGGTTACCGGCGTGACCTGCCAACAAATTGAGCCCTTGAACCTTGCCTTGAACCGACACCGTATCAGTCCATCGACGAGGCTGTCCACACCCTATTATATCTCCAGTCCACCCACCGTCGTCTTCTCTTGAACCACTTTCTCGTTAACAGCCCCATGTCGACACCCCCTACATCCACCGGTGCTTCAAGTTCCCATTCCAATTTTCAATCCATCTTCCACGCCTCCCTCAAGGCGTATGAGAGGAAGACTAAAAAAGACCTTCTCTCTCATCCACTTGCTACCCGATTGAATGGCTGCGATTCTCCTGCCGCCATTCTGACTGTCCTTCAGGACCAAGTCCAGGAATTTGAGCAATCGAGGAGCGTTGATGAGAGGTTGACCAAGTGGCTCGATCCGACTGTCAATGTCTTGTACGCATTTTCTGCGACCCTTGGAGAGGGAGTCGGCCTGGTAAGTCTCGTTGAATATGCTCGTGTAACGACATTACGCTGACAATTATCCTCTAGGTGTTCTCGCCTGCGAAAGTGATTTTCGCTGGTGCCGGTGTTCTCCTTTTAGTAAGCATCTTTCTCCACTCAATCGTCATCGCGCACCGTTCTGATATCCTGGGGTCTCAGGCGGCCAAGGGTGTTAAAGAGAGCCAAGACGCGCTCGCCGATGTCTTCGAACGTGTCGAGAACTTCTTTAAGCGACTCGAGACGTACACCGAGGTGGCACCGACAGCGGCGATGACGGACATAATCGTGAAGATAATGGTCGAGGTGCTTGGTATTCTTGCAATTTCGACCAAGGAAATCAAGCAAGGGCGAACAAGTACGTAGATCCGGCTGGTGGTCGAGAGATCATTTCTGATCTTGTCTCAGAGAAGTATCTGAAGAAGTTGGCTGGGAGGACGGAGCTGGAGGATGCGTTGAAGCGCCTTGATAAATTAACACAGGAAGAGGCACGGATGGCGGCTGCACAAGTTCTGAAGATCGCGCACAATGTCGAGAACAAAGTTACGAAAGTCATTGACGGTACGTGGTTTGCGCTCAGCTGGCTGTTGAGACATTCTGAGTCGTTATGTGGATAGATGGGAAGGAGGCGATGGCGATGGCGATGGAGGCAAGAGCGACGGCGAAGGATTCCAAGGCTATTCTACAACAAACAGCGAGCGGCGTGGACAGCGTCAAGTGTTGGTGGTTCCCTTATATTACCCGATACCATTTACTGAAAAGCCCCAAATGACCTCCCAGGGATCCAAATGCGGCAGGAGCTTCGAAAATGGGTCTCTCCACCGGATCCGTCTACGAATCACAACATCGCATGCGATGCCTCTCACAAGCAAACTGCAGACTGGTTCTTTGAGGGAAATAAAATAAAGGAATGGAAGTCCTCCGGATCCCTGTTGTGGATCCACGGGAAGCGTGCGCTCTTTCTTCTTCCTATGCCCAGGCGTTTCCTTATGGTGCCGTCGTTTCGCAGCGGGAGCTGGCAAGAGCATACTCTGGTTCGTTGGTCTGAAACTGATTTTGAGTTGGCGGCAACTCATTTTCGCCTAGCTCGTCGATCATCCAAGATGCCCTTGTCCTGCGCGAGGCCGGACTGGCGTCCGTAGCGTACTTCTACTTCGATTTCCGGGACACAAACAAGCAATCTCGACACGACCTTCTCCTCTCTCTTGTCAGCCAGCTCTCCGCACGGTCTGACCTCTGCTGCGAGATACTCTTCCGCCTTTATGTCGCACACGACAATGGCGAACACAAACCCAGCGACGATGTTTTGGCGCGATGCCTGAAGGAGATGCTAACGCACTTGGTAGAAAGCCCAACTTATCTGATCATCGATGCGCTCGACGAATGTCCCAACACCACCGGGGTCCCATCCGCCCGCTCACGAGTCATCGAACTCGTGAAAGGATTACTTGGTCTCCGTCTACCGAATCTCCGGATTTGCATCACCAGTCGACCCGAGATCGACATCAAAACCTCCTTTCGGCCACTGGCGTCGCATTCGGTCTCCCTTCATGAAGAGATCGGGCAAAAGCAGGACATCGCGGATTACATCAAATCTGTTGTTTACTCGGACTCAGACACGATGATGAGTAGATGGAGGGAAGACGAGAAAAAGCTTGTGATTGAGACGCTCTCGGAGAGAGCCGACGGAATGTAATCATATTCTCTCCGACGACGGCAAACAACTGATGTTGTCGAATAGGTTTCGTTGGGTTTACTGCCAGCTCGAGGTGCTCCAGGACTGTCTACCAGCGAGCGTACGGCGCACCCTCAAAGAACTACCCGAATCACTGGACGAGACGTACGAGCGGATACTGAAGGAAATCAAGAGACCAAGTAGGGATCACGCCCGTCGTCTCTTGCAGTGTCTCACAGTTGCCATTCGGCCGCTCCGCGTCGAGGAGCTCGCTGAACTTCTTGCGTATGACTTTGATGTGGCCGAGGACGGGATCCCGAAGGTGGACCCGAATTGGCGGTGGAGAGACCACGAACGGGCTGTTCTGTCGACTTGCTCTAGTTTGATCGCTGTCGTTGACGACGGAGATTCGCGAGTGGTGCAATTTTCGCACTTTTCGGTGAAGGAATTCCTGACTTCGGACCGCCTCGCTACTTCGGGTGGAGACGCTTCCCACTATCATATTCCCCTTAGACCCGCCCATACTCTCCTCGCACAAGCCTGTCTTGGCACCTTGCTATCTTTGGGCGATGAGGATGGCGGATCCAATTCCGCGGATCGTGATGGGAACGGCTTTCCTCTTGCCAGTTACGCTGCTGAGCATTGGGTGACTCATGCCCGGGTCGACAAGACATTTTCACTTGTACAAGGAGGGATGCGACAGCTCTTTGACCCTACCAAGCCACACTTTGCTGCGTGGGTCCGGTTATTTAATATAGAAGACGTGGCCTGGAGATCTGACCCCATAATGGAACCTATGGCGACACCATTGTACTATGCCGCGTTGTGTGGATTCCGTGGGCTCGTTGAACACCTTCTGATCAAGTACCCTGAGCATGTCAACGCTCTTGGTGGTGCGCGCGGAGCTGCACTACACACAGCGTCGGCCCGGAATCACGTCGAAGTAGCACGGGTGCTCGTTGAGCGCGGTGGCAACGTGGACGTTAGAGGTACCTACCGGCGATGGTCACCGCTGATACATGCGGCAACATGGGGACACGTTGAAATCGGGCGGTTCTTACTTGACCGTGGTGCTGACGTAGATTCCGCCGGAGACGACCTTCAGACCCCACTGCATTTGGCCGCGATGAACGGATTTACTGACTTTTGTCAGATGCTACTCGAACGCAAGGCAGACGCAAATTCTCGGGACAACGAGGGTCGGGTTCCATTGCACCGAGTATCAGATTTTTCGTCCGAAAAACGTGACTATCCTGGGGTTGTGCGGCTGTTACTGGAGCACAGTGCGGACGTGGACGTAAAGGATAATGGAGACGCAACGCCGTTACACTTAGCATCATCCAGAGGGAAAACGGAGGTCGCGCGCCTGCTACTCGACCATGGCGCAAACGTGGATGCTCAGGACGGGGAGGGAAGCACCCCGTTCCAATTGGCATTGGCGAATAGAAAGGATGAGACTTTACAGGTGTTGACAGAACACGGCGCACGGCCACATAAGGAGGAATAGTTACCCTACGAATAGCGGGACTGCTTACTCCCTTCTTCGCCTACTTATGTAATCCTGATGCTTACGATAAGGGCTGACCTATTCCTCGTAAATCCGAAGATTCACGCACCATACAGTCCGCCTGTATCCTTGTGTCCATCGTCGCCACAGCTCCCCTTTCTCATCTTTAACTAAAAACAATACCAATGTTCGGGATGTAGGGATGCGTGTCGATCAAGCAGACATGGGACCGCATAAGCTATCCTGTCGGAAAGTTTCCGAGCCTGAGGAATTCACCATGCGGTACTCCGATTTGGAGATTATTCGGATAGCCTACATCCCCTGAGCGAGCGCGTGCATTGTTTCCGAGTGGCACAACTTGCTAGGGGCGACGCCTCATGTGAAGGATACGTAGAGGGCCTTGATGCATGAGGCGTAGGGAGTTGCATGGGCAAAACCAAGCCGCCGCTCTCAGAAGAGCTGGGACGTCTTGCGCTAGTTGCGGCGAGCCCAAGCAGTGACAACGGTCGCCTGTAATAGATTGTTAATGCCCGAGCAATGCTCCGGCGAGATAACAACGTGGTCTCCCCAAAGATGGCACGCTGACGTCGCCAGGAGTTTACCGTTGGCGATGAGGGTGATATTGTTGATGGTCACACACGTTGATCACAATAGTTCTACATTGATTATAACAAATTTGAGATAGGACCGGGTCATTGAAGAATTAGAGAAGGACGCTTTACTATAAGCTCCAATGTGAGCTCCCCAGCTGTGCTGAAACACAAAAAACTGCCAGTGGCACATTGGCACGATTGTATATATTGGGCGCCGGTGAATGCCACCTAGTCAGCCTGGTGAGTACGTTTCTTAACCCTAGTCCGGACGACTTTGCAGACTTTCAGGCCGCCCCACCCTAGGCTCTCGCATCTGCCACGACCGTCACAACACCCCCTGAGCCAGGGTTGGCAGAAAAGCGAAACCTCATACACTTCCTGTCGTCCACCGTAGCTGCTCCTTCACCTGCCACTTACCGGCTTGAACACCGCTAACGACATCCCCAGAGAACCCGGGAAGACCGTCAATTCTTCTCCGCTCCATCGTCGTGCTTCTCTGCGCCGTGCTTCTCCCAGAAGCGGCTCAAGGCTCTGACGCCTTGCTCCTCGGCACCTCTTTCGCCATTCATGCATTCATGTCGCAGTCCTCAATGCTCCGAATGACCTCATCTCCGCCACAAAGCACATCCGCACCATCATATTCAGCGACAGGCTTAGCTACCTCGTAGTTGGGCGTGGCGCGGACGACCTCCCCGCCATCCGGTGCGTCAAGGCGCTCTCCGGTCTCGCATCCCGTCTCTTCGGAAGCACCTCGGGGGCACCCCGGCCAATCGTGATGCAGGCGACGGTCCCGCTCAGCACCAGTGACGAGGCGTACAACCTCGACGTTCTTGCAGACAGCAGCGCAACGGTGCTCAGCGCTAACTCTACGATCAGCTTGTTCTGTGACCTCACGACGTTCGCCAATCTGTGGTACACTACGAGCGGGACGGCATATGTTCAGTGTGCCCATGGCCTTTCATAATTCGCCTGCCTGCGTCCGCAACGGGCCGTCTGTTTTGGGGCTGGAATGCTGATCCTCTTTACTTCTGTGTAGCCGTATCACGGATTCATACTCGACTTGGCGCGGAGTTAGTACGTGATATGCACTTTCCCCCTTTAGGTTTGTGACCTACAGTCATCTCAGCTCTCCAATCAGACATCAAACACATGTTCGACTCACTGTATTGGGTCTATGTGTGTCTAATGTCACCCACTCTACGAACAGGCCCTAACGCGACGCAAGTTGGATTAACATGTTCTACTGGCACATTATAGACAGCCAAAGCATCCCCATCAGGAAAAACCTCCCGCGCTAGCGAGAGATAATGCCACGCTAAATTAGTTATAATTTGGATAATGCGGGTGGCGTACTAGTAATTAATGATAATCACTAGTAATGACAGTAGTTCACATAATCGCTTATGAGATAATATAATGGAGGGTTCATTACGACAAAAATCTAAGGTAGGTATCTCGGTCACTGAAGGGATTTATATAAAACGTATGACATAACTCAAGTACTGAATAAGTGTTCCAGTCCTGAGGTATAGTACGATGACTAAAACGAGGAAATAAATGTATGCTAGAAACGATAGAGCTGACCGGAATGATGCTAGCATGCCGGTGGCCATTGTGCATCGACCGAGAGACTCTGTACATTAAGTGATTGGCATCGGGCATGGTAGGAATGGTAGAAAACCATTCGACATATGCCAGATGAGTTGGAAGCGCAGCCACTGCAGTGTCCAATGACGGAAACACCTCTGGGATTGCCCTATATGGTAACTGAAAGACAACACGGACTTGCGCTATTCGGTAGCCTAAGTAGCAATTAGATTGATCAGGGGCGTCGATATAATTGGAACCTACCACTATTTCCACCTGTGCTATTTTGAGAGCTACTGCGAACAAGAGCAGTGTCAAAGCGTGATGGTATGCGGCGCCTGCGTGAGTCCTCTTGTTCCGGCCGGACATGAATTGCATCCACTACTTCGGGGTGGCCATCCGAGTGGAATTTGATCTTGTGATATGTTGGGACTGAGCGGAAAGGAATCAGCGTGTCAGCAGCCAGAGCTCTTAAGTTAGCTGCCGAAGCGTTGGGGTGATTCATCTGAGCGATGAAATCGGCGAGCGCATCCTGAAATTCGACAGCGCCATACCTCACAGCAAGGACATCAAATGACGTTGCCTTTGTAGATGGGTGTAGCGTCATCTTTATATGCCGTGTGGTGGGCTGTGGAGGTCCGCTTGGCTGAGAAATTTGCGCGTTCTCCTGGTCGACCCCCTGCCGCTGTCTAACGAAGGCAATGTACTGTTGCACCTTCTCGCGGCGCTCTAGCCAGGCAGTCATTTGTTGGTATTCATTCTTGCGGTTTGTCGCACGGTAAGCATCCTTTGTGAAGTCGATGTGAAGGCGCTCCGTTTGCTCCGTATTGTAATTGTCCGTGGTACCGAATAGCGTGATTGAAGATGAGTAATGAATGAGACTGTGTACCTTTGGAATGTTGAAGTGATCGCGAATGCCCAGATCAATGAAAATAGATTTATTACTGTGGAAGTTAGCCAGGGAATCGTCAAGGCGGCGCAGAGTTTCAGTTGTTTGAGAAGGAAGCTGAGCGAGATATAGGAAATCGAGTAGCGCGCGTGTAGTTCGGATTAGCCGCAAAGGTGCTTGTCCGGAGGGAAGAGGGTGGTCAACAGTCAGACCCAGGAGTATTCGGCACAAGTTCTTGTGTTCTAAGCCTGTGACGCGAGAAAGACCTGATATACCCTTTGCGAATGTGGCGATATGATGATTAGGAGGCAATGATCGACAGCGTGCATCAATTGTGACTGGTCCGAATGCGCTTCTCAGCCACGCCATCAGGTGCTTCATGACGCCCTGCAGCAGCTGATGCAGGATATCTGGCGTGATGGAGATGAATATATTAGAGAGTGCGAAAGATTCCCAAAATGGATGGAATACGGGCTTAAGGCCCACTTCACGACAAGCCGCGTGGAATGTGCGGACCTCCTCATCCGCCAAGAGATATGTGTCGATGGCTTCATTGTAGCTGCGTGGAGGGAACCTAGCGTATTCACCTAGTCTGTCAAGAGTGACTGTACACTTTGGACAACGGCCATTGTATGTGCACGTTACCAATGCCTGTTCGGGATAGTCGCCAACAAAGATGGTGAATATGGGATGGCACTGGCGCCAAATCCCATCCCCACTCATCATCGCGATACCGCTTTCACTGTAGCGCGTGGCCGGGACTAGTAGTTTACGCATGCAAGAGTGAAATAGATTTGCTAGAGTGCGGCGGTGAGCTGCCTGATTAGTGATCCATTCTAGCTTGGTGGTTGGAATGTAGCCGATCAATAGCTGGGCGTGACGTGACGGCTTGCGACGAATGGCTTTTGGAATGTTGCCGATGGTGAGGTAGACGGGATATGCGGCTTTCCCTCGGAAAAGGGTCAACTGCGTCTTGTCGGAGGACAGTATCAGTGGGACCACAGTTGCACCAGGCTGTTGCGATTCGAGGGACGTCTGTTGCCATGATGCGTAAGTATTTGCATTCATTCGAGAAAGTGTGCGCACCTGTACTGCCCACCACCAGTCTCCCGTATGCATTTCGCTGTAGATGCGGCACGTGCGCTCGGGATCGGCATAGTGGCGCTCTGGCGCAAATGCTAACTCATGCGCAAATTCAGGGTCACCGTAAAGGGACCGAATACATTGCATTACATCCCGGAAATAAAAAGACAGTCTTTCACCTCCAACGGTAAAGTCCTCGCACTCGAATGGTGGTCGGCCAGGTAAAGTGTCAATGATGCGATCGAGCTCTTTAGCAGATCTAAACGAAAGTCCTAACCGGTCGGAAACCTTCCTTGACGTGTCAGTGTAAATGTGAATTGAATAGGGCGGTGTTCATACCTCGGGAATTTGAAGCAGCCCTGTCAGAGCTGACGATGTCGGCCCGCGCGTCTTAGCCCAAAGCGCAATCTCCCAATCACACTGGGAGTGAAAGGGAGCCCAGACTGAGGTATTGAGTGCATCTTCACGGGACCGATAGTCTGATTGACCGCGAAACGGATCAGGCATTGGGGTGCCTGGGACACCATGCGGAAAGCTGTCGACGATCACTTGAGCCTGACTGCCAGTAGTGTTGCTGTCGCCGCTGTCACGTATGGGTGAATTTGGTGGTGGAGTTGATGGCCGCAGAGTTTCAGATGAGGGTGGAACCGATGATTGCACCCCGCTAGCGTGTTCTTGATCAGCGTCAACTGTAGCGCCGATGTCTTGAACTAGTGCTTCCCAGATGTCGGCGTCCATAGCATCTGCGGTATCCGCCGCGTCGGCACCTGCAGTATCGGCATCCACAAAGCTGCCATCGTCCGTGACATCCATCGCTCGGGTAGTGTCGGCGTCATGCGTGGCGTGAACGGCATGCAGAGTATCTGAAGCACACATGAGTGGATACCGTCATGCACATGGTTGGACGATACCTATATTGTGCTCATCACCAGTGTCACCTTGTACGCTCTGTGGTGCTGGAGTTGAAGCGGACAACCGCAGAGAACTGGCCGTCTGAAACGTCGATGGTGTTTGTAACGCTGCATGCACGATACGGCAGTGTGTACGCTGAGATCTGCTAAGGTGTTGAGACAAACCGCGCGGGTTGAAAACCTTCTTGCACCCGGGACAATGGACTTGTACAGTATTCATGGTTTGAGGTAAGAGCAGACGACCCTGCTTAAGAAGCCCGTCAAGCGGGCACCACGTGCGAGACGGACAAAATAAAGTTTCAGTGAATCAGTAAGCTTGAATGCCCGAGCGGGCACCACGTACGAGAAGGAAGTGAGTCGAAGCATCGAGACCAAAACCGAATCAAGCGAACGCTGCAACTTCGCGGTAATAAGTACAGACCAGCAAGCTTAGATGGCCAAGCAGCCACCACGTGCGAGAAGGAATCGCGTCGAAGCATCAAGATCGGAACCGAATTGAGCAAATGCTGCAACTTCACGGTAATGAGCAATAGAGTTTCAGTGAACCAGCAAACTGAATGATCAAGCGGGCACCACGTACGAGAAGAAAGCGTGTTGAAGCATCGAGATCAAAACCGAATCGAGCGAACGCCGCAACTTCACGATAATAAGCACGGACCAACGAGCTTAGATGGCCAAGCAGCCACCACGTGCGAGAAGGAATCGCGTCGAAGCATCAAGATCGGAACCGAATTGAGCAAATGCTGCAACTTCACGGTAATGAGCAATAGAGTTTCAGTGAACCACGAAACTGAATGATCAAGCGGGCACCACGTACGAGAAGAAAGCGTGTTGAAGCATCGAGATCAAAACCGAATCGAGCGAACGCCGCAACTTCACGATAATAAGCACGGACCAGCGAGCTTAGATGGCCAAGCAGCCACCACGTGCGAGAAGGAATCGCGTCGAAGCATCAAGATCGGAACCGAATTGAGCAAATGCTGCAACTTCGTGGTAATGAGCAATAGAGTTTCAGTGAACCACGAAACTGAATGATCAAGCGGGCACCACGTACGGGAAGGAAGCGCGTCGACGTATTGAGATCAGAACCGAACCGAGCGAATGCTGCAATGGCCAAGCGGACACCACGTGCGAGAAGGAAGCACGTCAAAGCATCGAGATCGGAACAACTGGGTGAATGCTACAAGGTAAAAGCTTTAGTGAACCAGCAAGCTTGGATGGCAGACGACGGCTCAGATTCTTTTAGTTAGCGCGAAACGTTTTGGGCTGTAAACAGAGGGCGGCGTACAGACAACACTTTTAGTTAGTGCAATAGTATTTGGATATAAAAGACCCACATACCGTCGTCCTGAATCCCCATCCCCATTCCTGTCGTTACTGGACTCATTAAGTCTCTTATTTACCTTCGCTTTCAGTCTTGTCGTTATCTTGTGCTTCGTAAATGGCCCCGAGCACCCGCCGTTCGCGCCACATTGCAGCCAATATCCAAGCTGCACTCTCCCAGACAAACGGCGCAGCCAGTGAAAATGCTCTTGATTTACCGAGTCCGGATCTTGCATCTATATCGACTCAACGTGCCGCAGGAAACCAGAACAACCCCAATTTGTCTGGCGTCCGCGCAAGTAAGTCTAAAACTTCACAGGGTCAGGCCGATCGCTCACGATAACAAGAACACGGGAAACGTACCTTCGTTTCAACCGATACTGCCCCATCTCCAGCCCCTGTTCCGACCGAAACATTCCAAGGAATACCCTCAAAGCGAACGCGAGTCACTGGTAAGTGGTTGATGGAAATACAGAAAGAGAAAGCTCACCATAGAACCAAGGGCCTTCCGATGTCCGTCCGATGCCACTCCAGTTGCCTAGCGGGGGAGAAACCATAGGTGCGCCAGCAAGCGATAGCGTTGTGAAGGCCAAGGGCACGCGACTTGGGTTGAAATGCAGTGATTACTAATCATGTTTGGCCTACCAAACAATCAACAAACTTACGAAAATTTTCAGCGTCGTCTTTTTACCCTGGCCGCCGCGGTGACAATACCCACCCTCTTGCATCTCTTCAAGTCAACTCCAGCAACCATTTTGCTCACGACTACGATTTCAATGAAGACGACATCGAAAATGAAGACGACTGGTTGGAAGACGAAGAAGTAGTCAACGTCACTCGCAAAGTCTCAGCAAAGACCTCTGAGGTCACCGCAACAGAGGTAAGTCCACAACACCCTTGAACACATCCAAGCTGATAACTACTTTTTCAGAGGCCCTCCTGGCTGGGGGCAGATGTCACTCCACCCGGAACCATGGAGATTCCCAGCAGGAACGTGCTGGATGCCGACGCGTCTAGTAGTCCAATGGACCATGGGTCTGCGGCGTCCACTCCCCACTCCAGGACGCTGTCAGAGCTTGGAGCACCCAATACCGAGCTATCAGGTGAGTAACGTTACCCTCACCGAACATCTGTCATGGGCTGACATATTAATCAGCCAGCGCAACTATGTTGCAGACGGAGGCGACAACCGAGTCCTCTGGGGCCGCATGGCCCGCTGATATGGACCTATTGCCCCCTGGTGCGAATAAACTTATGCTGACCAACCAAAACCCGCTAGTCCGCAACGTGGTTCAAGAGGCGATCGAGAACTTGCGAGCGTCACTCATGTTTAATCACTCATTCCCGACTGCACCTGTCGCGTTCACTTTCACCAAGGAGAGCCTCATCACTGCTGCTGAGAAATATAAACCTGGTGCCGCACACATACAACGCCGACTCCAGCAAGATGGAGAGTACCTAGCGAAGATAGTTCCACTGGTAAGTTTTATTAATGTTGTGGTGGTTCCCGTGGAGGCGGCAGTGATGGCTTGCAGTTACGTGTCGCCGTACGCTTGGGGACGGGGACAGGTTGGCGCGCGAACGGTTCGGCGTGGTGGTGTGTGATGGCTTTACTGACACTGTGACAGGTACGCGTTCGCGTCCCACTTATGCGGAGCGAAATCAAGGAACGTTGCAATGCTTATTGTGTACCTGCACTGGTTTCTATTGGGTCGGCAAGCAACATCGCTCAGGTAGTTCGTCTGCAAGTCTCTAATTTCAACTACACATTTCCGACAAAGGTAAGCGTAAAATGGCGGTGCTGATGTGATTCTGACCTTTTGTCAGAGAGGCCTTTTCGTCGGAACTCCCTTGCGTACACACCCTTACCGCAATGAATGCATCATTTCAGTCATACGGGACCTTTTTTTTACTGGCGGGATGTCATCTTTTGCGTCACGCTTTGCTCACCTTTTCCCAGAACATCAAGGACATGATGGGGTGTCAACTCGTGAAGTCCCTGTGCCCATGGTCGCATTGGTTGCAACTGCGGTAAGTTGATACAATACTATCAAGTCACATACTAACTCTATTGATTAGATGTATGCCACACTCCACGAGTGGCGTACTGGCAAACAACAGGGGACTGAATTCTCTGCCAACACCTATTTGGATGTGTACCGCTGCAATGCCAATACACTTAACTTTATCCTGAACCAACGGCCAAATGCATATCATGTGATGATGGCTGATATATATACCCAAGCCAGGTGAGTCGCTGCTTTCATTGAATGATTGCAGCTCTGACTAGGTTGCCACAGCTCCGACTCTGAACATGATGGTCTGCCTGGAGCTGTAATTGCCGATCTTGATCTCGATGACCTTGAAGGCTGAGCACTGAACGTACACCAGCGGTTTCAACAAACCATCCACTGGAAAGTTATGCCAACTGAACGCACTGTCGGTTTGCCATGTTTACTACAATAATTAACACTACTAACACACTTTTAACAGTCAACAGTGGTTTCAAAATACCCCGTGATTCCTGTCTTTTCTCACTATTTTTCTCCACTCATTTCTTGTCCGCTCGCATGTGTAGCGTGTCCGTTCTTTACATTATCATCACATTATCATCACATTATTTAATTTGAATAATCCGTGAATTTGAATGATCCGTGAATTTGAATCACATTTGGATGCTTGATAATCGTGATAATCCAAAGATTGATTATTGATATTTTATTCGAAAATACCTCCCATTATCCAGGATTATCACGAATTATCACGAGGATTATCAATAAATTATGGGGGGGCAACATAACGCAAGATAACCGAGGTAATTCGATAATTTCAATAATTTATCGCAATTATCGATAATTTATCTCTCGCTAGCGCGGGAGGTTTTTCCTGATGCCTCTCGTCATTCCCGACCGATATCTCTCAAAAGGGCGCATACAAGTACTTGAAATTTTCACGCAAGCGACGCGTGACACTCTGAGGAGTCTTTGGTAGACATTTGTAGTGTGGGAGGGTAGGTGATATGCATTCGTCCTGTGTTTGACGCAATGAGGTGTTGGAGCAGAGGTGGTGTTTAATCTCAATCGCGCTATAAGTCATCGTTCCTGCAACCTTCACCTCGTTCTCTGGTGCACTCGATTTTAGGGTGAGGATCTCATCCGACGACGCTGCTGCCATTGCGGCTAAGGGACTCCACTTTATATATGCGGGGTCGAATTCATTCTACCTGGTACGTCTGACCGCCTTGTACGTTCCTTTCCAGAGCAGGTCCTGGGCACGAACAGGACTGCGGGCTGGTGGATGGGTAGACAATAACCCCATGAACAACGACTGGTGTGAGCCCTTCAAGACCTGGAAGAACGTGCGTTGGATGTCCATCTCTGTTAATTTTTCAACAACAAGGTCGCATGCGCACAGGCTCATACGTTCAACTCACTCGCGAACCTGACCGCCGCGTGAGCGCCGCTCATGCTCGGCGGGGAGCGCCCTAGACAGGATAGTCTGACCCGCATAATCTCCCTGCGCAGCCGCGTGTGCGGATGTCTTCTGCCCTGAGGTAACGTCAGCCCGGCCCTGCCGCGCTTACATGAGTGCGGGCACGCTTTAAGACGGGACGTGCAGATCATTACTCCGCAGCCCGAGTGGTGCGCGCTGCGCCCGTTTGCGTGTGACTTGACGGCGTAGCAGGTGCGTATGTGCATGTATAACGAGCCGGTTAGAATGCAGAACCAAGGGTTGCTGGGCTTGGGGTTGGTATTTTTTGATCAATATGGCAGGACGCTTGTATTTTTTGGTCTCGTCTATGAAGCTGTCTTGAACTGTAGGATCCGACGATCGAGGTGTGCTCTCGAATTAATCAAAGTAGGGCCAGGTAATATGACGAACGAACAAGAAGTTGGTGTGATATATACTGTTTATGCCATGTTACAGTCAGACATGTCTGCCACACCAAATCAAGCAACAAAAAACCTGAATGTGTGGAACACTGAGACGGAAAAGATGTCACCATTGGTGTTTTAGTTTTGGACATGCATGAGTCGGACGCGTCGATGGGGCATTCCACCATACACTGGCAAAGCATTCTACTAATGTAGCCCGGCGAGCGTCCTCTTGTGGGTCGCACAGGCAAACCAAGACGGGATTTCTCCCTAAAAGGTCTGAGTCCGAGTCATTGCAGAAGTGACAAATTGACGATGGCCCGGCGGTAGCCCTATTAGCCCAGGTTCCTAAGACGCGCTGTAAGGCGAATAATTGCTCTGGCTGGTCAAGGTTCCACGCCGTCGCGATTGAATGTATCAGTGTTCAGTTATCTGATTGCCAGGCTGTGCGGCGTCTATTCATCCCTATCGATGTTAACGCTTGGTTACTGGCGTGACCTGCCAACAACTTGAACTTGAACCGATACCGTATCAGTTCATCGACGAGGCTGTGCACACCCTATTATATCCCCAGTCCACCCATCCTCTTCTTCTCGTGAACCAGTTTCTCGTTAACAGCCCCATGTCGACACCCACTACACCCGCCGACGCTTCAAGTTCCCATTCTAATTTTCAATCTATCTTCCACACCTCCCTCAAGGCGTATGAGAGGAAGACTAAAAAAGACCTTCTCTCTCATCCACTTGCTACCCGATTGAACAGCTGTGACTCTCCTGCCGCCATTCTGACTGTGCTTCAAGACCAAGTCCAGGAGTTTGAGCAATCGAGGAGCGTTGATGAGAGGTTGACCAAGTGGCTCGATCCGACCGTCAATGTCCTGTACGCATTTTCTGCGACCCTTGGAGAGGGTGTCGGCCTGGTAAATCTCATTAAATATGCTCGTGTAACGACTTTACGTTAACAATTATTCTCTAGGTGTTCTCGCCCGCGAAAGTGATTTTCGCTGGTGCTGGTGTTCTCCTTTTAGTGAGCATCTTTCTCGACCCAATCACCATCGCCCATCGTGCTGATATCCTGGGGTCTCAGGCGGCGAAAGATGTCAAGGAGAGCCAAGATGCGCTCGTCGATGTCTTCGAACGTGTCGAAAACTTCTTTAAGCGACTCGAGACGTACACGGAGGTGCCACTGACAGCGGCGATGACTGACATAATCGTGAAGATAATGGTGGAAGTGCTTGGTATTCTTGCGCTTTCTATGAAGGAAATTAAGCAAGGGCGAACAAGTACGTAGATTCGGCTGAGGGCCCGGAGATATCATTTCCTGATCATTTGTCAGAGAAGTATCTGAAGATGTTGGCCGGGAAGACAGAGCTGGAGGATGCTCTGAAGCGCCTTGATATATTGACACAGGAAGAGGCACGGATGGCGGCTGCACAAGTTCTGAAGATCGCGCACAATGTCGAGAACAAAATTACGCAAGTTATTGATGGTAGGCGGCTTGCGCTCGGCTGACTGTTGATTCGTCCTGAGTCTCCACATGACTAGATGGGAAGGAGGCCAAGGTTATTCTACAACGAGCGACAAGCGGCGTAGACAGCATCAAGTGTTAGTGACCCCTTTATATTACCCGGTGCCATTTACTCAGAAGCCTCCCAGGGACCCAAGTACGACAGGAACTTCGAAAGTGGGTCTCTCCACCGGATCCGTCCACGAATCACAACATCGCATGCGATGCCTCTCACAAGCAAACCGCGGACTGGTTCTTTGAAGGAAGTGAAATAAAGGAATGGAAGTCCACCGGTTCCTTATTGTGGATCCACGGGAAACGTACGCCCTTTCTTCCTCCTACACCCAGGCATTTCCTTATGGTCAATATGTCAATATGATACCGCCCTTTCGTAGCCGGAGCTGGAAAGAGCATACTTTGGTTTGTTGATCCAAAACTAATTTTGAATCTCGAAAGGACTCATTTTCGCCCAGCTCATCGATCATTCAAGATGCCTTTGTCCTGCGTGAGGCCGGACTAGCATCCATCGCATACTTCTACTTCGATTTCCGGGACACAGACAAGCAATCTCGACACGACCTTCTCCTCTCTCTTGTCATTCAGCTCTCTGCCCGGTCCGACCCCTGCTGCGAAATACTCTTCCGCCTTTATGTCGCACACGACAATGGCGTGCGCAAACCCGGCGACGACGTTTTGGTGCGATGCCTGAAGGAGATGTTGATGCTCCTAGTGGAAAGCCCAACTTATCTGATCATCGATGCGCTCGACGAATGTTCCAACACCACCGGGGTCCCATCAGTTCGCGCGCGTGTCATCGAACTCATGAAAGAATTACTTGGCCTCCGTCTACCGAATCTCCGCATTTGCATCACCAGTCGACCCGAGATCGACATCAAAACCAGCCTTGGGCCGCTTGCGTCGCATTCTGTCTCCCTTCATGAAGAGACCGGACAAAAACAGGACATCGCCAATTACATCAAATCTGTTGTTTACTCTGACTCGGATACGATGATGAGTAGGTGGAGAGAAGACGAGAAAAAGCTTGTGATTGAGACGCTCTCGGAGAGAGCCGACGGAATGTAATCATATTCTCTACGTCGACGATTGGTTACTGATGCTTGTTGAATAGGTTTCGTTGGGTTTACTGCCAGCTCGAGGTGCTCCAGGACTGTCTGCCAGCGAGCGTGCGGCGCACCCTGAAGGAGCTACCTGAATCACTGGACGAGACATATGAGCGGATACTGAAGGAAATCAAGAGACCAAGTAGGGATCACGCCCACCGTCTATTGCAGTGTCTCACAGTTGCCATCCGGCCGCTCCGTGTCGAGGAGCTCGCTGAACTTCTTGCATATGACTTTGACGCGACCGAGGACGGGATCCCGAAGGTGGACCCGAATTGGCGGTGGAGAGACCACGAACGAGCTGTGCTATCGACTTGCTCGAGTTTGATCGCTGTCGTTGACGACGGAGATTCGCGAGTGGTGCAATTTTCGCACTTTTCGGTGAAGGAATTCCTGACTTCGGACCGCCTTGCGACTTCGGGCGGAGACGCTGCGCACTATCATATTCCCCTTGGACCCGCCAATACTCTCCTCGCACGAGCCTGTCTTGGCACCTTGCTATCTTTGGGCGACGAGGATGGCGGATCCAATTCCGCGGATCGTGATGGGAACAGCTTTCCTCTTGCCAGTTACGCTGCTGAACATTGGATGACTCATGCCCGGGTCGACAAGACATTTTCACTTGTACAAGGAGGGATGCGACAACTCTTTGACCCTACCAAGCCACACTTTGCTGCGTGGGTCCGGTTGTTTGATATAGAAAAACTGGGCTTGAAATTCAGCCCCATGGAACCTATGGCGACACCATTGTACTATGCCGCGTTGTGCGGATTCCGTGGGCTTGTTGAACACCTTCTGATCAAGTACCCTGACCATGTCAACGCCCTTGGTGGTGCGCGCGGATCTGCACTACACGCAGCGTCGGTCCGGAATGACGTCAAAGTAGCACAGGTGCTCGTTGAGCGCGGTGGCAATGTGGACATTAGAGGTCCCAACTACCGGCGATGGTCACCGCTGATACATGCGGCGATGTGGGGACACGTTGAAATTGGGCGGTTCTTACTTGACTGTGGTGCTGACGTAGATTCCGCCGGACCCGGCCTTCGGACCCCACTACATTATGCCGCGTTGCACGGACGCGTTAACTTTTGTCAGATGCTACTCGAACGCAGGGCGGATGTAAATTCTCGGGACTACAAGGGTCGGGTTCCATTGCACCTAGTATCACATTATCCGTCTGAACAACCTGACTATGCTGGCATTGTGCGGAAGTTACTGGAGCACGGTGCAGATGTGGACGTAAAGGATAATGTAGACGCAACGCCGTTACACTTAGCATCATCCAGAGGGAATTCGGAGGTCGCGCGCCTACTACTCGACCATGGCGCGGACGTGGATGCAAAAGACATGGGATACATGACCCCGTTGCACAATGCATCATCCAGTTATATGGGGAAGGCAGGGATCGTGCGCCTGCTGCTCGACCATGGCGCAAATGTAGACGCTGAGGACAAGAAGGGAAGGACTGCGTTCCAGCTGGCATTGGCGGGTGGAAAGGACGACGTTGCACGGATGTTGACAGAATACAGCACAACCACATGAGGAGCAATAGTGCTACGAGTAGCGGGATTGGTTACTCAGTACTCAGGTTGTAATCGCTTCTTCGCGTACTTACGTAATTCAAATGCAATATGGTCTGCAGACCAAGTCCAGAAGTTTGAACAATCTCGGAGTGTCGATGAGAGGTACGGTTTTCTGTAATTTTTCTTGCGGCGCTTGGAGAGTGTGCCGGCCTGACAAGTCTCAATGAACAGGCCCGTGTACCATCTGTGCGCTCATAGTTATCCCTCAAGTGCTCTCGCCTGCGAAACTTAATTTTGCTTGTTCTGGCATCCTCCTTTCACAATAGTGAGCATGTTTCTCAAACCTACAGTCGTCCGGGCGATTTTCAGATTTTCGGGTTGCCCCACCTTCGGCTTCCGGTCCCGCCACGATCACTGCCGTACTCCCGGCGCCAGGCGGAACGGCCTAGCCAAGCCTCATGGACCTCCTGCCGTCCACCGCAACTGCTCCTCCATCCACCACTCCCTGACCTCAACACTGCCAACGATATCCCCATGAATACAGTCTTCGATGGCCTCACTTTCTCTCCGCTTTTCGGCGCCGTGCTTATCCTCCCAGAAGCATGCCCCTCGCTGTGGCTCCAGCCGCGCGATCTCCTGACCAGCTCGTGACGCGCAGCGCCTGAGTCCCTCTTTCGCCATCTACGTCGCGGCCCCCAATGAACTCAAAGACCTCCTCGCCACTGCGGAGCGCACCCACACCCTCTTCAACGACGATCTTGGCTGTCTCGGGGACCGATGCGGCACGGACGACCTCCCTGCCATCCGGCGCGCGATACCGCTCTCCGGTCTCACGCTCCACCTCCTCGGAAGAACTTCGGAGGCACCCCGGCCTATCGCAACGGAGGTGACGCTCCTGATCGATAGAAGAGAACAAGGCGTATAGCCTCGTCGTGCCCGCCGACGGTAGCGCGGCGGTGCTCAGCGCTAACTTGATGCTCGGCCTGTTCAACGGCCGAGACGTTCGCCCAGCTGTGGTTTACCTCAGGCTCGAGCGGGATGGTGTATACACTCGGCGCGCCCGTGACTATCCAGGATTGACCTGCATATATGCGTCTGCAACACATCGTTCGTGGAATGTTGATCGGTTCTCTTCTGGTGTGTAGTCATCTCGCGGGTTCATGCTCGACACGGTGCGGAACTAGTATGTGATATGCTCTTGCCCCCTCTAGGCTCGTAACTCGCGGCCGACTTCCAGGTATCAGACATCAAATGCATTCTCGATGCGTTGTCTTGGGTCCACGACAGTCAACTTCACCATTGGTCTGTTGAGCGCAGTCGCGAAGCTGTTCCCATCGACACTGCTCAGCACGGGCGGCGACGAGATAAACGGGCGGCGCGATCAGGACGACGCGCAAACGCAGCAGGAACTCGGCGGTACTAGTAAGACGGTTGCGCAGGCACTTGATACGGTCACGCAGGCGACGCAAGCCGCGCTGAGGAGTCTCGGAAAGACGCCCGTCGTGTGGGAGGGTAGGTCATGTGGTCCGGGTTCCCACGTGTCGCGCAATGACGTGTTGGGGCAGAGATGGTGCATAGTTATAATCTGACGCTCTCGAACGATACAATTATTCTCATCAGGAAAAACCTACTTCGATATTTTAGCTGTATTATGACATAATTGTGAAAAATTACCGATAATTTTGATTATCACCCATTATAATTATATTTGTTTAACCCCCAGATATAATATTGATAGGATAGTAAAAATTTACCGGTAACCATAAATTATCAATAATTGCTCAAAAGTGGAAATATAATTCACGATAATTTACGAACAATGGGTGAAATTTTTTGCTAATCTACCACAAAATTATGTGCTAATTAAAATGATTGTTGGTCATCGAATCGATGTATCAGTTGCCAACAACTAAATATAGTGAGGTTAAAGGCACGAAGAATACTGAGCTGTTGACGCGTTCCAGGTATAGTGAGCCAGTTCTACCAACTGTCAATATATGTTGGTGGGGATGAGCAGAGAAACATACAGTTGGCTCATAAATTTGTCGAAGGAATTTATTATTCAAGGATATCAAGGTCGAGCTGTGCCATTGGGGTACCTGAAGCACCATTGTCAACCACGCTGCCACCCCAGCCAACCCAACAGTCAATACCACAATAGCACAAGTTGATAATTGCCAACGCACCTTGCCTGAGCATATATACTTGCCATCATTTTGTGGAATGCATTGCCCCGCCCATCCCGAATGAATTCAAGTGTGGTGACATGATTTTGATAGACGTCAAAGTAAGCTGTGGTTGAAAATTCTGTACTTTGCTGAACACCAGTATGCCACTCATGTATCGACACATAGCTGGTAATTTGGGTTAGTATGTTCATGTGCATAGGAAACACTGCACTCACTGCTGTTGCAACCAAGGCAACCATTGAAATTGGCACCTCATGCACCAGCTCCCCATCATCACCAGTGTTGCCGGTAAAAAAAATGATCAAATTGTGCCCTAAATGAATTGGTTCCTCCGGTAAAAAATAAGTCATGGATGACAAGGATTATCTGCAAGTTGCGATATGGTTGTGAGCACATGATGAGGTTATTCGAACCAAGGCCCTGACTAAAAGTTAGATCACTGTAACTGAATCAGAGTTGTTTACCTTTGGTCCCTTTGGGTACACATAATGATAACCCGAGAGTTGCCACTCAACAGATTGAACAATGTCCGCTGGCACTGGCACCTTGGACATAAACTCAGCCAGAGTGATTGAGTTGCAACAGTCCTTGACCTTGCTGTGGAAAAGGGGTATACGAGCATGCAGCTTTAAGCCAATGTCAGTTGTGTAATCCTCGGCAGTGGAAGGACTTACCACTGGAATGATCTTCAACACATAATTGTTGTCATCAAGGAGTCGCTTTTGGACAGATGATGTGGAAGGTTTTGTCTTGGCAACTTTCTCGGCAGCTGTGTTAAGGGAATGTCTGATAAAAGAGGTGGCAAGGATGCCATCCAGGAATGCGTCATTGAAGATCAGTGATGCCTGGAGATCTTCGATTGCACTCTGGACAATATCACATATCAGTGGACGCTGTCTGGCCAGCATAAGTCGCTTTACACCTGGAATGAAAATAAGGTTAGTATCAGTAGGCCAAGTCGATGTCGACTCAGTGGCCGCCTGTGCCCAATCCAGACATGGCTGAGCTGGGGCTACAACTTAAAAAGCTCAGCGTTGAGAACATGCATGGCATTGGTACTTACATGTGGTTTTAGCTGGTACTGGTGGTGGCATGGGCAGAGAATAGGAATTGCTCCCAGGTGACATGTTGTCACTAGTTCCAGTACCAACCGTGTGGCTCACAGACGAGTGACATCTGGCACCAAAGGCCAGATCCAGCCAGGATGGTATCTGCAAAAATAGCCGTGAGACCAAAAGTTCAAGACCCATTGCAGACGCACCTCCGATGCCATTGCCTTTTGGAGCTTGCTCGGATCTTGGGCAAGGGCAGCCAGGTCGTCCTCATTGGTAGAGTCCTCCTCAGTTGTAGCATAAGGATTGTAATCCCTATCACCAGAGCGGAAGGTAGGTCCTGGACCAAAGACATATGTGGGAGCACAATGACAAGATGAGGCTAAAGAGGGGGAAAAAAACATGTAAGTGGTTCGTTTGGTGAACAACAAACATGTTATGTCAGCTTTTCTCACATGGTTGTGGCACGCGTCTGCTCAAGGGAGACACCTTGTTCTGAGTCACACTTGCGACACCTGCAGACGGCAGCTGTCTCACTGCTTCACTCTCACTTGTCAATTGAAGCTGCATAGGACGGCCACGACCTGGACCTTTGGATATATCAGATAAGTCATCTGATCTGGTGGTGTTGTACATACCAACATTCCGAACCTTTTTCGCGGCAGGAGTCGGAATAGGTTGTACTGCTGTGGGGATCCTGGGACCATCATTGAGGGAGGCAAAGGTCCATTTTCCCTTCCCTTTTCATCATGTAAGCTAATACTGACTCAGGCGCATTGGACCCACCTATTAGATTACCCTGGGGTGGAATTGGATTGCCAATGTGTTGGACATCGGTGTCCTAGGGGGCAACAACGCCAACTTCATTTATCGTATTCAGATGTGTAGAATCTTCCACTGAAGTGTGGCTTTCATTGAAACCCTCTGGTGGCTGAGTGTTCAGGAGTTGCTGTGACTTGCGGCAGGTGCGTGGTGCCATTGGCAATGAGAAAAAAGAATGAGAACGAGAATGAGAATGAGTGGAATATAAATGTGAGTATGGCATGAAATGACAGGAATTTGGATGAGGTTTTGGCTTGGAGGTATGTACCGTATTTATACTGACGATCCAGGTGCACTGATCAAAAGGTCCCCAGCACAAGTTGACGCGCCATTCTCCCCCCCCCCCTAACTTGAGCACACTCATGATCCGATGCCCTGGCTGTGATAGGGGTTTCACATGTTGTGGGCTCTCTCACCACATCAGTAAGACCTGATGCCGTGGCTGCCAGAATTTGCGTCTGTTGCTGCAAACTCAAATGGCAATTCAACCAGCGCAAGTGGCGTCTCCATTAGCACCAAACGCAGGCCCCAAGTCACCGCCTACAGCAAATGGGCCTATTGGAGATGAGTCTGATTGGGAAGACGAGAGCAGTACAACTGATGGATTCAGCTCCGCGTCGTCGTCACAACATGGTGACAGCGCCAATGGAGGTAAGTGTGTGGCATACAATATGGTACCCCATTAATCCCATAACAGATAGCACTGGTGACAAGGTGGATCACACAGGTGACCCTGTTGACACCACAGATGCTAATGCGTTCGAAATTATCTCTCGGGACAATAACTTCAACCCTCTGGTCACCCCAGAACCTGCACCTGTCAGCGGGTCTCCATGCTTATCGCCACCCCCAGAAGATGTACAACCCTCAATTCCCAATGCATGCAATCCAGACACAAGGCCAATTTCATTTGTCGATCACTTTCCTTACAGTCAGCCTGGTGCTCCAGTGGCTGGTAGTACACGTCAAGGTTCTGCCTATGGGTCAACATGTAGCAGGTCAGGCGACTCGGTGTGGGCCCCCTTTCAATCCTGATGTGACTGGGAGTTTGCACACTGGGCAAAGATGTGCGGGGTGACGGCTTCAGCTGTGACAGCACTACTTGCAATCCCTGAGGTATGGGAGCGTTCTTTCCCCCTTAGCTTCACTGACATATCATTCTGGAAGCTCATTGACAAGCTTGGGCTATCATACCAAACAAGCGCAGAGCTGAACAGCCTCATTGACAAGGCTTTACCTGGGCGCCCCTCCTTCCACTGTGAAGATCTGGTTATTGGAGGTGAAGACCTTCAATTTCACTATCATGATGTAGTTCCATGTATCTGGACCCTTTCAGCAATCCAGAGTTCGCGCACAAACTTGTCTTTGCCCCAGAGAGGCACTACACGGATGCTGAACGAACATGCCGTGTTTATAATGAGATGCATATAGGTGATTGGTGGTGGTCCATACAGGTGCGTAACTATTTCATCATTTGAATCCAACTACTTACAGACAATGCGCTAGGTGTCACTTGAAGCACACAATGCTGGAGCGACCATTGTCCCACTTATCATTTCCTCTGACAAAACTAAGCTAACGCAGTTCTGGGATAAGATGGCATATCCAATTTATATGGGGATTGGCAACATACCAAAGAGCACTCGCCAGAAGCCGTCGCATTCTGCACAGATGTTGATTGGGTACATCCCGACAACCAAGCTGGCTGGTATCACAAATCAGGCAGCTTGCTATCGCGCCCTCACTAACCTCTTTCATTCATGCATGGCAAAGGTCCTTGGCCCGATCAACGCTTACGGTGAAACAGGTCTAGCTGTTACGTCGTCACGACGTTAGCTCGACTTGAGCTTTGTAGAGGCAGCAACAACTTAGCGAATACTCTGGAGACACGAAGGTCCAGACGTGACAGATGTCTTGAAGACGCGAAGGCCCAAGCGTAGATGTGGTGAACACTCGAAGGCGCACTAGTAAGAGACGATAGAGGAAGGGAGATGGAAAGGAAGGAGAAACAAGTGACGATTCAAGAAGACCAAGATGGCGTATCTTGGTCTTCACAAGACAGATCAAATACAAGTCAAGCAGGCCTAAGCGTGCTGCTATGAGTCACCGTAATGTAGCGTCCAACGTATCGCGTAAGTAGCTC